>ML677381.1:27791166-27962240 GCA_007922305.1 Dermatemys mawii
ACACACACACACACACACACACACACACACACACACACACACACACACATCCCCCACTCCCTCCCTCTCATTCCCTAGGCTCTGGGTGGTAGCAGGACTTGATTCTCCTTCCTCTTTGTGTTCTCATGCACACCAACGTGAGTGGGAGCAGAGCAAGACCCAGAGCCTACCCACTTGGTGCAGCTCTCCACAGCCCCACCACCTCGGGAGTGGGAGATGCCTCCATAGCTGGACCACCCCCAAGCTTGCAGACTCCCCGAGGGCAGCAGCTGTGGAGGCCTGTCTGGGCTGGGCAGGTCAGTTATGCAACATGAGGGAACTCATCTCCCCTAGACTCTGCATGCTGCTTCTCTGCACTGCTCCCAGCCCTACCACATCACAGCTGCCCCAAGTTGCCTCTCCTTAGGTCACTGTGAGTGCCACTCTGACTGCAGCAGCTGCTGTTATTTACAGCCCTTTATCTGCCAAGAGCTTTTCATCCTTGAAATGCAGCTGGTGAGTTTCTCACAGGGGTGGGGTTGGATCCTCCCAGTGAGGGGCTTGGCAGCAGAGTGGAGCCGGTGGTGCAGGGAGCACAAGTGGCAAGAGGTGACGTAGCTGCTCTTTGCAATGTCAGGACGCTCTTTCCCAGTACCCGAGAGAGAATTTTGGCTGAGTCCTGGGCTTCTGCTGCAGCCAGGCCCCCTTAGGGCATGGTTACACTTACAAGATTATAGCGCTATTGGTTATAGCGGTCCCCTTATACAGTAATACGAATAGCGCTATTGTATGTCCACACTGAGATGCTCCAGCGTTATAGCATGGCCACATTTGCGGCACTTAATACGGCATTAAGAGCAGTGCATTAGGGCATGTATCCCACAGTACACCTCTTCCCGATCTGGCACAATGCCTTGTGGTAGGGGGGGCGTCACTTGCGGGGCATTCTGTATCCTGTTTCAACTACCCATGATGCTTTTTGGCATATCCCAGCAATCCCTGTGTTTCCTTCCACCTCCGGTGCCATCTTTCAAGGGTTTCAGCAAGGCGTGCTCCGTCTTCCATTGTCGTGTGCTGCAATGAATCCAGAACTGCGAGGAACATGCTGACGACTGTCGCCAGCACATCTCTGTGTGCAGTGGAGTTAATCCTTGACATGCAGGATGACAGTGATGAGTCTGAACACGAGATCGAAGCGGTGAATGCGTTTGACACGAAGCTTCTTGTCTCATTAACGGACATGCTCACGGCCGTTGAACGCCGCTTCTGGGCACGGGAAACAAGCACTGAGTGGTGGGATCGCATCGTCATGCAAGTCTGGGATGACGAGCAGTGGCTGCAAAACTTTCGAATGAGAAAAGCCACTTTCATGGGACTGTGTGCTCAACTCGCCCCCGCCCTGCGGCGCAAGGACACCAGACTGAGAGCTGCCCTCCCGGTGGAGAAGCAGGTGGCTATCGCGATCCGGAAGCTGGCTACACCAGACAGCTACCGATCGGTGGCCAACCAGTTTGGGGTTGGAAAGTCGACCGTTGAAGTTGTGCTGATGCAAGTGTGCAGGGCCATTAATCGCATCCTGCTACGAAAAATCGTGACTCTGGACAACGTGCATGACATCGTGGCTGACTTTGAAGAAATGGGTTTCCCTAACTGTGGAGGGGCGATAGATGGGACCCATATACCTATTCTGGCGCCCGCCCACCTAGCTGACGAGTACGTTAACCAAAAGGGGTACTTCTCCATGGTTCTCCAGGCGCTTGTGGATCACCGTGGGCGTTTTACTGACATTAACGCTGGCTGGTCTGGAAAGGTGCATGATGCACGCATCTTCCGCAACACCGGCCTGTTTGTGAAGCTGCAAGCCGGGACTTTTTTCCCAGACCAGAGGATCCCCGTGGGGGAAGTGGAAATGCCCATAGTGATTCTTGGTGACCCTGCTTACCCTTTAATGCCCTGGCTCATTAAACCCTACACAGGGAGCCTGGACAGCAGTCAGGAAAGGTTCAGCTACAGGCTTAGCCGGTGTCTAATGACTGTGGAGTGTGCTTTTGGGCGTCTCAAGGCGCGCTGGCGCTGTCTTTATGGGAGGCTAGACTTGGCCGAGGGTGGTATCTCTGCGGTTATTTCCGCATGCTGTGCCCTACATAATCTTTGTGAGCGGAAGGGCGAAGGCTTCACTCAGGCATGGTCCTCTGAGGTTCAATGCCTGGAGGCCACATACGCCCAGCCAGAGAGCAGGGTTCTTGGAGGGGACCAGCGCGAGGCTGTTAGGATCAGGGAAGCCTTGAGGGAGCATTTTGAGGCTGAAAGCCAGTTCTAAAGTGAGGTGCAGATGGAGGGAGGGAGGGAGCATTCTTTTAATAGGAACAGGCATTTGCTTTTCTGTAGCCTGTAATAATGTATGTACACTTAATAAAGAAACCCATTTATTAAGAAGACAATTCATTTATTGAACAGGTACTTCGGTTGCTGAAAGAAAATATTGTGACGCATGTGAGGGGGAAGCCGGGGGAGGTGCAATGGGGGTGGCATGGGGTCAGTCAGAGATCAGAATATGTCCGGGTCTCTGAGTCTCCAGTGCCCTCACAGTGGCCATGTCCCCCGAACCCCATTTGCGGTGGCCAGTAAGGCATGTTATTAGGGGTTGACTGCAGTGGATAATGGTCTGGGGTTTGGGGGTTGTTCGGTGAAGACAGAGGGGTTGGAGGCAGCTGTGGATGGTGATAACCATTTGGCTGATGATAGTGGCCTGGAGGGTACTGAGGCACAGAAGGGGAAGGGATTTGGGGCAAATGATAATTGGGGTGGTGGGTGTGGTGCTTCTCCTCCTGAAGGGTGACAATCCGCTGCATAGTCTGCAATTGAAGCTGCAGTAATGAGAGCAGCTTATCGGTGCTTTTCTGGCGGTGAATCGCATTCTCCTTCCGCGCCTTCTCCCTCAACTTGCTCTCATTCTCCCTCCACCTCTGTGCAACTCGATTCTCCGTTACAGCCTGTTGCATTACTTGCTGTACAAGATCCTCTTTGCTCCTTCGTGGCCGCTTCCTCAGTCGCCTGAGCCTCTCAGCTGTTGATAAGAGCGATGGCGCAGGGCTGAAGGACGACCCTTCTAAAATAAAAAGATACATTTTTAACAGTGGTTCCCTTGTAAAGAGCAGACATGCCTATGATTCCCCCGCATTCCCCGTTTGCCTGTCCCGCAGAGAGCACAGATACAGCAATGGAGCCCCTGCCATGGTGAGTGCACTCCAGAGGCAAGGGAAATGATTTTTTCCCTGCCCCAGAAAAGCTGTGCCGGGGGAGGGGGTGGGGAGTGCGGGTAAATTGCAGGAGCCCCACTGTGAGCAGCAGGCAGGGGGAAGGATTTGTTCCCTGCCCTGAAAAGCTGTGGCGGGGGGCGGGGGTGGAGTGCCGGTAAGTTGCAGGAGCCCCACTCTGAGCAGCAGGCAGGGGGAAGGATTTGTTCCCTGCCCCAGAAAAGCTGTGCCGGGGGGCGGGGGTGGAGTGCCGGTAAGTTGCAGGAGCCCCACTCTGAGCAGCAGGCAGGGGGAAGGATTTGTTCCCTGCCCTGAAAAGCTGTGGTGGGGGGTGTGGAGTGCCAGGAAGTGGTAGGAGCCCTACTCTGAACACTGTCCCAACATTCTCCGTAGGTGTTTGTCCTGGAAGATATCTCGTTGCTTTGAGTCACTAAGGAACAAAGGGAAGGGATTTTAATGAGATGTGGCTTCCGCCCAGGGCCATATGCAGCTTGCCTATGTGCAGCAATGCTCCCCGCACCCATTGTAGCACAGTGTCGGGGACTAGTGACCGTGACCGGGACGGGGACCACGCTGGCTCTCCCGGGAAACCTGCGCAGGCGCATTGCAAGCGCTCTTATTGAGACCTTTAAAGAGATTACTGATGATGACTACCGCGAGGTGATAGACTACATCAGTGCTCTATTCCACATGTAGGCAAGCATGCAAGCATCCCTTTCTACCCCAAGCTGCAAGCCTTCCCCATAGAAAAGCAGCTTTACCTCCGCAATCCACTGCTGAGCTGGCCCCTGCAACCGCCGGACACTGTGGCTGGCTGCACTCCTGGGTTGAGAAGAGCTCCTGGCTGCATGCGTCCAGGGACTCCTCCGTGCCCTGGGTCGCTGCCGCCTCGTCCTCATCCTCCTCCTCTTCTTCATCCTCCTGCTCTTCGTCCTCCTCCTCACCTCCCCCTTCACTGGTGGGCTGGGAAGTGTCCATGGTGATCAATGGAGTGACCGTAGGATCACCACCAAGTATCACATGCAGCTCCTTATAAAATCTGCAAGTCACTGGGGCTGCCCCGGAGCGGCCGTTTGCCTCGCGGGCTTTGCGATACGCATTCCTAAGCTCCTTTACCTTAACACGGCACTGCAGAGTGTCCCGCTCATGGCCTCTTTCTGCCAAGGCCCGTGATATCTGCCCATAGGTATCAAAATTCCTGCGGCTAGACCGCAGCTAAGACTGAACAGCCTCTTCCCCCCAACAGCTGATGAGGTCTAGCACCTCGCTATTGCTCCATGCTGGGGATCGCCTATTGCGAGGAGGCATGGCACGTGGAGTCATGATGATCAATCAGAATGATCACCTGCAACGATTCCCTGAGACCACGCCATGCAATCAATCAGATGAATGAGAATGATCACCTGCAAGGATTCCCTGAGAGCACGCCACGCTTGGCTGGAGCAAACAGGAAGGGGATTTTCAAATTTCCCTGGAACTTTAAAGGGCGGGTCTGATGTGTGGTCACCTGAGGACAGGACAAAAGAGTTTGCAAGTGATGACCAGAGTGGCTCGAACAGGAATTATGGGATGGGCTGGAGGCCAATTAATGCACAGTGGGTGTCCACATTCTTGCTGTAGCGCTACAGCAGCTGCGCTACAGCCCTTATTCCCCATGCGGAGGTGGATTAACAATAGCGCTGTAACTCTGCGGTTATAGCGCTCTACGTGCCTTGCCAGTGTGGACGGGGAGGAGGTTATAGCGCTCGTGGGGGCTTTATAGCGCTATAAAGTGCCAGTGTAACCAAGCCCCTACATCCTCTTCACAACTCAGGCCAGGGCTTGAAAACACCATCGGGCTCTTAATTCCCTTGTTCGCTGTTCCCCATTGTTTCACCTACCTTGAAAGGAGAACGTAAAATAGGATGCTGGGCTGTGAGGATGCCTGTGCAAACTTGTGCCACTAGAGGGCATCGCACACCTCCTGAAACAGCCAAGTGGGAAGAAACTCTTCCAACCATGCAGTGTCCAGAGGACACAGAGCTGGCTGCTGGTGCTGGAGCTTCCAGGCGGCTGGAAACACTAGCTGTAAGTGGTCTGAGCAGCTCCATTCATTGCTGTGGAATGTTAGTTTTGAATAATGATCTTGATCCGGGACAATACGAAAATCAGGAGCCCTTTGAAAAGGTGGGGGTAGCATGGAATGAATTGCATTGGATACATAACAATGGGTCTCCTGTGCTGACTGCAGCATTCACGGTCAGGTTTCATTCCATAAGCCTCCATTCTTAAAATGACTTGACTGCCCCAGAACGTCCATCCTGCCTCTTCTAGTGGAAGAGGAATCCAGGGACTTTGTTGCTGATCGAGGCCTGGCTTGTTGCAAAGTACACAGGGGTGTGATAATAATTTGGACCAGAGCCTTCCATAGCTATGTTACTTATTCATATCCAGCCTGAGCCAACAGAGGATGATTTTCCAACATAAAATTAATCATTTTGAACCTCATTATGACAGATAAAGATGAATTAATCATTGGACTGGAAGTTGGTGGTTGCCACTGTCACACAGATTTTAAGGTCAGAAGGGACCATTATGATCATCTAGTCTGACCTCCTGCACAATGTTGGCCACAGAATCTCACCCACCCACTCCTGTAATAAACCCCTAACGTATGTCTGAGCTACTGAAGCCCTCAAATCATGGTCGAGGTGGGCAAACTACAGCCTGTGGGCCACATCCAGGCCCACGGGACTGTCCTGTCCGGCCCATGAGCTCCTTGCCAGGGAGGCTCCCACCATCCTGTCCCCTGCTTTTCCCCATCGCCGAAGCCATGCCACTGCGCAGGCAGAGCTCTGGTCCAGCACTACTTCTATGCAGCACTGCAGCGGTGTGGTAAGGGGGCGGGGCTATGTGTCTAGTTCTGACGGGCCGCGCAGCCGCCAGACATGCTGCTCTGAGCGGCATGGTAAGGAGGCAGGCGGTGGAGAGTGTGGGGGGGTTGGATAAAAGGCAGGGAGTCCCAGGGGGCAGTCAGGGGATAGGGAGCAGGGGGTGGTTGAATGGGGCGGAGGTTCTGGGGGGAGCGGTCGGGGTTGGGGAATGGGGGAGGTTGGATAGGCCTCAGAGTCCTGGGGGTCTGTCAGGGAGCAGGGATGTGGATAGAGGTTGGGGCAGTCAGAGGGCAGGGGGAGGAGTCCTGGGGGTGTTAGGGATAAGGGGGTCTCTGGAGGGTGCAGTCAAGGGACAAGGAGCGGGGGAGTTGGATGGGTTGCGGGTTCTGGGGGGGGCAGTCAGGGGGCGGGAAGTGGGTGGGGATCAGATAGGGGGCAGGGCCAGACTATTTGGGGAAGCACAGTCTTCCCTACCCGGCCCTCCATACAATTTTGCAATCCCGCTGTGGTTCTCAGGCCAAAAAGTTTGCCCACCCCTGTTTTAGGTGTTACTATATTTCCTTTACAGTTTCAAAAAGAAAGCTGTATGAGCAGCTACTGGAAAGAGTGTCTATGGGCTTTGGCATATAACACCTGGGCTGTATCTCTGTGATGACTGAGGCAAGTTTGAGTATTATTTGCTTATTAACTATCAACAACAAATATCTGATACAGTAAACATAGTGCTCTCATTATTTTTTATTTGTATTGTGATCACATCTACAGGCCCCAAACCCATTGTACTAACTGTGTAAAAATATAACAAAGAACCAGTTCCCATCCTGAAGAGCCTGCAATCCAAGCACTAATAGTATCCTACCTTGACTAAATCCTCAAGCACCGCCTCTGAGCTCCAGGCTGTATACCACTTTTGCTGCTACTGGACTCTGGGATTGGGTGGTTGCCAGGCCAGCTCCAAGGGCTTCTGTAATTTATGCTGGGTTGAGCTGTGCTGGCTCCTCGGCGCCATTCCAGCAACTGAGGTTAGTCTTCTTGCAGCATTGCTCCAGCCACACTTCTGATGTGTCCCTGTGCTGACAGGGGGATAGCTCAGCCCTCTGCCACTGTAGGATGCCCTTACACTAGCGGTATTCACTGGGGGTTAGCTTAGCCAACTATCATGGTGCAACGTAAAAGAACAGACCTATGGTGCTTCAGGGTTTGCAGCTGGCTCTGGTCCCTGTGGGAGTCAATAGGGAGCATGGCACTGCAGTGCTCAGGCTGGAGATAACGACACATCCTGCTGCTCTGAACCCCACATACACAAGAGCCACCAGCCCTTCCTAACGCCAATCTAGCAAGGGTGAAATAAAGAGCAGCCTCTTACCAGCCCTCTGTGTGTCCCCCACTCACATTGTAGCATGGACCTGGCCCCTTGAGCACTACCCTCCCTCCCGGGCATCAACCCACACACCCCACTCCACAGGGGTACATACCCCACAACTCTCTCTCCCCATGGACACCACCAGCCCCACATCCCCCTTTCCCCTGGGCACCAGCTCCCCAGCCTCTCCTCCTTCTCCCCTCACCCAGGCAATGGCCCCACACACCCTTCTCCCCCTGCCCACCAGCCCCACACACTCCTCCCCCGGGCACGACCCTACAAACTCCTCCCCTCCCCTCGCCCCGCCCCTCTCGGGCGCCCCGCGCGACGCGGCCAGCAGGTGGCGCTGTGGGCGGATGGCCGCACCCCATCCCGCTTTTTGGCCGGGCCGGGCCTCCGTGCCGCCCGCCCGCGTTGCGCCGCTCTGGGCCGCGGAAGGCCCCGCCGCTTCCCTTCACCTCAGCCCGGCCCCGCCGCGGAGGCCGCCCGGATATGCCCGCCTGAGCGGGCCCGGCAGGAGGTGCGGCCGAGAGCGGGTGCGCGCTCAGCTAGGCCCCGGACCGAGCCCCACAACCGCGCGGGGCCTGTGGGGCGGCCTCGTGGCTTCCCAGGGGCTGGTAGTAGCCTCGACGGGGGAGGGGCGAGGAAGGGGATTTGGGGGCGGCAAGAGGATGGGGAGGGACACCTGGGGGGCGAGGAAGGGAATCTGGGGGGCAGGGGACGGCGAGAGGATGGGGATGGGGCACCTGGGAGCCGGGGGATACGTGGGGGGAGGGGATTTGGGAGGCCTAGAGATGGGGAGGTGGCACCTGTGGGAGGGAGGAAAAGCAGGTTTCGTGCCTGTTACACTCCTGGCATGTGGGGGCATCATCGCCGCATCACACACCCATGACCTGGGCTGTAAGCGAGCCGTAAAGCTGCTCTGCCTTGCCTTAGCCTCCTACCCCCAACTGGAGACACCGCTGTGCTTGGCACTCTAGCAGAGAGCCTGAAGCAGTGGCACAGAAACATGACAGGGTTTTTGATGTGATTGGCCCTGACAGTGGCTGTGGTGGGGGCTTTGCCGGCACTTTCTGCAGTATCTGAGTTTTCATTTACCAGCCAGGTGCCTAGCCCTTGCAGCTGCCCAGAAAACCTTCCTAACAGGGCATGTGTGTAACTGACACTCCGATGTTATCTTGAGGGTGCAGACAGGGCTCCTGGCCTGCTCCTGGGAGGTTTACAGAGCTGCCCAGACTGAAGCTAACATGACTGGTCAGTTTCAAGGTGGCTGTCTAGAACTTTGTAGCAGTGGATCTCAAGAACCACATATATTTTGCTCCAAAGCTGAGCTGCAGAAGGAGCTCTGGAGCCACTGGCCCTGATCTTCTCCCCCACACGCAGGTGCTTCAGGCTATCAGGTGTCTGATAAATTGTTCAAGTGGAACCATTGCTGCAGATATTCATAGGGTGACATTTTTGTGCTGCCCTTGGTTAGTTTTAGAATGCAGCATTTTTTCTCATCCCATTTCCACAAACTGGCTGTATTTGAGGCACATATATATCTATGTGCTGCCTCTGTGCTGTGATCCTGTCTTTGTGACAGCAGTACAGCAGCTCATTTCACATCGTTCAGGGGTTGCTTATTGTTTTCTCAAGAGTCCAAAGCATATTCAGGAGCCAGCTCCAGTTAATCCTTCAGTATAAGAAACACTTTTGTGTTTCTTAGCTTTGCTTGTTTGCTTAAATAAAGGTAGAGTGAGGTGGGGCCAAAGAAAATGAAAATCAAGGGCTTTTTGGGAAAGGGTGACAGAGCCTTGCCATTTTAAGTCCTACCTGTTCCTGCTCAAGAGTCCGTACATGCAAATACAAGTGCATTGCCACACAAAAAAGCAGAAGCCTCTCGTTTCCTTGAGGCAGGAGAACTGAGGCAGATGCAGCTGTTGTTGATATTGAAGTTTACTCATCACTTTTTTGTCCCCCCCCATTTTTTTTTTTTTTGCAGGAGCACAATGAGTGACATTCGCCATTCCCTGCTCCGCCGGGATGCCCTGAGTGCTGCCAAAGAAGTGCTGTATCACTTGGACATCTACTTCAGCAGTCAGCTCCAAAATGCACCTCTTCCCATTGTGGACAAAGGCCCAATTGAGTTGCTGGAAGAGTTCATATTTCAGGTGCCCAAAGAGCGCAACTCCCAGCCTAAAGTAGGTAACAGGTCCTATGAGCAAAAATACAACTGCATTTGAATTGGCTGATAATGTCTTGGTGTTGTCTTGTACTTACAATCTAAGCCTTGTTCCTGCAATCAGATCTACACAGCTGGAATCTTTTATCTCTGTAGAACCCCACTGATTAAATTGGGTCTACTTGTAGGTGCAAGGGTCCACTCATGTAGATCTGGGTGCAGGATCAGGCCGTAGAAAGATAATAAGCACTGGAAGAAGCAGGAAACGGAGCCACTTTTAGACCTTTTTTATATATTTGGTTTAGTTTCTTTCGAGAGTTCTTTTGGCCCCCTCTCTAGACTTAATCCTTTGCCTTGACAACAAGCTCCATGCAGTTACCTTGCAAATAATATGATTAATAAACGTTCTAGCTTGATCAGTAAATGTAGTGTTTGTCTCAGAACCAAGCATGTACATGCTGTACCAGAGAGAATGCAAGAACAGAAAGATAAGTCAGGCTACATGTGTGATAGGCTATGAAGTCTGGGAGGCCAAAATTTCTGCTGCTGTTCAGCCCTCATATTCCATTGCTGCTGTTTGATCTTTCAGCCAAGGAATTTATGCGGTCCCTTGTCAGTGTGTGTACCCTATTCTACAGGCAGTTCATGGAGAAGTATGGCCAGGCTTACCCATGATCAGGAGATTGAAGCGTAATTGGAAAGGGAGAAAGTATGATGAGAATATGTCTCTTCCTTCTGTTTCTGGACAAGCTACATTGGGATTTACTCTGTTATTTTCTGGGTTTGTTTTTTAGAGGTTGAATTCTCTTCAGGAGCTTCAACTCCTTGAGATCATGTGCAGTTATTTCCAAGAGCAAACCAAGGATTCAGTCCGGCAGATCATTTTCTCAGCCCTTTTCAGCCCTCAAGGAAACAAAGCAGATGACGGCAGAATGGTCTTGCTAGGAAAATTGGTTTCCATGGCGGTAGCTGTGTGCAGAGTTCCCGTTCTGGAATGTGCTGCATCATGGCTGCAGGTAAAGCTGGTACATGGATAGGACAGTCCCTAAAAACTGACTAGGTGAACTTGCTGAAGAAAAGGGGCTGTCTAGTGGCCAAAGCAATGCAGGTTTAGGACTGAGAGGTGGGCTCTAGAATTCAGTTCACAGAACTTGCACCTGCAATGCAACAGTTGTGGACCCCCCACTTGCATACTCCTCTGTAGCTTAGGGAAGTTGACAGGGCAGTGCAGCAAGGGACATTCTCCCTACTGAGGTCTGTGCAAGGCATAACTTTGTAGCTCTGCAAGCCTCCCAAGCTCTCATGCCCCTGCGGATCTCTTAATGTCTGCCTTAGGGGAGCCCCACCCTGATGTGCCTCCTAAGGTCCAAAGGAGTGAGCTTTCATTCCCCCACCCTTTAGGAGATGTGCAGAAGCAGACTATTGTGCAGACAGGGGGATGGGAGGGGTGGAGAAGGGCAGCAGAGGGGAACCATCTCCCCACTTCCCTAAGGTCTGCAGTGTAACCGTTTCTCCACAGAGGTCTCCTGAAGGCTGCAGGAACAGGAAGAGGTGTAATGTGGGTGGCAGGAGACTTGCGGGGGATGACTTAGTGTGGTGCACAGACTTCTTCAGCTCATTTAAGTACATAAAGGTTTCCATTTTAAAAACTTGGTGCTTAAAAGACATTGCAGGAACGGTGCTGTCCTGGTGAACTGCCCTCATATTTCTCACATGCCTCCCACTCACTCATTGTCCTGAAAACTTTAGACAGGGGAGCCCTGATCCTGATACCCTCCAGAAATCCTTGGGAGCATGGCTTTCTTCCTCTGGGCCAGGGTGGTCTTCAGTGTCAAGTGAGGGACTGTGGTTAAGAGGACTTGGACAGCAGTGGATAGAGGACATTGCTGTACTCAGTTCATAAAAGTAGAACACTTCCATGCGAAGAGCAGAGGTTAGTGTGGTAATGAAACATCATGCTCTGTATCACATACGTGTAACTTTGGGCAGCTGTAGAAATTCTTGCAAAGGTTTTACCATTCATTTACTGACTTGTACCCTACACCTTCAGTATTTTTTTGTCTGAGAATGGTCAGTTTACAGATCAGTCTTTCATGCGGTAATGAACGAGAAAACGTTTTTAGAAAATAGTGAAGCATAGTAGTTGAAATAAAACTGGCAGGGGGGACATGGGCAGATGTAGTGTCTGAAACACCTTTTAAATCGTGTTTGACTAGAATAGATAGTAGATTTCAAGTTGATGGTGTTTCTTTAATATTGTTTTTTGGCACAGAATTATTATTACAGTCTATTGCAGTAAAGCTACAAAGGGGTTTATAGATGGGTTCGTAATAGGTGACAGTCATGGAGAAAAATGATTGTCTTGTTCCAAAGTGGTGTTTGTATCCATTTTAATGAAGTTACCCTCCCTCCAGATGATGATAATTAGTAAGATGGTTTCTTCTTTGTAGGATAATTCTCACTTGGGATCTGATCAGCTAGTGAAACCTGTGTAATAAGGGCTAGCCACAGCCATCAGAAACTAAAGCTGAGGCACCTGATCTTTGTGTTTTACATAAATCAATCAAAACTTAAGTCAGCAAAAAGATGTAGTAACAGCCAATTGATAGTTTCATGTAACAGAGCCTTAGTGAAAAACTCTGCATCTCCCCATGGGCTGGGCTCTGCAGAATTTCTTATGTCCTGGTTTGATGTATTTGTCACCACTTGGTACTGCAAATCTCTTTCAGCGAACACCTGCAATCTACTCTGTGAGGTTAGCCCGTGCCTTAGTGGATGACTACTGCTGTTTGGTGCCAGGTTCTATTCAGACACTGAAACAAATATTCAGCGCCAGTCCTCGCTTCTGCTGCCAGTTCATAACGTCAGTTACCGTGCTTTATGACCTTTCTTCAGGTAAACTGCAAATAGGCAACATTCTCGTCTTGAAACAAATGCTGCAGTGCCCTTTGATTGTTATGGGCATGTTTGTGTTCTGAGTCACCTGTTGGCATTTTAATGGCACTCAGCACCACACGTTTGCTAGACACGGTGCTGGGTGCGGCACCTATCCTTTGGTGTGTGTGGGAAGCTGAGAAGTACAACACAGTGATGAGTGACCTCAGTCTAGTTTGTAATAGACAACTGTCCATGTAACAATTGGCCCTGTTGTTAATGGTCTTGACAAAGGTCAAGGAATGAAGGGGTCTTCTCGAACTAGGTTCAGATGTGGCTACAAAGCCAGTGAGGGGGCTAGAGCTGGTGGTAATTTGGCCCAGACTTCCTGGAGTGAAGGTATCTGACTGTAGCATTCTGAAGGTTAGAGAGCCAGGATTTAGGAAGACCAGAAGAAAGAACTGTAGTACTTGTGACAGAAAGAGAGTGATGCATGAATAAAAATTTTAGCAGGGGGCTGGACCCAAACTTATAGATAGGGGAAGAGAATTAAATTGAAATTGCTGTCCCTGTGCCAGAGAAGGGGACTTGCTGAACAGTGTCTCTTTTTTTTTTCCCTTCTTTCTTCAGATGATCTCATCCCCCCTTCAGACTTGCTCGAGATGGTTGTCTCCTGGATCTTTGAGGACCCCCGTTTGATACTCATCACCTTTTTAAACACTCCTATTGCAGCCAATCTGCCAATAGGATTTTTAGAGCTCACCCCCCTCACTGGACTGATCCGCTGGTGTGTGAAGGCCCCCTTGGCTTACAAAAGAAAAAAGAAGCCCTCTCTATCAAATGGTCACCTGACCAATAAAATTGCCAAGGACTCAGCTGCTGGAGCTGACAAAGACTGCTACCTGCTGTATTCCAAACTGCATCTAAGCGTCCTACAGGTTCTCATGATGCTTCAGGGGCACTTAACAGAGAAGAACCTATATGGCCGACTGAGTCTAGTGCCCTTTGACCACATAGTTCCACTTGTTGAGGAAATTAACAGACTGTCTGACGAACTCAATCCACTCAATGCTTCCAAAGAGATTGAACTGGCTCTAGACAGATTGGCTCAGGCTCTGCAGGTGGCCATGGCATCAGGAGCATTGCTGTGCACTAGAGGTATGTTGCTGAAAGCAGCTAGTGAAGAGCCTGGCGTGAGATCACTTCTCTCTAGCATGTGGGTAGGCTGTCCCTGGGTGAGGGAGGGTTAATACATGGGTAAATGCATTAACAGAAGAAATATTACACAAGTCTTAGGAAATAAGAGATTGTTAGAGCTACAAGCTGGGTGTAGCAAACAGCTCAGGATAGAGAGTAAGCAAGGAAAGACCATTGCTCAAAATAAGTGCTATGGACTATCAAGAAACATTGTTGCTTTGAGGATTTGAGAGGGAATCTTCTGTTCATACTCGCACCATTGCTGCCAGGCTGGGTTGATGGTTTGTAGTTTATTTTTTTGACATGGGAGTATGTTTGTCCTCTTCTGGGCCCAAAAACAGAGCCTGAATGGTATAGTTGACATCAAAATGCTCCAAAGATGATGGGTCTGTGACCTGCTTTAGGTCCTACACAGTTAGATAATTATGGTTCCAGATGCATGTCTTTAAACCCTAAATTGGTTTAAAAACATTGAATTAAAGAATTACAGTGTAGCCATCCATTGTACATCCTTGCAGCATAGGTTAGAGAAGGATTCAGGCTATGATTCTCCTCTGAAAATTGATACAGTGAAAATTAGAGTGACAAGGTGAGTGAGGTAATATCTTTTATTGGTGAGAGAGGCAAGCTTTCAAGCTATACAGGGCTTTTCTTTGAGTCTGGGAAAAGGTGTCAGTGTCACGGCTAAATACAAGGTGGAGCAGATCATTTAGCATACATATTTAAGATATGTCAAGATGTGCAGTGGTGGTGTAGCTGTATTGATCCCAGGATATTAGAGATCTTACACAGAGCTCTTCTTCAGGTCAGAAGAAGAGTACTGTGTACTTTTGAAAGATTGTCTCTCATACCAACAGAAGTTGGTCCAGTAAAATACATTACCTCACCCACCTTGTGTCTCATGTATTTCAAGGGACCATTCAAGATGAAGTAGCCCATTAGCATTCTCTACGGTCATAAGGGGAAAGGTTAGGTGGGTTACAGATCGAATGTATGGCTAATTACAACAGCATGGCATTTTATGGGGAGGGGATGGCTGCGCAAGTGTAAATTTTGCCCCAATAACTCCAAGGGTAAACTTGCCGTTTAAAAAATGTGTGCTAGCCCTTCCAACACCCTGGAATGCGAAAGTCGATCCAGGTTCTTATGGGCACGTGAATCACATATAATAAAGATGCTGCCCTGAGATATGTTGTACAGCCCAGGCTTTCGAAGGGGCTGTACTGGTATTAACTGAGGCAGAGTTTTGCACTGCAGCTTGAAGTTAGTAAACAATTCTGATTCATGAGCCAGAGTACAATCCAGTTTGCTGTTTGGCCGTTATATTGGTTCTGCAATTTTAAAAGAAGTCAAATTTTACTTTGCCGTATCTGACTCTGAGTACAGGGAGACAGTTTTTCATGACATTTCAGAGTAGGAAAAACACAGTTTGTGGCTCTCTGTGGATGGGGTCCATATGACTGAAAAGAACTACTGGTTTGCTCCCAACACGATCTCTGGCAGGACCACTGTTCTCTAAAGGAGCTCTGGGGAAGGACACATTTTCAGTTGTTAAAGGAAACAGCATTCTGTTTGTTCAACTCGATGGTTTCTCTGCACTGGATGAGGGCCCATGAACTAGAGCAGAGGTAGGGAAACTATGGCCCGTGGGACCATCCTGCCCAGCCCCTGAGCTCCTGGCTGGGAACGTTAGCCCCTGGCCCCTCCCCTGCTGTCCCCTCCTCCCCCGCAGTCTCAGTGCACTTGCTGGCAGTGCGGGCAGTGTGGCTAGCTCAAGTGGGCTGCAAACTCCAGCTGTTCTGAGCGGCATGGTAAGGGGTTGAGAAGCAGGGGGTTGGCTATGGGGCAGTGGGTCCCAGGGGGCAGTCGGGATGGGCAGAGGTTTTGGCAGGGGGCAGTCAGGGGATGGGGAACAGGGGAGGCTAGATAGGCATGGGAGTCCTGGGGTTCCTGTCAAGGGGTGGGGCTGTGAATAGGGGTTGGAGCAGTCAGGGGATGGGAAGCGGGAGGATTAGATAAGGGGTGGGATCCCAGGGGGGTGATTAGAGGTGGGAGTCCAGAACAGGGTGGTCAGGGCACAAAGAGCAGGAGGGGGTAGATGGGTTGGGAGTTCTGAGAGGGGCTGGAAGTGGGAGGAGGTGGATAGGGGTGGGGGCCAGGCTGTTTGTGGAGGCACAGTCTTCCCTACCAGGCCCTCCTTACAGTTTCTCAACCCCGGTGTGGCTCTCTGGCCGAAAAGTTTGCCCACTCTTGAACTAGCGCATAGGATATAAACATGACATGGAGATAATCCAGGTGATGGTTTTATCTGAAACATTTTTGAAGCCTACATTTCTAGTCTGTTTCATCATGAGAGAAGCAAGATTACTTTGGGTGGGTGGGTGGGGGGTTATGTCCCCAGCTATAGTTTTTAGTACTTTTTGCACAAGATGATAAACTTATTTCATTAGCTAAGCATTTGGATCATTATAAATTTGAGGCCTGGTAAGGAATCTTGGTGAATTTATTAAAGGACACCAATTTGAAAATCCAGTCAATGTCTAAAATCTGTATTAAAAGTGGGGCAAGTGTAATACCTGGAACTGAAGTCCACCTACCAATTTGTGTGGCCCAAAAATGTCTGAAAGACCCATACAAACAAAAAGTAAAAATGTGTGGTCAAGAGATTCAGTCCAGACACAGGGTCAGCCAATCATACCATTTTCTCAAAGCGAGCTTTATAACAGAACATCATTAACAGAACACCAGAAATATAACAAACCTTCCCAGCTCAGGGCTTCTCACCCAGAGATTCAGAGACCAGTCTTTTTTCCTAGACAGGTGTTTCCTGAGACACCTGTGTGAACTTGAATCAACACCTCTCAGCACCTGGTGTACTGATTGTACACAGTATTGCTGAGTGCACAAAGCCAACTATAAATCAGGTTTTTCTCTAAGATTTTAGTTCTAGTAATCTTAGATCTGTTTTGTAATAGTAGCAAGCCAAAAGAGTGAGGCTTCTTAAAAAAAAAAAAAAAAAAAAAGCTGTCTCTTTAAACTTACTTCCTAACTATTTATTTGGCCCATCTTGTGGGGGGATTGCTATACTAGTAGATGAAGGGAATTCGGTATAAATACCTGCTAATCACATTTTTGGGCATTCAGTTTTCTATAGAATTGGGAGGAATTTGTACAACTGCATGTTCTTTAGAGTAGGATCCTTGTTAAATTGGTTGGAAACTGTTTTCCCCAATAGAGCCAGTGTCCCAAATTCCATTACCAGAGTCTCTTAACACAAATCTGAAAATAGCTCTTGAGGAGTGTTTCACCTCCAAGCCTGCTCAGCGGGGTGCAACTTTCCTTGGTGGGTAAATAAAGCAGTGCACAGAGAAATGGGGCATATAAAGGTACAAGCAGTGCCAGGACTGGTGTCCTACTCCCCAGGCAGCAATTGGAGAAGAGGAAGGAAGGAGCAGCACACTTGTTTGTCAATAACAAACTTTGATACACAACATAAAGTTCAGTTATAGTTACAAAAAGCAGTTAGAAAGGGCTGCAAGTGGAGTTCTGCTACAACAATGGGAAAAAGAGCTTTGTGCCTTACAAAATGTAAGCACCTATTTGCACTGGCTAGTGATATTTCTGGTGTTGCCTACATCTTGGCTGCCGTTTCCCATGACTGTTACTGGAATCCCCTAAGAGTACAACTAGCCAATTTGTAGCCTTTGATACTGGGGATTTTGAAGATCTGCTTTTCCTTCTTGCTTGAACCATTCCCAGACCTGTTTCTTCTACCTCAGCATGACCTGAAGCAGTCTAATACTTGATAAGGAAGTACTTTGAATCTCCATTCCTTGTCTTGTCTTGCTCAAGATGGAGTAGTACATGATGGGTATGTCTTTAGGCTTTCTATTTTTAACTCTACTTCTTGTTAAAGATGAGATGACTATAACAGTCTTCCCTTATATGAATTGAGTGCTGCTCCCCTGGCTCTAGTTGAGTTGCCAGTGTGGCTGCCTCAGTTGGGCAAAGTTCTGTCCGTCTACTCCACTGAGAATTTTGTGCTGGGGTTTGTCTGCCTTGCAACAGATGTGAATTTCTGTCCATTTAACCTACATATAAGGCACGTGAGAGAATGCTCAGCTGCAGATGGATGGTGTGTGAAATGGTTTGTGATGCAAAAGTTATAGGGAAATGTTCTCTATACATATCTTATGCATGAAAGGATGAAATTTTGGGTCTCTACTGGTCATTTTGTTAAATCTGACAAACTTCTCAGAATGAAGAGTAGATGGGAAAAATCTTTTATTTTGCTTTATCCACACTGTTTGTTTTCTATCCTCTTGAATTGCAGATGACTTGAGAACAGTGTGCTCTCGGCTACCACACAACAAGTAAGGGACCTTTCTAAACTTGTATTTATTTTAATACATATTTCAAGGCTTTTCCTAGATGTTTGTTTTGAGGCAGATATCTGCCCTGAAGAGCTGATAATGTAAGTGTGTTTTTTTGGAAGTTTGTGCTTTAGTCAAACACAAGTTTTGGGGATCAATAGAGGGGCAACAGGATAAAATTTCACAGATTTATAGATTCCAAGGCCAGAAGGAACTTTGTGATCATGTATAGCACAGGCCAGAGAGCTACCCCCAAAATAATTTTTAGAGCATATATTTTAGAAAATGCATCCAATCTAGATCTAAAAATGGTCAGGGATGGAGAATCCGCCATGACCCTTGGTAAATTGTTCCAGTGCTGAATTATTCTCACTGTGAAAAATATAAAATCTTGTTTCCAGACTAAACTTGTCTAGCTTCAACTTCCAGCCATTGGAATGTTTTGTACCTTTCTCTGCTACATTGAAGAGCCCTTTATTAAATGTGTTTCCCCTGTAGGTACTTATAGATTGTGACAAGTCATCCCTTAACCTTCTCTTCGTTAAGCTAAATAGACTCCAGGAACTCAAACACTAAGTAAGGCATGTTTTTCATAACCCTTTAATCATTCTCCTGGCTCTCCTCTGAATCCTCTCCAATTTAACACCCTTCTTGCATTTGCGAGCACCAAAACTGGACGCAATATTCCTGCAGCAGTCACACCAGTGCTAAATAAGGTGGTAAATTAACTTCTCTACTACTGGAGAGTCCCTTCTTTATGCATCCCAGTTTGGCATTAGCTCTTTTGGCCACAGTGTCACAACAGTAGCCCATATTCAGTTGATTATCCATCACAGCCCGAAATCTCTTTGAATCACTACTTGGCAGAATAGAGTCCTCCATCCTGTAAGTATAGCCTGTATTCTTTTGTTCTGAGATATATGGATTTACATTTAGCTGTATTAAAATACATATAGTTTGCTTGTGCCCAGTTTACCAAGCAATGTAGATTGTGCTGAATCACGGACCTGTCCTCTTTGTTACTTACCACACCCCAAATTTTGGGGTCATCTGCAAATGGGTTATCGGTGATTAGTTTGTTTTCTTCCAGGTTGCTGATAGAAATGTTAAGTAGCATAGGGCCAAGACCCCATTCCTGCAGGGGTCCACTGGAAACACACCTGCTTGATGATGATTCCCCATTTACAACTACATTTTGAGACCTATCAGTGAGCCAATTTTTCATCCGTTTAATATGTGCCATATTAATTTTATAGCCTAGTTTTTTAATCAAGTCAAATGCCTTAGAGAAGTCTAAGTATATTAGATCAACACTGTTACTATTCTCAACCAAATTTATAATGTTATAAAAAAATACCCAATTAGTTTAACAGGATATATTGTCCATAGATGCATGTTGATTTGTATTAATTACATTACTGTCTTTTCATTCTTTGTTAATCGAATTCTGTATCAGCTGCTCCATTATCTTGCCCAGGATACAAGTCTAGCTGTCAGGCCTATAATTACCTGAGTCATTCCATTTGCCCTTTTTAAAAATTGGCACAACATGAGCTTTCTTCCAGTCCTCTGGAACTTTCTCAGTGCTTCAAGACATTAATGGTCCAGCAAGCTCATCAGGATGCTCTTTTAAAACTCTTGGATGCAAGTTAACTGGACCTGTTTTATTTAAAAATGTCTCACTTTACTAGTTTCTGTTTAACATCCTCCAGAGACTAGTGGAATGGAGTGTTACTGCCATATGATGAGATTATGTAACAGGGATTGGCAACGCTGGCACGCGGGACCACAGGGTAAGCACCCTTAGCGGGCCCCGCTGCTTTATTTACCTGGCGTTTCGCCGGCCGCGGCTCCCACTGGCCGCGGTTCGCCGTCCCGGTCCAATGGGGGCTGCGGAAAGCGGCAGCCAGCACCACGCTGCTTCCCGCAGTCCCCATTGGACTGGGATGGCGAGCCACGGCCAGTGGGAGCCGCGGCCGGCGAAACGCCAGGTAAATAAAGCAGCGGGGCCCGCTAAGGGTGCTTACCTTGTGGTCCCGCGTGCCAACGTTGCCAATCCCTGTTTTATAATCTATTTTTACCCAACTACAGAACAGAAATATTTATTGAAGGCTTCAGCATTTTCTGCATTATTATTGATAATTCTACCATTTTCAGAATTTTTTTAAAAACTCTTTATTGTTCTTAACTCTGCAGACCACAGATTTTTCCTTGGGTCCCATTGCTTTCCTTGTCATTTTTCTACAATTCCTAACTTCTGATTTGTATTCATTACTATCAAGCTCCCCTTTATTATATATATTTTTGTGGGGAGGGGGTTATAGCTGCCTTCACATTCCCTCTAAACCAGCATGATCGTCTTCCTCAGTTGTGGAATTATGGCTTTTGGGAAATCTAGTAAATTCTTAAATGATTCCCAACTATAATTCAAGATAGTTTGACTTCTGGTATACAGGAGGTCAAGGTTCATTCTGGCCTTAAAATCTGTACAAACCCACAAGCCAGGCAGACCCCATTAAAGTCAGTGAGGTTATCACTGGTAAAGGATAAAGATTCCTTCTTGGTCCAGCCACACAGATCAGTTTGCAGGATGAGAGCCTGGATTAAGTCAATAAGACAAATGAGATGATGAAAGTGAAATGCAATTTTAAAAATTACCTCTGCCCCATCCCTAATTCCACCTTATTGTACTTAGACTCCATGCTTAACCGTGCTGTTTTTTGTTTGTTGTTGTAACCATTACTGATTTTCTGTCTTTAATATTAGCCAAAATATTAAAACCTGGGTATCTAAAGGTAGGCTTCTATATCTGAAAATCAGGCCATTTCTATTTAGGTTTCTAAGTGCGGAGTTAGCCTAACTTTAGGTCCCCGGGGTTGAAAATGTTGGCCTTAACATTTGCCTATTTTTAAAAAATGAACCCTTTCCAATTTGGGGTATTTAACCCTAGCTTATATAAACCATTGACAGTCTTACTCCGTTTTATTATCCCTCTGAAACCTGAGCCCTCGCCCTCTCTCCTGCAGCCTGGCTATAGATTCTCACAGAGCATTGCCTTTTGGAGAGATGGTAACCAGAGCCCACTCTTTCCTGACAAGCCAGCTGTTCAACAGAATTACTGAAAATACTTAACTCTGTTGATTGTCATGGACAGTGCTCCTTTGAAAAATACCACTGCGCATGTACCTTGCACCATACACATCAGTCTGCAGGATGTCCTAAGGATAATTGCTACCTTGTCTCCCTAAAGCACTTTCCAATGTTTGTTGCTATGCATTGGCAAGGACTTTTTAGTGACTCTTCTTGTCATAGAGCAGGCCTTCTGCCAAACTGCTCCTTGTTTGGACAATTTATGATTGGAGTAATGCTTACATCTGTCTGGATCTTCTTTTCACAGCCTACTCCAGCTGGTGATTTCAGGTCCAGTGCAACAACCAACCCATGCTGCTTTGCCACCAGGATTTTATCCTCATATCCACACCCCTCCACTGGGCTATCCTGCACATGCAGCACACCCTGCGTTGCCTGCACATCCGGCTCATCCAGCACTCCCAGCCCATCCTGTGCAGACATTTATACCAGGCATGACTTTCCCATACAGGCCTATTCGCTAAAGACCCTAACTTGAACTGTACGATGTGCCCCCATTTTCCCCTGACTGGGGAAGCCTTACAGAGGAAACCAAACATTTATGGAACCATATTTTCCTCTTTAATATTGTGTTGTGTGATATCTAAAAGATGGAGTTTCTTCAGGAGTAGGGAAGAGGCAGATGCCAGGCTGCTCTAACCCTAAACATGGACAATTTCTTATTAATCCATATTTATGGATGAGACACAAAAACAAGCCCTCTGGAGTGTGTGGGGTTTTTAAATATCAACTCTAACTCATCTAATGAGAAGTACCTCTGTATTTCTTGATCTGGTGTTTCTCACGAGTCCACATCTGTCTGCCTCTATAGGGAGACCAGCTACTTTCTCGCTCCTTCTCATTTGTGAGGGACAGAAGGAAAACCATACCAAGACTTGCAAGTTAGTCCCCTGCCCCTGTTCTTTCTCTTTGTAAACGTTTGTACCCATACCAATAGAGTTTGTGTACACTGTATATTTTTGGCACTGCGAATGCTTGCTTCTGAAGCGCAAGGTAGGGGAGGGTAGCACTTCCTGAGAGAGGAAAGCACTAAAGAAAAGAGTCAGTGATCGCTTTCCTCAGTTTTATCTCTCAAATGGTGTTCAGCAAATCCAATTTTTATTAGGCCTCTGGTAGGAAGGAACTTGCTTCCTTTGCAATTGCAACCTTCTTGGTTTTTTGGTAGGCCTCTGGAATATCCTTTTCATATATTCAAATCAACAAATTTGTGAAATGTAGAGATCAAATCTGGTATCTCTAACTAATGCTGATTGGCAAAAACAGATCAACAACTTACTGCAACAAATTAGTTACTGATGTTTAGCGGTTTAACCTTTACTGCAATTAATTTGCAGCCACACAAAAAAGTACATACCAATATTGTTCCAGAGAAGGTAGGTTCCCAGTACCATCTAGAAATGGCATACTCTGTGGAAAAGTATTCTAGTCAAAATAATACATTTGTCTTCTACATCACTGCACGGAAATGTATAATGTATCCCCACTCAGAATTGGGTAGTTTTCTAGCACAGTGACAATATTTCAATTATCTATGCCCCTTTCATTGGCTTTAGGAGAAAGCCAGGGCATCCTTTTTCTAGGATGCAATCACTTTTTCTTTATACATATTTCAAATGTCATGCTAATGGACAGAGACGTGTGGCAATAAGTTATCCAATTACACATTAAAATCAAAGGACAAAGAGATGGAAGCTGGGACTTGGCCCTTGTAATTCACTCAATAAATTACAACTGGAGAGTAATCCTGATGTTTGTCTACTTCTCTTTCCCTGGAAAGATAAAATTAATCACTTGGTAGAAGCGCCAACCAGATGAAAAGGTCCTGAAGCTGAGAACTACTGAGCATAAAGGAGTATGTGGTTATTTATCAATACACATTGTATCATATCTCCTTTGAACGGTTACTTGAAAGGGGGAAGTGGAGACGGTTATAACCCTGATGTGTAACACCCATGTTTATTTTGTTTTTGTCTGTAGTTACTTGATTTTAAATTGTCTGCAGCCCGTTCTCCAAAATTTGTGCTCAAGGATGGGCCTCCATTTTTTTTTGTTTAATTAAAACTCTTGGATTTCTTTCTTGTTTTGTATCTCTGACCTATTTCAGACACTCAAATTAAAAACCTTACATTAGAACTTTCCTATCATCATGACTTTGAAGGATTATAGTTTCAAATTAGATGGTGTCAACAGACAATTAACCTACCAAGTGAATGGGGACTTTTGTTTTGGTGGAGGGACCATTAACCTATACCTCTTTCTGATTTGGGTTTGAGAAAGGATGTTCTGGATATGCATAGCATGATGATGCATATCTGGATTCCATGCTGCTGTCAACTGGTTCTAGAAGGAATTTAAATGCTCTAGTTCAGTGGTTTTTAAGCCGGGGCCTGGGGTCCCCAGGGGGGCATGAACAGGTTTCAAGGGGGACCATCAAAATAAACCAGAAAGCAGGGCCAGGCTAAAAACAGTTGTTGAGGCACAGGTTTGCTGTGGAATTCTAATAGCGGGGAAGGGAGGGGGTAGCTTGGAAAGAAAAAGGTTAAGAACCCCTGCTGTAGTTCCTATGTCAAACCAGTTGGCATGTCATATTTACACACCTCTGTCCATGAAGTTTGTAGTAATTTTTATGATTGTATTCAATAATGTAGAATATCCTGTAATGCACTCTCCATGCGTGATGGTTTCTTGCTGTGTATTGGGGACCATTTTGGCCACTGGCTAAACTTTAAAAGGCAAAGGTTACTGTAGACTGAGTAGAATGGTGAGAGAAGCTGCTCTCACATCAAACTGCATCTGGCACAGGAAGGGCTTACATGATCTCCTGTTTGTCATGTAGTGATCTGTGCAGTTCTTAGAAAAGCCAGCAAGATAGCTTACAGCAGTAATGCTCAGTTTGTGCACGGTGACCCTTTCGTCATCAGCAGTCATCCATAGTCATCTGCCCATTTGCTCACTAGTAACAGGATCTCATTATTTGTTCCATACACATCTGCACTGGTTGCCATTGAGCCACCTTTGAAGCACTATGGCTACTGGAGCAGAGGCTTATGGGGTGCAAGTGGCTAGTAAAAGGGTCTCTGTGCTTGTTGAAGTTAAAATGCCTTGACTTACACAAACTTTTGCAGTGGGTTATGTCAGCTTTGTGATTGTAATAAATTCTTCCAAGGTACATTTACAAAGTTCCCATGGCCCAGCTCTTTCACCAGAGAACTTCTGTCAGGCTCTATTTTCCCAGTGAATGGGTATGAAGGGGGGATGTTCATCTTAAACTCATGCTTTCATCTAGAATTTTATCTCTAGAAGACCTAGAGAGAAATCTGAATTATGCATGAGCTACATTAATGTTTTCTATCAGAGGGGTAGCTGTGTTAGACTGTATCCACAAAAACAATGAGGAGTCCTGTGGTATGTTAACGATTAACAAATTTATTTAGGCATACGCTTTTGGGGGTAAAAAATACCCCCGAACACTGCAAGTTTCAATGCTGTAAAGTGCCACTGTAGACAATGCAGCAGCGCTGGTACCTATTCCCCTTGTGGAGGGGGTTTAACGGCAGTGCTTTAACCTTGCCAGGGGCCATGTGCCCAACATGATTTTTAGGTAGGTAAATATGGAAATCGCTTGTTGACTGGTAAAAAGTTGTGAGTTCATGCTGTGCTGATGCCTGACTTATTCGAGAAGCTGTGCTGAGGCCAAGTGGGTTGTTCTAAATAGGCTGAATTACAGTGAGTTGCACTAAACGGGGCGGAAAGGGGAACCTACCGCTATCCTTGGAAATATACACCCACGAAGCCCTCGCCCGGGGGCTGCAGCGGTTGGTGCCGGGTGTATTGCAGGGAGTGACTCCAAGGGGCGGGCACGGGGGCCTCCTGCCCAGAGCCAACTCCCGAGCTAAGCACGTGGCGGGGGGGGCAGGCGCAGAGCCTTGAGGCTCGTGCTGTAGCGGGAGGGTCACAGGCCTACAGCCGCCTCTGAGCGGCGGGGCGCTCACAGCACGGGCGGGCCCCCCCGGCCGCTGACAACTCCCGAGCCGGCGGGCCAGAGAATCAGCTGGTGCGCATGCGCGAACAGAGTTCCGGCGAAGACGGCGGTCCGGTGACACGTGGGGCCGGGGAGCCAATGGGGCGGCGACTTGCTGCGGGGTCGCTAGGAGGAGGTGTCTGGGCCTGTGGCTCCTGCTGGTTCCTCAGGGGCGGCCCCGCAGCCTCCGCTGGCCCGGAATGTGCTGAGTGACGCCGCCACCGCCGCTGCCGCGTTCCCGCCGCAGGCCGAGGCAGCCGCCGCCCCGCCCGAGGTGAGTGACGTGGGGCTGGAGCCCCGGCCGCTAGGCCCGGCTCCGCCTGACGGAGGGACCTGCCTCCGCGAGTCCGTGCTCCCGCCGGGCCCGGAGAGCGCGCGAGCCAGCAGCAGCCGCGCGTCCCTCGCCGCTCACACCTCGGCCTGGCGCGCCGGGGGTTCGTGGCTCCGCTTCCGAGCACTTCAGGGGTTGTCTGCACACGGAGCTCTCCCCGACCGACCTCGCGTCTTGTAGTGTCCTGGTCGGGGGGAGTCAATCAGGAGTGACGCCAGGCGGACACACGCCCTGAGTTTGGGTTCCAAATGTTTCTCTTGTGCCGTGGGAAGAGGTAAAGGAAGCGATCTCCGAAGCGTGAAACAGTCCCATGTCCTCAGTGCCAGCCCTGGGATATCTCGATTCCATGCAGAGACCCTTGTCAGGCAGCTCTGTTCTTCTAGATTGTATCCGATCTGTGGGGTGATGCGGAGAATTCAAGGATCACATACTTTCTGGAGGTTTCAGAGTAACACTTCCTGGAATTCATTTCTTCCTTTGATTTCACCATTTCATGAAAATTATTGGTATATTTTGTAAGCTTTTTCTGGCAGCATTTAACTAGCTGAGTCTAACTGGGGCACTTGTTACTGTGATACAAGTATCTTGGAATCTAAAGTTAATGGAAAGACTTGGGCTGGTGAATGTGGGTCAGGTCTTTAGTGGTTTGAGACAGAAATGCCTAAGTTGTAATCCCAGTTTAGTCACTGAGTCACTATGTAGCCCTGTGCAGATCACTTATGGCTCAATTTTCAGAGATGCTGAACACTTGTAGCTCCCATTGACTTCAGTGGTCCAGTTCCTTAGAAAATCAAGCTAATTTCTGTATGCGTTGCCTCACTTGTAAACTTGGTAGTAATACTACTTCCCTGCCTTAGAGGGGTGTGTTTACTTAATGTTTGTGATAGTTTGGATGTGTGGGGTTTGTTTTTGTTTGTTTTACTATGGTTTCATAATTGATTAGCCATCTGGCATGAGTGTGACAACTTAAATCCTCCTTGTCTAATATAAACATTAGTGCAAGAAATAGAAAGATCTATAAATCAAGTTTAAAGGAGATAGAACTAATTTAAAATTAAACATTTCCTACAGTTTCCTGCATAGTCGCTCTCAAATATTTATTCCTGGTTGGAAATGCTGTTTGCTGCTCTAGGCTACCAGGCTATACTTTGCTAGCTTCTGTAAGGTGCAACTTTATTTTACCTATAATAATGTGAAGGTAGAGTTTGCTTTTAAAATTAGATTAGGCAGCAGCTACAAATTTTAAGGTGTATTCTCATTCTGAAGGGCTCACCTCCACATACTGAGGTGAAGCAGTCTGTTGTCTTCAGTCTGAAGAATCTCATAGCAACATCTGAAAAATTGTAAAAGGCTAAGCCTGGGATTTGTGCCTGGAGTAGATCCCTCTACTGCATTTGTTCTGTTTTTTAGTATGATTGTATTTTAGTATTGCAGATACACCGATGCTTTTTGTGCTGTATACATATATGCAAGAATTGTTTTGACCCTCTACTGAAACACAGCCATCTGGGGTACATTGCTGCATTTTTTTTTACTAGTTCACAGCAATGCTACAACAGGTTAGGAGTAGGGATGTAAAATATTAAACTGTTAACAGATAAGCATCAGTCTTAATTTTATTGTATTCATTATATGTTTAAAACAGATAAGTATTACAGTGTCATGAAACTATTTTACCAAATGTGCACATTAGAAACGCCACACCGATACCATTTCATAGTATATGTGGAAGTAGGTTCTTCATTGTTAGGACCGTTACTATGTAACTGATGTCACACTTTGGTAACATTAAACCATCAAACAACATCATGTAAGTTATTGTGATTTTTGGTAACTACTTTTCCATAGTGAGGATGGAGCCATCGAAAAGGAGTAACGCCTGGAAACATTTCACAAAAATAACAGAAGATGCAGTTAAATTTAAACTGTGTAAGACAGAGCTGCAAACAGCACTGGAGCAATGCTGAACCATTTGAAGCTGAAACATCCCATTGTTTCAGGTGGAAAAAGAAGGCAAAAATCAAACAACATTGACAACGTTTGTTTCTGTTAGTTCAAGAAAATGCAACACACAATGGGATGAAAAACTGAGTTATTGTGCACCATAGTCATTACAGATATGCTGCCTGTAAGTGTAGTTGAGGATACAGGTTTTTGTGCATTGATAAGTTTGGTAGAATCAGAATTCTGTGTGCCTGTGAGACAGACTATTTCCTCGTGACTAGAGAAGTGCTATGAGGACTGTGTGAAGTCTGTTCAGGAAAAATTGGAAAACACCGTTAAAATAGCTTTCGCCATTAACTGCTGGACAGCATTAACTACAAAGAGCTACAAGACTGTCACTTACTATTATACTGAAAATTGGGAGCTTACCAGTCTATGGTTCTACGAAGTGAAAATATGGCAGAATGACGTATAGTGGAAAACCTTGCTGAAAAATTAAATGCTACAGTGGAAAGATAAGGTCTGGCAGGCTGGGTCTTGGCATGTATGCATGATACATCAAGGTATGTTGCATAGGAATCTGTCAATTGTTTTGCCTGTACTTTGCAGCAAGCTGTAAATTGTAAGTTTTCTTCAAGTAGTGAGGATTGCGATTTTGCAGCTGGAAGTACACTAGTTGCACACTGCTACCACAGCACTGCAGCTGCAAAAGTACTCAAAAGAAAACAAACAGCTTCAGGGTAAGTGACACTGTCCGATCCAGTCATGTAAAACTTGCTAGAATTTGTTTTGACACGTTCAGTATATGACTCAGTGAGCAAAGGTGGGCTATAACAGCTGCACTTTCAGATAGCCCTTTAACAAAACAATCTGATACCCAAACCCTTCAGCTGCAAGATGAACACTGGTCATTAGTAAAGGATATCTTATTGCTACTTTCCACTTGAAAATGTGCTGCAACTGCCACGTCTGCTGAACAGTCAGACTTATCCCAACTGACCTCAGAAGCGAAGCTCCTGTTGAAAATGGAAAAGTCGCTGATTTCAAGGCTGCTGTTCATCACTCTCTGGAGCATCTCATGAAACCCAGTGATCCTGCCATAACTGCCAAACCTGCTCTTATGGCCTCCTTGTTAGATCTATGTCCTATATACATGCAGTTTCTTTCGCCAGTTGTCCAGATGGCTGCTTAATCAAAGCTTCAGCCTCCAAGTGCTGTGGCTGAATTGGATGAGCCAATAGAGCCAGTACTGAAAAAAATGTGTGAAACTGAGAAGAGTACTGTAGTGATGCTTTTAGGTGAAGATTATACCAATGAGGAAAATTCAGTAGAAAATGAATTGGAAAATTACTTCAGGAGGCCTTGTCCTTCATTGGAATGCTGTCCGTTGAACATAAGAATGGCCATACTGGGTCAGACCAAAGAGCCATCCAGCTCAGTATCCTGTCTACTGACAGTGGCCAGTGCCAAATGTCCTGGAGTGAGTGACCTAACAGGTAACGATCAAGTGATCCCTATCCTGCCATCCATCACCCACCTCTGACAGAGGCTAGGGACACCATTCCTTACCCATCCTGGCTAATAGCCATTAATGGACTTAATCGCCATGCATTTATCTAGTTCTCTTTTAAACCCTGTTATAGTCCTAGTCTTCACCACCTTCTCAAGCAAGGAGTTCCACAGGTTGCCTGTGCACTGTGTGAAGAAGAACTTCCTTTTATTTGTTTTAGTCCTGCTACCCATTAATTTCATTTGGTAGCCCCTACTTCTTATATTATGGGAACAAGCAAATAACTTCCTTATTCAATTTCTCCACACCACTCATAATTTTATATACCTCCATCATATCCCCCCTTAGTCCCTCTTTTCCAAGCTGAAAAGTCCTAGCCTCTTTAATCTCTCCTCCTATGGGACCCGTTCAAAACTAATCAATTCAGTTGCCCTTCTCTGAACCTTTTCTAGTGCCAGTATATCCTTTTTGAGATGAGGAGACCACATCTGTATGCAGTATTCAAGATGTGGGCACGCCATGGATTTATATAAGGGCAATAAGATATTCTTTGTCTTATTCTCTTTCCCTTTTAAAATGATTCCTAGCATTCTGTTTGCTTTTTTGACTGCTGCTGCACACTGCATGGATATCTTCTGAGAACTATCCACGATGACTCCAAGATCTTTTTCCTGATTAGTCATAGCTAAAATAGCTCCCATCATATTGTATGTATAGTTGGGGTTATCTTTTCCAGTATGCATTACTTTACATGTATCCACATTAAATTTCATTTTCCATTTTGTTGCCCAATCATTTAGTTTTGTGAGATCTTTTTGAAGTTCTTCACAGTCTGCTTTGGTCTTAACTATCTTGAGCAGTTTCGTATCATCTGCTAACTTTTCCACTTCACTGTTTACCCCTTCCTCCAAATCATTTATGAATAAGTTGAATAGGATTGGTCCTAGGAGTGACCCTTGGGGAACACCACTAGTTACCCATCTCCATTCTTAAAATGTACCATTAATTCCAACTCTTTGTTCTGTCTTTTAACCAGTTCTCAATCCATGAAAGGATCTTCCCTTATCCCATGACAACTTAATTTACGTAATAGCCTTTGGTGAGGGACCTTGTCAAAGGCTTTCTGGAAATCTAAGTACACTCTCTGCACTGGATCCCCCTTGTACACGTTTGTTGACCCCTTCAGAGTACTCTATTAGATTAGTAAGATGTGACTTCCCTTTACAGAGACCATGTTGACTTTTGCTCGGCAATTAATTTTCTTCAATGTGCCGGACAATTTTATTCTTAACTATTGTTTCAACTAATTTGACTCGTACGGACGTTAGACTTACCAGTCTGTAATTGCCGAGATCGCTGCTAGAGCCCTCTTTAAATATTGGCATTACATTAGATAACTTCCAGTCATTGGGTACAGAAGCAGGTTTAAAGGATGGGTTACAAACCCATAGTTAATAGTTCTGCAATTTCACATTTGAGTTCTTTCAGGACTCTTGGGTGAATGCCATCTGGTCCCGGTGACTTGTTACAGTTAAGTTTATCAATTAATTCCAAAACCTCTCCTACTGACACTTTAATTTGTGACAATTCCTCAGATTTATCACCTGCGAAAGATGGCTCAGGTTTGTGAATCTCCCTAACGTTCTCAGCCATGAAGAGTGAAGCAAAGAATTTATTTAGTTTCTCCGCAATGACTTTATCATCTTTAAGTGCTCCTTTTGTATCTCTGTCGTCCAGGAGCTCCACTGGTTGTTTGGCAGGCTTCTTGCTTCTGATGTAGTTAAAAAACATTTTATCATCTTTTGAGTTTTTGGCTAGCTGTTGTTCAAACTCCTTTTTACATTTGTACTCTTTATTACATTTTAATTGTGCATTGACCTTATAATATAGTATAATCTATACATTTGTGTCACTACTGTTCCCAGAGAGTAATCATCAGTGGTTCACAGTCATGCTGGAAGGGCATAATGAGTGGGGTCCTACACTGATCAGTTCTGGGTCCAGTTCTGTTCAATAGCTTCATCAGTGATTTAGATAATGGCATAGAGAGTACACTTATAAAGTTTGTGGATGATACCAAGCTGGGAGGGGGTGCAAATGCTTTGGAGGACAGGACTAAAATTCAAAACGATCTGGAAATCTGGAGAAATGGTCTGAGGTAAGTAGGATGAAATTAAATAAGGGAAAATGCAAAGTACAGGAACTCCTCACTTAGAGTCACCCTGCTGAACATTTTTTTCGATGTTAAGTTGCTGAGCCATTAGGGAACATGCTCGTTTAAAGTTGTGCAATGCTCCTTTATAAAGTCGTTTGGCAGCAGCCTGCTTTGTCCACTGCTTGCAGGAAGAACAGCCCATTGGAGCTAGCTGGTGGGGGCTTCGAACCAGGGTGGACTGGCAGCCCCCCATCAGCTCCTCGCTCCCCTAAGTTCCCTGTGTGGCAGCCGCTCAGCAGGCTATCAACTGCTGGCAGTTCAGCTGTCTGTTCCCCCACTGCCATGTGCTGCTCCTGCCCTCTGCCTTGGAGCTGCTCCCAGGATCCTCCTGCTTGCTGTGTGGGGTGGGGGACTAATATCAAGGTGTCTCCCTCTCCCCTGCTCCTGCACCCCGCTTACCCCTTCTCCATGTAGAGCAGGGTGGGGACATGGACTGATAGAGCACTTGGGGCAGCAGCTGCTGTCTCAACTTCTTGATCCGCTTAAAAAGACAATGTACATAAGAGCGGGATCAGCATACTTAAGGGGGCAATGCACATCTCTCACACACATGGTGTGTGTCTCTGTCTTCCATGCTGCCTTTTAGAATGTGAGGCTACATTAACAACGTCTTAACCCTTGAAGGCACAGTCAAAAGCTAGTTCATCATTTATCAGTAAGGTATTCCCTGGGAAATATCCCATCCTCCAACTTCACCTCAACCAAGCTTCGCAATCATCGCTGTGTACAGTATTAAATTGTTTGTTTAAAACATATACTGTGTGTTTGTATATATAGGGGTTTTTTTTGTCTGGTGAAAAAAATTTCCCTGGAACCTAACCTTCTCCCCATTTACATTAATTCTTATGAAGAAATTGGATTCGCTTAACATCGTTTTGGTTAAAGTCGCATTTTTCAGGAACATAGCTACAACGTTAAGCGAGGAGTTCCTGTACTCCATTCAGGAAGGAACAATCAGTTGCACACATACAAACTGGGAAATTATTGCCTAGGAAGGAGTACTGTGGAAAGGGTCTGTGGACCACAAACTAAATATAAGTCAACAGTGTAACGCTGTTGCAAAAAAAAAAGCGAACATCATTCTGGGATGTATTAGCATGAGTTAGAACTGTCAGCCTCCACCCCAAACCCTCCTTTGCCTTCAGCATTTATAATGGTGTTAAAACACTTTTTTTATATGTTTTAATTTATAAGGGGATGTCACTCTGAGACTTTCTATGTGAAAGGGGTCACCAGTATAAAAGTTTGAGAATCACTGGCTTACACCGTATTTGAAATGCAGGATCTGGGAGGAGAATGTTTGCCGGTCGGGGGAAGGGGGAATATTCTCTCTAAGCCTCTTGGAGGCTATTGCAAACAAGGTATTAAAAACCTTAACCAGGTATTTGGCACTGTCTCTTATAATGACTTTTGTGTACTAAGTGAATGGATTTTATTAATTGACAGGTAGTGCTGCAGAACTATCACTACAAATAATTGCTCAGGAGCTCGAGTCTTGAATTTCTAGATCCTGTCCTCTTTAGACAGATAATGAATTCTAGCCTTTGAGTGTGTCCACTGCTAACAGAATTGAGACTAGCTACTTTTTTGTTTTTGTTTGTTAGTCACTGCCTGTTCTAATTTTGCAATGCTAGCTTGCGAGATGAGTGGCTTGGGTTTGGAAGAAGAGCAGCTGCTTTTTGGAAAGTTGCCGTATTCAGTCTTGGCATTAAATCTCTTCTTGTTGCCAGATCTTGTGCCACAAACCTGGCTTAATCTGACCTCTTGTTTCATCCCCCATTAACACTGTTGTCACAAAGTAAGTTTTTTTCCCCATATCTAGCCAGAATAGATTGAACAGAAAAACCGCCTCAGTGATTCTTGTTCATCATTCCCTGAGGGAATGCTGTGTCCGGGATAGCAGAAAGTTATGCCACTTGCAGCCTGCTTTGAGAACAGACTGTTACGGGGGTATGGACTCCAGCACACCCTACCACTTCAATAATGTAGTTTAAAACCGTAGCTTCAGGGCAGAGGAGCTAGTGAAGTTTTGGTTTAAATTGATGAGACAGGAAGATAATTCAGTTCTTCATCAGTATGAGCTGTGTGGGCAGCATGTAGAGTGGAGCCCCCTGGCTGCTTCTACATGTAGGAGTTAGAGGGAGGCCATGCTGCTGCTTCTGGGAGCTACATGGAGTGGCCCCTGACCCTGCTCCCCAGTGAAGCTCAAGGGCCAGATTAAAATGGCTGGCAGGCCATAGTTTGCCCATCTCTGTTGTAAGGAATCTAGTGTTCACAGGATCAGGAGTCTGCCTGTAAAAGGGTTAAAGGCTATTGTTTTGACTTCAGTTATGCAACTACTGTGAAGAAGCACTTACTCTGTAGGTTGGATGATGTCAAGAAATGCACAGTCAAAAACATCCTTCTGAAGTCAGTTTCAAACTCTGATCTTCCAGGGCAGGAAGAAAACCAAAGGTAAGAGTCAATGACTCTGGTTTTGTGCATTCTGCTCTGAAATTTTGATCCAGGTTCTGCTGTGTATATAGTAATTGGAGCTGGCAGAGAGAAGTTTGGGGCAATAGAAGGAAAGATGTGTCTACTACTTTTTTGTATCACCAATATTAAATCCCCTACAAAACAGTTAAAGACACTGGTTTTGGGAGCACTGAAGGCTTCTTTTCAGAGAAGAAGTACAGCAGTGCAAGTTTCCCTGGACTGTGAGCCCAAGTGCCTCGATTCTGACTGAGATTAACTATCTCTAGGAGAAAGGTCAAGCACGGACTAACTCCTCCATCTTCTGAAGCTTCCAGTAGGTAGGATGCTGCGGCACTGGCGGCAGCTCTGCTAGGCACCCATGCTCAGACCCCAGGAGTCATGTCAGGTTGGACTTCAGTGGCTAGTCCGAGCAGTGCCTTAGCATCCACACTGCTATTTTTAGGCACCAGTTCAAGCTTAGCTAGCACGAGTCTGTCCTCCCACACTGGGAATCACACCTCCCAGCTGTAGTGTAGGCATGCCTTGGGAGAAACTCATGAGATTCTCAAAAGGAATAATCACTTCTAAAGAGAGTAACTAAGTTTGTATATCTTGTCTCAAGCTCAAACAAGTCCACTTCACCAGTTTTAGCTTATCATAAACTCTCCTCCTGCCTCTTAAAACATCCAGTGGGTTTTTAGCTGGGCCTGGTGGTGTACAAGAAGTGAAGAGTAACAAGCAGGATAAACTAAAGGAAGGGTGAACTGCTGTACATAAGAGTGGCCATACTAAATCAGACCAATGGTCCATCTAGCCCAGTATCATGTCTTCTGACAGTGCCAAGTGCCAGCTGCTTCAGAGGGATGAATGGAACAGGGTAATCATCATATGATCCATCCTCTGTCATCTAGTCTCAGCCTGTGGCAGTCATAGGTCTAGGAATACCCAGAGCATGGGGTTGCATCGCTGACCATCTTGACTAATAGCTATTGATGGACCTCTTCTTCATGAATTTCTCTCATTCTTTTGGCCTTCACAACATCTCCTGGCAGCAAGTTCCACAGGTTGACTGTGCACTGTGTGAAGAAATAATAAATTCTATATATAAATGTATTATTTGGTAGGTTCCCTTATAACCAACGCACACTGATGGGACAAAAATCTGCTTCCTAAAACCAGAATTATTTTGCTAAACTTTTTATATCACTGAAGGGGAAGACAAAATTAGTTTGAATTCACATGATTCTTCCCTTTCTGTGTTTTTCACAGCTTCTCTGAAGTCTGTTTAAAATTCAGTGGCACCATCACATGTTTTATCCTCCTTCTGACATCTGTAGGCTTAAGGGAATATTAAGCCCCTTCCGCTAACATTTAGATCAGTGTAATTGTCCACAGGTATAAGAGGAAGGAAAAAATTGATTGTCTCTTTCAAATGCATAACTGCATGATCCAGGCATGCAAAAAAAGTGTGTGTGAAAAGGGAAGTTGACAGTAATGAATATAAATCAGAAACTAGGAATTGTAGAAAATTGATACGGGAAGCAAAGGGGTATAAGGAGAAATCCATGGCTGGCATGGTTAAGAACAAAGTGTTTAGAAACAAAAAATCCTAACAATGGTACTATTCTGTTACTAGATGGAAATGGTAGAATTATCAATAATAATGGAAAAAAGGAAGAAATGTTCAATAAATATCTCAATGTTCTATATTTGGGAAGGGGGGAAATGTCTAATGACATCTCAGTACTCTTTCCATTCCACTAGTATCTCAGGAAGATGTCACACAGCTACTAAAGTCAGACATTTTAAAATTGTCAGGTCTGGATAACTTGCTTCCAAACTGGTGATCATTAATGATCTGAAGGATGGCGTGGACTGCACCCTCAGCAAGTTTGCAGATGACACTAAACTGGGAGGAATGGTAGATATGCTGGAGGGTAGGGATAGGATGCAGAGGGACCGAGACAAATTAGAGGATTGGGCCAAAAGAAATCTGATGAGGTTCAACAAGGACAAGTGCAGAATCTTGCACTGAGGATGGAAGAATCCCAGGCACTGCTACAGACTAGGGACCGATTGGTGAGACAACAGTTCTGCAGAAAAGGACCTAGGGGTTGTAGTGGATGAGAAGCTAGATATGAGTCAACAGTGTGCCCTTATTGCCAAGTAGACTAACGGCATTTTGGGTTGTATAAGTAGGGGCATTGCCAGCAGATTGAGGGACATGATCATTCCCCTCTATTCGGCTTTGGTGAGGCCTCATCTGGAGTACTGTGTCCAGTTTTGGGGCCCACACTACAAGAAGGATGTGGAAAAATTGGAAAGAGTCCAGCGAAAGGCAACAAAAATGATTAGGGGGATGGGAGCACATGACTTATGAGGAGAGGCTGAGGGAACTGGGATTGTTTAGACTGCAGAAGAGAAGACTGAGTGGGGGGATTTGATAGCTGCTTTCAACTACCTGAAAGGGGGTTCCAAAGAGGATAGATCTCGACTGTTCTCAGTGGTAGCAGATGACAGAACAAGGAGTAATGGTCTCAAGCTGCAGAGGGGGAGGTTTAGGTTGGATATTAGGAAAAACATGTTCACTAAGAGGGTGGTGAAGCGCTGGAATGGGTTACCTAGGGAGGTGGTGGAATCTCCTTCCTTAGAGGTTTTTAAGGTCAAGCTTGACAAAGCGCTGGCTGGGATGATTTAATTGGGAGTGGCCCTACTTTGAGCAGGGTGTTGGACTAGATGACCTCCTGAGGTCCCTTCCATATGATTCTATGATACCTGACTGTCCACAGCTCAGAGCCCTGTGCGGAGCCCGTGCTCAGAACGGGGGCAGAGTGCAGAGCCCCTAGATCCCCCCCTGCCTAGGAGCCAGACACACTGCTGGCTGCTTCCAGAGTGCAGCATGATGTCAGAAGAGGTAGGGACTAGCCTTCCTTAGCTGGGCAGCACCACAGATGGGATTTCTAACAGCCTGGTCGGCGGTGCTGACCAAGGCTGCCGTGACCCAGTGCCTTACATTCTATCTCCCTGTACTGGGTCGCAACCTGCAGTTTGAAAACCACTAATCTAGGCCACCTGCCACGTGGCATCTTGTAAAGAACACTTGTTCTGACTAGCAAGTGTAACCTGGCTCTGAACTGCCTTTGTGTATACGGATGTGTATGTTCGCCCTGCCACCTATTGGCTGCTTTATTCCCTAGTACCTAAATACAGTTGACAGTATTGTCCTAGAAAACTTGCATTATAGTTTTGGTATAATTACACTGATTCTGGGGTGGGAAGAGATGGTGTCAAGATGTGTATTTAAACATTCTCTGCGGAGTGGATTGATTTAAATCAGTCACTTAAATCCTGATTTACATCACTAAGTGGAAACTTTGACTAAAACTGATGATTTAAATCAATATTTCCATTTGTACTTTCTTTATTTTCTAAAGAACGGTGTTTCTTATTGGTTGAGAATTGTTAAAACATTGTGTTACACTTAAATAGAGCCTTTACTGGATTTGATTTCCTCCCCCCCCCCCCGCCATCTAGGAGGGTACGCTATAACTGGAGTAAGTATCCATGATGGGTGGAATCATAAATACTAATCATTTGAGAACTGAGCCAATCACCGCTCAGGTATGGAGAAGTTATAAAATAGGAATGTGAGATCACCCAGGTGGGCTCAGCGGATGATCCTGATGAGATACAAGATGGTGTCTCCTGGAGTTAGAGGCCAGGTCTCAATGCCTGTGATGACTTTACAAGTCTCTTGCATCCAGTAGCACAGACCTGGATCTCCCACAGGCTCAAGCTCCTAATGCAGTACATGACCTGTTGTGCCATAGTTACAAAGAGTGACCTCCAAATTTGAATGTTTTCCCCCTGATTGTGTCTTTATATAGAAAAGCAACCTTTAACTCAAAGCTTTTTTTGATGGAGACTCATGGATTCAGCATTTTTTTTTTTTTTTATTTAACATATTTTGTAGTAACTCAGATTTAATTTTAAACAGGTTTATTTTTTAAAAGAAAAACTTGTCATTTAAATGAAAAAAATTCCATTTTTAAAAAAATCATGATTTTTATCTCCCTGTGCTGTGCAAAACTCAGATTGGCCTAAGAATTACTTGCTTGGCAGTGAAGACTCCTTCCAGGCCCCCATGTTGCCTTTGTTCCTGATACTAACAGATTTCAGATCTGAAGGTTTCAGGTGCTTCCTTCCTAATATGCTTCCTTTTCCTTTGCAGGTGTGAATGACAGAGGAAGTGCCCCCAACTGCAGTTAGTGACATAAACCTGCGTCTTCTCTGCCACGATGACATAGCTGTAGTGAAACAGCTCTGCGGTGACTGGTTCCCAATAGAGTAGGTAACAGTCCTGCGGAGGGTGGAGGGGGCGCGCGGAGAGACTGTCTATAGACAATTGGTGTGAAAGCGCGGAGCTGAGAGCATAGGCAGGTACTGTGACAGCTGCCCCACATGCCAATGAACTTCAGTCCTGATCATCACCCACTCCCTGTCCAGTCCTGTGTCACCTATATAGCACTGCCGATGGCCCATCAGTATTCAGGAGGTCTTGAGAATGAACAGCAGAAACAAAGAAAGTCTCTTGCTTCTTCAGTACCACATCCTAAAGAATCCCAAAGCCTCTCACAAGGGAACTGTGGGCATTTTACAAGGAGCTTTGTAATAAAGGGGGAAATCATGGAGAGGGCTGCTCCTCTTTTTTTGGGGGTTTTTTTTTTTTTCCCTTCTTCTCATTAAGGGAATACTTCGAGGGGGAGGGGGAAATCCTTGTCAGATGGGTTACTGGTAGCATAACGAAATGAGCCAAGCTGGGATGTGGTCCAGACACCTGGCTTAACACCCACACTCTTACAAAAAGTGCCCAGAGATCTTTAATGATTACATGTGGAGGCCTTAGTTTTATCTCCACCCTATCTTGGGTATCTATTGACTCTTGTAGAAGAGTGCCGCCTACTAGACTGCCAACACTACTTCCTTCAGTATCTGAGTGTTTATTGCAGGTCTCCCACTGAAGTCATATTCTGGCCCAGTTTATGCTGTAATCCTGCCAGATTCCACAAGGTGGCCTGACTGCAGGCTTATGGCTCCATTTGAAATGTTGCATGTTCCCTAAGCGTTCATAGGTATTGCTCTTTTTCTTCCTAGGTACCCCGACTCATGGTATCAGGACATCACTTCCAACAAGAAGTTCTTTTCCCTTGGAGCCACCTACAGAGGCACCATTGTGGGAATGATAGTAGCTGAGATAAAGAGCAGAATAAAAGTGCATAAAGAGGTAGGAAAGCCATAGTCTAAGATGAGATGTGTGTATACCCCCACATCCCAATGATTACCTGCTCTGGGCCCATTTCTCTCCTTGCCTGGCTACTCATGTGAGCTGTCAAAAGATTAAATTTTTGAAGACTTTTTATTGTGCACCATCAGCAGTTCATTTTACTAAACTCCACTTGGTTAGACCAATGCAAACCCTGTTGAAGGCTGTGATGTTGCTGAGGGCATATGATGGCCTGTAGAACATTGTATTACTGTTGATGTGTAAGGAGGAACGCTGCTTGACTCAAAGCCTAGAGTCTGTTTGCAGAAGATGGGAGTGGACGACAGGGCATGGGTCACCAGTAGACAGGATACTGGGCTAGATCGGCCAAACTGGATCAGACCAATGGCCTTTTTTATGCAGGGTTGACAGAAAAAGCACGTTCTAGCTGGTAAACTGCTGACGTTTGATTTGAACACTCAAATGTGGAACCCCACAGTGCCATTTAACGCACTTCAGTAAACAACTAAATGTGAAACAAGCATGTTTAGTTAACAGCTAACCGTGGAAGACATTAAAGGAACTAAATGATTACTATCACCCAACTGACAAGAAATATGAAAGTAAGAAAAACCCCTCCCCTAACCCAAACAGGTTCTTTCCTTTTCCCCCATTTACGGGGTTGTGTTTATCTCCCCATTTCCAACAGCTCCATAAAGGCACCTGGAATAAGAAAACTCTCCTGTGAATAGATGTTTGCTTTGTTTTTACATTATACCCTGTGCTATACACATGTATCCTACTAAATGCTTTGTCAATTCTCTACTCAGGATGGAGATATTCTAGCTTCCAATTTTCCAGTCGATACTCAAGTTGCTTACATTCTAAGTCTAGGAGTAGTGAAAGAATTTAGAAAACATGGAATAGGTAAGAACATTCTAAATGGCTTTTCTTTGTCTGTTGCTGAACGCCAATCCAGAGCGTGGTTTATTTACCCCTTGTGACTTATGTTTGATATATGGGTGAAGGTTATAGAACTAAGAATGCCTTGACTCAGCTCACTTCAAAGACTATCTTGCATGCTAAGCTTGTACAGAACTTGTCATGTCTCAGAATTGAAAATGGGATACAGATTACATCACACTAGCCCACTGTGCATATAAAGAGTGACTGAGAGTCCTTACCATCTGGTGGCTGTTCGGTGGCCTCTGAAAAGAGTAGGTGGATCTCAGTCCTATTCCCAGTGGATAGCTGACCATGCTGGAAACACTGTCATAACTGTCAAACTTGCTAGCAGTGCCAGCAGATTTGCTGTGGACTGAATGGCTATGGAGACGGAACTCCTCAAGCCCACAAAGCTGGCCCCTCCAGGACAGGTTTGAGGCACGCTGATATTGATGGCCGGGGGGGCACTGCCATTGATCATATTGTGCCTGCGTTGTGCTGTAGGGGAGACCTGCAGGCCTCACAGGCTGCAAATATGTGACATCTTCTCTAGCTGGTTTAAAAAACAAGAAGAGGAAAAGGAAACAAAGGGGATTCAAGAAATAGCATAACAATGTGGATCAGAATATGTTCATCAAGTGAGTGGAGTGATCAGTTTGAACCCCAGCTACAGCACAGCAATTTCACTACCATGGGGAAATCCTAAAGTATCAAATATTTTACCCCTTTGATGTGGCAGAATGTTTGCTTTAAGGCCAGGTAAAACCCTGTCAGTGTATACATAGGCATTCCATTTGCCCACCTTCAGCTGCCATTGATGTTGGTGATAGACATGTCTGCCCTGGGTGTTGAGCAGCTTATCTGGGTTCCCTGCAAATGTGAGGGTTCTGGTCTCCAAAGGACTTGACTCTGCACATAAATATCAGGGAGTTGCAAACCTAACAGCAGTCAGATAGCTCTCCTACTCCATATCAAGGGGAAAAGCCTGCTCATTTTCAGAGAACAGTGGTAGTGTTCTACCTCAGCAGCCAGGGAAGGGGCCACTTGTCCCTGCTCTGCCAAAATGCAGTTCAGCATTATAGGTCACTTACAACTCAGTACGAGTGATCTTTCTGTCCAGATCTAGCCAGGTTTGTTTCCAGCTGTGCGGGTTTGTTCAAATTGCAAGCAGGCCTGCTTACAATGAGAACAAATGAGAAGCATGCCAGCAAGGTCACAGTCTGGGTTCCCTCATGGACACTTTCCTGTTACCCTGGATAGGCAAGCTCCTGTACGCTTTCCCAACAATTCCACTCCTTCACAGAGTGTTGCTGAAAATCACACTGGACCATGCCTGATTCATGCTTCTAGCCCCAGCTTGGCCTCAATAGCACTGGCTCTCCACCCTCCTGTCCCTTTCAATGAAAGCTTTGATACCACTTCCATTAGACCCAGAGCTAGTATCTCAAAATTGTGGTCCCCTACTTCACCCAAACCTGCAGGCACTTCATTAAGAACCTTGATGGTCCGTGTTTAGACTCTTGGGAGGAGTAGTGCTCAAAAGAGGTTCAGAATGTGCTTTTAAATAGTGGGAAGCCATCACTAGGTCTAGTTACCTCTTGAAGTGGAACCATTTCTCTGTCTGGTCTTGACAATCTAGAATTTGGCTGAAATCCAGCATATCTTGGAGTAGCTGTACCTAAAACAGCAAGGATTGACTGTTCATTCTATCAAAGTCCACCTAGCAGTTCTCTCTCCTTTCCCCTGTCAGGTTGGTGATCACTTTCTTTTCTCTAAAAAGGTGTCAATAAGATTTTTGAAAAGCCTGGAACAGTTGTATCCTCAAGTACAAGATCCTGTCTTTCCATGGGACTTAAACTTGGTGTTGTCAAAACTTATGGGACTCCTTTTGAACCTTAAGACAGTTTACCTGTGTCTCATCCAAAGTTTATGTCAAAAGTGGGTTTCTAACTTCCACATCAACCAAGTGATTTATCTGCTTTCGTCCTCCTCAAAGTCCCTCTTGAATAAAGATGGGGAATAGCTGCACAATCTGTGTATCAGGGGAGTGTCAGCATTGTACCTCAGCAGGTCCAAACAGTTCCGTTTGTCTTCCCAGCTGTTTGTGGCAGTCACAGACAGGATAAAGGGCCTCCCACTCTTTTCTCAGTAGACTTTGTCTCGGATACCCTCTTGTATTTGCTTGTGCTATGACTTGACGGATGTGCTGCCAGATGGAGTGACAGCATATTTGATAAGATTGCAGGCACTCTGTGGCCTTCCTTGTGCAAGTTCCAAGCATTTGTAGGGTGGCAACATGGTCTTCAGTTCACGTGTTTGCATCCCATTATGCCGTCACTCAGCATTCTGCCATATTTGGGCAAGTTGTCCTCCAGTCCTCGTTTAGGTAGACCCTATTCTGCCCTCCTGATTTCGTGACTTGTGAGCCACCACGAGTGGAATGCACATGGTCAATCACTAAAAGAAAAAACTGTCATCTGTTCTGTAACGGTTGTTCTTTGAGATGTTCTGCATGTCTATTCTACATCCCGCCCTCCCATCCCTCTGCATCAGAGTTTTCCAGCAAGAAGGAAGTGAGGGGGTTTGTGGCCGGCTTCACAAATGACACCTTTTTGCAATGGCATGGCAACATAGGGCACTTATGCCTCCTTGATGGATATTTCTGAGGGAAAAATTTCTGACAACTGTGCGTGGGACACATCAAGAGTGGAGTGGAAATGTGCAACACATCTTGAAGAACAGCAGTTACAGAATAGGTTAGTACGGTTTTCTGGTGTGATAACATGTACCATCCTTGTCCTTAAGCATCCAGTTCATAGAAAGAAATGTGCCGTTCAAACGCTGGCAGGTGGGACACAACGCCAAGTCTTGAAGCAGTGACCACGTTAAGGTGTTATGCAGCTGAGGCCATGTTAGACTTGACTTGATATATTTGACCTGTTCAATAGATAGGATTATAATTGTCCTCCCCTGAGTGCTCACATCTGCAGAGCTGCAGACCCAGGCTGATGTGATATGCCATAGAAATGATCTGGGTTGTGTCTGTGTGGGGAGCACCAAACTGATGCATTGGTTCAAGTGCTGTCTTGGGACAAACTCTAGGTTGTCATGAAAATAGAATTCAGGGAAGTTGGTAAAGGGAGGGGTCTCCTGTTTTCATAAGGAGGTCTCTGAGTCACCTTCAGATGCCCCAGCTGGCTTGCGCATTTTGCTGGAGTTTCTCCATTAAGGTCAACATTTCTTGAACGTATGAAATTGGGACAGAATTTAGGAACATATTTTTCTGAAAGACCCTCTCTGAAGTCCATCACCTTAGATCAGTGTTCAGGATCAGATTGCTATTCCAGAATAGTCCATTGAAATGTTCCAGAACTACAGAACAATATTTGAGGGACTGACGTTTTGAAAGCTCTTCTTTTCTTATCCATTTCCACTCGAGCAAAACCCTTCGTGCCTGAGATGCCTTTGCTCCAGGTATTTTCCACCTTTATTGTAGCTTGATTTCTGTAGCAGATGCTATGTGGCTTCAGATTCTGGGTCTGTCTTCTCTCACACCTAAAAGTGAATTAGATGGAGTGTGGAATACAGAGAAGTGCAATACACTGTTGAGAATTAAACTGCTCTTATTTTATTACTCATTGAGGTTTCCTGGGATGGGTGGGAAAGTGTGCAAAGTCTTAGCAATGCAGTAGTTATCTTTCTGGGTACGCAGGAGAGAAATTACCATGCAGCTTCTATATTTAAATACTCTTCCATGTTGAATTCCCAAAACCAGTTTCTGTATTGCTGATATCTAGTTTGTCTTAATCCTATCTCAGTGCCAAGGATTGGACTGGATGATCTGTTGTGTAGGACCAGGAGAGACCTCTTCTTGTTTTGTATCAGCTTCCTTAGCTGGCCTTTTTGTACTTAGGTGAGGTGGGGCAGGGAGATAATGTTATGTGCTGGTAAGGGATTTTCAAAACCATTACCTAAATGGTGTAGGGGTACAAGTCCTGACTTTCAATGAGACTTGTGCTCCTAAACTATTTGAGCACTTCTGAAAAATCCCATCACTGTGTGGTTCTTTACGTATGGATTGTAAAACTGTAGCACAAATGAGGTCCATATGTTTGGATGTGTACTTGTGACTCATGTCTTTATCATTGCCCAGTGGTACTTCTACTGGGAGAAGTTAACACTAGCTTAACTTGGGCAAATGTATTTTGTTCAGTTGTTGTAATGTGGCCATCTGAGATTCACGTTGGAAGTCTTGCATGGAAGCTGTGCCCCAGGACTGTATCCTGTACTGCTCATATGAGGCTCGGGGCACTTAAAATAGTCCATAGAGGTACAGAACCAGTAGAAGCCACTTCCGGTCAAAGGACCCTTTAAAATATGAGGCTAGATATTCAACATTAGAGGCGCATATGAAGGCACATTAAACTGGGTCAACCACACAGTACTGAGATGGCTCAGATGAACCTCTAGACCTACTCTCCCAAGGCCAAGTGCATGCACTGGTTCCCTTCACTGACAAGAGCCAGATGAAAGATTCTAGATGGCTGGAGCCAAACTCCCAGGAGCTGATGGGGAGCTAAAGCCCTACCTTATCCTTAGCTAGAGTTTAGCAAGACAGATGCATGTGACCTGCTTGTCAGATGCATTTTGCTCTTTACAATTTCAAAATGACTTTAATACACTGAGTGTTGAGAGCTGAAGAAGAGCTCTGTGTAGTTCAAGAGCTTGTCCCTTCCACCAGCAGAAGTCAGTCCAACAAACGATCACCCGCCTTGTCTCTCTAGAACACTGACTGTACTCCTGTGATCTAGCTGCTGCCAGTCAAGCTGACAGGTCAGCCATTCTAAAACTAAATGGCTCCAGCCACCACCTTGCCAGCCCAATGGGAGTAGCTGTTTGGCTGCAGTGGGCTGTTTCTGGTAAGTCTGTGTGCCTGGAATGCTCAAACTTCGGGGGCCACAGCTGCATGGGTAAACCTTGTTACAGTCTAAATTCAGCGCTGCAGACTCCCACCGATCATTGGCTATTAGGAGGGACCGCTTTCTCCTTGTACAGCCTCAAGATTTCTGAAGCCCAGCGTAGTAGAGAGAATGGAGCCTATTAAGACCACCCAGCCCAGGTTCTGCTGACTGTTCTGAAAAGAGTGAATGAGAATGAGGAAAGAGCTATGAGCAGGAGTAATGAATTTTGTTATGTGCACCAATATGGAGTTGATGTGCGGTGGGTGTGGGGCCAAGGGGTTCAGAGTGTGGGAGGGTTTAGGGGTGGGGCTGAGAGTTTGGGTGCTGGGGGTGAGGGCTGTGGCTAGGGGTGAAGGCTCTGGGGTGGGGCTGGGGATGAGGGGTTTGGCATGCAGGCTGCCTGGGGGAGAGAGGACTCCCCCTACTGCCCGGCCCCTCTTGCCACAGCAGCTTGGGGTCGGGGGAGGGGCACCTCTCCCCACCTACCACCTCAGACCTTGCAAGCCTGCTGCGCGGCCACACAGCTTACAGGGAACGTAGTCTAGGAGCTTTGTTCAAAGGCAGTGATGGCTGATGCAGAGACTTGGCTGCACACTCCACCCTGTCCCAGTGAGAGCGCTGTGTAATGCTGTTCTTCCTTCCCTTGGTAGGTTCCCTCTTACTTGAAAGCTTGAAGGATCATATATCGACAACTGCCCAAGACCACTGTAAAGCCATCTACTTGCATGTCCTCACCACCAACAACACAGCAATTAGCTTTTATGAAAATAGAGACTTTAGACAGCACCACTACCTGCCCTATTATTATTCTATCAGAGGGGTCCTCAAAGACGGCTTCACCTACGTTCTGTACATCAATGGCGGACATCCTCCTTGGACAATCTTATATCCTTTACCCTGGATTTGATTAGCTGCAGCGTGAGATACCCCAACTACCATGTGTCTGGTTAAAACAAACCCTGCAAAGCAAGTCTGTTTGCATTTGGTGACTGATCCCAATTTAAGGGTAGGCTTCATTGAACTGGATTCCTTGGTTTCCAAAGGAGATTTGGATTTGTCTCTGGCATGTTCATGCCTGACTTCCTGAAGGGTGCTGTGGGATCCATTCAGTAGAACAATACATGTCTCTTGCGAGGTTAGGGATGTAGATCTTGTCTATGTTGGGTGACTGCTGGTAATGCTGCTGTTTAGCTAGGACTAGGTGTGGTGTGGATGGGCACCTGAGACCTGCACTTTCTGCCCTGCTGTTCCGGTTCTGGGCTCCCCACATGGCCCTGTCAGTATATCTCAAGGCTCCTGTATACCACATAGGCTTTGCTGGCCTAACTGTGTCAGCAGAGCCTCCTACTGGAGATGGAGCACAAACCAACAGTTTTGTCAGCATAGCTAATGTTGTTCTGGGAGCTGGTACAGCTCTACTGACAGAAACATCATTCAGTCAGCATAGTTGTGTCTGCACTGCGGGGGGTTGGCAGCATTGCTGGGCTGGCTAGAGGGTGTGATTTCCCACCCCCAGGCTCCTAGCTGACATTGCTGTGCTAGTAGCACTTGGTCTCCAAAGCCTTAATCCCAACCTACAGTGTCATCTTCTGATCCGGTCTTGGCTTCCGCTTGCGCAGAAAGTGCTCCTTTTGTGGGGTGGCTTCCACCAGGTGCCTTCCAAACAGTTTCACTGCTGACGTGATTGGGACTTGAAGTCAGGTCTCAGAAATGAAGCGCTAGTGAGCTCTTCTCCTCCTGTCCAGAGAAGACAGGGAGTAGTTGCCCTTTTGCTGGGCATATCAGAAACTTGCTAACCATCATAGGTCATGCAGAGTGGAGCCTTCCTAACCCCAATAGTGTGGTGGGCTCCAAATGCAGCTGGAAGCATGCTATTCAATAAGGTATCTTACTCCACTCTTCTGAAGGGCTCTAGGGATTCGTACACTCTTCAGGGAGGCAGGGTGGGTACAGAACAATCTGTGGGGAGTGTAAAGAAGTCCCTCCTCCCTCACTCCTTAATAGTAACGTGGTTGTATCTGAGTAATCAGAATGTCTCTTGCCAGATGGGCCAGGGCTCCGGCAGCTGGAGTGCTGCAGTGTGAAAGGGATGCTAGTGGTTATTCAGCTAAAGCATTGCCTGGGCAAATGTCAAGGAATGTTCCCAAAGTGTCCCGCTCTTACTGTGCAGTACAGACCTGCTTATTTGTACCTGAGCAGTTGGATATGAAGGGCGGGTAGTTGGCCAGTGCTGCTTTGCCTGGCCTAGCTCTCATTGCCGACTACTGTCCTACAAGCTGCTGTCAATACAGTGTGTTTGGTTGTTTCTTATATTTCACTGCGAACGTCCCTGTTGTCCTTAACTGAAGCTCACTGACTACCTACAGCACATTGGCTCAACGCTTGCCAGCCTGAGCCCATGTTCAATTCCTCACCGGATATACCGTCAAGCCCAGAGTCTCCTCCGCAGCCTGCTGCCATGGTCTGGCATTTCCGCAAAGAGCGGCATTGAATACAGCCGGGCAACGTGACCCAGTCAGAGGGTGTCAGCAAAGCAAGAGGTAGGCAGCTGTGAGAATGGGGTTTACCTTCTCTTTGGAGCCCTGCACTGCAACAAGGCAGTGGTATAACAGCCCCACCGTGGCGCCTGGGGCACAGGAGGCAAGATGCCTAAAGCAAGGGTCACTGCAACCACAGACTGTGTGGCTCAGCCTACAATTCAGCCTCTTAGAAACAGCTAGAGCCCAGCTTCTGTGAGAGCTGCACCCCGGGATCCCTCGATGCAGGGCTGTACGCTGGCAACTATTTAATAATCTTGCCTCTTTTCTTATTGACTTTGCTCCTTCTACAGTTGATGGCAGAATGCTTTTAACACCATTCACTGAGCTCAAATAAATTTACATCAAGTTAATTCTCAGGGGTAGAGGAAATCAGGTCTTAAGTCAATAGGCAATCTCCTGTTGCTGCAGGTGACCACTTTCCTTGAGCTTTTAGAACAGCTCAGCTGGGCCCTGAGCATTTGAGACTTTCTCCTCCCCTCCAGTTCTTCAGGGTTTGGAAATCAGAATAGCCAACTCCCAGTTCTCCCACTGGCTGAAATGCACAAAGCCCTGGTGTCTTAGACTGTAAGCTCTTCAGCGCAGGGCCTCTCACTGTGTTTGTCCTGTTCCTTCCATGGTTTTCAGACACTTGTTCTCTTGTCTTTAATAGGATCATTCTTCCCTTTATCTCCTGAATCATCTGGCTCTGCACTGATTCCACTGATGCGGGCTTCCTATCAACAACCCAGCCTCTTAAAATTGACCACTCAGCTGTGGATTGACTGAGATTTGGAAGACCATATGCTTGACTGGCTGCAGCCCTGACTTGTTGTCATCTTGGCCCACAGTCCCAAGGAATCCTGTGTGGAATTGGCAGTCATTGTTGTCATATAAGGGGTGTTACCATTTTGTAGGCAAATGACCCTTCTCATTTCAGCTCTGTGTATTTTCAGCTCTGTGTACCTCCCCTCCTCTCCCTCTCCCCTTGCTTTTGGCCAGTACTCACATAGATGCACATAGTTGTACATGAGATGGATAAGGATGCAGTCATCTGCTTTGCCATAGCATAGCTAATGACTGGAATGCACAATAAGGGAATCAATATACACTAACCAACCATGTTAGAGCCCACAATACATCAGAGGGTCAGGGCTGGGAGTGGACCCACTATGTCCTCTCAGTCCAAGGGCAGATGGAAATGGGACACATTTCTCTTGGGCTCCCATGCTCCTGCTGCTGGTAACACTCCTGACCACTCTCAGGAAGGAAAGTACTGCTGAGATGCCCAGAGAGTCATCACCCCATGACTTAAAAAGAAGCATCTGACTCACGATGCTCCAAAGTAGAAGACAGGGATTGAAATTGCTGTTTCATAGTGAAATATATATACACTGTATAGATCCTCTGCCTTGAGTCTGAACTAGAGCTCACCAGGATTGGAGTGGGGGAGATGCAGTTATTCCTGTAGTTGGAGCCCCAGAGGGAAGAGAGTGAGCCGCCTCCATGCCCTTACACTGTCGCCATTGGAACCTAAGTTAACCTGCGGCAGGCTGTTTACGAACAAGATTTGTGCACAGATCGCTGCTTTTGAAGAAAATTAGCTGCTGCCCCACTTCTGTTTGTAGACTGGAGGCCATGAGAGGTGTGGTTGGGGTGCACTGATGGGCAGCCTTGCTGGGTCCATGCCAGGAGTCTGGTATTGAAGTCCCTGTGGAGGCTGCAATGTGAAATGCTTGTGGTGTTTGCACAAGTCCTGTGCAGAACACTTGTCTCCCCAGGTGGAGCTTGCCAGACATTGACCTCCCCAATATGCAGAAGGCCCCAGCCCCTCCCCACATATTGAATTAGTGTGCAAAAAAGACCACAGGAGGGGCACTGGAGTGCTAGCAGGACATTGGAATAGTGCTGTCCCCTCAGCTCTGCTAGTGGGAGCGTCTAGGACTGAGCAAAGCGTACACTGTTGGTAAATGCCAGCAATTGTCAACAAGCCCCTTCTTCCCCTGGCGGAGGCCGTGCTCCCTTGGCTGTGCACCTCCGTCCCCAGTGTTCATGTGCCCATTTTGAAAGTGGGAGTTGGCAGAGGAAGTCTCCAACTAAAGCTGGTGTGTTGTCTCCTGCTGCTGGCAGTGTGGGTGGCAGGTATCTAGGAGGTTACTATGGAGATAGGGACTGATGGGGTCTTACAGCACAAAGCTGGCCTCTTAAAGTAACTTCAATCTGCTGGAAGAACTAGCTCTCCAGATGTCAATGTCAATGTCTAACTGTAGAGGATAACTATCCCCTTCCTATTACCATGGCAGCTGCTATCTAAGTAGGGCGGGAATAGCGTCCTAGCTTGGCAGGGGCCTCTGCCTGGCACTGCCAGCATCCCAGATAAAGAGCAGTCTCGGGACCCCCCCTTCAGGAGGCCCTGAAAAGCCTGTTTTTTAATACAGAATGTGTGCTGCAAATACAGCTTGCACTCTGTAACCCTGTCCCATGTGGGTTGGAGCCAAGCCCAGGAAGCTTTTTCAATCAAGTCCTGGGGTGCTGCTGCATGTCTTGCCTTGAGGCAGTGGTAGGAATCATTGTTGAAGGTGGTGGTCGTTTCCCAGCTCAGCAGGACCCCCTCAGCGTCATTTGTTCTATTGCTGGAATAGATTGTTTAATCATAAAGGAGACTGTTTCTCGGTCACAGCATTATAGCGATAGTGTGTAGGAATAGCTGGGATTTCCCCACATGGAGCAGGAATGTGCCTTTTGTGAAGCTAGTACAGGTGGATAAACTGCTGCTGTGCAGTGGGGAAATGGCTGAGCTTCAAAATGGATGCTCCACTTTGTGTAGATCGTGTGGACTGAAGGAGGCTAATGACTCGAAGGGAGAGGGTCTCTGCGGAAAAACTGGAGGATGGGTTGGTGTTGGGCCTGTACAGCCATCGCTGTGTGTTGAATTCAGTGCAGTGACGCAGATAGACACCCTGCCTGAGAGAGGGTAGTGATCCATCAGCATGAGCTGGGACCAGAGTTTTGTTGGCAAACTTCCCCCCTTCTCAGTGAGGAGGGGAGATCTAGCCAGTGCCATGCAGTGTTCTCAGCAGGTCCTGCAATGGGGTGATCTTCACCCATTCAGACTGAGAATCAGCCCTCCTTCCCCACCAGCTCTGCTTGGTTTTTGTACATGTACCTTACGTCTATCAGGTCTTTTGGCTGGGGAGCCCTTGCCTTGCCTTGCCTCCAAGGGAGGAATGGAATCTGCATGTGTATGTGAACTCTCTGCTCTGCAGCCAGGGGCACCCCATCCAGCAGGCTGGGCAAGATGACAGTCCTCTCCCCCTGACACTGAAATATCTTAGATCCAGCTGGTAGCTGGTCAGGAGGTGACCAATAAGCTGCTTAGAAGTGGGTTTTTAAAGGGGCTATGAGCCAATTGCTGTTTCCTTGGGATGGGCTGACACCTCCCCAGAGCAGAACTTCTCGGCCTTGTTCTCCAATCACCTTGTTTCTCGTTTCCCTGGCCTGCCTGCCTGGTACAGACACTGGTGGGCTCTGTATTTGTGTTTGGGGTGGGAGGGGGGAGATAACAAACTGTTTCCTAATCATCCAACAGAAACTTCTAGCAAATTTTATCAGTGGAAAGGAGTTTTAACCCATAATAATGCATTATGCACTCAGCGGCTGGGCCACATGGGTCATTAAGGCTGCAGGCCTTGTGGGGTACATCCCTATGCTTATGGGAAGGGTCACCTCCCTCTGATCTGCCCAGCCCAGGTCTCCAGACTCTGGCTGATTTACAGCAGCCTGAGACTTCCTCTCCTTTCACTGCCCATCTGCATTCTAGCCAGGAAACGCCATCTTGCTTCCCCTGTTGGCCCTGTGGTGTGGGAGCTAAGAGGGTGAGAACAAAGACCTCTGCAATAGACTGACAACCTTTCTATGTACTTAGGAGTGGGTGCCATGTAGCCTCCTCCTGATTGCCATGAGACTTGTTCTGCTCCTGGTTGGGCCTGAGTGGCATCTCTCTAGCCTATGTGGGCACAATGTGGAGGAAACGTCATCCTAGGACTGATGGGCTTTTTCCTGAGAAGGGGCAGTTACCCTGTGGAACCTTGCTCACTCCCTTGCCCTATCCCCATGCATGTGTCTTAGTATTGCATTTTTTAATGTGTGTGCGCTAACAAAGGGCAGGCCCACATGGCTGAGTTAGCCTGCTCTTGTACACACACAAACTCAAAGGGGGAGTGATCAATCTGCTGGGGATGCAGCTCCTGCATTAGCATGGGCCACAGAGGAACAGGTTCTCTAGTTGCCAATAAGATCACCAACAATCCTTCAGTTGTGGGCACTAAGACAGACAAGGTCTGATTGGCTTGAGCTCCCATTACACACCCTTCCTAGAGGGGCCTCACCGTTCAGTCATTGTGTGACAGATGGCTTTATTCTCAACATGTTTTTAAATGGGGCCATTTGGTTTTTCCCACTGTAAATGAGTTGGGTCCCCAGTGGAAAGAAACATGAGCCCTCCCTTCTGTGCCAGTGAGATCTTCCCAGGCAGAGCAGCCATTGACAATCTGCTTTGGCCAAGGCCTTTAGCTGAAGGATTTGCCAACTGAAACTGTTCCTGATATTGCAGTATGGAAGCTCCTAGCTGTGAAATTATAGGGGCACCTACTCCAGCCCAGCTCCCTGCCCAAACAGCCTTAGCCAGGTGCTCTGTTTGAACTCTCAATCATGTATCCTACACTAGTATCTAAGACCATGACTATACCAATGTAAATGACCCTTGATCTAGTGGCTCTAGGCAGATTCCATTTCCTCACCTCCAGAGGGAGAGGCTGTGGTTGCTCTCAAGGCATCTTAACCTAATTTGCAGTAACTGGTTTTGTATTTTTCCCCTTACGTAGCTCATTTTTTAAAAGCGTGTACACTTATGCTTGAGGATTTAGTCGCTAAACATGCTTCAGTGTGCATTGGGTTTGTTTTCTTTGCACTTTACTATGTGAAATGGCTGTACAATCCCAAATCTGTTTTTTCCCCATGGGCCTGGGTTTGAACTCTTCCAACTGTTTTTGTACCCAGGGCTGTTGTCCAGTCTAACTCCCAATGCTCCAGCAATGGAGTGTGTCCAGAGGAGACAAGCTACTTGTCCTACATGCGATGCTCCTTTATGAACTCTGTCCTTATTGCAATGGCCTGTCAGCCACACATCACCCTATTGCAACCCTCCTATCCTGTTATTTATTGAAGAGCATATTGCTGCCACAGTCAGCCTGTCTCTCTAAATGTCTTCAATTAAAATGATTCTTTTTCTTTTGTGACTCCCTGCTTACTTTCAACTACAAATCTGGATTTAAACTGCAGCTCTTACCCCTGCAGTGTGCTCCATAAACACAGGTGACAAAGGCAAAAAGCACCTGTTCTCGGTGTGCTGGGTGAGAAAGCAGGGCCATCCTCCCAAATAAGGTTTGCCCCAGTCAGCCTCACAGGGAGCATTGCTGATGGGTTTCAGTGAACCTCTTCCCTTCAGAAAGTAACTGAAGAGAGCCCTGCCCAGAGTCAGCACAATCCTGCACACCTATGAATTTTGGTTGAAGTGACTTGCACTTCCCCTTGACAGTGGCATAGGGTAGTGTTTTTGGGAGACCTTTTCTGTCTCATCATCGGGCCCATTCACACTATTTTATCAGCAGATCTTTCTCCCTGGGGGTTAGTAAGATTTATAGTTCACCCTCATCTTGCCCATCCTCCTAACACACTTTCTGGATGGCTGCATTAAGGGGGTTATACTGACAAGCATCTCACTGGTCCTGATCCAAGCACATCCCTTGATGCTGCTCCTAGTTTTGCCTCTCCCCCTTTGTGTAGCAGGAGGACTGGGGGAGAATGGTATCTTATGTAGAAGTCATACTGCCTCCTTCCTGGGCAAGGATAACACCAGCATCTGCTCTCTCCAGCTCCCTGGGGGATGGCTGATATAGTACTTGATGTCACTTTATCTCAAGACCTTCCCATCTTCTCTGGTCCTTTCCTCAGAGCTGACAGCCTTAAAGGACCTCAGGGAGCCTTGGTGACAGTACCCAATCAGCACAAGTGTGATGGTAGGCGGCATCTTCCTCTATTTCAGCCCCATTGTAGCTGTCACTGACCTCCAATGAGGCCTCACCTGAGCAATCTGTCTGAACTGACCAGATCCTGAGTACAGCGTGCTGGCTGCATTACCCTAGTAATCCCACAGCATGGATCTAGCAGCTTACAAGGGCTGTGGGGTGATTAGGTGAAACAAGATGCCTGGGAGCAGAGACTGGGTCTGGAGGCTGGGTCCTAGGGAGGAGGGACAAAGAGACAGTGGGGGTAACTGATCAGATGAGGAGCCTGGGAACCAGCAGAGAGTGGGGGAGATGGAGCTGACAAGGAGCCAGGTGCAGGGGGAAGCATGGAGGACACTGACTGACTGAGAAGCCAGGGGGAATGGAGAATATGGGGCAGAAGGCAGAGTAGGGAGTTGGAGGGAACTTGCATTGACTGGACAAGGAGACTAGGAGTAGGGAGAAGACAGGTGGGACAAGAACTTACTGGTCAAGGAGACTGGAGTCTGAGGCCCAAGAAGTAGAAACTGGAACAAGTGGAGAGGTTGGTCAGCTCATCAGATCCACTAGATAATAGCTTGGTGACATCTGGTGTGAGCTGTGGGATGTCCTGGTGGGGCACAAACCAGGAGATGGAGACAAGATGTCAAACACGACTCGGGGATCAGACTCTAGCTCTCAAGCTAGAGGAAACCCATCTTCCATTCCACGAGGGAGAGGGGGCAGGAAAAAGAGGGAGAGGAGGAGAGGATTAATGGGAAGAAAGTGAGGTACTGGCCACTCTTGGGTTTGAAGCCCATCTTAGATGGAAAGCACCATACCACACATCAAGGAATCTACTCTTGCCCTGAGCATCCTCTTATAGCCCTTTGGGCCAATCAGGAAAAAGAGGGATACAGAGACAGGCCCACAGCAGGGACCTGCAATCTCAGGTTAGAGAACTCCCTTAGCTCAGAGTGATTGTTCAGTGACCAAAACAAAGGCCTTGGTAGGAGTACCTGAAACATAGATATGGCAGCATCAGGCTCCACCCCCTGACCCTTGGTAAGGCAAGGTTGGGCTGCAGGGCTCGGGGGAACTGCTGGAGGATTGTACCTAGAGAATTATCCTATCTGCTGAGCAGGAGGACACAGAACCAGGTGTGAACAAATAGAAATAACATGCCTGGCCACAGGAGGAGGAGGGGGCCATATGTTTGGTTCCCCCTGTTGGCAGGGAAAGCTCTGGAGGCAACTCGTGCTGTCTGCAAGGATTTAGTAAATGATTATCCACAAGTGAAAAGGCAATTTTTTGAAAAATACCAAATTACAAGACATTGACAGTGGTTCATGGCCATGGAGGTAACTCCAGACAACCCACCCCCTCTGGAGATGGAGACCACAGCCACTGGCTGCAGCCAAAGAGGAGACCTGGGAACAGTTCTTAACCGTATTGGGGAAGGAATTCAATATGTGGGTCCAAGAGTGGCCAGCACAGCTGTGGTGATGCCTGGTGGATTTCCAGATAAGGACTGCTCCAGTTCCACTAAGAGTTTGGAAGCGAATAAGGAAACTAAGGCTGCAGGCCTGGCTGGAGGAAAGGAAAAGGGGTGAGAAATTTATGGGTAAACTGAAAATGACAAATCCCATGGAGAAAGGAAAGGTACCAGCTAAGCACTATTACTGTAGTCAGAGGGAGCACAAAGCCCAGGATCACTCTACGACAAAATCAAAAGTTACTAACTTCTTATGAGCCTGGGAACTCAGCAAAGGGAAACTCCCAGCAGTCCAGTGCGGGCTGCTCCATTCCATGCACATGCAGACACCAAGGCGTACAGCCACTCAAAGCATGCTGGCAGGAATACCTTTGCTCTCCAGTTTTCATTATAAGAAAGAAAAGATCCCAACTGCGCACAAGTAGAGCAAAGCCATTTATTTTGTTTTCCTGCCCCCTCAACTCTCCATATGCAAAGCCACACACCACCTTTCTGCACCCCACAGGGGCACCAACAACTAAGCCACCTGCCACTAACCAGGTAAGCTGCCACCTTAAACTCTTCCATGTGCTACCAAAGTTGTGAAACCCGGGAACACTAGGAGCTCTCCTACAGGAGACAGTTTCATTTCTGCACATGGCATGGAACTAGAGCTGCCAGACTTGCCTCTTTTCAACTGGATTCACTTATTCCCCCCACCCCTTCCCAACACAACTCATAATACTGCAGCAGGCGGCTAAAAACCCTCCATGGAACAATTTAAAAAGTAACATTTCTGTTCATTAAAACAATACTCAAGCTGGGACCTGAATGGAGCAGAGCATCCCTGTAAATTAAAGCATTCTAAGAGAGTTCTCAAGTAAGCACACAGACTCCAGAGGGGGGCAGTTCAGAGAGATCTGGAAAGCTTGGTACTGTTTATGGGCCTTACAAAATACACCTTTCCATTGCTTCAGGCAAATCTAATCCCATCCCACCTGAGGAGCACTGAGGTGGAGTCGTGTGGGCAACATCTGCAGCCAGTGACTGTCTGGAAAGTAAGAAGAAAGTCTCTAGTCTCTTTACCCATTTTTAACCAAGTCAAAACAAAATTCATCACTCAGCCATAGACTCAGCCGCGGGCTCTGCTGCTGGCTCAGCCACGGGCTCAGCCATGTGCTTGGCTGCTGGCTCAGCTGCAGGCTGAGCCGCTGACACAGCTAAGGGCTGATCTGCCAGCTCATTTGCTGGCTTAGCCACCATCTGATTGGCCGTCACAGCTGCCGTCACATTGGTTGTCGCAGCTGATGTCACATTGGCCGTCACAGCTGCAGGCTCAGCTGCCGGCTTTTTTTGCTTCTGGGTGGCAGCCACCGCCTCTGCCAGCTTCTCCTCAGGCACCATATTCAAGACCTTCAGCGCGAAGAGCAGCTGGAATTTGGCAGTCCCGACAAAGGAGTTCCCCAGGAAGTTCGGCAGCCCGCCCATGCGGTCCTTCTGGGTGTACAGGGGGACACGGACCATTCCCATCACCTGCAACAGCACACGCAATTCAGTAACAACTAATTGTCCTTTCAGCCCACCCTCACCACAAGCCCAACCACCACCAGGTGGAGCACCAGCTTATCTGCAGGTGCCAGACCTCCCTCCACCACACCCCAGTACCCAGGCCATGCATGCCCTCCCCATACCAGTCCCTCTTACTCCCCCCAGGATAAGCACAGGTGCCATATCCAACACCCAGCATGAATACCACACCCCTGCCCATTACTCCATACCAAACCCAGGGGATACCCCAAATACCCTCTGCACAAGCACCCTAGCCCCAGTCTGACCACCCACCCTACCTACCCATCCCACCAGCGACCCAAATGAATACCACTTCTTCCCTCCAGCATACCACACCTTACCCTTTGCTCCATCCCATCCCCCAGTATAAGCACCACAGTTTACCACCCCACCTTTCCCTACCCCATGTTCCATACCAAACCCCAACACCACCACACCCCAGGTGTACCACCAACTGCCCCCAGGGATGACCTATTTCTGGGTCTATGCCTTGCCCTTCATACCACTCTGCAAGAGTGCTGTGGCTCCATGTCCCCCTCAATAGGTGCCACAACCCAGGGTCACATTTAGTGCACACGCAGCATCACTCCTGGCAGATCACAGCATCGTACCCAGGCTGTACAAAGGGTCTTCCACCATCTGTGTTCTACATCAGGGGCATTAGATGACCTGGCACAAGCTCGCCAACCCTGCCAGAGAATCCTGTAGCATCAGATTCCCCAGAAAGAAACTTGTGTCTCTTTCTCTGACTTCTTACCAACTTATGTGCAACACAAGCTGGGCTCAATACCTTGTTGATTAAAGCAATGCACTGCCACACCAAAGATCACAGTTCCAATCAGAGACAACACATCCAGACCTCACGTGATGCCTACCAGAGCTGAGGATGACGAAGTTCACCCAACACCCATGTCAGAGGTACTATCTTTACGACTGACAAGCAAACAGGACTCCCTTCGAAATGCAGCACAAAGCCCTCCCTATGCTACCGCATCCCTGCCAACTCCCCAGTGAAGGGCCAGGGCTCACAGCTAGGGATTGTCATGTGGCAGTGCGTAGCACTCACCAGTCACCACTAGTAACTGTTAAGTGCAGTGCATTCCCCCGCCCAGCTGCAATGGATAGCAGCCCAGCAGGCCTAGTGAGGGAAGTTTCATTCCCCAATGTGAAGTCTCAGAGCTTCCAGACACTCCCCTGAATACCCCACCTCCAGCCCGTGGTCTCGGGAATGCACCGCGCAGATCTCGATGGTACGCAGCTCCTCCAGGGTCAGCTGCCTGGCGTAGAAGTGTGCCACCACACGATGTGGCCCCTCTGTCAGGTGCGAGCACAGATAATCAGCTTCCGTCAGGCGCACACAGCCCAAACCCAAGCCCAGCACCCGATTCAGACCATCCTCCAGGGACCAGTAACGGCGATCCACGAACCCCCCAGGAAAGCCCAGTAGTCCATCAAAACGCATCTGCATCTGCAATAGAGGCGTATTATGTTAATGGGGTACAGCACAGGACCCTGTGGGAGAGGAGAGGGTACCCCCAGCCAAGAGCTGGACACTTACCACCATATGAAACTTTTCCAAGACAAAGGGGCCAAAGCAGGTGAGGCACAAGATAGTCTGTACCCTAATCAGAGAGGTTTGAGGCTTTATTGTTCACCTCTTCCATTGCTCCACTTGCTTTGGCACAATATTAGCTTCTTTTTTTAATTGCCTTTGTGAAAGAACACCTAGAACCTGACCTGGAGCTGGGCTGTCAGACAGTTTTTGCAGCTGAGGGGCATGAATTGCCCACTGGCCTCAAGTGCTGAAGGCCAAACAGCTCTTTCACTGTGATCATTTTTAACAGAAAAGCCTGCTGCCCTTGGTATTTGAACAGCTTGATACTGTCGATTTTACCTACCCCTTCCAATTTTTGCCTAGTGGTACCCCCAGAAAGCCCATTCCTACCTCTCTGCAGGATGAAGCTGCGCCTAAGGGGGGCACCTTCTTATGATATCCATAGAATGGCAAAACAGTACTGAGGAATCCTGACACATCAACACTGCACCATATGGAGAGTCTAAAAGGGAAACCCATCAGTCTAGTGCCACTACTGGAGCAGGTGACCTGCAAGCAGCCAGCACCAAGTCTTGATGAGTGCACCAGACACATCGCAGCCAAAGAACCAAGCCTACCAACCAGAGAAACACAGAAAAGAGACAGCCACTGGTGAGCTCATAGGGCACATTCAGTCCCCACCTCCTAGCTACTGTCCAGGAGCACAGGGCCAGTTTCAGAGCTCCATGTTTTGGATTAGCCTCAGACAGTAGCTGACTGAAAAATCTGAAGCTCCAGCCTCTCTGCCTGCAGGAAGGTAGATGGATCTTTTCTCTGCAGGCTGTTGGGAAGGGGGCATTTCCACTGCTTTGCTCCTCCCCTTCTTCTGGGTTTGAATCCTTCTCAGTGACTACCTCTGGGCTCTGCTCAGCCCTTCCCAAGGTTCAGCGGAGTGAAACAGACAGGACTCTTGTCAGTTTCAGTGTCACTCACAGCACTGTGGAGAGCAACAGCAAAACAGCAGTCTTGTTCAGTTCACTTTGTTCTTGCTCAGCAAAACCCTGTGCGACAGCAGAGGCAATGGAACACCTCATCTGCAAACTCAGGCAGACAGCATTAGAGAGGTTCACGTCTGCAAAACCATCCTCACAGCCATAAGGGCCGTATAATAGGTAGAGACACATACACACACACACACCCCTCTCTCTGAGGATTAAAGGGCCTATTCTGCAGCAGCTGCCAACGTAGAATCCACTGGTCTAGAGCAACCCTGCTAAGCGCGCAGCATGAGCTGGGAGGGCTAGTGGTGTGTAGGGAAAGGGGGTTAGCCACTATCCTCGGGCCGGCTGTTTGGACAGCGGTAGGCAGCCACCGCAGGGAGCTGGTGCAGTAGCGCGGGGAAGGCCTCAGCCCTAGTCCTGGGCAGGGGGTCCCCGCTCTCCATCCCGCCACGGTGACTCATGGCATTCCCGCACCCAAAAGGCCGGTTCCCCGCTTCCCACCGCAGGCCCCAATCGCCACCCAACCACGCCCGGCTCCCCACTCCCGACCCCAGCCCTCGCCCAACCGGACCCGCCCCAGGCCCGGCTCACCACCTCGCCCAACCGGACCTGACCTAGGCCCCAGCCCCCAACCGGACCCTAGACCCCGCCCCGTGGAACCCGTCCGAGGCCCGCTCCAGGCCCGCTGACCAGCACGGCGTAGCGCAGCGGGATGCGCCCGAAGAGCATGCCCGGGTTGGGCGCGTACAGCATGGCGTGGCACGAGTGACTCCAGCCGGGCCCGAGCCGCATGGCCTCGTAGCGGCTCAACAGCTTCAGCTCGGTCACGCCGGGCACCGAGAGGGAGGGCAGCAGCCCCGCCGCGCCCGCGCTCCCCGTCAGAGCCGCCATTACCACACAGAACCGCGATGAGAGAGAGGCCACCCCCCCCTCCGTATGCGCTGACCTATCACATCGCCTCGGGGCGGAGACACACCTGCTACAGCCAGTCACCGAGCCTACTGTCCGCAGTCAGCCAATCATACCACGGCATGTGACACAAATGCAACAGCCATCACCCAATCAGACCAATTTCATTCCCAGGAGGCGGGCACTGTAACGCCATCAGTGGCCCTAGTAGCCAATCAGATCAAAGCCGTGGGCAGCGAGGCGCGGCCGCGCGGCATGCTGGGTCTAGGCGGGCAGCGGTTCTTCATTCCCAGACAGAGCTGAGCAAGACACCTTGCCCGAGGTGGGCAGTGAGGGGCGGGGCTCTTTAGCTCCGCCCTCCCTATGACCATTGGCCGCTACTCACAGTCGTGATTGGCTGCTGGGCCCAAGAGGTGAGGCAGTGAGGAAGGCAGCAGGCGGGGATCTCAGCTGCGAAAGACGCGGCCACAGGAGGGGGGCAGGTCACTCCCTGAGCTCGCGCGTCTGTTACCAACGTTCGCGCCTGGGGCGAGGCGACGAGGGAGCAGTTGGGGGCCCTGAGACCCCGGGCGGGGCCATGGGGGGGCCGCACTGTGACCCCTTGGGCAGGGGGGGCTGAGTGTCAGAGATGGCCCACAACATTTTGGTACCTGAGGCGGGGAGAGCAAATGTCACCCCCATACCCCCTCTCCTGGGCCAAAACTTGAAAGGGCTCAATTGTGCCCTCTTCCTGTTCTACTCCTCCCATAGCACTGCTCTGCCACCTACCCCAGAAAGGAGAGCTAACCACTTAAAATGCCGCCTTCAAAAATTTTAAGTAACATTTAACTTTGAAACACCTGAACAGCAAATGGAACTTTTCTTGTCTTCACACTGGCATTTTTATCTGTTTGAAGAATCACAGTGGTGCTTTCTGTGCCTTCTTGCTTGCAAAGATTTGAACTGCTTCCTGAAGGCCCACAGTCTGGGCCAGCTCATGCTCTATTGAGATGTTGGAAAGGCCAAACAGCCTCTCCTGTGTTATTGTGGAGCATAGATGTGTTTTTATGAACTTCAGCTGGGAGACGTTACATTCTCCACTAGCAACTGTTACAGGAAGCATTAGAAGTATGTGCAGAGCAACAAAAGCATTTGGAAAGAGGGTGATCATCTAACTTGTGCCCATATATTCCAGAACAGCCTTTGGAGTTGATCTTGCTGAAATGTATCTTGAAAGGGCTTTCAGTTCACCACCTAAATCACTCGCATCCATATCGCGCATGTCATCATGTGTCAGCTCTGTCTCTAGTGCCCTGCATTGCTGGTGTAGGTCTTCTTCAGGTATAGTGAGGAGTTTTGGAATATCATACAACAATCCAAATATACTACTGTGTTCCTTGAGCTGCATGAAACGTTCTTCAACTGTCTGTATTGCTCATTCTAACACCTGGTTAAAGAATTCAACTTTGAATTGTTGTTTGGGGTATCTTATGGGATTATCCCATGCCTCGTAATCAAAATGTCTTCTTTGGTTACTTGTATTCTTGAATGGATGGGAAAATAGCTTCATTGTGAAGTTCCTCTGCCAACTTCTGTGCACTCTTCAAAACATTTTGAAATCTCTCATCTGACTGGTAAGACTGTAGGTCTGAATTTGCTTTGTACAGTTGTTCCATTGCTCCAGATGTATCAAAATCAACACCTTGGAGTGTCTTGCTTACAACATTTATTTCAAACAGTATGTTATGCCGCAACAGTAAGCCGCACGGAATTTTGAAGTTATATAGGTTTCTGGTGATTCCATTTCCCTCTGCCTCAAGTTCCTGTCATAGCATTAGCCTCCATAATGGCAACTATGGCATCATCTATCTTCCCAGTTTGGTGTTTGATAGGTTTTATCGCCTCCGCTTGACTATCCCATCATGTGGCACTCAGTGGTTTCAGTGTCAGAGAGGATATTTCCAGATGTTGCTTCAAACTTTGCCATTGATGAATTGATGCAGAGAAAAATACGTAGATGCTTTGAATTACATTAAAAAAATCAGCAGCCTCACTAGAAGCTGATGTTGCATCACTGACCACCCAGTTCAATGAATGAGAACTGCATGGGACAAAAAAAGCTCATGGGTTTAACTCTCAGCTCCGTGTCTGCACCCCTCTGTTCTTTCCTTTCATGTTGGCATTATCATAGGCCTGACCTTTCATGTCAGCTATTGCAATTCCATATCTTTCGGCTTTCTAAGAAGCATATTTGTCATACCAGCTCCTGTAGTATCATCAGTGTCAATAAAGTCAAGGGACACTTTCACTAGGTTCTGTTGTTGTTACAAAATGCACCATTGAAGTCATTTGTACTGTATGGCTGATATCAGGTGTGTAGTCCAGAATAACAGAGTAATATCTTGCTGACTTCAGACCTGCTACAATCTTCTGTTTGACTTTTGTATGATTTTGAATGATCTCATTTTGAATTGTTTTCCCAAGGTAGGGGTTTGTGTACATTTCTTGCGTGGTGATTCTTGTGTGATGCTCCTGGAATACAGCATCAAACTCAGTCATCAGCTCCACAACTTTAAGGAAGTTTGCATTGCTTGGCACATACAGCTGATCTGAAGTGCCACGCAGTACTAGGTTTTGGGTAGCAAGCATTCTCCCAGTGGCAATGAGCCTTTTCAGAACATTTTGCCAGTAAAGAGACTGTGATGCAGTCTTCTCTTGATGCTGATCATCTATAGTGGCCTTTAACCTTTGTCTCATCTCAAGCTCTTTCCACCTATGGAATGCTCTCTGGTACAAGGAAGATCCGCAGGGCTACTGCTCAAGTGGGTCCACAATCCTGGATGATCTAGACTTAAGGAACTAAACTCAGCAGCAGCTGTTTCTTGTGCCTCTACCACACTCTTCTCTGATCTACACTTTTTTTCAGGAATGTACATAGTTACATCCATTGAGATGGAGATATGGATGCTACAGCAGCTGCCAGGTCACCTGCACTCTGACTACTGGAAGATCAGGCATCTCCTCACCACTCACATCCTCACTGTGGCCAGAAGGCTCACTGTGAACATTTGTGTCTATGTATCTCAGGAAAGCTCCTTCCTGCTTAGATAAAAAAAGCTTCCTTCACTTTTTTTGTCTTTAAGAATGCTGCCCCAGAGGGGCGTTTTCTTCTTTCACTCATGACTGCTGTTCTGTGTCCACTATAGTGGCTCTCAATACTCAGTTGAAGGGGACAAATAAGTAGGCTGGTAGCGGGGCCTGAGTGAGGGAAGATAGTGTCTTAAGGGCCTAACTGGCTCCTACTACTTCAGTTGACTACCTGTTCTCCTCAAGTGGGTTCAGGGAAGCAGCAGGAAACAGGAAGCTCCCTGGGAAGCTGGTGTTAATCAGTCCAGGCTTGTGGAGGTGCTAGAGAGGTACATAAGAGGCACCTCCTGCTCTCTCTCTGCAGCTTCTACTGCTTTCTGTTATTCCCTCTCCCCTTTTCTCCTGCCTGCCTGTTATGTCTCTTGTGCCTCCTTCCTCCAGCACAGCTCTCCACCCTCTCTGTGCATCTAGAGCAGAGAGGATACATGTGCACCAGCAGCAGACACAATTTTCTACACTCTGGATCTTAGTGGCACCACCCCACCCCACCCCCGGCCCCAGCCTGGCACCTGAGGTGGCCGCCTCAGTTCATCTCATGGTAAGGCCAACCTTTGTGAGGGGGCACTGTGCCCCCTGGTGGGAGGGCTGGGGGCAGCACTGTGGCCCAGGAGAGCTGCAGTGTCTAGGATCGGGGGTGGAGTAGCTTGATGGGGAAAACTGGGTCTTGTAGGGGGAGTGCGCAGGGTCTGGCCCAGAGTACAGTGGTTACTAATCTGCATTATACTGTTCAGCCATTAGGTGGCGCTGCATGTAACATATCCTACTCCCCGCAGCTGTCCCTGGCAGAGCTTTAGGGACGAACACGTCCGGAGTGTGAGCGAGCTGGTGTCCACATCTGGTATACATGACAGACGTGAGGGTCAGAGTCCAGGAAGCGAGATGGGCATTTGGGGCTGCAGCTGGGTTTGGAGGGCTGCCCTCCCCGTCCCAGATCCCTGTTCCAGCCCAGCCCAGAGCATTGCTCCTGTTGCGTACCTTGAATAGCGCTGTGCAGATGCTGAGGTGTTGGTGTCTGCTCCTGGCTGGGGGTTTCAGAGGGAACACGGTAGCCTTGGCTTAGGGTGACCAGATGTCCTGATTTTTATAGGGACAGTGCCGATTCTGGGGTCTTTTTCTTAAATAGGCTCCTATTACCCCCCACCCCCGTACTGATTTTTCACACTTGCTGTCTGCTTCCCTCCTCATCTTCAGTTATTGCAAAGTTGAGCTAGGAAAGCTCTAGCCATCCCGTTCACCCCGCCCAGCGGACGGCCTGTTTGCTCACATCACAGTGCTGGAAGGGAATGATTAGAGCTGCCTGTTCTAACTGGGAAGGCTCCTTTCTCTACAGCTGGTATCGAAATGTTGGGGGGCAGAGGAGACCGAAGTGGATATTTCCTTCACAAATCAAAGGCAAAAGCCCAGCTCCCTGCTACGCCAGCCATGGCTGAAATGACTCCAGATCGGCTGGCTCTGGGCCTAAATTGTCAATAGCATTCACTCAGCCCTTCTTGTTGGGTTCTTTTCAAGATTCTGGAGGGAACCAACCCTCAAATGGCTGGAATTGAGGGGGGTAGAGGGATTGGGGGGGGGGGCTGGGGAAGGGGAGGGTGCTCTGCCCACACTAGGATGATACTGTTCCCTTTAGTTACTCCATTTAACCAAGAGAAGGTGCCTGCAGTCTGCCTGGGGAAAGATTGCACAGGCAGGGCCGGTGCAAGGATATTTTGTGCCCTAGGGGAAACTTCCACCTTGTGCCCCCACCCCTACACAGGCTGGGAAAACTAGTAAGCTTAGCATTATAAATAGCCTGTCAGAACGGGTAACGGCTGTTGAAATGTTTCTTTTTTACTTTTAAGGCATTTCAATTGTTTGCCTCTGATGGTGTCCCATTCAAAGTCTTACTATTGTGCAAAGCTAAACAATTGAGCCTTGCATTGCATCACCAGCCAGGTTAGGCAGGGTGGCAAATCCCCCTTGCCTCAAAGAGCCATTATCCCCTGGTGACTAATTTCTACTCCAAGTCTATAAGCAGATTTTTAAGGTAAATACATTATTCCTTCAATATTACCCATGCACACATCTCACAAAGATTCTCACTCTTGACAAGTCACCAGCCTTGTGTAGATCCCTTCCATGTTCCTCTTTCTGGGTAAGTGAGTTTGTCAGGCCTGCAGTGACAGCTGTTTATGAAGATCAGGGGGCCCTTTGCCAAGGGGCGCTGATGTCACTGTGAGCTTGGGGTGGCTGACAGTATGGGGCAGGGCACTGAGGCTGGTGGGGCAGGCAGTGCCAGGATTGGGCGGGGCCAACAGTCTCTTCACCTCGGAATCTCCCTTGCTTGCCTGGGGGCCCCTCCTCTTAGGCTCCCCGGCCACTCGGGGGGTACCGCCGCGGAGGAGGTGCAAAGGGCCAGGCTCGACTGGAGCCCCACACCTGCTGGGCCACAGGCTGAGAGCAGCAGGAACTGGGCACTGCTCAGGGGGAGCCGGGCAGCCCGAGCCCAGGGCAGTGGCAGCCTCCATAGCAGCGGGGCAGGCAGGGAGCATAGCCCACCATGGGGCAGGAGAGGCCGCGTTGCTGCTGTTTCCCAGCCCTGCCATGCTCACTTGTCATTAGCTAAGGACTTATGTTGAAGATGCTTTTCCCTCTTCCTTAGTTTCACAGGCAGCCAGCTCTGGCAATTTCAGCATGAGCCTCCCAACAGTTGGTGGTTTTCTTAAAGCCTGGGCTCCTGGAGTCAGGTGATGAGGTGAGACTCAGCATTGCAGAGAAAAGCTGGAACACGTGACCCCCAAAGGCTCAGAGATCAGGAGACCAGTGGGGAGAAGCGAGATTTAGGATTTCTAGACAACTCCTGTATCAGAGGGGTAGCCTGTTACTCTGGATCTGCAAAAGTGACAGAGTCTTGTAGCACCTTATAGACTAACAGCTATTTTGGAGCATAGCTTTTGTGGGCAAAGACCCACTGCATCTGATGAATTCATCTGATGAAGTGGGTCTTTGCCCATGAAAGCTTAATGCTCCAAAATATCTTAGCCTACGAAGTGCTGCAAGACTCTTTGTGCCTTAGACAAATCCTGAGGTTTAAGCAGCCCAGAGGATTCAGAGCCTGGGGCAAAGCAATTTTGGGGGCCCTTTCCATAAAAAAAAATGCAATACTATAGTAACATGTATTCTCATGGGGGCCTGGGGCCAACTGCCCCCCTCCCCTTCCACACACACACACACACACACCCCGCGGAGGCTCTTGTGCTCTTGTTCCCGGCTCCTCAACTCAAGGCGCTTTTCTTTGTCCAGCGTGAGAATTTCTAGAGGATCCCTAACTGCTGAGCGGGCTGGGAGCCTCCCTCCGGGCCTCATTGGCCAGCAGGCACAAGGGACTCCGCACGCCGGCAGCCAATGAGACGCGCAGGGTCGGTTTAAAGGGGCCCCGGACTGTAGCCCCACGGAAGGTGATACGGGCGCCCCCAGCATCTCCCCGCCAGGCCAGCCGGGCGGATGGGGCGGTAGCAGGAGGCGCGGAGCGTGTCAGTGCCGGTCCACCCAGGTGCGTCCCTGGGGACGCCGCCCCCAGCCCGCCCGTCTCTGCGAAGGTAAGAGCCCCGCTGTCCCTGCAAGCGCCCAACTCTGCCGTCGCGCCCGCCCGCCCCGCTGCGCCCCGTTCCGCGGTTAGCTCAACACGGGGCTGGCGGGTTTGAGAAACAGCCGCCCCCTTGGACAGTTCTCGTCTCTGCACGCGGCTCCTTTCCCGATCTGCCCCCAAAGGAAAGGCCGGGATGGGGGGAGATAGCGGGTCCTGGAGGGGGTTGGCCTCGCGAAGCTGGTTCTGTCTGGAGGCCCCGGGAGCTGGCGCTGTGGGTCCGATCTGGTCCGTGCCTCTAGCCCAGTTGCAGAGCCAGCGTCCTGTTCATTTTGGGGGTGGGGGCAGAGGGGTCTCTCGGACGTTAGGAGCTGTGACGGCTCTTCATCCCCTGCCTGGGAAGGGCGGGGAGATTGCCTTCGGCAGAAGATCTGGGGCTTGGCCGGGAATTCTTGTGTTCCAGTCCTAGGTCTGCGTGGCCTGGAGGGACTAGCTCCGTGCCTCAGTTTCCCCATCTGTAACAGGCTACACTTAAGGTTCCCCTGCTTCCCAAGTGGCAGTAACCCCTGTCTGCAGCGCCGTCAGGGACTCTCAGGAAGTCTGCTGTGGGTCTGGCTGTGTCAGGCCTAGAGTAGAACAGCCCTTCTTGTAGATGCCCCAAGTGGCTCCTCCTGGCTGCCGTGAGGTTTGCTGAGGAGCCCAGGAGCCATTGAGTGAGAGGGACTTTCTGAGCTGCCCCATCCTGCCAGCGCTCGGCCCGCCTGGCAACTAGCGACGGGGCTGGTTCTCCAGGCTCTCTGCCATGGTTGCTGGTCTAGTCTCAAGCTGCTAGCGCCTGGGGCCACCCCGAGCCGCCCTCCCCGGTGGGGGCATCGTGTTCGCTGTGCAGCGCTCCCGGCCTGTCGGTGCGCTGCCTTAATGAGCGTCAACGTGAGCCCTTCTGTGGCAGCACCTGGCCACCTGCGGTAACAGGAGAACGTCTCCCTGGAGGCCTCAGCACTTCTGGTTTCCACACTGCACGTCCCAGGTGAGCAGGGCAGAGCCAGGTGCCAGTGTAACTCATCTCGCAGCAGGTGGAGTCTGCTCGGCCTTCCTCTCTGTGCTGGCTGCCCAGCTCCGTCCGTCACCCGCGGGGGCTGGGGAGCAGGGGACTCCAACCCTGGGCACTGCGCTCACTCATCACGAAAGGGGAATGTGCATTTGGGCGAGACTTTTCCAAGGGTGAGAGCCAGTTGATTCCTTGCCCTTCTCCTTGGATCTCCCCGAGCAGGTCCCCGTGCTGCCTCAGTTTCCCTCGTGTAAATGCAGGTGGTAACACGGGGTCGAAGGTGTCCGAGATATGCCTGTGTTATTGTGCTGGAGCCCCCACCAGCAAGGTCTGACTGGTCTCTTCCCTGAGACCTAGTAATGAGCTGGAGGTGAGGGGTTTCAGGGCCAGACTGTAGTTACAGGAACACACCCACTCTGCCTACATGTGAGCAGAGAGAGCGGGGTTGCCCAGGTGATCAGTTCTGGCTGACGCTGGGTACAAATCACTTTAGTGCTGAGTACAGGGCTCCTGAAATGTCCTGGTTGTACGAGTGAAGGGCAGCAGGACTGTGCGTGGCCTGAAGAGACTAGCTCCATGTCTCAGTTTCCCTGACTGAGGCAGGGTCACCCTCAATTGAACTGAACTTGCTAAGCGAGGGGTTCGGATGCCCTCCCCCAGTGGGGAGAGGAGCTTGTGATGAAGAGTTGGCTCTGCCTGAGCGTTACAGGCACCGTTTGACCTGCCCCACTCTACTGTTTACACAGAGAACTGCTCAGACTCTACTGGGAGTCTCCTCTTGAGCGATCAGCTGAAATTCCTGCTAATCAGGTCTTGGTGCTCCCAGGCTGGTTTCTGTGGAAGGGACTGTCCAGCCTGCAGCAGAGAGGTTCCCCCACTGAGAGCTGAGATCACTGAGCAGGGGGTCGTAGGTGAATGCAGCAGCAGGGAAGACATTGCTTGAGGTTTCTTTCCCCCACCCACCCTGGGTGGGAGGTGAACTCGTGAACACACCCAGGACTGTGGGTCTCTGCTGAACAAGGACAGGAGCGGTGAGTGGGGTGTGATTAGGGAGTGGGGGAGGGTGTTACAGGGACATTTGTTGGTTGGACTCGCACGCTGCCAGGTGAGAAATGGAGACCAAGGGCACTGCCTGTAATCCGGGGTGGGAGTTTTGCTCCTGCCTGTTTGAATCACGGTTGTGGTGGTTTCCCCTTTGATTACATTTTCTCCGCTTCACACAGTCTTTGCTTGTGCGTGGGGCGGTGTTGCCTCTTAGAGGAGCTGGGGGTGGGGGGTGTTTTCCTGATTATTGGGTCGGGGCTCAAGCCAGTTCTGTGTTGCAATGTTAAGAGGGACCCCAGATATTGTAAACCCGGCCCTGGTGGCTGCTAACTCCATCTGGCAGAAGGGCTACGCCCCCAGGGAAAGATCCACATTCTCAGGGCTGTGCTGGCCCCAGCTGCTCCTGGAAGCCCTGGCCCTAGCTGTCCACTCCCCGCAGCCTGGGTCTCTCCTCCCTCCACCCCCAGCTGTCTCCGAGGAGCTGTGCAGGGCATGGGAGAGGGCTGTCCTATGGCTGATGTGCCTCTGCTCTGCCCCGCAGTGGGAGTGGAGGGAGTGTGTCCGCGGAGGATGCCCGTCCTTGCTTCGCCTGACATCGCTGCCCGGTTCAAGGAGAAGTGGCTGCTGCTGCACCCTGATGACCAGGACAATGTGGGCGGGGCCGTGACCTTGGACGACAGCCTCACCAGCCTGCAGTGGCTCCAAGACTTTTCCATTGTCACCGCTGATCCGGAGAGGCCACCTGTCCCCAGCCACCCTCTCCACCAGCCTCCCAAGCAGCTCTTCCAAGGGTCCGAGGCCCCGGCCAGCCCGCCGGCAGGAGACACCGCGGTCAAGGGGATGCCCCCGTGCCTGGGCAAACCCACCTCTGCAGCCACCTCCCCTGGCACCAGCTACCTGCCCAGCTTCGACGCTGCAGAGATTGATTACAAGAGCAACCCTGGGGTGAAGCCCCCTTACTCCTACGCCACCCTCATCTGCATGGCTCTGCGGGCCAGCGAGCAGGCCAAGGTGACTTTGTCAGCCATCTACAGATGGATCACGGAGAACTTCTGCTACTACCGGCACGCTGAGCCCAGCTGGCAGGTGAGTTGGTGGCTTGAATAATTAAAGGCCCTGTTGAGGTGATGGACAATGGAGGCCTCCGTCTGTCACCAGAAGGACTGGGGCTCCGCAGGCGGATAAATGAGCGGTGGAATTTGATTCCTTCTGCCTGGGTCACCCCCCTTCGAGGTTTCATGTGCCAAGGGGCGGGGGTGGGGAGTGCAGGGCACTGTTCCTTTTTCTCTGTTGCTTCTTGGAAGACCCCAGCAAACTGTGTGTTTAGTTGTGTGTCTGCTCCTCCACCAGGTGTCTTCTGGAGTGGGGGCTGCTGGAAAGGTGGCTCATCCTCCCTCTATTTCTATAGGGCCTTTCATACTACAGGTGGTAGAGAGGGTGTCTGCTTGGGACTGAAATGCAGCCACCTCTGGGGTGGGTCACGGCTGTGGGAGAGCTCCCAGTAAACCTACTGAGCTGTCTCCTCTCTCAGTGGATCAGCTCTGCCCGCTCATCACAGTGGCCATAGGAATCTCTTCTGCTGTGCGGAGAGGAGCTTGCTGGGATTTCAGAAGGATAAGTGACAGGACTAGGGGTGGGGGAAGAGCCAGTGTCTCTGGGTTCATCAGAAGCTCCTTGCTCTAAAGAGTGGGGGGATGAACAAACCTGGCTTGTGTGTCTAGACCCAGGGCTGCTAATGGGGCCACCTGAGCTCCAGCAGGGAGGGCTCTGGGCTGTGGGGGTCCCAGGAGGCATCGGCAGGTCTCTGACCATGCTGATAAGTGAGCAAGAGGCAGATTGGACCCCAGGGGTGTTGTCCCTGCTCCTGGGAGCTGGACACAGAGGCCGTAATGCTTCCAGGCAGCCTCCACCCAAGCTCACCAGGCTACCTGCCCCGAACATTTTGACACCATCACTCTGGTCCCAAGGACTTGTGAGACTGGCTGAAAAACAGGGGGTGTCATTTCCCCTCTGGAGGTGGGAGCCGCTGGGACCATGTTTTCCGGCTTCTCCCCTTCTCCCCCCTCAACATGCATTCTTCTTAGGGCAAGCTGAGATCCCTGTTAGCAACACACCAAGGCTGCGTGCGCCTGCTGGGCAGCGTCAGGGCAGGCTAGGCTGAGTAATGCTAAGCAGCAGGGCTGCTGCACCTTAATTCCAGCCCAGCCACCCCCCTGCTCCAAGGGGGAGCCAAGCCCATCCAGCCACACTGCCTTCCCTGACCAGTTCTGGCTCCATGCAGCCCCTTCCCCTGGTGCTGCTCTGCCCAGCCAGCTCTCTGTGAGCAGGGCAGAAACCCTCTGAAAGACAAAGGACTAGTCCCTGGTGTCTAAACCCACATGAGCTATTGGCTGGTCCTTGCTTTGCTGGGATGACTGGGAGTGTCGTAGGGGAGGAGCTGGGCGGGGTGTGTGTGGGAGGTGGTTCAGGACCTGCCCGTGCCTTCACAACAGTCACTGCATAGCCCTTGGGGGCCAAGGGGGAATGGCTGCACCGGGCGCCAGGGCTGCCTCAACTTCTCAAGTGGACAGACTCTTCTCTGCACTTGGCCCAGAACTGCTTGTCAGGGGGACAGGGAAGGGCCCTGGATCCGAGGTTGGAGGCTGGGGGATGGCCCTGACGGGTGGAGGATGCTTCAGCTCCAGCACAGCCTCTGCAGGGCGGCCCCCAGAGCAGAGGGTCTTGGTGTTAAGGCCTCACTGAGATGTCTCAAAGCACCAGGGTCAGGCTTTCTGCAGACTCAGGCAGATGCCCCATGTTGGTCTCCCACCAGTCACATTTCTTCTCAGCTGAAGTGGAGATTCTGCTCTGCATGTGACAGAGGCCTTCGCCTGGCCTGTAGCGCCCGAGTCTCCTGGTCCCTAGCCCCAAACATTCCCATGGTGTCACGTGTGTGTTACTCTGCTGGCCCCGTCTGTACAATTTGTATTGGCAATGGGCAAAGCTGGCAACCCTGCAGGGATATGGGCCCACCCCACACACATTAGTGGACATGGAAAGGTGAAGGGACTGGCTAGGGTGGGTAGGGGGCTAATGGTTGGGACTGGGAGTCAGGCAGCCTGGCTCTGATCCAGTTTCCTCCCCAGATAAGTCACTTAGGCCCAGATCCTCAAAGATCTTTAGATGCCTAACTCCCATGGTCCTTAATGCCCAGTGCCTCAGTTTCCCCATCTGTCCAATGGGGCTAGTGCTACACACATTTTAGATGCTGGGAGGGCTCAGCAGGCCCAGGTACTGCTGGCCCTGTCTTGCTGCCGTGTCCTTCATGAGCCTGTTCCTCCTTCTCTTGGCTGCAGAACTCCATCCGGCACAACCTGTCCTTGAACAAATGCTTCCGGAAGGTGCCGCGGCAGAAGGACAAGCCGGGAAAGGGAGGCTTCTGGGAGATCGACCCACAATACGCCAATATGTTTGTCAACGGTGTGTTCAAGCGGAGACGCTCCCTGGCCACGCCCTACAGCCCACCACAACAGTGCCCCGCCGTGCCTGCCCCTGAGGCTGAGAGCAGCCTCTTGCCCCTGGTGCCCCACCTGGGGGACTGGCAGCCAGGGCACACCCCTCAACAGGCCGCCCACAGCCCTCTGCACCAGCACGGCCCACACTGCCCCCTGCTGGATGCCCCCAGCCCTCTGCCAAAGCGCAGCTGCCTGGCAGCCAGAACTGCCCAGTCCCCTCTGCTGCCCTCTAGTGGCAGAGACGCAGAGGCCCTGCGGGGAGATTTTGACTGGGCCGATGCCTTCGACGATGTCTTCCGGGGAAATGGCAGCAATTTTGAGGACCTGGATATTAACGTGGCGCTCAGCTCACTGGCCACAGAGGTGGACCTCACCATGCAAGGCAGTTACATACCCCCTTCCGGCAAGTGGGGCACCCCGGCTACCCATCACCCCAGCCCAGGGGCTTCCCACTGGGAGGATTTCACCCCCTTTGCCGATGCTCCCCAGCACCCCTGGGAGGAGGTGAGGGGGGAGACACTCGGCAACCCCTGGGGCTTTGAGCAGGGCTTCAACTTCTGTGACGGCTTCCTCAGCGAGATGCAGCCCTGGGACAAAGTCGAAGGCTTCATCTGATTCCCCCTCTCTCCTCTGGGGCGGGGCCCCGGGTGCCCATGGGCTGTAGCACCCGACCCCCCAGTTGATCACTCTTCTCTGACTGCCTCTCCCTCAGCCGAGCTGGATCTGAGCCCCGCCAAGGTGCAACCGTCCCCCTGCGGGGAGCGCTGGGCCCCTGCCTGTCTCCGACCCCCTGGCATGAAGGGAGGCCAAGTCCCTCTTGCTCTCACGAGCACTCTGTGGGCAAGGCCCTATCCCTCCCCTCTCTGCTGTCCCAGTGCCCCCGGCTTCCTGAGCCCTCAGGCAGGGCTCGCATGGGGAGTCCTCCTCCCCCTGGCAAGCTGTAGTGCCCCAGAGCAGCAACTCAACTGTTCTGTGAGGGCTGCAGGGCAGGCCGGATCTTGGCCCTGAGCCGCAGGAGGTTCTGTGCCCAGTCATGGCCCCCAGGCTGCCGGGGAGGGGAACTAAGGGGGCAGCAGCTATGGGGCAGGACCATGGGGGAGGGGCCTGAGGAAGATGTAGGGGAAGGGGTGGGCCGGAGGCTCGGAGGGAGCGGCTGTGAAGGGCGTTGTGCCCAAAACATGGCAGGATAGCCCAGGGCAGGAGGGAAGAGCAGGCACTAGAGTCACACAGCCTGACCCAAGGACACTGCTCTGGGTGACTCGCTTTCTGGGGCTGGGAGGGGCCTCTCCTGGGACACCCCCCCCCCCCACAGCCTGGCAGAGGGAGGGGCTAGGAGGGAGCCACTGAGCCCCACTGCCAGGAGCTGGGTATTCAGCGAGTGGCATGGAGGCCCAGCCTCTCCTGCTGGGAGCTGCTGATGCCCAGCCAGGGAGGGGCGTGAGCCAGCAGTGAAATCCCCTCCTGCGCTCGCCCATTGCAGTAGCTGAGCCTTGAGCTGCAGGGCTGCCAGGCAAACCAAAGCAGCTTCCCCCGGCTGCATGGCTCCAAGCCAGGGCAGGCTGCTCTCCGCCCGCAACAGAAGCACCCGGCCCCGCAGCAGGGCCCCAGCGAGCGTCACCCCTCCTGGGCCTCATGTGGGCTGGCTGCTAGGCATAGCAGCCTCCCCTCGCACCCTGTGAAGAAGGTAGAGGTCTCCCTGCCCGGGAGGGGCTAATACTACCCTTTGGAGCAGGGAGCCAGGGAGGGGCAGAGGCAAATGGGCCAGCTGGGTCCTGTTCCCACCTCTGCCATTATCCTGCACTGTGAGCTTGGGCCAGTGCAGCTTGGTGCCTCAGTTTCCCCACCTGTGGAATGAAGAGAATGATGCTGACCCCTCTTGTCATGCAGGTGAGGGACACTTACTGTCCAGCCTGCCCCACCTCAGCAGAGCATCTCTCTGAGCCACCTGTGGGCTGAGCTGAGCACAGGGGGTGGGCTGCCAGCCAGAACCCGTAGCTTGCCATTCAGCTAGGAGTGCACGGGCCAGCCTGGTCCCAGGCTGGCTGCAGGGCTTGTGTCATAGTCTAGTGAACAGTGGGCGGTTGCCAGCAGAGGCAGGGAAGGGCGGAGACCAGCGTGCAGCAGGCCAGGGCAGTGCAGTCCTCAGCCCTGCTCCATGGCGCGGTGGCCGCGCTGAAGAAAGTGGCAGTGGGGAGCCAGCCTGGGGGCTGGTGGGTATATCCCAAACTCTCTGAAGGCGGGGGGGGCCTGCTGCCCATGGGCCGCAGCTCTGCAAGCTGATGTGTTCTGGGAACTGGGGGCTGTCCCATGGTGCCGTCAGCCCCGAGGCCATGTGCCCTGAGCAGTGCCAGCAGCATGCGGGACAAGGATCTTACCGCTGGGAGGAAGGATGGTGGCCACATGGGGCCAGTTAGGGACCTGCCCATTCTGCAGAAGCAGGGTGCTGCAAGGAGCCCCAGGCTAGCCCCTAGCTGGGGTGAAGCACTCATCTGCCTGGCTTACTGGCCAAGTATGAGCCCGGCGGGTCCATGAGCACAGCTGTCCCCATGCCCTGAGCTGAACTTTCCCAGGCACCTCCAGGCCAGCACCACCCACAATGCAGTTGGAGCTGGGGCCCCTGTCAGGCAAGGAAACACCACAGCTATGCCAGGGGGGCCACGGCTCTCACTGCTGCAGGTCCCCTTTCCACCCGCTCCAGCTGGTGGGGCTGTGCTGCAGGCTGGGAAGGGGGCAGGGTCACTCGAAAGAGACAGAGGCTAAAGCCAATGGTGGTGAGGGGTCCAAGAGATTGACCCTGCTGGTGCCCTCAGCTCCTAGGCTTACCCGGGACCTGCCTACCTGTGCAGTCCCCACAGCTGGGCCTCACACAACAGCTCCTGGGAGAGCCAGCTCCTGTCCAGGGCCCTAGGTGGCCACACGGGGAGGGAGGTGGGAGCTGGGTTGAGGATGATCGGCTTAGAGCTGTTATACCCTTAGCTCAACCAAGGTGTTAGGAGTACGGAGGGAAAACACTAACCGCTTAACCCAGGGTTGGCCAACCGGAGCCCAGGAAGGAGCCAGAATTTACCAATGTACATAGCCAAAGATCCAGAGTAATACATTAGCAGACTCTCAAACCCCCTCCCCTGCACAGCTCCCAGTGCTTCCTACCCACTGGCAGCCCCACTGATCAGTACTTCCCCCTCCCTCCCGGCCCACCTCCTGCTCAGCTGTTTCATGACATGCAGGAGGCTGGGGAGGAGGAGAGAGGGCATGGCAGCTTGGGGTGGGGGGGAGTGAAGGGGAGGGGGTGAGAAGGGGTGGAGTGGGGGCAGGGCCAGTGTCAGAGCCAGGGGCTGAGCAGTGAGCACTCTCTGGCCCACTGGAAAGTTGGCCTCTGTAGCTCCAGCCCCAGAGTCCGTGCCTATACAAGGAGCTGCATATTAACCCCTGAAGAACCGCATGTGGTTCCAGAACCACATATTGGTCACCCCTGGGTTAACTGGTTAACCGACCTGAACTATTAGCCCCCAGCCCTGTGGGCCGGCCAGCCAGAGCAGCCCAGCCCCCTCCTTCTTATTGGTTAACCATATAAATTACCTAATTTTAGTTGTTTAAATGGTTAACTTTTTATATGGCTATTTACACCCCTGATTCAGAGGGAAGCAGGGTGTGAGAGCGAGGAAGTGTGTGTGTGTGTGTGTGTGTGGCTGTGTGTCCCCTCCAGCAATTCAACTGGCAGCCCTGCTCCGCAGGGCCAGGCCGCAGGCGTTCTGGGAGATTTCAAGGTGCAGTACACAGAAAACAGCACAAAATCTCAATGGATCTATGGGGTCTTCTCAAACCCGTGCCCGCTGGAGCTGTGCCTGAGGTCCCGAAGGGCAAAGGAGCCGGGCTGAAGTACTTCCTTGTAGCTTTTGGCCTGAAATCACTGGGCTTGCAACGGCCCTGCCACCTGGCTGAACTTGTTAACATGCACGTGCACATTGTGTGTCAGGAGAATCTGACTTCACGTTTCCCACTTCCACTTACGCCCTCACATCCCCCACCCTGCGTGGGCCTCAGGGATGCAGCGTCACGCAAACGGCTCCAGACGTGTCGCTAAGGGCCTGGCGCTGACTCGCCCTGCGCAGAAGCAGCATTGACTGGGCAGCGCTGTTTCCTGTATGGCGTGCTGAGTGCGGCTGACACTGGTCTGTCCCTGCCGGTGGCTGAGCGTGCAGCGAACGGGCGTGCCGACCTGGCGCGGCGCTGAGGTTCCTGGGAGAAGCCGCATGCTGGAATCTCTGACACGTGCGGCTCTTTGTGTTTAATTTCCTTGGGGTTTGGTTTGGTTTTTGTTTTTATTGTCAAAGATCAAAAGAATAAAAATGGCCCCCCCTGCAGCGTGACGTTCAGTTCTAGAGTTCAGGGCCCATTTTGTGTGCGGGGATCGTGCCTGGCTGCCCCCCAGCACACAGCGGCCTGGCTTCTAATGCCGGGCTGAGAACAAACCAGCCCATCGGTGTGTGGGGCGGGGGGTGTCAGGGCAGCCAAGCTGAGCGAGCCCGGTGCGGCGACCACGGCTCACGCCAGCTGGGCCGGCCAATATGGACATTGCTGCATCCAGGGGTGCAAACCTCCACACAAGGTTTCCCATTCAAGATGGAAACACACCAGGAGCCTCTGGCCCAAGGCTGCCAGGCCTCACCTCCTTCACCTGGGCAGCAATCTGGTGCTCAGCCCCTCCCCGCTCATGGAGAGCTTCAGGTCTGCTCCCCTGCCCCACCTCCCTCTCTGAGCCTCTTTCCATCTCACTGACCAGCACTGCCACATCCAGACATAGGCAGGCTTAGCCCCCCGCCCCCCCCCTCAATGGTTCCCATTCCCTCCCCATTCTGTGTGCTGAACACTAGGCTGGACCCTTCAAGCAGAGCTGAATGGCCCTGGCTCCCAACCCTGGGCAGCCCAGCCCCCTCACATGGCATGGGCCTCTCCACCCTGCTGCAACTCTGTCACCTCTGTTATGCCGCAAAAGAGCTCTTTGCTCTGCCTGGGGTCAGTCCCCAGTAGAGAGAGCAGCTGAGCTCAGCCTGAGCTGGGAGAGGCAAGGGTTTCCTGGGGGTCAGGCCCTTTTAATCCATCTCAGCTCACCCCCCAGGCTGAGGGACACAATGCAGAGAGACTGTCCCTGGGCTGCAGGAGATGGCTCTGCTGTCCTGAGTGGTATCGTGCTGAAATTTGTCTGGGACCATCAGCCCAGCTGGCACTGCCCTCCAAGCAGCAGCCACACCCATGCCCACTGCACGCTCTGCCAGTCTCCCTCAATCCTCTGGCCCAGCAGCAATGCCATGAGAATCAGGACAGAGGCAAAACCCCATTTTCTCCCCTCCCTACAGTACTGTTCAGCCTCACCAGCTTAGCGTTAGTCTGGGTCACTGAGCCAACAGCTCACTGACCTACAAAAGCCAAAGTGTCCTGCAGTTCAGGCCCCTCGCGCCCGCATAGCCTCAGCGGCCTCGGCCGTTTGAAGCCGGGAGCTGTAAATTAAAGCAGGAGGATGAATGGCATGAGCCGGAACTGTCTCTGAGTCCCTTCCAGGGCAGCTAGCAGGGTCCCCAAGCAGTGGAGCTGGCTCATTTGGCTGGAGCTAGGGCCAATGGCTGTCTCTCACCATTGTGCAGCGCTGCCCGAAATCCCTCTCACTGCCCCCCCCATTCTTGGGGGCTGGTCAGCAAATGCTCAGCACACTGTGAAGTGAACTGAGCCTGGAGGCTCAGCACTTGGGCTGGCTGCTGAGGGGATCCCCAGAGCCAGGCTAGGAACAGAGACTGGGGCTTGGGCTGGGGTGGGGAGGGTGGGGGATGGGTTCAGATAGCTGGGACTGCTGAGCTTGCATAGCAAGGCGGATGGCCTAAGCCAGTGAGCCGCAGACTGGACCGCGTGAGCCTCAAGGGGCTCTTTAACATGTCCCCTGCTGCGCTCAGCAGCCCATAATATTAAACCCGTGTGATTTAATTATTAACTAATCGGACATCGTAACCAATCAGGAAACTTTGCCCATGTAATTAACCAATTGTAGTTGATAAAATAATAAACCTTCTGAGTGATTTTTACTGTGCGAATAATAGACACGCTCTCTCTCTCTCGCTCTCTCTCTCACGTGCTCTCTCTCTCTCTCTCTCTCTCTCTCTCTCTCTCTCTCTCTCTCTCTCTCTCCCCCCGGGGAACGGGGGAGCCCTAATTTGTCTCGTGAATCACTGAGGTTCCTCACACTGGCCTAAGCTATTTGCATTACCTGCTCTAACCACTCCCCGGCAGAGGGCTGCATTAGGCAGGTGCCCCATGCTATCCCATTTTGGGGAGTGCCATGGGTGATATAGTAGGTAAATCATTTAACGAGCTGAGTGACCTATTTGAAACGAACGGACGCATACCCCTCTCTGCTGCAACAGCTGGTGTGGGTGTGGGTGACTGCTCCGGTGAATGCGGCCCTCTGCATCCCTGCAGGGCATCGGGGCAAGCTACCCTGCCCTTGCCCCCACCCTGCCAGCCTGGCGCAGCCTAATCTGGGAATTCTGGGGGGCAGGGGAAGGATGGGGGTCACTGCAGGATTGGGGTTTAGGGGGACTGCCCCCCATTCTTCCCCTCTTTGCTGCTGCCTCTTCTCTAGTAAGAACCGTGCCCCGAGCCAGGCAGGAGTGGTGTGACCCTGCCCACCCTGCAGCTGGCCACGTGCTGTTGCAGCAGAGCTGCAGCAGGCAAGACTGGGCTGCCACGCTTATCAGGCCACATGCAGCCCTGGGCATGGGCCATGGATCCCCCCACGTCTAGGCCTCACCCAGCACATGCCTGATACCCTGCCAATCCTGGAGGTGTTGGCGCATAGCAAATTCTTCCCATGAGACTCAGGGCCAGCCTGCCCCGCCCCTGCCATTGGCAGGGGGCTCGTGCTAGGGCATCTCTGCTTTCAGTGCCATAATCTGTTGGAGTGAGTCCCTAGGTGCTTGGAGAGCCAGGGCTGGACATGGGGGGGTGGGTGGGTAAAGGGTTACACGCTTTGCTGAAATCTCAGCCTCTAACACTGGGCACAGACTCACCCAGAGCGCTGGGCACAAGAACCTGTGTACTGTGGCGAATGCGCCCCCCCTCCTCCCCCCCCCGTGGGGCCTGCTGAGGCCCAACCTGTTGCCTTGTGGGGCACGCTGAGCTCCCCCGTGTGATTTGAACCATCCTACCTGACTGGGTCTTCCCCACACATCCTTGGGGGGCGGGGGGTGGGGAAATTCCCCCGAGCTGTCAGAGACGGTGAGGCCGAGGCCCTGTGATTGGCTAGGCTGGGCCCTGCGTTTCCTTCACACCTCTTCTGAGCAGCCCATATCCAATCCCCCCTCGGGTAGACGGGCACTGGGGACCCAGTTGTGTGTGTGTGTTGGGGGGGGTACCTGGTCCCCCATCTGCCAACTCAGCCAGACCAATGGGGGTCTCCCCACCCCCATCGCGTCCCCAGGCTCTCTGCAGGGCCCTTTCCCTTGCCCTCCACACGGGCTGGTTCTCGGCTGGGCCTGCTGCAGGGGCCTGTCAGGTGGCATGTGGGTGGCGTGTTTGCACGCAGGCGGTAACTGAATGTCACACACGAGCGCACAGGACTGCATGGCGCGGGCTGCGAGCGGGAACAGAGCCCAGCGGGTGGGTGCCGGCAGCTCCTGCCAGTGCCGGGGGGGGGCCCGACTCTGAACCCAGGCACACAATGGCTGATTAACTCCCTGGCTGCCGCGACCGTGGGCACGTCACCTGCAATGTCATGCTAAGCTACTTGCAGGAAAGAGCTGGCTGAGCTTCAAGCGCTGCTTCTTGAGCAGAGCAGGCAGAACAGGCCTGGCCAGCCCGGTCTAGGAATGGGGCTGGGTGTCCCCACAAGTGAGCCCCACAGAGCACATCCCACTGGGGAGCTAGAGCCACCTTGAGCTCCTGCCCCACGTCACTAAAGCAGGATAGTGCGGTGGGGTCCTGCACAGCCCCTTCCCCATGGGGGGGGGCTGGGTTTAGTGTGGGAGCAGGAGCTGACCCACCTGGAAGCTCCTGGGCCAGACTAGCAGGGGGTGGCAAGGGGCTGCCTGTAATGGTTGCGGGGCAGCAGCTGAGCTGAAAGTGTGGGGAGCCCTGGGCTGGGCTAGTGGAGTAGGGGGCGATGGGTGAGGATTGAGGGGCAGAACTGTGGCAGAGGAGAGCCCGGGGCTAGAATAGCAGGAGGGCTCTGGGTCAGGATTGAGGGGTATTGGCGGAGCTGCGGGGGCAGCCTAGGGCTAGACTAGCAGGGGAACTGAGGGGCAGAGCTGGACAGCATAGGTGTAGTTTGACTTCTATAGTTCATGGGGCAAGGAAGGGAGCCCCAGTCACCGCTGGAGAGCTCAGCTCTCTGGACTGGGCCAGAGCCTCTCCAGAGACACGGCCTCAGGGCTCAGTGCCAGGTGCTGGAGGGAGCCCCGGGGAGCAGGCTGCGGCCTGACCCAGCTCTAGGGCCAGGCTGCATGGGACACTCCATCGCTCAGGGGTCTCAGCCCTTGGGCATTTCAAAAGTCAGGTCCAGGAGCTTCCCAGCTCAGTGTCCCAGGTGAGGCTGGATCGGGGGAGGTGCCATGCGTGCCACTCTCATCCCTCCAGGTAGCCTGTGGCACCAGCTTGGCCCCAGGGCAGGGAGCGGCTCTCTGAGGAAAGCCCCCCCCCCATTAGTGGGTACCTGGTGCCATCCTTGACAGTGCTGGAGCCCTAGGCCTCCCATGCCCCCACTGCTGAGACAGGGCAGCCCATGGGTATCCAGCCCTCCCAGCAACATGGGGGGGGGAACTCTCCGCAAGCCAGCGCCCCGTGGCTCTCCATGCAGGAGGCAGACTAAAATGGGGTGCCCAGACCCCTGGGAATTGCAGGGGGGCACTGGTGGGTCTGAGGAATGTGTGTAAGGCCCTCCCTTTTGCCCTTCTCTACACAGCTGGGGCAGGGGCCACAGGCCATAGGGCTGAGTAGCTGCAGGCAGGACACACCCCTGAAGCCACAGACTGGCACCATGCCCTGCCTGAGGTCCTGCCCCCAGTGTGTCCTTCCCCCTCCGTGTGTGCGTCCCCCCCCCCGCCACGCACACATCAGGTGCACTGTGCGTGTCTGGGCTCGCCCGGCAGTGCCCGCCGTGTCTCGTGGCGCTCAGGAGAGCCGAGCGAGCCGGAGCGCAAGCGGGCGGGTGGCGCAGGCTGAGTGAGCAGCATGGGGTGAACGATGGCCCGGCCCACATGGGAGGGCCCCACCGGCCCGGTGCAGCCGCATTGTTTGTCTTGGCACAAACAAGCTGCTGCCTAATCCTGTCCCATCTGAGGCCCTCCTGGCAGCAGCATGTGCAACTTCTGGGGGCATGGCCCCAGCACAGTCCCCCCACCCCCCGCCCGGGACCGGGTCACCAAACAAGTCAGGCTCCTACACCCCCTATCCACCCCCTCTTCTCTCACCCTACTTCCCCCTCCCCCACCCCTCAGGATGTTAGCTTCCCCACTCCCCCACAGATTGCTGGAGAGACACAAGTGACTCACGCCTCAGGGAAGGCCCCTCAGCCTCTGGGCATGATGGGTGGGGTGGGGGATGTGATGGGGAGGTATCAGAGGCCCCACTGCGCTGTAAGACCCTGAGCCCCAAGGGGCTGGGCTGAGACACTTCCAGACATGCCAGCGCTCACAAATGTATCAGGAGACACGTGGGCTCAGTAAACTTCAGCCTCACCCAGGATCCCGTGATAGAATTCACAAAGCTTGGGATTTTTTCCCTCTGGCACGAGTCACCTGAACAGGGCTGGCCTTAGGGGTGGGTGACTGCCCAGGGCACAGTGATTGGGGTTGGGGGCAGCATCTGAGTGCCACACATGCGGGGGGAGGAGTTAGTGCAGGTGAGCCTGGCTGGAACCCCTGGCCAGCTGGGAGGGAGCAGGCAATGCCCCTTGGAACTACCATGCTGTGGGGAGGCACAGGCAACAGGGCCAGCAGGCCAGCCCTTGGATCCTCCCTTCCCATGGGCACGGTGCTCAGGGGGTGTATGTCCGGTGGAGCTCCCGGCTCAGAGACACCTTCCTGTGCAGCCCCGCCTCAGTGGCTGGAGAGCAGCGGCTGCTGGCTGGGTGACCAGCTCTGAAGGCAGTGCTGCCGCCAGCAGCAGCACAGAAGTAGGGTATACTGGGAAGCATGGAGGTACCTTGGGTGCCGGAGCAGGAGTGGTCATAGGGGCCATGGCTCCATCACTTTTTACTGGCCATAAGGGCAAGTGATGGATAGTAGGGGGTGGAGAGGAGCGAGCAGGGGGCGGGACCTTGTGGACAGGGTGGTGCAGGGGTGGTGCCTCAAGGGGACCGGTAGCGTGGGAAGCGGGGCCACGGTTCAGGCACCGGTGGCCCACCAACTTTGTGGGACTTCCACCACTCCTGCAGACACCCACAAGCAAAATGGTTACCACTCTACAGTTCAGGTGGCTAAACAGGACCCAGGGGCTGAGAAGCAGCAGAGAGCGTGTGGAATAGGAACGTGGCGAGTGAGGGGGGGGCAGCTCCTGGACTTCTCTATGACAGCAGGCAGAGTGGGGTGGGTGTCCACAGCCTGCTGCTTCCTCTGCACTCCCAGGGGGAAGGAATGAAACAGCTGCTCCCCAATCGAAGCAACAACTCTCCCCAAAGGGGCTGTTCAGCCTGGGCCTCCCCAGTTCCCAGAGGACAGCGCACAGGGACAATCCCTGCTCTCCTAGCCCCCTCACCTGCTGCTGAGACAGGAGCGATGCCAAGGGGAGGCCCACAAAGGCCCAGCAGGGCTAACGGCACGTTCCCGGCCTGTGTGAGATGCCAGGATCAGCTCCTGGGACTCACAAATGTGAACCAGGAGGGTTCTTAAAGCAAACAGGGTCCATTCCCCTTTGAGAACAGGTCAGCATTGAAGAAAATCTCTCCCTCTGCCACAAGTGAAAACAGCCCCATTATTCAGCTGCAGCCCCTTTCCCTCCAAACACATGGCGGCTCAGCTTTTGGGACGAGACTGGCTGCCCCAATGGCACTGAGATCTCAGCATGGTGAGAACGTTGGTGCCCAGCACTGCACAAGGGGCTGTTCTCATGGTTAACATTCAGGAGATCTAGGTGCTAGTCCCTAGACTAACTCAGGCAGGTTCACGGATCGCTGCGACTTAATTTCCCAGACTGTACAATGGGGAGGCTGCTGCTGACCTGTCCTGGGGGGTGGGGCCTAAGGGGACTAATTACTGCTGCTTGCGCAGTGCTGGGAGCCTGGGGGATGGAGACCATGAGAGGAGCATGCTAGAGAATGTGCCCTAAGAACAGCATGTTCACCCCGCCATTGCTGTCGGCCCTTCACAGGTCTGGTGCAGAGCCCCCCGCGCCTTTGGACTGGGAATCTGCTCAGCGCAGGCTCTGCCCCCACATTCCCACTTTCATAGAGGGCAGGCCAGGAGAACCCCCTTCCTGCTTCCTGGGGATGTGGGTCTTGGCTGTGAACTTGATTGTGTGCACTGCGTGACTCCACTCTGCGGCCAAACCAGCTCAACGCCCCTAGGGAGCCAAAGGGCTGCTCCAAACCTGTCCCCATCATTCTGATCCCAGAGCTGGGTCCAGCCCAAACGCCCCAGCGGCGGCTCCCAGGGGTCAGTTTAGGAGGCGCTGCGCTGCAGTTTGGGGGAACGCTCACAAGGGCAGAACTCGGGGAGGGGGCAGGGTTGGCAGTTTCGTGCTCAGAGTCTCTCTTCCAGACTGGGCTCTGGGCCCGTGGGGGAGAGGAAGAGGAGTCCATGCACCCGCCCCATGGTGGCCCCAAAGCCACAGGCCAGAGCAGCAGCGAAGGTGGCTGAGTCTGGGTGGGAGGAAAGGGTCCCTCCCCCATGCTGGGCCTGCGGGACAAGGAAGCTGTACAGAAACGAGATCCCTCTGCCTGCCTCTCCCTTGCCCGTTGTCCCTGGGCCAGGGTTTGTGTGAGGTGCTTAGCACAGGGCAAGCTGGGGCTTGCTTGCACCACCAGACAGACGCACCTGCCCTGCTCCGCATTCCAGCCACTGCCTCCCGCTCCCTGTCTCGCCGTTGTTCAGTGGGTTGGTCGCTGGCCTGAGCAGTAGGGCACAGGTTCCAGCAGCAGGAGCAAGGCCTGGTCCCAGGCATTGGGGCTAGAGGGGAGGCGGGGCTTGGGGAGGAAAGTTGGGGCCCCTCTGAGGCGGGTGTTGGGCTGTGGGGATCCAGCCCTGGGCTCGACTTCCCCTCTCTGACTCCGGCTGAATCTTGTGCCTCCTTTTTTGTCCCAGGAACCAGTTCTGTCCCACAGGGCCGCTGGGGAAGGTGGGTCTGAGGTCCCTGCAGAGAGCCTGGGGGCGGGGGGGCAGGGGGATGCAATGGGCCAAGTGAGGCTGGTCTCTGGGCCCCCCAGTTCTGTGTAACACTGGTGTGTATGGGGGAGGAGGTGGGGAACCTCATGCTGCTTGACAGGGACTCAGGAGTTGTACCCTCCCAGCACCCACTGTGGTCTGGGTGAATCTGTGGCCCCAGCCCTATACTTCCCCATGCCCCCTCTGCGCTGCTTCCCCCTCCCACCTGCCGGGAAAGGACCTGTACAGAGCCCCCACCAGCCAGCCACCGCCCGCCTCGGCTCAGCCACAGGGGAACACACAGTGGATGATCCCATGTGGAGATTTGGGGGGCAGGGGGGGAAACCAGCCAGGATAGCAGGGGCCAGATTCAGGGACACTGATTCCACATAATATGGGGACCCCACACAGCTCTTCCAGCATCCCACAGCTCTCGCAGCTCAGTGGATGCCTCTCAGTCCTAACCTACAGCCCCTTGGTGATGAGACTGAAACACGCCTGGGCAGGGCAAGGCCAGAGGACACGCGGGTCAGTCATCCAGCCTGGGCAGAAGGGCACAGAATCAGCAACCTGTCTAGTAGCGGGCTCCTGTGGGGAGCTGGCGCTTGCCTGTATCAGCAGTTGTATCTGGCACAGCGAATGACTGGAGGGCGTGGGGCTGAAATGATCTCAAGCTGTTCTCAGCTGTCCGTGGCTGAGGGGCCCGGCTCGCTTTCATGGAGCCGGGCACGGGACGGGCGTGCCTGGTGCTCGCTTTCGCTAAGCAGGCCTGGCGCTGCGGGGGAGGAGCCGAACGCTGGGTTTAGGCGTCTGATGCCGATGCTCATCGGAGCCCAGAAAAGATGCTGGTTGGTACAGACAGCGGGACGGTGGCCATGGAAGTGCACTCAGACGGAGACCCCTGTACAATGGGGAGGCTGCTGTCCTGGGCCGGGGCCTAATTACTGCTGCTTGTGCAGTGCTGGGAGCCTGGGGGATGGAGACCGTGAGAGGAGCATGCTAGAGAATGTGCCCTAAGAACAGCGTGTTCACCCCGCCATCGCTGTCGGCCCTTCACAGGTCCGGTGCAGAGCCCCCCGAGCTCTCTGGGTCCCCTGTGCACGTCCTGGGGGCTGAGCGCTGTGGGGAGTCAGGCCTGGCCCCTGCAGATGAGTCAGTGTCCACCCGCTGTCCTGCAAGGGGTCGCCTGGTGACAGGGCAAACCTAGGCCTGAGTCTGGGCTCAACCGCCTGCCCCAGAGTGCTCTGCTCCGCTCCCCCTGCTTGGGATGCACACGGAGACTCCAAGAACGGCCAAACAGAGGCTATTGCTCCATGGATTTATTAATCGAAACAGAAGAACAAAGGGAGGAGCCCCCAGAAATCCCTGCCGGGGGAGACAGGCAGCTCTGCGCCCCGGCTCGGAGACAGGGGGCCGGCCCATCGCGCTGGGGAGGAGCAGAGAACGAAAGGCGCGGTGGCCAAGGGAAGCAGACGGCAGCGCTCAGCAGCCATGCACACAAACCTGCCCCTGGGAGCGCATCCTTGGGCAGAGCTCCCACTAGGGGCAGAAGACTCCCACAGGGTCTGGGCCAGCCCCAGGGGTCAGGTGGGAGGCTCCCCATAGCACAGAAAGCAGGAACAAGGCACGCAGCAAGATCACCGCACTGAGCAACATGGATCAAGGCGGGCACAGGAGGCACCAACGAGGCCGGGGCGCTGGCTATGTACACTGGGGAAAGGCAGGTGCCCAAATCCCTCCTGCTCCAGGTCCCGGTGTGCAGTTGTGCGCAGGGCACACGTCTCCCACAACCCTACAGGCTGCCAGCACCCCCACAGCCCATCTGGAACCCTGTCCAGGGAGATGCAGCTGCAGGTGAGGACGAGGGGCAGAGAGATTCATGCCCCTGGAGATCGTGGTGATGGGAGCTGCCCTGCTGCCCAAGGGAGTCACCGCAGGCAGTGGCGAGGGCCGGGAGGTCCTTTTCATGGCATCTCCCTGTGCCACGGCCGTGCCTGCTCTCCGGGGGAGGGGCTGTAGCAGGAGCATTGGGAAGACTCCCCGCTCTGCTAGCAGAGTGCACACCCCATCTCCTCAGCAACAGACACGCAAGCCCAAGAGAGCGCGGTGCGGGCCCAGGGCTGATCTCCTGCCTCATGAAGGCCTTACCAGGGTGGGGGCAGCTGGCTGCAACTCAAAGGGGCCATGGGTTACGGGGTGCAGGAATCCCATACCAGGCGGTAGGACCCCTCTGGCCCACCCTGGGCCTCACTGCTGGCGATGCTGCATGCTGAGCGTGGAGCTGCTGGGCCCAACTCCAAGCAGGCCCTTTGACTCATTGGCCCTGCCCCAGCCAGCACGAGACAAACTGCCGGGCTCCTCCTCTCCACCTTTAGGCCCTGCAGCTGGAACAGGGCCTAGCATTGCCAGAGTGCTGCTCCCCACTCTCTGCAGGCCGGGCTCCCTGCCCCTGCCAGGGCTCAGACACACCACAGTGGTACAGGGGATACGGGGAGATGCCAGGGGCTAGGACTGGGGCCAGGTCTCTCCAGCGCTGGCAGGAGCAGCAGGGAAAGTGGGCAGAGTAGTAAAGGACGAAGAACAGGCTATTCTCCCTAAGAGCTCCCCTGAACAGTGTCACTCAGCCGGGCCCCCGTGGCCCTGGCCCCGAAGGAGCCAAGCTGCTGCTGGCTGCCTGGCGGGGCAAAGCCCCCTTTTCCGGCAGGACGCTTGTGCTTGTGTCTAAGGAGCACCAGAAAGCCGCCGACGGGCACTGACAGAGCAGGCTGCCCTGGAGCCGCAGGCAGGCGTTGGCCAACACTGGGAGCCCGGTAAGAGCCTGCCTGCAGCCATGCATGGGCCTGGCAGGGAGACGCCTCACAGCGGTGTGGGACAGGTGCTAGGTCCACCCTGGCGCAGCGGTGACCAATCCCCCCACAAGGACGGGCTGGAGGAAGCAGGGTAGCCGCTGGTGGCTGAACCCAAGAGCCCCGGTGCAGGATCAGGAAGGGGGGCGGCATCCAATGTGCCCCACACCGGAGATTCGGCTGGATCTTCCCTAGGGAGGGCTGAGCCAGAGCAGACTCCCTGCAGAGGGGCCGTCCCCCCTGGGAGAGCAGCCGGGGCCCTGGTCCCTCTGCAGGGGAAGGAACGAACCCGTTCACCCTGCTCCTCCCACACAAGGCTGCAGGGGAGCAAACGCCAGCTGCCAAGCAATCCTGGGGCCACCAGCTGGCCAGGCAGCAACGCCACACCCAGCGGACCGTCGCCTGGGAAGGGTGGTGCCGGAGGAGAGGGAGTGCCACATGGGCCCAGCTAGACACACCCCGGGCTGGGTGCCCCCAGGAGAAAGCAGAGCAGAAGCTGGTTAGCCTGCAAGGGGCGATTGGCTCAAGGCATATTTACAGGGGAGGGGCGGCGCCAGCCCATGGCTGCGAGCAGACATCGTGTGTACAAAATATACATGGGAGTGTCCTTCATTTGTACCCCCGACCCGCCGGTTTCTCTGCGGGGGGAGGGGAAGGGGTTAGGACGGGAAGTACTTTAAACATCTTTAAAAAACCAACCTGTGCAAAAGTTGTGCCCGTTGATGAGGGGAGCGGCCAGTCCCAAGAGGAAAGTGGGCGCCAGGGCCCCGGGGAGCCTGGCTCGAACCCGCTGCAGGGGGCAGCGCCTGCCTTCCTCTTGCCCCATTTACAGACTCATTTACCACACCCGAGCCATGATCAGAGGGTCAGCTGAGGGCCCTGCTGGGCGCGGGCGGCTCCCGGCTCCCTTGGGGAGAGGAGAGCTCGTGCGTGTGGCTGGGGTCACAGCTGAGGCCCCCGGAGGCCTGGGCGGAAGAAAAGGCTGCGTGTGTTCTCCGAGCGGAGCCGGGGCTGGCCGAAGAGGAGGGGCTGAGTGGGACTGTTGGCGTCAGGGCTTGGAAGGCTCTCGGAGTCGAACGACCCTGAACAAGGGGAGAGAGAGAGAGAGAGGGAGAGAGAGATGTCACAGCGCAGGCCCACAGCTTGTCTGCCTTGTAGTTGCTGCCGACCTCTGATCAGCCTGGGGTGGAGCAGGTGGGCGCGGGATGGGCTGAGCCCCAGCTTGGGGGAAATCAGCCAGTGGGTGCGCCCCAGAGGAGCCCCGTGGGCCAGAGGGACTCAGGCTGCAGCGGGGATGCTCCCCACACTCCAGCATATGCCAGCTGTGCCCCGCTCTCCTTTGCTCGGGAAGGGAACTGCCCGGAGCTGGCTCCCAGGGGACCTACAAGGATTTCTTGGCTTTGCTGACGCGTGTACGAGCCCTCCGCCCTCTGCCACAGTTCAGGAGGATGTGGACCCAGCGGGCATCGGGGCCCAGATGGGAACCCCCACAGGTTTCAGGCTCCCCAGACGTTGGCGAACCCTACACACGGCGAGTGGAAGCAGATCAGACAGGATCTTCTTGTGTGAGGTGGGCGGGGCGGGGAGGGGGCTTCTGGGCCAGCTCTGCACTCTGGTCACTCATGCTGAGTTACCACAGGCTTATGGGCTCACACACAGTCATAGGGCCTGGCAGGGCCCGGGCTCCTCTGCTCTCGTCACAGCAGCGGTGGCTGGAGGCACTGTGCATCGCGAGAAGCAGTGGACTGAAGTCACCTCGCTCTCTCGAGGAGAGGGACACTGGTGGTCTGCCCAGCAGCCTCCCCTCGGAGCCTGGCGGGGTGCTGGGCCTGGCTAGCGCTGGGGACTCAGGAATGCTGCCAGCTGCTGCCAGGGGTTGGGATCGGAGCCGCCAGGTCAGTTTGCAGACGGTAAACAAAGGAGGCACAAGCTGAGCAGTCTGGAGAGAGAAGCCCTGGGAGCAGCTGAACTCCAGGCCAGTTGGCTCATCACATACTTGTCTCCCACGCCCTGCACTGGGGCGTTACTGCCACCCTGTGGTGAGGGGAAACCATGGCGGCAATGCACCATCCGGGGCTGAGCTGGGAGGGCCGGGAGGGGAGACGGGACCAGCCTGGGATTGACATATTCAGCTAGTCGGCCCCCACCACAGCCCCACCCTGAAAGGCTCCTGCCGCCCCATGCAATTCTTTGCGCGTAAGAGACGACGAGACGACGTACCAGCTTACTCCTCTATCCCAATAGAGCAGGAATCGGGACCCAGCGCTGCCCAGGACAGGAGCAGGGAGGCAGACAGAAGGAAGGAGACATTAGAGAGATGCTCAGGAGAGACCGTGACTCTACAGGAGAGAACAGGCCGCAACGACTACGGAGCTGCGCTGGGAGCCGCTCTGCCACAAAGCCCCCCAGAAGTGCGATCCCCCGCCTGCGGCACGGTGAATGGGGCCCAGCCCACCATGAGGGACCCCTCCCCCTGCATGGGGGGCGCGGCTGGTTCCGGGTTGAGCCCTGGGTGCGGATCGTGGCGACAGCATGCAGGATCCCTTGGGTCTAACAGCGGGGCGGCAGCTTGGGTCCTCCCCTGGACAGCCAGCAACGCTCACTGCTTAGCGGCCCCAGTGTGGCAGGCCCTGCCTGGATTGGCAGGATGGAGACAAGGAGCAATAAAGCCAGGAACCTGCGCTCTTCCCTGGATGTGCCTGGGATCTGCTGCCAGGCGAGCGCTTCCCCTTGTGGGAGCTCACAGCTGGAGCGCCAGGGCCAGTGATCAGATGCGGCCATCACTAGAGGATGGAGACCAGGGGTTTTCAGTCCCCATCCCCCCCTTATACCTCCACTCATGAATCTTTGGTGGGGGAGGGCAGAAAGAATCTCACCAACTCGCATGGGGTGGCCACTATCACACTTGCAGTTGTGTTGCCCTCTAGTGGCTACAGCCCAAAGAGCAGAAAGGAGGAAGGGGAGGGGTAGGGGGTGGGGCTGGAAGCAGCAAGACAAAAGGGTGAGGGAGGAGGGGAAGGTAAAGGTGGGGAAGGGGATATACAGGGCAAGTTACCTCTCTGGGAGCCCCACTCACCCACGCCCCCGTGGGCCGCAGTTAGCTCCATATGCTCATGGCAAGTGAGCGCTTTAGGGGAGAGTTTCGCTCTCAAGCCGCAAGCAGGGCAGCTCAGCCCGCAGCGAGGACGCACAGCACAGCGCAGACCCCTCGCCAAGCCGTGGCGCTGCAGCCCGCTGCCAGCACGAGGACCTCCCCATCCCCCACCCTTGGGTGGGCTGGTACCTGGCAGGTACACGTCGACCGGGGGGTCGCTCTCCGACTGCGTAAGGCTCCTGTGCTCGCTGCAGCTGCTCTCCGGCAGGACGTCTTCCATGGAGGGCAGGCGGCTACCTGGAGTCAACAGAGAGCGCAGACAGCTTAGTCCCAGTGCAGCGAATGGGAGAGACTGGGAGCCCTGTGCTGCCTTCCCCCCCGGGGAGAGGCCAGTGCCAACAAGGGCCCCCCACTGGCATGTGCATGGGGAGAACAGGTTCCTTCCCCAGTGCCCCTCGCCGCGCCCTGCAAACGCTGCCAGAGACACGGCCAGCGACTGAACAAGGCACCTTCGTCTGCAGCTGAGATGCCTAGGGAGCCCAGCAGAGTCGTGCAGACCTCCTGCCATTTCTCCTGCCAGCCCTGCCCCGGGCACCGATCACGAATCCTAGCAGAGCACTGGGGGACACAGCCTGGATCTTGCCCATGGAGCAGTGCGATGGCCACCTGGCATTGGGCAGGATGGAGAACCCACCGCTGGCCCTCTCCTCCCTCCCCATGTGGAAGCCGCAGTGGATCAACAGGCAGCCCCAGTGTTACTGAGGGTTTATCTAGGGAATGAGATCTAGGCTTTTAAGTTGCAGTGAAATTTCCCATGAGGTGTTTGGGAATGGTGGGTGCTGCCTGGCAGAACAGCCAACCGAGAGCCTCTAGCTCCCACCCAGCCCTCAGGCGCAGGCTGGGGAACATGGCAACAGCAGCAAAGGGGAGGGGAACGCACAGAGCCAATCTGGCACTGCACTACTGAGCTGCCCCGTCAGCCCACCCTGGGCAGAGCTCAGATCCAGGGGGAGCCGGCTGGGAAGGAACGCGCGAGAAATATCAGTCGCTGCCCCTAGTTCCCAGTTGGTGTGGTTTCCCCTTCAGCTTCGGTCACTGTCCAAAAGCACTTTTTAAACACTCCCTTTGGAAGATCCAAGACATGAGAAGCGCTGGAAGGAGTCGCAGCGCACAGAGCTCTGCAGATCTCGATAGTTCTTGACACAAAGATCCTTGTTGCACACAGTGCATGTTTCAATGAAGAATCACACTGGGGCCCAGCAGTGATGGGTCAGGTGCTGTGTCTGTGCACAAGCACTAGGGGGCGCTCGGTCTCCAAGGAAATCCCATGGACGACGCTCAGTCTTGTCTAGAGTTAGTGTATGGCAAGCTGGGGTGTCAATCTGCAGCGCAGCAGCCTGTCTGTGCGCACATGCAGAGCTCCCAAGTGCTCAGTGCACCCGGGGGATCTTCTCGTCTTGCCTTTGAGCTGGGAGGTGAGAGACTCAACTCAGGTTAGCATGCTAAAAACAGCGGTGTAGAGGGGCTGCATGGGCGGTTGCTCAGACAAGCCACCTGCGTATGTACCCGGGGTTCAGGCAAGTACGTATTCCACCAGCTACCTCAGCTCCACTATTTTTAGCATGCTAGTTCAAGCAGAGCTGGCGCGGGTATGTCTGCACAGGCTGGCAATCACAGATCAAATGTGCACACACCCCAAGTATTGCAGGGTCCACGTGGCCAGCTAGTACCCAGCAGGCTAGTGCCCTGCAGATTTACCCCTCAGCTTGCTGCCCAGACAGGCCCTCAGACTGGGGAATTTCAGCTGGTTAGTCACGGTTCAACGCATGTTTCCAAGGGGCACTGGAAACTGCAAGGCTGGTCCCTGGCAGAGGGATTCCCACATTCAACAGAAATCAGTGACTTGGGCATGTGATCCCGGGCAGAGACCACGTCCAGCCCAAGGAGCACCTTCCAGAGGGATTACAACAGGGTGGGCAAATTTTTTGGCATGAGGGCCACATCCGAAACTCTATAGAGTGCCATTGTAGGGTATTAAATTGCTCCCCAGAGGAACGTGCTACTTGCCGTGTACTACTTACCGCTGCCAGTCCTGGTGCTCCGTAAGTAGCACATTCCAATGGGGAGCAATTTAATACATTACACCCAGCAATTCCCGCAGCCACGCTGCCTGGCAGGAGTTCACAGCCCTGCCACCCAGAGCGCTGACGGCACAGCGAGCTGAGGTTGCGTGGGAGAGAGGACAGCCTCCCGGCTGGGAGCTCAAGAACCGGGCAGGACGGTGAGCCCGCAGGCCGTGGTTTGCCCACCTCTGGATTAGAAGGAGCCCTGCCATAAGCCAAGAGAGAAGGGCCAAGAGGCTAGCAGGGGGTAACATCCAGCCCCAGACTCCACTCTCTAGACTGACTTATCTCCTAGGTACAGGCAGGACGTACCTTGCTGCAGGGACGAGATCTCCTCGATTTCTTCGGCCACCATGCTCTGGAAAAGGAGAGAACAGAACGATCTCCTCCCCTTGGACTCAGTATACTGTACCGACGCACTCGGCCAGACTGGCCTGGGGAACGAGGATGTCCACCTGTCCAGGCACACCACCCCCGCTGGCACCCCCTCCGGGTGGTTCCCAGGTGTCAGATGCTGATTGTGGGTGCACCGGGCAGGCCCAGGCTGGGGGACTCAGAGCTAGGAAGCTGCAGAGCCAAATGCATCAACTGGAGCCAGAATTAACCTAGATCTTTCACTAAGGACGCAACCCAGGAAACCTTCTGCACCAGCAGGAGCATCCCATGTTAACAAAGCCCTTGAGGCGCCAGCCCCAAGCGGTTAGAAATGCCCTCCTGGCTGTACTTGTAATCGTTTCCCTTGTGCCCAGGGGGAGGAACTGGCAGCATGGAAACCCAAGGCATTGGGGGCGGGGGTAGAGAGCCGTGGAGTTAAGGGGGGAGGGGAAGTGTTTGGGCCCCCCAGTCTACAGGCTTGCACCCATAGCGAGCCGCCAGACTGCAGCCCAGAGAGTACCCTTCGCTGTGGGAGGGTGCAGCCAGGGTGAGCAGCGTTTGAGATGGGGACTTACTCCAGGAGAGCTGTCCTCCCTCAGTACCATCTCGGCCCCACTCAGCGCTGGCTGGGAGTCCGAGTCCTCGGACAGCTTCTCCTCATCCTCTTCGCGGATCGGAGATGAAGGAGATCGTAATGCACTTGGGGGGAGGGGAAGAGCGACATTGCAGAGAGCCACCAAACACGGTAACTTCCATTCCCATGGCACCTCCCAGCCCCTGGCAGGCACAGCAGAGCGGACACGGCTGGAGCCAGGAGGTGCACAAGAGTGCAGGCCGGGGAACGTGTGGTCAGGAACCTCCCACAAGGGCATAAGCAGCCGCTTTGAGCGCTCCGATCTCTGGTGTGCCTCATCTGAGACGCGCGCTAATGGTCACCTGCACAGAACCTGCTCAGCAGGGTGAAGGGCCACCTCAGGCCTGCTGGGATCTGAACCTGGCATTCCCAGGAGTTTCAGCCCCTTCTTGCAATGCTTGTCAGGGCTCCGCTTCCCGACTGGGCCTCCACATGTCAAGGGGAAGCTCCCCGGGCCCCTGGGCTGGGGGCCACGATCCCAGAAAATGCTCAAAGGAAACTGGAGGTGCAGGACATGTGGCGTGTGAGAGCACGGCTGCAAAACCAGACTGAAAATTAGCGGCTGCTACTTCCCAGCCTCACACTGCACTAGGACAGCAGACTGCCCTGTGACAAGGAGCCAGGAAGGCTATTCCCCAGCTCAGCATGTTTATGGACAGCTGAGGAGAGAAAGCTGGGGACCTCCTGTGATGTAGCCTATGGAGACAGAGGGGAATGGTCAGTAGTTCCGAGCTCTCTAGGAGTATGTTAGAAGGTACATGCAGGGAAGAGACCCCGGGGGAGGGACGTTTCCAAAGTTAGGGCCGACCTGTCTGGAGATTTGCTCCGCTTGCTCTTCTGAGGGCCGCTCTCCATGGCTCTGTCAATCCCAGCGAGCGGGCGGCCGGCCGGGGGCAGCCCATCTACCACCCCGGTGTAGCTGATTTCCTCGTACAGAGGAGCGGAAGGGATGGATGGGGAGATGGAGCGGAGGCCATTCAATGCTTCCAGCAGCGAAATGGGCTCATATCCTGGAGGGATGTTGTCGGAGTTCTGCAGGTGAGGAAAACAGGGATAACGTTAGGCAACCCCACCACGCTGGACCCAGTGTCAAACCGGGATCCTCGCTTTATTCTTTGCACAGTAAATCCTTTGCTCCTTTAATAGTTAATTTAAAGGGGCACCCTCAGCGTCAAGCTTTGCACACGCATCTGTTACAAAGTCTATGAGAGAGAGATTAAATAGCAATATCTTATGTGCCTGCTATTTTCTGTTTAGTTCTTTTGCACATAGAACAGCCCTTCCTGAGGATTCCCCCATGTAGCGAGTTTCCTTTGTTATCCGTCTGGGTCTTTCACATGACTGGGATGGCGGGGGCTGAGGGGATATGCAGTACATGTTGATGGTGTCCTGATAAAAGCCACTAAACCAACGTCACTTGAACCCAATTATTAATCACCATCACCAGCAGCAAACTGCACCTCAATTCTGCACTGCGGTGCTCATGTTTTGGTGGCGGGCTGCTAAATTCCCAAAAGGGAAGTTTCTGTTGTGCTGAGGAGGAGTATAAAGCATATGCTCAGCTCAGCATCTCTGCCACTGACTGAGATGTTCTAACCAGTTCACTTTGCGATGCCTTTCAGTGCCAACAACGGCTGCTCTGACAAAGCCCGAGTGCCTCGTAGAGGTTGGAGCATGCACTGACTGTCTTTCCGAAGAGTAGCAATTGGCCAAACAAACCTGCTCTCTGCTACACTGAGCAGAGAGGGCCTTGCCCCCCAGCCCTTTGTCCAGCAAAGAGTTGGATCCTTGCTGCAGACTGGAAATCAGCCCAGAGACATTTTTTAAACTAAAACTCGCTCAAGTTCAGTCAGGTCAGGGAGATACCACGCCCAAACTCCGCATTCTGGCACCCACTTCCTGTCTGTAATGACCCCGCCCCCCCGCCCTCAGATAAGACCTCATGAGCCAGGGAAGCTTAAAGATGAGTGATCCAGGCTCACGGAGTGAAGGGGTCCCAGCTGCTCAGTCACATCTCTGACAGTGAGCAGTGCTGGTCCTTGTGAGCAACATTCAGGATGGAGGCTTCCATTTTAGAGCCCACAAAGGAATGGGCCGGGATGAAGAGATGTTCCGGCTAGCCGTCACCAGCGGTAAGACGGAACTGAAGGGGTGGGGGAGTCGGCAGGGCACTATATAGGGCGCGACGAAGGCGCGACTCCAGGGCAAGCCCAGGCCAACCCTATGAATGCTACTAAGGGAAAAAACTTCCGGATGGCGTGCACGCAGCGCGCACACGCGTGGTTGGAATGGCCAGGAAAGAGCACTCAGAGAAGAACTGTGTTTACACCTGCAGGCCCCGGTATCTTGGTGCACAGCAACGAGTATGTAGAACAATACGTCAGAACAAGGGCAAGGGGGGCAAGTCTCTGAACAATGCACTGGAACCCTCTTGGTTACACCTCCTTCCCTGACAGGGCTCGTTCGGCACAGCTAGCAGTGCTGTATCTGACAGACCCCCAGTGGTGCTGATCACACTAGCTCTGGGAGATCGCGCGTACCTCACTAGAATTAGCTGTGCACTTACACTGGCTGGGATGTGAGCTTCCCCGGGAGAGCTGCACATATGGGGTTATTAGCCAGCCCACAAGCAGACCTTAGAGGGGAATCAGGAGGCCAATGGCATTTCATCAAAACAACGTGTGGATGTAGATTTACAAACAAGCTCAAACGATAACCAATTATTCTTCCAATCTCAGAGCTGGGCCACTACCCTCCAGGAAGGGCTCTGTATTCTGCGTGGCCCAGGGAAACCTCTTCATGCTATGGCACACGGTGGCGGTTCCCCTCAAAGTCAGGCTGGCCAACAAAGGAGTGGAGAGCCGGCCTGAAACAGCTTTGTAAACCTGGCATGGGGGGTAGCAGCCATTCTTAAAAGCCATGGGGAGACCGCATCAAGGGGTTCAACAAGAGCAGGTTCGAATTCTCAAGCACGAAGCTGATCCAAGTAGGAAAGACTCACCCCAAACACAGCTCACGGGGCCTTGGCCAGCAGCCCCGGGAAAGGACATCCACAGACGGACCAAGCCACTGAAATGGAGCCTGGCAGGGAGAACAGAGAGCCTGCCCGATCTCTGCTCCCTGGGGAGGGGGCACAGGGCCAGAAGCCACGCAGGGTTGTGAGTTACTTACAGAGTGCTCGTCGTGGTCCATGGTCTGGGCCAGGACAGGGCTGAACGAGACGGGCGACAGAGCCCCAGGCTTCTTCCTCACAGCTCGGATCTGCAGTAGGGCACGGAAGGCTAGGAGAGAACATTGTACAGGTGACTAGATGGCCAAAGAAGGGTGTCAGATAGCGCCAGCTTGTGCCACAGCCACTCCGCTAGGGACACGGCTCAGACACCCCGTTAGCGGGCAGAATTCACCATGGGGAGACCCTGCACCCCATAGAGCAGGAGCTCCTCGGGGGAGCTGCCTCCAGCTTACTGGCACCAATTTCAGGCTAAGGTCTTGCAGCTGAACACATGGAAGCCTAGTGCTGGTGTCCAGTCCCCTTAGCTCATCCTCTAGTGCAAGAAACTGGAGGGAGGCGCAGTCTGGTAGCAGACAGAGCCTCTGGCCCCAAGCAGTGTCTGTAGCGAATGAAGCGGCAGCTCTATTTATATGGAAGTACAGCTCCATGCCCTTCTGGAAGTGCCCATCTCAAAACTAACCTGGGGGGTGCTGCTGCACCTGAGCATGGCCCTATATGTGCTGCCAGCGCCAGCTGTGCCAGCCTGTCCCCGCCAGTGACCCACAGAGAGGAGAGGGGCCGACAGCCAGAGGAGCAGTATATATGAAGCCAGGCAGTGTGCGTATGCATGTGCATGTATTTAGTTAACACGGTTATTTGGGACCCAATTGTGCCTTTGTAGCTTCACCACATTATTTTTGTTATGTAACGAGCAAAAAGCATAAGAGTTTTCTATTTAACAAGAGGTTAGTTTTGAGGGGGGAGGATTCCTTTTCTTGGAGTACTCTATGGATCACTTGATGATCCCCTGCTCTATTCATGGCCCTCTGAGGCACCTGGCATTGGCCATTGTCGGAAGACAGGATACTGGGCTGGATGGGCCTTTGGTCTGACCCAGTATGGCCGTTTTTATGGAGGACCAGAGAACTAAGGTGATATCACAAAAATCAAGAAAGTGAAACCCAAGGACTTACAAGGAGAAATGATGTCTAGTAGGACTATTTAAAAGTCTCTATTGAAGATTGAGATAGCCCCATCCTTTAAATTAAGGGACTATAAAGCTATTGCTCCCCTTTCCTCCCCTCCACACTTCTTTGGTCTTTTCCCAGCATTTATTTCCCCCTCCCTTAGCTCTTCCATTTCCCCTGACTCTCCTAAGCCTTTGCACTGCTTCTGGGGTGTGTGGGAAATATGGTTCTGTATTGCACTTTAAATGAATTATTACTCAGAGTTCTGCATTAATATGCCTAGTAAAGAATCTATTTGTTGAAAAACATTTCCTGAATCTTTTTCGTCGTTTGTATTGTTACAGACATACTTGCTGACAGGTATTTTGAAATAAATGACCAAAAATAATTGAAACTGGTGTGATTGTGTTATTTTGACAAATAAAATATGCAGCATTTTGCCGAATTTTAAAATATTGTGCACAGAATTTTAAATTTTTTTGGCACAGAATTCCCACAGGAGTAGTATTCGGTGCATTTATGAGCAACAGAGAGAACACTATCTTCTGAAGCAGCTGGGGACACTTAAATATTTATATTGCAGTAGCTCCCAGAAGCCCCAAGCAGGATCAACTTCCCAGTATGCTGGGCACTTCATAAAAGCACACCAAGCCGGGCCTTGTCCCAAAGATCTTACAGTCCAAGACAGTGAGCGTGGGACAGACTGGAGGGGATCCAGGATGGAGCAGAGGGAGAGGAACTCAAGGCAACAGCTGTAAATAAATACATGACTGAGGAATTTGTAAGTGAGGGGTACAGGGGAGAGGGGGCAGTAATTGAAGAGGTAGGTGAGTATGGGATAGGTTCAATACATCTGATACCACAGTTTGATTCCTGCTGATCATATGGCTAAGGGGTGGCCTACAAAGCCAGCTGCTTCAGGCTCTTTCAAACCATAACACTGAGCTGTTTAGCTCAAGGTTAGCGACACACTGGTTACAATTAGACAAGCTTGCGTTCCCGCTAGGCCTCCGAGGCTCAGAAGAACGCTCATGCCTGGAAGAGCTCATCAGAGCCGAAGCCCAACTTTCAACCCCCCAACCTATTTGATTAGCTCCCAGCATGGGGACATGCTTGTGACCTAATCCAATTTGCTATCCTATTCCCACAAACTGCTGAAATATTAACAGGGCACTTAGCTGGAGACGTGGCTGCAGTCAGGCGTTAATTTTTTAAATGAATAGGCCTTGAATTAGCCAAGATGAAGAGGATTTAACACCTCCACGTGTGGGACGAAAAGCAGGCTGGTGGCAGAAGTGGAACAGATTGCTCACTCACAAGAGCGCCATTGATTTAATAGAATGCCGGTGAGTTAGCATCGACCCTCTGGAGTAGTGGGAACCAGTTTCCTTCAGGGAAAACGGTGGTGCTCATCTAAAAGACACACCCCTTTCCTCTCCCAGATGGGGCTGCTAGCTTGACACACAGGGTGAGAGGACTGAAAGGAAGATGAAGATACACGCTGCTGGGACACTGAGTGGAGGAAGCTAAGCAGGCTGCAGTCCATCTTTGCTTCCCCTTCTGGTCCCACTGGCTGAGCGGAAGGGGAGAAATCAGACTACAAGTTACTGTCCCACCCAAAATCCCAGGGCACCAACCAGCCACTTGTGCTGCTGGTAAGTAAAGCCACCCCTGCCCAGCTAGGTCAGGGCTTTTGTACCCGAACGGAAAGACTGCAGCTATCCACTGGATGGCAGTGAGACCTGCGCTCCCTCCTGAGTGTACTCACGCAGCCTGCAGATGGGGCAATTGTTGGCTTGGTAGCGCAGGGTGTCTGCACAGGAATTGCATAAGCACAGATGCCTGCAGGGCAGGATGAGGGTGTCTCGGAGGTCGGACAGGCACACCACACACTCGTTGCTGTTGTCACTGTTCTCGTCGTCAGAAGGCTGTTAGGAGAGGAGAGGCAGTGCCACATGAATACAGGTGCTTGGCAAGGAAGGAAAGGGACACTGCAATCCAATGAGGTCCTTGCAGCTGAAAGGTGAAATATGGCTCAAAAGGTAATGGGGCTGCAATCCATACTCAAGGAGCTCAATCTAGTTAACTTAAAGAGAAAGATAAGGGGTGATGATCACAGTCTACGAGTAGCTACATGGGGAATGACTATTTGATTATGGGCTCCTCAGTCTAGCAGAGAAAGGTCTAACACACTATACATGTTTTAACCACTGCAACAATTTACCAAGGGTCATAGTAGATCCCTGGCAACTTTTAAAACCAAGACTGGATGCTAGAAAAACATTTGCTCTAGGAAGGATTTGGGGGCAGGTCTCTGGCCTGTATTCTACAGGAGGATAGCCTAGTCAGCGGTGTCCAATATGTTCGCCATTAGCCACATGTGGCTAATAGGCTATTGAATTGTGGCTAATGCATGTGACTTTTTGGCATGCATGTGAGGTTTTTAAGGTCAGGCTTGACCAAGCCCTGGCTGGGATGATTTAATTGGGGATTGGTCCTGCTTTGAGCAGGGGGTTGAACTAGATGATCTCCTGAGGTCCCTTCCGACCCTGATATTCTATGATTTTTTTATAATGGGGCTTAATGGGGCTTTTTTATAACGTGGCTAATAAGAAAAATTCAAAACCACAAGTATGGCTAGCAGTGTGGCTAGCATCAAATTTCTATTGGACACCGCTAACCTAGATGATCACAATGCTACTGTGCAGCCTTCTTCCCCTGTAACAGAACAGGCAACTAGCAGGGGAGCTGCTGAGCAGCAGGAGGGAAGGGGAGCAGCTGCCCACAGCTCAGAGCTGCCCGGATAGCGGCAGTCGGAGGTGGTGGCATCTACCATCTCCTCCTGCTGATTCACACACGTTCATTTCAAAGTCCTGGATGCAGCTCAGGGAGCCCTGTCCATTCAGAATCCAACACTTGTGAACAGTCGCCCTTCAGGGCCGCAATGCAGAGCCGCCAGGACCTCCAAGCAGCCCCAGGGCCACAGGCTGCTGCAGGGAGTTTGTGGCCTTGTTCAAAGTGAGATACCGAGGGTGGGAGAGAGAAGATCCCTCCTCTCCCTTGGTGTAACACTGCTGCAGTCTGGGCTCTATTATAGGGCTTTCATTAAACAAAGCCCTGCAACTCGCAGCTGACAGTCAATTGCAGCAGTTGCTGAAAGAGGAACTTGCTCCCAGTCACAGCAGCTCCCTCTACTGGAGCCTGGGAGGGGGAAATTCTTCCAGCCCAGTGGACCCTGCTCTCCCCACCAGCACCCCTTGCTGAAGCTGGAGGAGTCCCAATTGTTGGGGAAGGGCCCAACCATTAGTGACCTCAGTGATGTGCACAGACATGCTCATCCTTTCGTGTGAGTTCCCTTTGCTGACACACACTGCACTGTAGGGTGACCTAGACGTAAACAAGATGAAACAGCATCTGCTCCTGCCGGATGAGTGAGCCAGCCTGCTGACCACACTAGCGAGCGGCTGGAAGCTGCCTGTGCACATCGTGTGTGCTCCTCATCTATTTCAGGGCTCCTGCGTGTTGCACAAGGCCATCCTTCCTCTCCCCTTTGCACACTGGCTGCTCGGTGGACTGGAACTGAACGACAAACAGCCCGAAGTCACGTACTGACTGGGCTCCATCAGAAAGAGCTGGGTGCGAGGGCTCATAAGAAGACAGCAGGAGTGCAAAGAGGAGGCTCTTAGGGGGCCAGGTAATAGGATTTGAAAAGAGTTCCCCACCTCGCCATGGTGCTACTTGGTGGAATAGCTGTACAGAGGGCACAGATCATTAGCACAGGACTGGGAAAAGGCTGGGGGAGAAGGGGCAGGGCTTCCTCTGTTCTGTTCCCTTCCTAACGCCGCTCCCTCCCGCACGTGCAGCACTGGGGAATCGAGTACAGCATTCGCAAAAGCAGTCAAATTTGTAGAGGCAAACACCTGGTGCTCACTTTGCTTCTCATTGGCAGAGCACTTCACAGAGGAATACTCTCAGCCTCTCCCCCCTACCCTCCGAGCTGGGAAGGTCTGCATTACAGATGGGTAAACTGAGGCTCAGAGAAATTACATGACTTGCCCAAGGCCATGCATTAAATAAGAACCCAGGATCAAACCCCAAGGCTTGTCTTCTCAAGAAGGGGCTGATTATGTTTGCAGTTGAAGAGTTTCCCATATAATCCCTTTGGCACTAGCGAGACTACCCAGAGTCAACTCCTCTGCTGCAGCAGTGGAGAACAGCAGTCCATCCCAACACCTGGCCAGGCCCAAGGGATGCCCTGCACTGGCAGACCCAACACAAGGGGACTCTTAACCCCTGGCAACGAGGAGCCAACCTGCACACACTAACAGCATAGCCACAGGAGCAAACCTCAGGGATCATGAGGAGAGAACGTGATGCCGAGAGCCTTCCACAGCCTGCCTTGTGCAGATGAACAAGTGAGTTGCAAGGAGTGATCTCAGCGCGTGGGGTGGGGGTGGGGTCAAGGGCTCATTTACAGAGGGAGGAAAAGGAAGACATTTCTGGGCTGGGAAGGAGCCTGTGCAGGGCACCAGAGACAGAGTGTGCAGTAGCTGAGACTGGCACAGCTCTTCTCGTGACGGATCGTTAGTGGTATGGGCTATGGAGAGAGGTGCCCACTGAAACCCAACAGCAGCTGGTCCCCAAGTCCCTCTAGCTCCTTTGACCGTCAGGCACAGAACCCATCCTCAGGCTGCTGAACAAAACCAAAGGGGACAAATTCACCACTGACTGTGGCATCACAACAGAAGGGCCTGGCCTGCCATGATAAGGCAACATGGCCTATTTCAATCTTCAACTGAGTGAGGGGCTGTGGCTGTGAGGAGTCTCTGATCCCCTGGCCACCTCCAGTACATAAAGTATCAGCCCATAAACAACCTCCAAGGAGAAGCCAAGCCCGCTGGCAGCACAGCCAGGCCTCACATGTGGCTTAGTGCACAGAAGAAGTGAGTTTCTAGGCACAAGTACCTTTGTCTCCTGATTGTTTTTATTCTCGATGCCATAGATCTCCTGAAGCAGGTAACTCACCCGATCCACCTAGGAAAGAAAGGGACATCACTTAGTCTAGGAGTCACGGCTGCTCCATTTGCATTTATGCCATTTTAGTCACTTCACTGCACCAAGGGAGAGAACGGGCTGGCACCCTGAGGCACGCCACAGCTTAGTGCAGGGGTGGGCAAACTTTTCGGCCCGAGAGCCACATCTGGGTGGGGAAATTATATGCAGGGCCATGAATGTAGGGCTGGAGCAGGGGGCTGGGGTGCAGAAGGGAGTGCGGAGCGTAGGGGGGATGTGGTGTGCAAGAAGGGACTCCGGGCAGGAGGTTGGGGTACAGGAGACTATGGGGTTGCAGCACTGGGCTCAGGAAGGGGGTTTCGGTACAGGAGGGGTGTGACAGAGGGCTCAGGACAGAGGGTTGGGGTGCAGAAGACTATGGGGTTGCAGCATCGGGTGCAGGGAGGGGGTTGGGATACAGGAGGGGTGTGGCAGAGGGCTCAGGGCAGAGGGTTGGGGTGTGGGCTCTGGCCAGGGGCTGCTTACCTCAAGCGGGCCTGGGGTGGCAGCAGTGTGCAGGGGGCTAAGGCATGTCTGGCAGTGGCTCCTGGGGGCCGGGTGGGGCCGGGCAGGTGGCTCTGCCACACACTGCCCTCGTCTGTGGGTACCACCCCCAAAGCTCCCACTGGCTGCGGTTCCCCATTCCTGGCCATCAGGAGCTGTGGGGGGCAGAGCACAGAGCCCTCTGTCCCCACTCACTCTCCAGGGGCCGCAGGGATGTGGTGCTGGGCCAGGGCAGGCAGGGAGCCTGACTTTGACCCACTGTGCCACGGGGCTGGCAAGACCCGTGGGCCAGACTGAAAGCCCCGATGGGCCAGATCTGGCCCCCGGGCTGTAGTTTGCCCTCCCTAGGGGGTGTAGCACTGCCTGTGCAGTGCTGAAGGGGAGCTGAGCTACACAAACATAGCTAAGGAGAGAGTCCGGATGAGCCACAGCCCAGCAGAGCCCCTCTGAGGAGGGGGCTTCAGACAGGGGTGCTGGAAAAGCCGGGGGCTCAGGGGCCATTACTGGCAGTAAATTGGTGGGGAGGAGTGAGTGGAGGCTTGGTGGGATTGGTGGGGAGAGAAGTGAGTGGAGGTGGGGTCTTGAGGGAAGAGGCGGGGTGAGGGCAGGGCCATGCTTCCAGCGCCGGTGACCCCCTCCACTTTTAGGGCGCTTCCGTCGCTCTGGGTTCAGAGCTGGCTGAGGAGCAGGGACAGAACAGTGGTTACGTCAAACACAACTGATAACATTGCACTTCAAAACACATTCGGATCATAGCAGGCCTGCAACAGGCGCCTGTAACTTCACATGGCTTCAGTGGGCGCTGCGGGACCTGGCCCCTGTCAAGATCAGGCCCTTCTTGGTGGCTGAGCTTTAATCATGGATGGCCATGCTGAAATTCAGTCCCTCCTGCTCAGTTCTGTATAGGAAAGGCTGGACAAATGCAACAGCAGCAGAAGGCCTCGCTTCTGTACCGTGGCAGCCAAGTTTCCTCAGCACTCGATACCAGCATGTGGTGTTCTGCTTGCAGATACATGAGTCAACCGAGACTGAGAAATGGCTCCGTATGAAAAAGCTACTTGAGCGGGTCAAGCTCCTGGGAGAGGGCTCCGTGAGCACGGTGAATTTATCTACAAAAGTGCTGGGGCCCCTGGTGTGTCCCCACTTTAGGACTGTACATGGATAATTACTGGGACAGCACGTGCAAGCGCAAAGAGGCACAGCTGGCAAATCACGGTAACTGGGTATTTACTGTACTGCAGCTATGCACCTTTGGCCTTGCCACGTGCCCAGCTTAGTGTCCCTCCACATAAAAACCTGTGGAGGAGCAGGATCAGCAGCTAGTGCTGTGATGCTTTGGCTTAGAGCACGTGTGCATGTAGTAACTAGGTCACGGGTTCAGTTCCCACTAGGGGAAGGCTTCTTAGGTTATGGTTTCCCACAGTGGGGAAACAGAACAGGGGTCTGCTACTGCATCACGAGACAGCTGGGGTAAGAAGGTGCAGAGGATCTTTTCTTCTTTGTTCAGGGAAGGGTTGAGGGGGAGACGCTGAAAACTAAAGAGAGGAAGAAGGGTTCAGTGCTCAGACCAGACCAGGGACTTGTCAGCAGGTGCTTTTACAGAGGACAACTGGGGCAGCCATGCTGGCAGCTGCAGTGCTAATCTCACCTGAACTTTCTACGCACGGAAGCGCCATGGTAACGGACACAACCATTTATCACTGCACTTTGTTACAGAGGCTACACAGTGAGCTCCACCAACAAGCAAATCTCTCCTGGATCCACCCTGTGAAAACCCCAGGGAGCGGGCAAAATGGCGGGGCGACCCTCAGTACTGCCCAGAGGAACATCCTGAAGATGGGACATGGAAATGTTTTACTGTATATCCAAAAACTGACCCTTTGCCACTACACTGCGAAGTCACCCAGAATCAAACGCTCAAACTCTCCTGCCAATCGGCCAGTTGAGTTTTGCACCTCCAGCCAATAACAAGAACTTGGTTGTTTGAAGGGCTGTGACTAAGAGCTTCAGTCCTGCAGGAAGCAGCACACACAGACGATGCAGGCCAAGCCTAATTATATCCATCCTGCTTGCCAGTTTAAAATGCTCTGACTCATGAACCAGCAGCTTAATTCCAGTGTCTCCCTATTGAACTCAGCATGGAGACTACATCCATGCTGGGGCTGCATTTCAAGGCAATGAGATCAGTGGTTGGACTCCGAAGTCAAATCCTCCGCAGTCTCTCCTAGCTACGGGCTGAGGAGTTTTTGAATTATTGTGTGGGAGTAGAGTGTTCATAGCTGGACGTTTCAAAGATGGCTTTGTTCCATCCTCCTGATTCCTTGGGTAATCGAGATGTGCAGAGAAGGTCAGCTCTGAGGGTGCCGACGGATGGAAGTGTGGGCACTGGAATCTAATCAGGGTGATGCACTCCCCTTTATTGAAAGGTCTCTAAAATAGAACGTAGGCTCACATGACAGAAATATACGAGACCCATTCAACTGGGAACTCTAACCCACCACAAAGGTAGAACACAACTCCTGCTAGAGAGACCTTTAGGTATTAATTAGTGCACTACACCCAATCAAGCCAAGAGAAACTCAGCCCAGCTCATTAGCTGTGGCCCTTCCACCATCAAAGGGCTTACAGTACTGGACAACCAGAAGATCTCAGGGAGTAACAGACAGTTACAGCGGTAGGGAGGGAAGGAAAGAAGTCTGAGAAAAGTTGACATTAATATACACACACCTCACTCCACTAATTTTCAGCTCTTTCTATACTCACAGGGAGCAGACTAATGCCACCTTAGTTTCTGCAGTATTTTGTGTTCTTGTAGGAACAGCTTACAGGTCTATTTTAAAAACCTGGGAACACTATGGGAGGGACTGTTTAGCTCCTAGATTTTATGAGCTGAGGAGGAAGGGACAAGTAGGAAGGCAGAGAACTGTGTCAGCAAAGAGAGACAGACAAATACACACTATTTCACAGTGGGAATGGACTCACCATACTGTGGTAGGCTGAGAACTGTCTTGGCGGCCAGTTAAAAGGAAACAGCTCTCCATTTCAGACGGCTAAAGTACTAAGGGAGAGTCGTGCACACGCAATGTAAGTCTGTGCAGTAACCAGCACTTGTTTGAATAGATCATTGCCATGTGGGCCAATGCTTTACCATCAGCAAACTTGGCAAGAAGAACAGGCCGTTTCTGTGAGCTTGTGAATGCAACATTTCTTCCTGCTTTTAAAAAAACAAACAAACCAATCCAATCCCGAAGAGGAGACACTGCTGATTTCAGTGTGCCTGCTCCTTCATAGCCACAGGACAGCCTCTAAGATGGCATTCTGCTCTGTGCTGCCTGGAAGTTCTCAAATTCAGAACAACGACCGCTGGGGATAATCTCTTTCTGGGCCTTACTTTATACATATCAGTTTGTTTTCTGGGCTAAATTCTCTTGCTCCATATCTTAAACCTACTAATGGGAGCTCTATGACTGGAGGGGAGACTGAGTTTTAATACAGCCAAATGCAAAGGGAGACAACTGAGGGCAACAAAGAATACAGGCCAGACCTTCTGAATGGGGGACTGTATTCTGGAAAGCAGGAACACTGAAAAGAATTTAGTGGTCAGAGTGGACAAGCAATTGAACATGAATACCCAGGGCAATGCTGCAGCAAAAAGAGCAAATGTGATCCTTGGATGTGTAGACAGGGGAGCAGTGAGTACAAGCAGGAGGTGATTTTAACTCTGTGTATGGCAATGGCGAGACCAGTGCTGTGATACTGTGCCCAGTTCTGGTCTCTATATTTTAAAAAGGATGTTGAAAAACTGGCCAAGGTGTACAACGATTTGAGAATTGCAAAAAGTGCCTTCTAGTGAGAGGCATACAGAGCTCAATATGCTGAGTTTTTCCGAAAGGAGACTGAGAGGTGACTTTGTTACAGGGTCTAAGTACCTTCATGGGGAGAAAATACTAGGTATTAAAGGGCTCTTGAATCTAGCAGAGAACAGCAGAACAAGACCCAGTGGCTCAAAGCTGAAGCCCAATGTAGTCAATGAGAAATAAGGCACACGTTTTTAAGAATGCAGGTGATTGACCTTTGGAACAAACGACCAAGAGAAATGGTGGATTTTCCATCTCCTGATGTCTTCAAATTTATCCTGACTGCCTTGCTGAAAGATATGCTTTAGCCAAATACAAGTTATTGGGCTCAATTCAGGGGTAAGTAGGTGGTGTTGGTGGCCTATGATATACAACATGTCAGATTAGATGATCTAATGGTCCCTTCTGGCTTTAAACTCTCTGAATCCCCAATGGCTTAGAGAAGAGTATGAGCTACGGTGAACATCAGCAATTCATCTCCCACTGTGGCCTACTGCTGATGAATGCATTTCCCCATTGCTTGAGTTCTTAGATGAGTACATTTACAGCAGCTTGAACTAAAGCAAGCAACTCTTGCTGTGTAGATGTCCCACAGCAGGAGGCTTGAGACACTTTTCACTCTGGAAAGCTCTTTTAAGGGCTCTTCGACACTTGAACTGTGCCGCTGTAGACATTACCTACATCAGCAGAAGGGGTTCTCCTGTCAGCATAGGTAAGACATCTCCCTGACAGAGGGTAGTTAGGTCGAAGAAGAATTATTCTGTTGACCAAGCGGTGACTACACCACGGGGTAGGTCAGCTTAACTATATCACTTAGGAGTGTGGATTTTTCACACCCCTGAGGGATGTAGCTGGGTCAACCCAACTTTAGTGTAGACCAGGCCAAAGTCAAGAAGATACCTCTTTCAGCCCATCTTCCCCAGCAGTAACGGTCTAAGCCGCTAACTCCCTGCTGGCTGCCGCTATGGAGGAAAACCAGACCAGCTCTGATATGGACAGTAGAGGAGCCTTATTTGACAACAAATTTCCAAGATCAGGTCCAGAGTTAAAAGTTTATTGAGAACAGCTATTTCCAAGTAGCCATAGTCTCCCTGCCTTTTGTTTCCTGGTGTGGAGCCTATATTTTTCTTTACACTATTAGTGCCCCTTTGTTGGCAACTTTTCAGAGAGACAGCGGGATTGAAATGAGTCAGATGGAGCTCCCTTCTCCCTCGCACAGGGGGATCCTCCAGGTTATGCAGTTGCTCCCCTTGCTGTGGATCAACAGAAGTGTAAGGCTCCATATTCCATTCCAATTCCCTGAGTAACCCAGTTTCCATAGCAATCCTTCTCCCTCCCCCAAAGTTTCAGCCTAAAGCAAAATTTGACATCGCTATATTAGAGAAGGGCTATGATAGATTTCATCCTTTGTGCAAGTCTTGTAGAAGCAAGTGGGAGCCAACGCAGCTCAGAGAGGATGCAGTTAGTGAATAAAGACAACAGCCCCGCCAGCTGCATTAGATGCGCCACGGTGGTAACTCTATTTACCAAGAACAAATGACGGGTGCAGAAATTAGATCACTAGCCAGATCACTGGCTGTAGAAACAGACAAGCAAACTGAGTTACTGTTTGCACAGCGCTGGGAAGATGTCCCATGTTAAGCATTATGATGATCACAGATCAAAGACACAGTCCACTATTAAACACCAACCAGACCGGCAACTTAATAATGACATTCACATCAAACCAAGGCATCACATCATCTCATGTTTTAGGGGCTTTTTACCTTGATATTTTTTTCCACCAAAAAGCACTACCTAAAAGCTACAGAGAGGCATGTTTTTTAAACCTCCCCCACCCACTGAGTTCTACCAGCCCACCAGGACAAAGCGCTCTAACAGGCAATGCTCTCTCTAGAGCAGTTCAGGGAAAATGCAGTTTCATTCAAAAACTGAATATTCACATTAGAAAGAAGGCACACATCTGCCAGGGAAGAGCAAGCCCCAGCACCTAAAGTCTTGGGGAGTGCTGAGTGAGGTACCAAGAAGAGGGAGACATGATTAAGGTTGGGGGAAAGGAAGAGATGGGCAGTTGCGCTGTGAGTGGACTGGAACAGGTGAGAGGAGAGAAATGGATAGGTGCAGAAGTCTTTGTTCAGTGCCTAACACAATGGGGTCCTGGGCCACGACCTTAGATCTTAGGCACAACTGCAATACACATCATAAAGCTGAGTTGGTCGTCGGTCAGGGTGCTACAGAATGGATGGATTTGGTAGTGGGGATAGAGAGGAAGGAACGAGTTTCCCAAATGCAGAGAACGCAGTAGTAAGATTTAGGAAGGGCTTGGATGGGAAGAGAAAATGAAAACTCAGACTTGATATCAACACTGCAAGCTTTGGCTATGGGAAGGGAAGTGAGGCTGCCCATGGAGACAATAGGGAGAAGGGAAAGAAGATCTGGCTGGGTTTTTGCCACGCTATCAATCCTGTTGCTATGCTGCAAAGGCGTCTAACTGTAAATAACCCGCTGCTCTTTTTAAACTCCATATCACTGGTGCCTCCGGTCCTCAGCATGAGATCTGCCGGACTAATTCCTCCCTGCTGGGCAGATCTGTTGAGATCACCTGCTCAGTGTTACGGTGAACTCAGCCAAATTCCCATGAGGGAAGGGGCCACCTGTAAAAGCATCATATAACCAGTCTGGAATAATCTTCCAACAAGGGCACGCTCCTGGGCATGAGTGGAAACTGCCCATGCCCAGTCTGCTTCTGGATCAGATTGAATAGCCCCTGCATTCCCCACAGCTCGCTCTTCAGTCTTCCGTTACCTCAGCTGAACATCTGTGTGCTGCATCTTCTTCCAGGCCCTGCACTGCAGGTGCCCCAACGCCACCTCACCTTACCCCCAGTAGAGAGATCATGTCAAACTTCTCCCCCAGAGTCTGAATTCCTCGGTGTCTTGTGAGTCTTCCAGCTCTCAGGATATTCCCTTCAACTCTGACTGGAATTCTATGATGACTTCAGTGTCACTCATTCAGGCTCGGCAACATCCATGCCAGCTCTCTCAAGCCCTCTGTGTTGGCAGCAGAATAGAGCAGGTGAGTTCACAGCTCTTTTATCTCTGCTTTCTTGCAGTTGCTCCCAGGTTTCCTTTTAGCTGCTGGCAGACCAAGCACCCTCCATTTAGATCTCCTTGGAATGCTCCCGTCACCTCAGCAAAAGATTTGCTTTTCCTCAGCAAATAAGGAGACTTGACACATTGTGCAGGGTGAAAACAAGTACAGAGATCCCTGCAGATGTGCAAGGGAAAGTGCAAACAGTTGTGAGGAGGTGGCTAACACTTGGGTGGCCAAAAAAGGGTCTACCAGTTAGACTTCTAGAGCCTCTCTCACAGAACACAGAGCTGAAGGGCACAGAGTAGATTCTGAACCGGCGGAGTTTGTGCTGCCCGACACATCCAGCAATGACGCAATTCAGACAGACCTCAAACCCATGTTAATAGTGCTTAGTGATGACATTAGGATGGTAGATATTTCTAAGGCACTTACCCCTTTGATATGCCTAAATCTGATATGGAAACTTAGGAGCACAGAATGACAGATGTCGATCCAAACACAATCCACCACTCAAGCCAATACAAAAGGTGCTGCCCGGTGACACTACAGATCCCACAGTCCAATGCTGGCACCTTTGGGCTGTACAGGCCCCACCTCCACAATAAAGAAGGCGGCGGCTCCAATCTGCTCCTTAATCTAGGCAAATTAGGTGCAGCCCTTGGGCTCCTGGCAATCTACCAATGCAGCTGCCCTTTGGGCACATATGGCATCTCTGGGATGGCAGCAAACATCTTTATCCACCACATTTTTTTTCTCGTAAACAATATAAACAGGGACCATACTTACAATCTGCTTCTGTTTTAAAGGCTTCACAGAGAAGCTGCCATCCACGTGCTGGTGGGGGGAAAAGACAAGAGAGAGGTTAAACGGACTCTGTGGAAATAGCCAAAGCAACAGTGCAAAGACCCTCTATGAGCAATTAGTGTGTCCACACGGGGAGGGAGTGCAGAGTAGCTAGAGCACCCCAGGTCTTTAGAGCTTCTTCCCTGTGTAGACAACCCTTCAATGCTGTGCCAGGACTAGTCCTTACTTTATCTATCTGCCACTTGAATTACAGGATTAGGGGCCTCATCCCACAACTAGGTAGAGCTGGGGTTTTCCCAATATTTTCCAGGCACACAGAGCATGTAGCAGAGAATCAAACCGGACTTACAGACGGCCCCCAGGTGCTCCTGTGACTGCAAACTTAGTTACTGCTAGCGCGCTAATGGACCACGCTTACTTAATCGACTGTAAAAGCTAGACCAGAAGAACAGAATCTACTACAGCTGCCCAGCACGAGACTCTTCAGCCACACCTCAGCTCAATGCTCTGCAGAGCCCTTTGATTTTGTAATTGAGGCAATGTGTGCTCCAAAATTACCATTGGCAGGGGGAAAAGAAAAACCACAGTTTTTGCTTTGGGGTTTTTGCTTCCCAACAGAAAGGGCTGTTTGGGAGTTTGCCATCCAAGGATAAAGTTACATTCAGAGGGAAATATCCCATCCTCTGACAAGCCAAAGGGTTTCTGTGAAGTGAGGAGGGGGCACTCCTGGTGGGATGGGGGAGACTAGTCTTATCTAGTACCTCGGTTATTTTAAGTGCATCATCTTACAGAGTAAGGGTCGGCAACCTTTCAGAAGTGGTGTGCCGAGACTTCATTGAATCATTCTAATTTAAAGTTTAGCGTGCCAGTAATACATTTTAACATATTAAGAAGGTCTCTTTCTATAAGTCTATAATAAATAACTAAACTATTGTTGTATATAAAGTAAATAAGATTTTTAAAATATTTAAGAAGCTTAATTTAAAATTAAATTAAAACACAGAGCCCCCCGGACCAGTGGCCAGAACCCAGGCAGTGTGAGTGCCACTGAAAATCGGCTCATGTGCTGCGTTTGGCACACATACCATTGGGTGCCTACTCCTGTTATAGAGTGTGAAGGGAGTAAGAACATCTCCGGCGCTCTAGTGACAAGAGGAAATACAAACACTTTCCCTGCAGAGTTTCACACAGCTTGTGTGGTCTCCTTTACAGACCTACAGGGAAAGAAGGAATCCAAGTAAACAGAACCATTTACACTGGCACTCCCCAAAGCAGTTCTGTATTGCAGGACAATGGAAGGGTGTCAAACTGACTGGTAATACGTACATCACCATGCAACCCTGCTTTGGGGAAGTGCACCGCAGACAAGGGTCTGTAATTACCAGGAGACCGGTCCCTACACTGAAAAACAGAAGCCAATGAAACAACTATTAGATTTTTTTTTTTTTAAACTGAAGTTGTTTGTACAGGAACTCCTCACTTAAAGTCATCCCAGTTAACGTTGTCACATTGCTGATCAATTAGGGAACAGGCTCGTTTAAAGTTGTGCAATGCTCCCTTCTAATGGCATTTCGCAGCCATCTGCTTTGTCCACTGCTTGCAGGACGACAAGCCCATTGCAGCTAATTGGTGGGTGGTTGGAACCAAGGTGGACCAGCAGCCCCGCTATCAGCTACCCGTTCCCCTAAGTTCCCTGCGCAGCAGCTGCCCAGCAGGCTATCAATTGCCAGCAGTTCAGCTGTCCCTCCCCTCACTGCCATATGCTGCTCCTGTCCTCTGTCTTGGAGGTGCTTCCCGAGACTCCTGCTTGCTGTGAAGGGGGGAATGGGGAGGGAGACGGAGGCTGTCAGGATGTCCCCTTCCTCCCTGCTCCTGCACCCCGACTTACCCCATCTTTCATAGAGCAGGCAGCTCCATAAAGCTGGCAGCTGCTGCGGCTCAGCTTGCAGCTCTAATTAACAAGGCAGAGTACTTAAAGGGGAAATGCCAGTCTCTGTCTGACCTCCCTCCTTTCCTGCTCCTTGCAGACTGGGAGAGTTAACCCTTGAGGGATCAGCCAATTGTTAGTTCATTTAGCAGTAAGGCATTCCCTGGGAAATATCCCACCCTGGAACCTAACCCCCTCATTTACATGAATTCTTATGGGGAAATTGGATTCGCTTAACATCATTTTGCTTAAAGTCGCATTTTTCAGGAACATAACTACAATGTTAAGTGAGGAGTTCCTGTACATTGGCCTGAGCAAACCACACAGGCCACCCAAGCAGATGCAGCGAGACTGCCTTTTCCTTTCAACCAAGATCCTGAAAACAAGTTCATCTGAGCGTCCAGTAGCAGGTCCTGGGGATCATCTGCATATTGATAATTAACCCAGCCACAGGAAGCAACTGTTCTCATGAGCCTCCCACATCAAGCCAGGAGATCTGGAGAAACATCCCACTGGTGGGACCTTATCCAAAATGGAACATTTGCCCAGTCGGTTCTCTAGCCAATGATTTCCCGATTTCTGAAGCTGCCACTATGCCGCTGTAGCTGCTATTGTAACAAATGGAAACTAACTAAAGACAAAGGGAGCATCTCGCCCCAGCACTAGACTCAGACCTGCAATTTGGTTCTCTCAACAGAAAGTCTGCCTGTGCCTTTGGTGTCCCTGATTCCAGAGGTTTGTCACATTCAGGGTTTGCTGGGACCCAGGAAGCAGCGCGAGTGGCTCTGGCAGGTTTTCCATGTGGTGTGTGCGCAACCATGTAGCTCCCCCACATCAAGATAGCGAGGTCTGACTATCCTACAGGGGTGACACTGTTTTGTGTTTGTACAAACTCTTAAGGCTTTCAGCTGCTAGAAAGAAGGGCCCCATATATGAACTGGCATGAAGAGAAAGCAACTAGTCTCAGCTAAAAATTCCTGCAAACTCCGCGTGTCTGACTTTGTAATGCAGACATTTCACTACGGTTTCTATCCTCTACTTATCGACCCCCGAGCACAGGAGAGGCAGGCATCCAACATTTATTTGCGAGGCTACCACAGTTTTCTAGCGACATCCTTCTCAATGTTCTGTTGAGGAGGTGTTCACCTCCCATCACCCCACCTCTGTTACCATTTCAGTACCCGGGCGTGCTAGATGGAAATGCAAACCTGCTGAATGAGTTTTGAAGCTAGGATCTTTTTAAAAACCTGTTAAACAATTAACGGCTCTACAAGTACATCTCCGGATGCAAAAATGACAAGTGAGAGAATTGATGTGGGCTAGAAGAATAAGAATGGATGTGAAGGGGCAAACATACAAGGGGCATGGTGGTGGTGGTGGGGGACTTACAAGGTCAGCAAGTCAGAGATATGCCCTCAGCAACTTCACATAACAACCAGGTTGAAGGTGTGGCCTGGACCATGGCTCTCAACCTTTCCAAACTACTGTACCCCTTTTAGGAATCTGACTTGTCTTGCGTACCTCAAGCCTCGCCTCACTTAAAAACTACTTGTTTACGAAATCAGACAAAAATAAGTGTCCCAGCACACTACTGCTGAAAAATTGCTAAGTTTCTTATTTTTACCACATCATTATAAAATAAATCAGTTGGAATATAAATATTGTACTTACATCTCAATGGATAGTATATAGAGCAGTACAAACAAGTCACTGTATGAAATTTTAGTTTGTGCTGACTTCACTAGTGCTTTTTATGTCGCTTGTTGTAAAGCTAGGCAAATATCTAGATGACTTGATGTACCTCCTGGAAGATCTCTGCGTGCCCCTGGTTGAGAACCTACGTAAGCAGAAAGCGCCCTTCTCTTCTCGAGATTTTAAACATCAAGCTGCACAGCCCAAAGCATGGTGTTTTAAGACCCTTGCATGGCTATCTCTAAGGGCTTGGTTACACTGGCACTTTATAGCGCTATAAAGCCCCCACGAGCGCTATAACCTCCTCCCCGTCCACACTGGCAAGGCACGTAGAGCGCTATAACCGCGGAGTTATAGTGCTATTGTTAATCCACCTCCGCATGGGGAATAAGGGCTGTAGCGCAGCTGCTGTAGCACTACAGCAAGAATGTGGACACCCACTGCGCATTAATTGGCCTCCAGCCCGTCCCATAATTCCCGTTCAAGCCACTCTGGTCATCACTTGCAAACTCTTTTGTCCTGTCCTCAGGTGACCACACGTCAGACCCGCCCTTTAAAGTTCCAGGGAAATTTGAAAATCCCCTTCCTGTTTGCTCCAGCCAAGCGTGGCGTGCTCTCAGGGAATCCTTGCAGGTGATCATTCTCATTGATCTGATTGATTGCATGGCGTGGTCTCAGGGAATCGTTGCAGGTGATCATTCTGATTGATCATCATGACTCCACGTGCCATGCCTCCTCGCAATAGGCGATCCCCAGCATGGAGCAATAGCGAGGTGCTGGACCTCATCAGCTGTTGGGAAGAAGAGGCTGTTCAGTCTCAGCTGCGGTCTAGCCGCAGGAATTTTGATACCTATGGGCAGATATCACGGGCCTTGGCAGAAAGAGGCCATGAGCGGGACACTCTGCAGTGCCGTGTTAAGGTAAAGGAGCTTAGGAATGCGTATCGCAAAGCCCGCGAGGCAAACGGCCGCTCCGGGGCAGCCCCGGTGACTTGCAGATTTTATAAGGAGCTGCACGTGATACTTGGTGGTGATCCTACGGTCACTCCATCGACCACCATGGACACTTCCCAGCCCACCAGTGAAGGGGGGGTGAGGAGGAGGACGAAGAGCAGGAGGATGAAGAAGAGGAGGAGGATGAGGACGAGGCGGCAGCGACCCAGGGCACGGAGGAGTCCCTGGACGCATGCAGCCAGGAGCTCTTCTCAACCTAGGAGGGCAGCCAGCCACAGCGTCCGGCTGTTGCAGGGGCCAGCTCAGCAGTGGGTTGTGGAGGTAAAGCTGCTTTTCTATGGGGAAGGCTGGCAGCTTGGGGTGGAAAGGGATGCAGGGGGCATTCCACCTGGAGCTCTTCTCAAGCCAGGAGGAGGGCAGGGGGGCATGCAGCCAGGAGCTCTCCTCTAAAGCCAGGAGGAGGGCGGCCAGCCACAGCGTCCGGCGGTTGCAGGGGCCAGCTCAGCAGCGGATTGCGGAGGTAAAGCTGCTTTTCTATGGGGAAGGCAGGCAGCTTGGGGTGGAAAGGGATGCTTGCATGCTTGCCTACATGTGGAATAGAGCATTGATGTAGTCTATCACCTCGCGGTAGTCATCATCAGTAATCTCTTTAAAGGTCTCAATAAGAGCGCTTGCAATGCGCCTGTGCAGGTTTCCCGGGAGAGCCAGCGTGGCCCCCGTCCCGGTCACAGTCACTAGTCCCCGCCACTGTGTTACAATGGGTGGGGGGAGCATTGCTGCACATAGGCAAGCTGCATATGTCCCTGGGCGGAAGCCGCATCTCATTAAAATCCCTTCCCTTCGCTCCTCAGTGACTCGAAGCAACGAGATATCTTCCAGGACAAACACGTACGGAGAATGTTGGAACAGTGTTCAGAGTAGGGCTCCTGCCACTTACCGGCACTCCACCCCCTCTCCTCCCTGCCACAGCTTTTCAGGGCAGGGAACGAATCCTTCCCCCTGCCTGCTGCTCACAGTGGGGCTCCTGCAACTTACCCGCACTCCCCACCCCCTCCCCAGGCACAGCTTTTCTGGGGCAGGGAAAAAATCATTTCCCTTGCCTCTGGAGTGCACTCACCATGGCAGGGGCTCCGTTGCTGTATCTGTGCTCTCTGCGGGACAGGCAAACGGGGAATGCGGGGGAATCATAGGCATGTCTGCTCTTTACAAGGGAACCACTGTTAAATATATTTTTTTATTTTAGAAGGGTCGTCCTTGAGCCCTGTGCCATCGCTCTTATCAACAGCAGAGAGGCTGAGGCGACTGAGGAAGCGGCCACGAAGGAGCAAAGAGGATCTTGTACAGCAAGTAATGCAACAGGCTGTAACGGAGAATCGAGTTGCACAGAGGTGGAGGGAGAACGAGAGCAAGTTGAGGGAGAAGGCGCGGAAGGAGAATGCGATTCACCGCCGGAAAAGCACCAATAAGCTGTTCTCATTACTGCAGCTTCAATTGGAGACTATGCAGCGGATTGTCACCCTTCAGAAGGAGAAGCACCGCGCTCTCCACCCCAATTATCATTTGCCCCAAATCCCTTCCCCTTCTGTGCCTCAGTACCCTCCAGGCCACTATCATCAGCTATATGGTTATCACCATCCACAGCTGCCTCCAACCCCTCTGTCTTCACCGAACAACCCCCAAACCCCGGACCATTATCCACTGCAGTCAACCCCTAATAACATGCCTTACTGCCCTCCGCAAATGGGGTTCGGGGGACATGGCCACTGTGAGGGCACTGGAGACTCAGAGACCCGGACATATTCTGATCTCTGACTGACCCCATGCCACCCCATTGCACCTCCCCCGGCTTCCCCCTCACATGCATCACAATATTTTCTTTCAGCAACCGAAGTACCTGTTCAATAAATGAATTGTCTTCTTAATAAATGGGTTTCTTTATTAAGTGTACATACATTATTACAGGCTACAGAAAAGCAAATGCCTGTTCCTATTAAAAGAATGCTCCCTCCCTCCCTCCGTCTGCACCTCACTTTAGAACTGGCTTTCAGCCTCAAAATGCTCCCTCAAGGCTTCCCTGATCCTAACAGCCTCGCGCTGGTCCCCTCCAAGAACCCTGCTCTCTGGCTGGGTGTATGTGGCCTCCAGGTGTTGAACCTCCGAGGACCATGCCTGAGTGAAGCCTTCGCCCTTCCGCTCACAAAGATTATGTAGGGCACAGCATGCGGAAATAACCGCGGAGATACTACCCTCGGCCAAGTCTAGCCTCCCATAAAGACAGCACCAGCGCGCCTTGAGACGCCCAAAAGCACACTCCACAGTCATTCGACACCAGCTAAGCCTGTAGTTGAACCTTTCCTGACTGCTGTCCAGGCTCCCTGTGTAGGGTTTCATGAGCCAGGGCATTAAAGGGTAAGCAGGGTCACCAAGAATCACTATGGGCATTTCCACTTCCCCCACAGGGATCCTCTGGTCTGGGAAAAAAGTCCCGGCTTGCAGCTTCACGAACAGGCCAGTGTTGCGGAAGATGCGTGCGTCATGCACCTTTCCAGACCAGCCAGCGTTAATGTCAGTAAAACGCCCACGGTGATCCACAAGCACCTGGAGAACCATGGAGAAGTACCCCTTTCGGTTAACGTACTCGTCTGCTAGGTGGGCGGGCGCCAGAATAGGTATATGGGTCCCATCTATCGCCCCTCCACAGTTAGGGAAACCCATTTCTTCAAAGCCAGCAACAATGTCATGCACGTTACCCAGAGTCACGATTTTTCATAGCAGGATGCGATTAATGGCTCTGCACACTTGCATCAGCACAACTCCAACGGTCGACTTTCCAACCCCAAACTGGTTGGCCACCGATCGGTAGCTGTCTGGTGTAGCCAGCTTCCAAATCGTGATAGCCACCCGCTTCTCCACCAGGAGGGCAGCTCTCAATCTGGTGTCCTTGCGCCGCAGGGCGGGGGCGAGTTGAGCACACAGTCCCATGAAAGTGGCTTTTCTCATTCGAAAGTTTTGCAGCCACTGCTCGTCGTCCCAGACTTGCATAACGATGCGATCCCACCACTCAGTGCTCGTTTCCCGTGCCCAGAAGCGGCGTTCAACGGCCGTGAGCATGTCCGTTAATGAGACAAGAAGCTTCGTGTCAAACGCATTCACCGCTTCGATCTCGTGTTCAGACTCATCACTGTCACCTTGCATGTCAAGGATTAACTCCACTGCATACAGAGATGTGCTGGCGACAGTCGTCAGCATGTTCCTCAGCAGTTCTGGATTCATTGCGGCACACGACAATGGAAGACGGAGCGCACCTTGCTGAAACCCTTGAAAGATGGCGCCGGAGGTGGAAGGAAACACAAGGATTGCTGGGATATGCCAAAAAGCATCATGGGTAGTTGAAACAGGATACAGAATGCCCCGCAAGTGACGCCCCCCCACCACAAGGCATTGTGCCAGATCGGGAAGAGGTGTACTGTGGGATACGTGCCCTAATGCGCTGCTCTTAATGCCGCACTAAGTGCCGCAAATGTGGCCATGCTATAACGCTGGAGCATCTCAGTGTGGACATACAATAGCACTATTCATATTACTGTATAAGGGGACCGCTATAACCAATAGCGCTATAATCTTGTAAGTGTAACCATGCCCTAAGTCGACCCAGATTTTGTCCAGCAGCAATGATGACAAATTGAATCCCACTTCTTGCTTTAGGAGTGTCTGAACAAAGCAGAGATGGGCAGACAAGAGGAATTCTAACAAAGCATACAAGTTCCCTAATGAAACCATGTCTCAGCCTGTCACCTAACGATGCTCTCAAAGGGCAATATGCAACGTTTACTTTTCACATTTACCAGCCAGAGAGCTAGGAAAGTGACTCCAAAAGGTCCCAGTTCAGTCACACACATATATACACACACAAAGAGCACTATGTTATACAGTCATCATCAAGAGCATGCTACAAGGCCAACACGCTAACAGTAAGGCGTAACATTGAAGGGAAGGATGTATGGTAAGGACACAGGCTCGGGAACCGGGAGAGCTGGTGTGATGTTGCACTCCATATGCTTTATGGAAAGATGCTTGGAATGTGTATATAATGTAATTGGAATATGCTTCATGTAAAAGGTCTCTTGTAAAGGTATCATTACAAAGCTTATAATCTACTGTGTTCATCCTATTTGTATGAATGTATCATTCTTGTATCTAAAACTAGAAATATAAACTATTACTCTGAAGTTATATTGTAACTATGCAAAATGTGGGCCATTAATGGTGACTTGGAATCTTGATGGCTCCCATTAACTAGGACAACTGGTTGTAAATGGCTCTGTTTACTTGTAAGCCTTCTCATACATGTCGGTGCCAGCCAGTGAGTAATGAAGTCTCACAGGACATGTGAACATGTCAGGAGACTGGAATCCATCTTAAACCTGGTGCTTTTCCATTTAGAAGGAAGGGTGGAAACCCAGAAAGAGACAAAGGATTTCTGCTTTGTGCCAAAGATATAAAATGGGGTGGAACAGAATAAAGGGGATTGCTAGTCATGAGAAATCCCTTAATTACCACTGGAGCTGGAACTAACAAGAACTGTAACAAAGGAAGGGACTGGGCCCAGACTAGAAGGAGTCTAGTTTGTGAAAGAAGTTTATTGGAACATCTCTGAAGTGAGATTTACCTGTATTCAGTTTCTTAAATGCATTAGGCTTAAACTTGCATGTTTTGTTTTATTTTGCTTGGTAACTTATTTTGTTCCATCTGTTATTTTTTGAAAACACTGAAATCCTACTTTTTATACTTAATAAAATCATTTTTATTTATTATTAAATCTAGAGTAAAGTGATTAATTGTTGGGGGCAAACAGCTGTGCTCATCTCTCAGTGTTATAGAGGGTGGACAATTTATGAATTTGTCCTGTATAAGCTTTAAATAGAGTAAAAGAGTAAAATGGGATTTATTTGGGGCTTGGATCCCACTGGGAGCTGGGACACTGAAGATAGGAAACTGGCTGAGCAGTTCTGGTTAAAGTCTGCAGCTCTGGGGGCGTGATTCAGACCCTGAGTCTGTGTGTCAGCAGGCTAGCATGTCTGGCACAACAAGATTAGGGTTCTGGAGTCCCAAGCTGGTAGGGAAAAGAGGCACAGAGGTAGTTTCAGCACATCAGGTGACAGTTCCAAGGGGGTCTCTGTGACCGAACCCACCACATCTGGGTCCTAATCCTAGCTTTGCCACAAATTGTGTTTGACTGCAAGACAGAGTCACACTCTGCCTCAGTTTCCCCTTTCATAAAATGGAACCAATTCCCACCTGCCACCCAGAAACTATGTGATGAGTTTTTGAAAAGTGTACTGAGATTTTTAGATAGAAGTGGCTCTAAGAACTGCGGATCACTATCAAACACTTGCTAAAGAACAGCATCTCTGTGTGTTTTTAGCACCCTTTTCCTTGAGACTGCCCTGGATCATTAGCAGCAGTTTTTCAGAACCTCTTCAGGACCACCATACTGGCCCATCCCTCACTCTCCTTTTTCACTGAATTTTCTTCCCAATTAAGATGCATTCCAGAAGAGCCCAAACTCACTCCCTTGATCTTGGCCTTGAAAGTTCCAGAGCAAGTGTCTCAGCTCACTGGGGTCTGGAGAATTCCAGGACAGTGCAGGAATCAACACTACAAAGGGATTGTACTCTCAACAAATGAAACAGAGCATGGGTCCAACTTTGCAGGAGTTTCTCACAGAAACATAGAAGGGAGGAAGACCAGGACTGAAGCAAGAACAGCACAGGTAATGCTCTCATTCTAGGCAAACAACTTTGTTTATTACTTTATTGCTACCTAAGGGCTTGACAGGGGACTTCTAACTATACTGGTATATTCATCCTGCAATAGTTGAACTGCAGTGGTTATACTGGAATAACTCCCCGATGTGGACATACTTATTCTGGAATGTTAGTGGCTTTTATTTTAGTTTAGTTTAAACCCTTTCCAAAGCAACAAATTAAAACAGAAAAGGCACTCCTACCAGAATAAGGGCATGGCAACAGTGGAAATTTTAAAGCACTGCCATGGGAACGCTCCAGCGCTCCTGGTAATCCACCTCCACGAGGGGATTTGCTGTCCACACTAGTGATTTAAAGCTCTCAGACTTCCTGTGCTCAGACTAGAGCTATAGCACTCTAACCAGCAAGTTAGAGCTCTATAAAATGCCAGTGTAGCCAAGCCCTGAGAGTGTCTACATGGGGAATGATACTGGGATAGCTACAGTGGTTTAAATTCACACTCTACCTACTGCTGGAATAACTGTCCCATGTAGGCATGCTCTAAGAGTTTCATCTACTTTCAAAAGCAGGGGAGGAAGGAACGGAGTGATGAAGACTGAAAATCAGGGCATTAAACTTCATTTGTTGCAGATGACATTTGGAAACGGAAGAGGAAGCCTTGCAAAGAAGTCGATTGTAAAGCAACTTAGAAGGCATTTCTACCCTGAAAAGGGATGCGTCAATACTCTGCCTTACTCAATAAGCTTTCTCTCTGGGGACATTCAGAGCCAGAACTCTTTACACAGTACAAGTGATTACTCTGTTTTACTGTTATGAGTACTCCAAAGTCAGCCCAGCTCTGATGGGGGGAGCTGGAATCTAGTCTGGCTCTTGCACCACCAAATTATTTCAGTAGCTTCCCATTGCAGAATAGTTGCTGATGAAGAGTGAGCCAGGGAAAGCACGGAGGAGTGTTCAGGGCTGCTAGGAAAGCCATCTCTTTACTTGCCAGCTGCGTAGATTTGCTCTTGAGTCATAGACATAATTAACAATTAACATGGAGACCCATGATGCCATTTTCAGAGAAGAACTGGATTTAATACATCTAGCTGGAACGTCTAGAGCTGGAACAAGTTTACATGCAAAGGATGCTAGAGATAGGACTCTGAGGCGCTGTGCTTTTTTCCATTTCCTCTGTGTTCCTGGGGACATTCAAGGAACAACTAGTCAGTTACAACCAGAAAACAAGTGGCTGACTGAGATATTTTGGGGATGGAAGAGGAGACTTACTGCAAGACACTTCATAGCCCTGGGAAACATCTAGCAGATCGATAGGTGTGTACATATGTAAAGACGCATCTGTCCAGTGAGGAAGTCGTAAAAAGGAGAGAACTGCATCATGAACATGAAACACACAAAAAGACTCCAGTCACACACCGAGCTGCCAAGGCTACATACGTCCTGCCTGCTGAGGTTACATGTTTGTTTTACCGATACATAAATAGCAAATTACTGAAGCCTGCTGGTATGTCCGAATTCTGTGAGCAGACTCCGGCAGTAATTGGATCCTTGGATTAATGGCCTGCACTTCGAACAGCCCAGGACCTTTCTAAGGAGAGTAAATGTGCTTTAAGCAAACAAGGTGGGGGAGGGGCATGGGTGGGGTGAGGATTTTCTGGAAGGAACAAGGCTGCGGCTGGCAGAGCAGAAAACATGCAGTTTCCTGGTTGCTTGAAGCCTGTATTCCTTCCATGAGCAGTGCGGGGGCTGCAAGGGACAGTTTGCTGATATGTTCCACCTATGCGTGGATTTGCCTTCCCTAGTCTGTCAAACATGGGTGATGGTGAACTATGGGCTCAGGGAGACTAGCTCCCAGCCTGCTCCTTCTGCCTGAGGCCCTGCCCCCTTCTCCATCCAGAGCCCAAAGGCCCACCCTCACCCCCCACGCCCCAAGCTACCTGAGCCTCTGCAGTCCCGGAGCATCAGGTGGGTGGTGTGAGCACCAGCTCAGCCACCCGGAATTCCTGGCTGCAGGTGGCCCCACTGGCCCCAGCCTGGGGCCCTGGCCACGGGGGAAGAACCACACAGTGCTGGGCAGCAGAAGGGGACCTCGGGGCAGAGCATAGGCGGGGCCACGCAGGGTTGTTTGGGGAGGTTCAATCTCACTCACTACCAAGCCACCTGCTGGCATGGTGCAGGCAACATAGTTCCTCAGACTTCAAACAGGGAACCATCTACTCCTCTTTACTGCAGAACCCCCCTTCCACCTGCCCCCAGCCTGACTCTCTTCCAACCCTCCTGCACTTGGCATGTGTCCCCTTCAGCCGAAACTCCATGGACCTCCACATTACAATAGCTGGAGATCTCGGTGCTCTATGCATCAGGTCAAAAGCACCCAGGCTCCTTGGAATTACAGGTTCAAAGGCCTTGGATCTTCTGAAGCAGAGAAAGTTCCAGGAAGGCTCAAAACCCCGAGATCCTTTCTGCCTTACTTGGAGAGGAAGCAGCCTGTGGGCCACACTGCTGGAGTAGAAGATCATTGCAAAATTTCTGCTCCTCCCCACCGCGCAGACCGCGCAGCAACATGTCGCGTGGGTACTAGCTGCTGCCTGTCTCCCAGAGTGAGGGGAGTGTCGGTATGACTGTGCACACAAAGCGTTGGATTCTCTGTGACAGAAAGTGCTATTGAGACGGAAACTATCACAGCAGCACTAATGATTTCTAACAGAATTAACATGCACCATGGAATGTTGCACCTTCCGGTATCAGTCACAGTGAGGTGCCAATTCTCACAGCTCAGGAGACAAAACTTGCTCCATCAGCCAGAGGCCCCGGGGAACAGATTTCTGTAAGAAGGGTTTATTATAAAGGCTGGCCACATGGTGCTAGAATATGATGCCAGGAATACAGAGCCAGGTTCATTTCAGGACTCCAGCTCTGTAACCACAGGAGGCTGGGCACTGTGCAAGAGCGGTGAGCTCGGTCTTCTCAAGCAGATAGTGGCGAGACAAATCCCATCCCTCCCGCTGTCCTGCATACAAAATATACTGGCAGTGGTCCGGCGCTAGCCACATCCAAGAGGGCACGAAGGCAGCAGCGAGGGGAATAACGAAGGGTCTTCAGGGAACAGGGAACGTCCGGCTACAGATGATAATTCACCATGCAACATCACTCACTTTTGTCTCACGTGGAACAAGGGCCTGATCCTTCCCATAATCTCATCGTAGTCCCAGAGGATCACCTAGAGAACCTCCCTGACACAGGCAACGGCCTGACTGACCATTGCAGGCTTCAATACCTGCCCTGCTCTCTCCCAGTGCACAGTATGGGCAGGGCCAGATGTACTAGGAGAGAGCAAGTTTGCTCTTCCTGCTTCCAGGTGAATTTAGGGAAAGGCAGGAGAGAATTCCCAGAGGAGGCGAGAGCTGCCCTTTTCCTTGTTCTAACAGTTCCCTGGCTGGTAGATGGCAACCCCAGCTCCGCTCTCTCCATTCACTGAAGGGCCCCCTCCCCCACTCCCCAAAGCAGATCAAAGTGACTTTTTACTCATCTCAAGGTCAACAACACCATGTAAAATAATTTAGTTCCCAGAGCACCTTCCAGCCAGGGGTTTTCACACGTTACATCTGGGAAAATGGGGCAGGGAGGTTGTGCAACTTGCCCAGGGTCCCAGCAAGCCCTAAACAGAACCAGGATTAGACCTCAGACATTGTAGACTCCTGCACTCGAGGTACTAGTAAACATGCTGCTCCCCCTGATCACTCATCCAGCCCTGCTTCCAGCCCCTGTCCCCACGCCCTCAAGAGCAGCTTGCACCACTGCTTTCCCTGAACAACCTCTAGGTATTCCCACTAAGATACCTTAACAGCTGTAGCATGGAGCAGCAGTAGCTGCACTGCTATCAGCATCTGCCTACCTCACAGAGAGAGACAATCAATACAAGGACCTATCCATACAGCAGTGTTCCCTGTAATATACTATAAGCTACTATTACTATGTTCCCAAACACTGTGAGATCCCTGGTCTTCACATACGATGTAGCACCAGTTTGTAACAGGATCTGGTCTCAGACCAACCAGCTATATGGCAGATCTGGTCCTGCAGATGGATTTTAAGGCTCTGACTATACTACCATGACAGCCTTCTTTTGTCTAAACACCACCGCATTTAAACATCCTGGATGCTGGAATCATTCCAATCCTCAGGTGGCCACGAGACGTTGCCTACAATTGGCTGGTTGACCATCAAAACTCTGTACACTGAATACACCTGTATGGGAGCTGACATAGGTTATGTATTATGGTAGTGCCTGGGAGCCCCAGTTGTGGATCAGGAGCCCACTGTGCTAGGCAGGACCTGCGCAAACAGGACAAAAGACAGACATTCTGTACCATGGACACTTCCAGCTGCGTGGCTATGTGGACACACAGGAAAGGAAGCAGAATGGCAGGGCTCATTTACCTTTTCAAATGCAGCCAGGAGAACATGAGCATGGCCAGTAACTTCAACCACCACTGGAAAGAGAGAACAACAACGGTTAAAACCTTGAACAAGGTCGGCACCTCCAAGCTCACCACACGCAGAGGGAATAGAACGAGGGTTATGCCTCTCACCCCCATTTGGGGAGGAGAGGAGAATTTCATGGCTATTGCTCTGTGAGAACAATCTCCTTATGGTTTGGAGCATGTGGGGAGGGTTCGGCATAAAGAATGAAACAGCCCAGGATATTATGACTGGGAATCCAGCTGCTGCACACAAGTCGAATTCCATCCCATTTCCCATTTTAACTGGCCCATGCTGTATTTTAATCTTCATCTGCAGTGTCAACAGATTTCCCAGCTTATTCTGCCCAGGAATTCAGTTAGTGGCTTCTCCACATTAGCTTCTGGAGAATGGTAAACACTTGGGCCCAGAGAACAGCCTTGTAGGGCCAAATGGTGCCTCCACCCTGCAGACAGCCTGTGAACCACTGTCTACTCAGATTTTACCAGCTGCATCTCTCACAGCTGTTCCGTACAATCCGGCCTCTCCTTTACAGATACCAGTGAACCAAAGCAGTGAGACCGAAAAGCCTGCTCCTCGCAAAGAGAGTCATCAGGCTGGTTTATCTACGGCTGGCAAATCTCCAGTGTTGATTGCCTTACTTTATTCTAGTCCTAGGGATTCCCAATGCATTTGTTAATTGTACCAGCAGTTTATCAAGTATGGACACAAACATCTTGGTTTCCTTCTCTGGCCCCTTCTGTCCTTTTCCCCCAAATCAGATCTCACGTTTGGCCCCTTCCCAGCTGGGGGTCTCCTCATTCTTCCAGGAGAGTCAAAAGCAACTGATGAAGCTTCCAGCACTGTAAGCATGGCTTCATCAACACTCAGGAGCCAGGCAAAGACAACGTGTTTTAGGAGTCTGACCTTTAGGAGTCACGATTCCTGAGCTTGCTTTCCGCACTGACCCCGATTCCTGTGACCGCTTCCCCTGGATGCCTGTTTTCTCCTGTGAAAATTGGGGATAACACTCCCCTACCTCCGAGTTATCTCCGAGGATTGATCAACAAGTATATGCAGAGCCTCGGATGAGAGTCTAGAGGAGTCACGAGGCAAGACAAGGGGTGTAACTGCCTTTGGTCCCACTCACACAAACACATGCCAACAAGCGAGGGATGCAGGGAAGGTTTTGAGTGACCTGCAGACTTTGCTGCCACCTCCGAGGCTAGTAACGGCAGATGAAAATGACTCAGCTTCCAAAGGGAAGGGAACTCAGTAGTTCCTTTGCCGCCCCAAATGGCATAAATGACAAGGCGACTCAATAATTTGATTCTGGCTTAAAAAAGCAATATGTGAGAGGAGAAACTATGGACTCTCTCTGCATGAGTGACTAGTGACCTTTGGGGACACACTGAACTCTTATGGAGAGTCTTAGCAGGTAAAGTATAGCTGGCAAAGATAACAGTGTGTGTATGGCGGGGCCGGGAGACTGATCCCCTCCATCCTATCGGTGAGGGGGAAACAAGTTCCAGGGGATTTTCTGCAAACAAGCCAGTATAAATTTTAATCTGAGCCATGGAATTAACTTCAGATCTCTCCTAAACCCTTTTAAAGCCAAGTTAGAGATATGAGAACCTAAAGGAAATGGTGCCTGTTCGTTCAAGCAGCTTGCATAGTCAGAACTGGACAGTCACATGCTGTACAGAAATCTCCCCTCCGTTAAGGCTTTTAAACTTAGAGCAGTTCCAGTTCCAGCACAGTAGCTCTATTCTGACAGTACTGCGCAGAAAGCAAGCATCTCCTGGCAGCTTTCGGACAAACAAAGCATTTGGCTGATTGCTCTTTTCATTTGCTGTTCAATTTTATTTAATGCACATGCCTATAACTTACCAGGCAATCAGAACACCTACAACTAGCTCTTTCATTCATTAAAAGGAAAGAAAAGGGCACATCAGATTTTCTCAAATCCCTTTGAAGTGTCATATACTGTGCGCGTTGATATTTTTTCCAGGAAGGGATTTAAAAGCCATTGCTTGTCTAGGTTATTAGGACAGATTTACAGAATTTATTAAATCAAATGAGAATGCATTATTGACTAAGAGACACTGCAGTATACACACGGCTGTATACTTGCTTCCTTATTCCCCACCTCTTCCTGTTCTATTTATCAGGCCATGATATGCATTTCTATATGTACGCCGCGCTGCAGTATACTAGTATATTGTCAAAGCACTCCCCAGACATAATGAAAGAGACACTTTTACATCTACGAAAAACCAAACTTCTTTACCAGTGTTACTAACAGCATCTTAGATTATTACAACTGCAAACATTTTACAGCTGCTTTCCTTCCTACTGTATTATGTCTTCTGGCTGAACTTTATGTTAGTTCATATTTGGGAATTTTTCTCAACTAGTTTTGCTTGCCATCAGTTTCTGTACAGTTTCACATTTCTGGTTCCCATGCCCTAACACAACGCTGCAATGTTTGTGCTGGAAATGGAGTTACTGTAAATAATCTGTTGGTCTCCACTTTGGAAGACATGACTGAAAAAAAAAAAAATTGGGGTGAAATCCTGGCCCTATTGACGTCAACAGGGAAAGGACTACATTTAGGGCAAAGGTAACCGAAATGTCTCCCATTAACTGCTGACATTCAAAAGGAGTGGCAGCCACACCAACTGCAGAGAAACAAACCTCATGCAACGTGAATGGCAGTCTGGACATTATATCTATTAGCCAGCCCTGCATCAAAAAAAGGCAATAAATGTTTTTAAATGGGTGAATGTATTAAAAATCAACAAATAAAAAGCTCCTCTGGCTGATGGTCAAGTAGGGCTGAAAGAATTCAATTGCCCTTTGAACTAATCAGAGCCTTTCAACATTTAAGGTTAGGTTTCACTGTAAACACAGTTTGATTTAACAGTGATTTGAACAGCTTGGAAACATTAACTTTTATAACAGCACCAAAGATTTCCCCCAGATCAGGGTCTGCCTATATTAGACACTGTACATACACATAGCCAGAGGACTTGCAGTCTGACCACACAAAGGGCAAATATTACTATACCCATTTTACAGATGGGAACTGAGGTGCGGCGGGATGAAAGGACTTGCCCCAGGTCACACCACCGTCTGTGGCACAGCCAGGAACTGAACCAAGATCTGACCTAGCCAGTGCCTTAGCCACAAGACCATCCTTCCTCTCCAAATGAAATCTGGGCGTAAAAGGCAGATTTGACTGTTATCTGGACCCCTTTCCCATGAATCTTTAAGTCACATTCCTGAAACATTTGAAACACATGGAGTCATTAAGCCCCACCCTGCAGGAAGCACGTGTTTTGGGGTAGCGCCCATCTATAGCTATCTCTACACTGCAAGCCACTGGTGTGATTCCCCTCCTTATGTACATATACTCCTGCTGGAGCTAGCACAAGTATAAAGAGCAGGGTAGCCACAGAAGCACGGGTACTGCAGTGGAGGCATGGCTGAATCGTGCTGAGTCCAACCCCCTCGAAACAGTTGGGTACATACCCAGCCATGAGGTTGCTGACACCCCTTGTGCTACTGTGTCTACACAGCTATGCATGCTCACGTTAGCTTGCTGAGAACTAATGTAGATATATGCAAGAAGGGGACTCAATTCCCCAGCTCACAGTGCAGACAATGCCCCCAGGGATTAGAGAAACAACCAATCAATGAAAAAGCATCTAGCTTACCATCCCCTTCATCCACTACGGCTTGGATCACCACAGGGAACACGCCACGATCCAAATCAAAGTTCAACTGAGAAGAAAGAAAACATGGTTTCAGCAATGAGAACCAAAGCCCACATTAAGCCAACGCCAGGACAGACTGAAAAGTGAGGCTCAAGACTGGTGGCTGGCTGTGGGGAGCTGTACCGGGATACAGAGCATGGCCCACAAAAAGTGATGACTCTTTGCTAGGCTGAGCTCCCCTCTCAGCTTTAAGAGGTGGGGCTGTCAGAGTACAGCAGAGGCACTCTGGTGGGATAGTACAGTGGATGCCTCCCCAGCCATCTCCTGTGCTGTACTTGTTCAGTGGAGAGAGGACATCAACTGATGGGCTGTCAATCCTCATTTTCAATGGACACAATGAATCTGTACCAAACATAGAAGATGCTTATCTTCCAGAAGGAAGAAATTAACATATTTATTACAGGTACGGTGATTAAACAGGAAACATGGCTAGCAGACTAAGAAAACAGAGCAATTTGGATTTGTTTGCATCCCACCAATTCACATATCCTAAGGAGTTCTTGTGCAATTTCCAGCTGCACAAAGTATCTTGAAAATAGCTAATGCCATTAGTGATGTGTCGGAATGGTGCACTATAGTAGTAGTATCTAAGTGCAGAGCTGCAGATTTTGCTTCCGACTTTATACAAATTAAGTATCACAAACTCGGTATGAGTCAATAGTGAAATACTGCTGCTAGAAAAGCAAACATTCTGGGATGCATTAGCAGTAGTGTTGCAATTAGGGTGACCAGACAGCAAGTGTAAAAAATCGGGACAGGGGTGGGGGTGGAGTAATAGGAGCCTATATAAGAAAAAGACCCAAAAATTGGGACTGTCCCTATAAAATCAAGACTGTCCCTATAAAATTGGGACATCTGGTCACCCTACTTGCAAGTAAATTCTTTCACTTTATTCAGCACTGGTAAGGCCTCAACTGGAGCACTGTGTCCAGTTCTGGGCTGCACACTTCAGGAAAGATGTGGACAATATTGGAGAAAATCCAGAAAGGAACAACAAAAATTATTAAAGGTCTAGAAACATGACGTGCGAAGAATGATTTAAAAAATGGGTTTGTTTAGTCAGGAGAAGAGAAGATTGAGGGGGGACATAATAGTCTTCAATATACAAAAGACTATAAACAGGAGGGTGGTTAAATCCTTCTTATCCACTGAGGACAGAACAAGTAATGGACTTAAATTACAGCAAGGAACTTTTAGGTTGGCCATTAGGAAGAACTTCCCAACTCTCAGGGTAGTTAAGTACTAGAACAAATTACCTAAGGAGGTTTGGAATTTCAGTCAAAGGGAAGTTTTTAAGAGCAGGTTAGATGCACACTTATCAGGGATGGTCTAGATAATCCTTAGTCCTACCTCAGTGCAGGGGACTGGACTACATAACCCACCAAGGTCCCTTCCAGTCTTGCAGTGATTCTATTACAGCAGTAATGTCCTAAGTGTAGTGGTACAGATTTTGCTTCCCACTTTACACTTCAGCACAGAAATAATAGGCTACAGCATTTTAAAAGCATGTTCCTCAGCTGGTAAATTAGCGACCCTGACTATACCACAAAAGAAACCCACAGTGCCACATATGGTCCTTGACGTTAGATTAGCACACAGCAGATCAGTAAAATTGCAGTCTGGCATAAACCTCTCCCCCTGAACTCAAAGCTCCCCTGAAACACAGCACATGGATTTTCTTCTCCTGCCATGTTGTACACACAGTAGGCCGGGAACATACATTTCAAAACAACAACTGACAGTGACAATTTAGAATCTCGCTTGAGAGTGCACAGCATAGGCACAAATGCTGCCATTGCCTGAATTTCACAGAGCACTTTAAGAACTGCAGGCAATCTGTAAATTACAGAAAATGGAACTTTAAAGTATCGTCAGATGCCCGATTAGGAGGTGGCTCAGGGATTCGTTTCTGGAAGTTTTCTGAAACTACTGCATCAGTTCTCCAGCTTCAACTTGAAAGCACAAGTAAGGAAGTCTGTTAGATACAGAGCTCTAAGTAGCTCCAGGTAGATACTAAGCCATGGTTTCTCTTGTGCTCAGGACTGGCCAGGAGATCTCCAAGGCAGAGGAGCAGAGTGAAAGGGACTGGCCAGGGCAGGCCCACAACATTTTGGCACCTGAGGCGGGGAGCTCAAATGACGCCCTCATGCACCCTCGCTTGGGCCAAAACTTTGAAAGGTCTCAACTCTGCCGTCTTCCTCCAGCACAGCCCTCCACCATCTCTGTGCATCCAGAGCAGAGAGAATACATATGCACCAGCAGAAGACAAAATTTTCTACTCTTGGGTCCTAGCGGTGCCCCCACATAGTCTAGCACCTGAGGCGGCCGCCTCAGTTTGCCTCGTGCTGAGGCCAGTCCTGGGATTGGCTTCCAGCTGGAGAAGGCACCAGCCCTAGGGGGAAGGGCCTGGAGGAGGGCAAGAAACTCAGCACCTGAGATTATTGAGGCTGGGGTGCTCCAAACTGGCTGGGTTTCTTGCCCTCCTCCAGGCCCTTCCCCCCAGGGCTGGTGCTGTCCACGGCCCCACTTGCCCTCTAAGGATTTTTTCAATTTAAACTAAAGGCTGACTTGAGAAGCCAGCCAAACCCTTTCTTCTGGGCTCCTAATGAGCAAGAAAGAAGCGTTCAGTGGATAAAGATGGGGCCTATTATTCACAGGAGCCTCTTGAGGGACCACAGATTTATTTTAGTCTGAACAAGTTATTTCCTAGGTCAGACTATCAGAAATGACCCTTCCAAGGCCTCTTCCTGTTCTCTGAGCCCTCCATAGTTCAGAAAATAGGAACATTTAACTACAATAGCACCCCGTAGTACCCAAACACTGTGTCAGACCCACCACTGTCACACACACTTACGGCACACCTGCTGTCAGATGTGCACAGGGGATCTGAGATGCATGAGCGAGGCTCACACAGACATAGCGGAATACCACAGCCAAGTTCCAATTTGCAGACCACGAGTTCTCCCCCTGCACTTCAGGATAATCGCCATTGTTCTACAAAACACCACCCACATTCCCCCAGGAACCCATCTATGGCAGTATGAGAAATGGCGGTCCAATGGAGAACGTACTGCATTTGGTGGGAGAAAGGACACAGGGTTAAGCACTAAGAAAGCCCCTGAGCCACACCTCTGAGGTATCCAATGAGTCCTTCAACACCAACAACATAACGAAAACCCAATATTCCTATGGAAAAAAAATAAGCAGAAAATTCCTTTTAGGCCACCTTTACACATCATAAAGCAGCAAAACGATCTCTCAGTGCAGACACTTTTCCTCTTTTATCACGTCTCATTTATCAAGCCACCAGGCGAACCAAATGTCACGGGCAAGGAGACCCTATTCATGAGTATCTCCCCGGACAGGTCATATGAAGTTCCCTAGCAACTAATCAACACTGCCTGCAAACAGAACCATAAATGACGGTTGCGGGCAATATGCTGCTTTCAAAAGCCACCTCAGGTTATTAGTTGCCATTAATGCCCTCATCATTATAGCCATTTACTGCATAAAAAAGGCACTGAAAGGAGCCAGCCTTCCATTCTTGCTGGCAACTGAAAGCAGTGCCTTAAGTGACATCTACACCACAAGCGCATGGTGCAATTCCCCTGCTCATGCTACCTGAGTATAAACAGACGTGTAGCCACGGTAGCACAGGTAGATGCAGCAGAGGGATGAGTGAGCCATGCTAGGTACATACCCACTAGTTTCAGGCAGGTTTGGCTCAGTCATACCTCCAAAGCCTCTACCTGTGCTATCATGGCTATGCTGCTATTTACACTAGCACTAGCTTGATGAGAGCTGACATGAGTGCGTGCACACAAGCAGGGGAGTCACACCTCTAGCTCGTAGTGCAGATATAGCCTTACACACTTTGTACTCTAGGAATGCAGATGCCCCAATGTAGAGAATTAACAAAGCTAGCAAGAAGGGGCCCACTGACAACATAAGCCGGGAAAAGATGTTGCCAGGCTCATGAGGTTCAATGAACATCTGGCCTTTACTTCCAATAGGGTAAAAAAGGACTTGAACTGCTCCTCCCACCCCAAACGCAAACCCTAGAACTCCTACTCCTTCAATTTCAAGGAATAAAGAGCATATGTCCGTAGAGTATGAGAAGAGACCATAGCCCTTCAACCATCATTTCAGAAGCATAAACGTTGTATTTTATAACCTCTACACTAGAGATTTTTACCGCAGCATCTTCCGAAGTGGCTGATAATGCAGCCGATAAAATGAAAAAAATCTCAGCCTTCCGCATGATTCGACACGTCCTGAACCTTGTTTGCCAAGGCCGGGCAAAGTCACATTTTTTAATGGTAACCTATTAACTCCAGCTAGATAGGCATCAATTGAAGATTGACCTTTCCACTGCCCTGGAATGAGATCTGTTCAACCGCAGTAGAAAGCAAACAAGGTACTGTTATTGGCATATATCTGAGTCCTAGCTTAGACAGCAACAACTCTTTTGCTGCAGGCTGGGGACTGTTTATATTGGCTATGCCCTACAGTAAGTTTGGGGGGAAACTGATGGGCCAAATCTTGTAGTCCTTACTCAAGCAGAACCAGCCACTGATCTTGGTTATCATCATTAGTGAGGAGATCTATCGGGAGCTGCACTGGATTTGGCCTCATCTTAAAAAGATCCCTAAAGTGAAGGCAAATCCCCCAAAACACTGGAATTCAGAGTTAAAATACCCTCAACTCTGTCCACTGCAGTGCACGTGGAACAGAGGGGTAGTTCTCTACTTTCAGACACTTGAAAAGAGATCAGGTGTGCTTCAGTGTTTACATAAAAACTACTGGTTAATCTCTACAAAGCATCTTAAAGAGAATATATCTTTGGAGTCTCTCTGCTGTGACGGAAGCTCTGTCCAAATTTGGTACAGAAGCCTGACCTGCTAGTATCAACCGTACAGCACAGCATGTTCAAGGAGTACATGACATTGAGGTAAAGACCTTCAGAACTTTGTTCAGGTTTCTCCTTCCCCAGACCTTCCTAATAACCATCGGCTTCACCCCTGTCCAGGTCCTGTACAGAGCCCATGTACCCCGCAACAAGGTTGCATAGTTTCTGCAGCACTGTGGGATATTTATACCAGCTTCAAGTCAGTTAAAGATGTGAGGTTTATTTAAATAAGAAAACAAATGAGCCAACTAGGACCTTGAGTGAGTTGTTACAAAACTCCATTCAATTTATTTTATGATAGACATCTGCCATGGGCTGCAAAACATACTGAAGACACCACTGCATCTCAAATGTTGTGGGAAAGAGGAAGCATAAAATTATGCCAAAGGGGGATTTTGGCACTTGGAATACTGGGAGAAGCAGTTAGTGATTATAGATTAGAGCACCTTAGTTGAATGTTTTGCTAAAATGATCAACAGTGAAATCATTAATGCTGATAACAGTCACACTTATGCTTCAAAATCTACACCTTATTTAGATGCCTTTGGCAGCTCCACCACTCAGACCTATTGTATCTGCCTGCAGACTCAGGAAGATGTCGCCGCACTGGTTACAATGAGGTCATATGTTTAAGGTTCTCTTCATAGCATGGGCTAGAAATAGACTTTAAAAGAAAGATTAGAGATTAGAGCAAGGAGAGAATTGTGAGGCAAAATCCACAGCCATAGAATTGCAGAGCATCTGAAGCCCTGATTATTTTATTTGCCTCTGGTACCTGGGGTCATACCCTCTCCCAAACAAACTGGCATTCCAGGACATGATATTTCCATATCTCCCGCCATACAGGAACTGGCTTCATCAGTCCATTTAACAATCCCACAAGCTCACTCACACCAAAAAGGAAATGTTTTTAAATAAACCATCTCTTCTGGTTTAAATAAAGAATCACACACAAAGAGCTTCAGCAACGTAATCCGTTTTAACAGAGAGCTGTTTGTGAGCGGCTTGGTTGGATCTACAATACCCAGAGGCCTGCACAATGGTGAAATTAATTCATACAAGCCTCCAGGTCAGAGTGTAATTTATCCATTCCTTGCCACACAACTGTGCTCCAGATCCTCTCAGTACCTTCATTTTCTAACATCATTATGTTTATGCCTTGACGTTGGCAAAGGAACCTTGGAAATGTGAAGAGAAGAGAATGCAAGTTGCTTCAGCACTCCTGTTCAGCTCCTTCCTAGCAGCTTCTAAGATGCAGTTGTAACCCACGGGTCAGTGCATGTTACGTGTCACTCTCCATGCCCAAGCCAGAGGTGTGAGTCTGTTACAGTTGTCAGAGAGAGCCTGGCTCATGCTGTAGAGCCCCAGGCTTTTAACTCTGGCATCCCCTGTTTACTGCCTTGGGAGAGTAAAATAAACGGAGCTAAACACATGCACACAGATCACGGGGGCCCTACTGTCACAGCTGTATTATTCATTTCCAGCCTGCTTCCATTCAAAACTTCAAATCCGCCACCACAGAATTCCCGATCCGACACACCAGCTGAAACCATGCATTTTACCAACGGCTTCAGGTTCTGCTGGCCCAGCAGGCTGTGGTTCCATAGTGCTCCCCTCCGAGAAGGCGCTACCATCACGACGCCTCTGAGCCACTCGCAGAAATGAACAAAATAAATGGATCCTTTGTCCTACTTTAAGCACAGGAGACAGATTCAGAGTGACTCTGCCAAAACTCTCCAGCATGTCCACCAGGGGGTGCCAAAGCCGCAGCACAAGAACTTCACTAGCACAGACAGCACTAAGGCAAGTTACAGGGACCCAAGTGATTTCCTGGACATGAAGAAGGCTGGGTCCCAAGCTCACCCCAACTCCACCAGATTTCATCCAATCCTGGGGAGGAGGAGGAGGAGGGGGAAGGGAGGTGCCTCTGTACAAGGAGATTCATAAGAAGAAGTGGGGTTTAAGGAGGAGAGGTTATGATGGGCACCTGGGAAGCAAAGGCCAACCCCGGAGCACAGTGAAAGCAGGCACAGAGCCAAGACCTGGAGATGGTTCTAGGATAAGGGGGCTAGGGAGCAAGAAGGGGAGGAGGGGGAAATCAAGGCAGAGATGTAGACAGGCGGGAATTAGAGCTTTGAAGGGGAGAACTAGCAGCTTGAATGTCACACAGAAGAGGGATCCAGTGAAGAGTAGGGAGGCACAGAGAGCCCATGGAGACAGCTCTCCCGGGCGCAGGCATGTTTGAACACACCAGATACCAGTCTCCATTAGTTACTCGTAGTCATATTTTCAGCAGGGTTCAGACAGACAGACAGACAGACAGACATTCAGCTGCCCTCTGGATGGAGCCTCTATGCAAAGACGCAGCCTGGACCCAGTATTTTTTGCAGCCATATAAACTCCCCACAGTAGGGGATGATGAGCGAGCTGACAGTCCCTTAACTCAAGCACAGCTATAACACTAAGCTATTCTTGGCCTTGGCTCAGGAATCAGGGGAACTTGCTGCCATGCGAGAGACAGGAATGGGAAGGATTTGAGGATGTTGGTCACTGATAAGAGGGCTGGGGCTATCAGGGAACACATTTTTTTCCCTAGGAGAAAGGGGAAAATGCAACATATCCAGCTTTCTACCCCCTCCTCTTACATCTGTTTGTGGAGTAGCAGTGCTGTTGAATTGCTGCGTATCCTTCACAAAAGCTGTGCCAGCATCTTCCACCATGACACCCTCACAACCTGGTCAGTGTCCTTCAGTCAAGAAAGGAGGGCGGGGGGGGGGGGCTCTCCAAGTACAAATAAAGTTGAGCGGCAGGCACCAGGCATAAGATACAGTTGTTTTACCCTTTGGGAGGCTGCAATCCTGCCCAAGGCTGAGGAACTGAAAGTTATTGCCATCTAAGAGCTCCTGTTTAATGAGTCAAATGATGCAAGTTCTGTTCCTAACTATCAGGGTCCACCAGCAAGAGGCCACAGACAGTGCCTCATGGAGACCGACCTCCCTTCTGGGCTTGGAAGATCCACACCCTGAATGATGTAGTTTAGCCGATCCACTACAGAGCACGCTAGGTTGATGGCCTCATGGGTGGCAGAACCTCTTCCTCCGGTGTAGGTAGGGTCTACACTGAAGCGCTATGGCAATGCAGCTGAAGCTGTGTTGCTGTAGCGCTTCAAGTGTAGAAAAGCCCTCAGATATAAAGTATACTAGAACCACTTACCAAGTTCAACGTGGCCCATTAAATACCCTGCTGCACTGACAACAGACAGCCAGCATACATAATATCTTTGGCCTATAAGACTGCAGCAAGCTCTCAGAGTCAGGGTAGATCTTCACTAGAAATGCTGCAGCAGAACAGTGGTTCCCAGAGCATCCCAGACATGCGGCTCCTGCAGGTAACTCTAGGGTTACCATACCTCCGTATTTTCCCGGACATGTCCGGCTTTTTGGAAATTCCTCCCAGACGGTGATTTAAGAAGCAAAAAGCCGGACATGTCCAGGAAAATACGGACATACGGTAACCCTACCCCACAGGCCCAGGAGATCCAATATCTTCTGCTACTCCAGGCAGGAATGTGCAGCCAGCATGGTCAACTGGGCAGTTTCACTCAACAATAGAGAGCTGCTAGATGTGGTCACCAAGGGCAATCAGGAAAAGGAATTTCAAAAATTTGCAGGGCTTTAAAGGGGGAGGGGGGGTTTCTGGTCTCCGTGACCCCAGGGAAGCAGAGTTCACAATGATGACCAAAGCAGTCCATGTGGAGCATTGTGGGACAGCTGCTGGAGGACAGTTAAGGTCGATATAAGTAACAGTGTCTACACTTGCACTGCATTGACCTAAATCCTGCTTTGAGCAAGGGGTTGGACAAGATGGCCTCCTGAGGTTCCTTTCAACCCTGATATTCTATGATTCTATTACTCTATTTAAGTACAACGGCTAAGGCTCTTTGCTGCTCAGCGGGATGATGTTATTGTGTCATTGTAATGGGGCGCTTACATTGGTGGGAGACAAAGTTAAGAATAGACACATGCACAACTATATCCACGTAAGCTGTCTTGCATCGACCTAACCTTGCAGTGTAGACAGGCTTTAGTTACTTTCTGGAGGGTGTGGGAGAACAGAAAATTGGGAATCAATTACCTTTTTGTTCCTAGCTTCAGTTTAATCATTACAGAGGCCAAATGTTCTAGGAAATGTTTAACTATATTTAGTCTACAGGCTTCCGAGAAAAACTTTCAGTTCTCAACTATACAATTACACTTCTGTGTACCAATTCAGACCAGCTACTATTAAAGGCCTTGTGACTGCAACCACTTCCTGTCTCAGCTCACTCTCAAACACTGTGAGATCCTCTGTGGGGTAACCTGCATCTCTAGCTAGCCATTTCCATTCCACATTTTCAAAACTACCATGTCTCGCTCCAAACATTCCCAATTCATTAAAGATAACTGACTAAGGTGTTGCTGAAAGCAGCTCTTAGGTTCCTGCCTTGCTTCCTGCTCCAATCTATTACTGCACGAGCACAGTTACATTTTTGCACATTTGGTGGAGAAAGCATACGCCAGAACTACTTTTGCTTTGCAATCTGAATTTGTGCACTGTCTGAATGTACGGTCTCCCAAAGGCTGCACTTCACGTTCACTCTTGGATGTGTAGAAGACAGTCTTTCGACAATGAAAGCCTCTTAGTAGAGTTTGCCAACGAACCAATACATTTGTAAAGACAAAATAAAACACGCACTTAGTAAAGTTTATCCAGCCAACCATCCCAAGCAATACCACTTTCCATCCTGTCATCTGGTCAAGGGCTATGTCATATAAAAGCATTACAGCAGGCAAAAGCATGAACTCCATCTTATCCTGACAAACTAACAGTAAAGTTGGCAAGCAGTCTACAGGGTTTCAGTGTATTCAGCTGAACAGCGACACACAGTTTGATATCAGACAGGAGTGCTGCATTTCAGAGAGTAATTTGGAAGACCTCGCCACATGCATGTTATTGGGCATGGAGTGGGAAGGGAAGATAGAGTCACACACAGAAATCCTTCTCTGAGCCATGCTGCCTGTTCTACATTTGCTCCCCAAGCAGAACTCCCAGTGATGTCCGTTGAAGACCTGCCAGATGACAGTGCTGATTATGCAACAGATCGCCAGAGTGGATCAGCAAAATCCACAGAAAAAGAGATCGCCAGAGGGGATCAGCAGAGGGGATGAGAAGGGGGTTTATAGCTTACATTTCTATAGTACCTTTGAAGACTTGACCAACAGATGCACAATACACAGATCGCCTCCACCTCTGCTGACAAACAGCTGTTTAAAGCTGAGCTGCAAAACTTTTGCTAAGAGTTAAAAACCTGTTTGCACAATTATAAGCGACTCTGGCTGGTGGCTCTGGCTGGCCAGAAAAGCCATTAACAAAGGATTTGAATAGATTTGCTTTTATATGAGGCTGAGGAGAGTCTGGGCTGCCAGCATCCTGCTTCCTTCCTCAGAGTGAGTGACAAAGAAAACGAAAAGTAGGACTGAGAGTGGGACAGTGCTTTCAGGCCATCTTAAGTATATAGGTGACGTCATCTATTGGCAGAGAAACCTCCAGAACATCCGCAGCCCAAATTTCTGAAGATCATGGGGAAGAGGCTGCTAATTGCCTTGCAGTTTGTTTGGATTCTATGCTTAGGGGTGTATTTTACCAATCGCTATTCACTCTGCTGGGATTGCACAAAATATATAGGCTTCCCCACGCTCCTATCCCGTTTAACCATACACTGCAACATTACAACAGTTTGGGACTGGAAGTGAATATCCTCATATCCAGCTGAGCTTGGAGAGTAGGGTCAGGGTTAGAGAAGGTCCCTATCTTGGTTGGAATTGGGTCGAGACACCCAGATTAATACCACTCATAAGACTCTTATGAGAAGACAGCATCATTAACCACAAATGGCAAAGATCTTGGTATTATGGCTCATCGACAATGACAGCACCTCTAGCAGCACAGCTTCCCACAACTCTGTGCTGGGGCACTAGTATGTTACTGACTCAATGGACTACTGAGTCACCAGCACTTCCTCTAGCACACAGGCGAGGTAAGTACTTAGCTAAAGAAAACCCAACCTTCTATAGCTAGTGATATGTGACAAGTTTCAAGGACAAGCTAAAGGAAATGGTATTGAGGAAGTCATTCAGATGCAAGAGAGACTTAACCATGAAGTTAAAATACCAGGAAATACGTCATTTATATCAGTGGTCGTAAAACGGGGGTGCGCGAGACCACCTCTGGGGGTGCACGAGACCCCAGCGCTACCACCAATCCCACCCGGGAGACCGCCGAACTCCCAGGTGGGATTGGTGGCGCCAAAATGCCGCCGCGGAAAGTGGAAGCTTTCGCTTTCCATGGCGGCATTTTGGCGAACATACCCCCGGGGGCCGCCGAGGTAAAAGTTTGAAGACCCCTGATTTATATGAACAGGGAACCCTTACAGCTCCCTAGCTAGGCTAGGAGGGATATTCACCATCAGTATTTTAGGAATTTGACAACTATGCCATCCAAGGGTGGTTAACGTCACTTCTGGTAAACACGATATTGTAAACTGAGAAAGATCCCTCCCAATATTTACCTAATTGGCAGGTGCTGGGAAAAATGGAAAGAAAAGAAATGCAGTGACTGGCCCAGTACCTCTGACCTCACAATTTTCCTCTGCAGTAAGGTGCATCATCATTTTGAAATTAAATTAGCAGACATAAAAGCCTCACCCTAAGGCTGAGAAACCAGATGAAACAGTGAAATTAAGCAAACCCAAAGTGCTGTTAAACATACAAAGAAACCCAGAAAAAATACCAGTATTTTTCTCGCTGATCTCTCAGTTCTAGGAGGTAGGTAAGTTACTTGTAACAACAGTAACTAACATGTCACACAGAGTATGATTTTGGAGTTGACATATCCCACATGACTTAATAAAATCCCTTTCATTTTCTTGTAAGAATCTTCTTATCTATCAGATACCAGGCAAACGGAAGCTTACGGAAGGCTATACATAAATGCTCACTTTTCCAATCAACACAGCTTCAGTCATGGTGATCTTGAAGTCTTTGAAACCCTTGAATAAACGCAGCTATGCCTTATAGGCTTAATTACCTTTGTAGCATCTTTCCAAAAGGGCTGTGGTGAATTTTCCATCACAGGCAACTTTTAAATCAAGATTTGGGGGATGCTTTTCTAAAATACAGTGGAAACCCCCAAGACCGTGCCCCACGATAGCACGAATCTGCTTATAATGCAGGGCGCGCGGGGCTCCCAACGACAGCAGCGGGCGCTGCTTTGATGCAGTGGAATCCCACAATACCGCAACCCCGCGTTTATCGCGATTGATATTTTTGGACCCCGATCATCGCGGTATTGTGGGGTTCCACTGTACCTGTTCTAGTTCAAACAGGAATGATTTTGGGGCAGTTCTCTGGCCTGTGTTACACAGGAGATCAGGCTACATGATCTCAATGGTCCATCATCCTTTCTGGCATTGAAATCTACGAATACATATGTGCCCCCTTAATATTCTGTAACAGACACACACTAAGAAAAAACAAACACACACTGATTCACCAGTAGGACATCATGAGAAGTGGAATACTAATACTAACCCACAGCTCAGAACACAATTCAGAACTGTACTCTTTTCTAGAGAAAATAAGTATTTATTTTCAAAGCGATCAAATTCAACCCTGCTTGGACGATTCTGAGTTCCTTTGATGGGGTGAAAAAAAAAAAAAGGTCAATACTGTAACTGGAGACTCTCTTTAAAAATAAGTTTACTTATCAATCATGCAGTTTAATATGTTTGCTACGGAAAGTGGACAGCAACTTTTCTGCAGGCTCTGTGTAACCAGACACGTTATTAGGCGATAAACACCTCTCTGAAAGGGACTTACGTTCCTGAGCTCCCACAGTGCCCTAATCAGCTGGGAGAGCATCACGTTAAGACTGGCTGAAAACCAAGCAGCTTCCTCTGGAGATGGCACCAGTGTCATTGACCCAGAGAGCTGTAGACAAGTTCCATCCTACTTCAGGTATCTGAGATCTCTGACAGTCCAATCCACCCCATCCCATGCCCTTTTTTTCTTTTTTGGCTTAACATACCTACCCAACAGTTGTCCTGAATGTTTCAAACCCATTTTTCCCAGGGCCCTTCACCCCACGCTGACAGATCATGCCACGGCAGCTGTGACTGGTAATTTTCCAGCTACAACTCAGGAAGTGAAACAAACAGAACCCAGTGTTTCTGGAACAATAGGGTTTTGGAAAAGAGGGAAATCTAAGGAGAGATTTACCTCATCGTCCTTCCAGTCTGAGAAATCAATCTTGAAGGAAGGCAGGGAGAATTGCTGGCTCACCCCTCTCTTGTAATGAACCGTCTCTGACTGCAGAGAAGGATTCTTTGTGCTGTATCTGGAGAGGGGGCAAAAAAGAAAACTCAGTGTAACAAGTGATTGCTCTGTGCTGGTCTCTAAGAAAGTCATTCACGCCTGCAGCCTCCCAGGAATCACAAATGGCTGCTCTGAGAAGCGGAGCTGGCAGGAGCTGGCAGCCATTCACTCCGGACACAAAAAGGAAGGGAAAGTGAGCTCGGGAGAGGGAAACAGTGCTGGAACACAGACCTGATCCGCAGTCAAGTTGATCAGTTCCATATTGGCTTGGCTGGGAATATTAGTCAACGGGGAAGCACACAGCACTGCAGACAAGGGACCCCAGTCTAGCAAAGGCTGACCCCACAGATCTGGAGTACGGGCAATGGCAGCACATTGTTTAGCAGGCTTGGGCCTCCTCAATATTTTTGAAGAGGAAGCCTGGCCCCTTCCCTCACATGCACAGCTGAAAGCTTGAGCAGTGATCCAACAGTGATAAATCTCCCCCCAGACACCACCTTGCTGACAGGATGACTGCGCCCTGCCTGCAGAATGGCTGCACACAGGGCGGTCGCAGCTCAGCACTGGATCAGCATTTGGTCCAAGCAGCGGGAACTAAATTTGACACCCTCCTCCCTCACACCCAAGTCTCCAAGCCCCATGTTCCCTTCTCTCGCAGCAAGAGCAACATCTTTGATCTGAAGGCAGAACGACTCCACTAGCTGCACCAACACCAGATCCAGAGGTGCTGGCCGACTCTCCCTCCACCTAGTGTGGAGTGACAGTTCTTCCCTTGTATGGGGTCTTACTCTGAAATCAAGGCATCACCTGGAGCAGTAGGGCCACCTGCCATTCTCCAGGCCTTCTGCACTTGTAATCAGCTGGGTTCTCTACGCTAACCCAAGTTAGAAGCTCCAGCAGGGCTGTAAGCATCACAGGAAATTTCCTCCTGGTGCCACTATTTATCTTGTCAAGGGTGTAAGTGATGTCTTGGAAATCCTAGGGGAAGCAAAGGTCCCTGGTGCAAGCTAATGCAGAAATAATGATCCTTGAAGGGGTGTTTAGAAGAGTTCAAAGCCAGGACCAACAGTATAGACCTTTATGTCCTTGAGCTAGCCATAGTAATAGGCTGTTATCCTCAGTATCCTCCACTGTAAGGGAAAGGAATAGCTGTGGCTCTGTAAAAACAAATGGTTTGAAAGAGGGGCTTTGTGCTTGCTCAAGAGCAGGGGATGGAGAAAAACCAAGCAAGGGAGGTGAGGGGAATAGGAGACAAGGCTCCTGAGACGAAGGAGGATGACAGAAGGGCAGAGGTATGTGAAGAGCAAGACCAGGGCTCTGAGGAAAGTGTTCAAGGAAAGAGGAGACCAGGGAACAGAAGTATTGCTAGGAGATTTGGATTCAGCATCTTTAAAGGATCTGATTAGCCCTTTTGTGCTCCATAAGCGGGAGCTTGCAGAATTTCAGGAACTAAAGTGCCTGCTATGGCTGGGAAGCACGCTTGCAACTTCCACAAAGTACATCTTGGCCAAGGTAACGCACGCAGAGCATGCGGAAAAGGCCCAGCTCCCACGACGGCTCCAAAGAACACGACAACAGCCACCACCACCTACTGTGCCCTGCCTCTGCTCCAGCCAGGAGCACGATGCAGCTCCCACATATTTACGCAACAGCAGTCATCTCCCTCATGTTTTCTGTCTTGCATTCGGAGTGTAAAGTTTCCCAGAGCTCCACAGTAATGCTTTTGTTGCCATGGTTGCATGGTACAGCTGGTTGGCTCCTCAGACGCACTTTTAACTAGCTGACAGTTCCATTTCCCATTTGCTGTTTGGCTGTCTAAAGCAGGGGATGTTCTCTTCGCAGTCCACAGCAGGCTGCTCCAGGAGAGCTACACCACTCACCCACCTAACGGCCGAGAGGTTTAATGCTGTTCTGACACACGTGATCAATAGTTAGCTATCCATGGCCTGTTTTCAGCACCACTGCACACCTACCATTCAAAAGCGCCAACCCAGAAAAAGCGCTTGCTCATCTGCCCTTACCTTACACACTCAGGCCAATATTTTAAAACTGGGGGCCTAAAGTTAGGCTCCTAAATCCAGTCAAGTCCTTAGGACTTAGCTGCCTGATTGTCAGAGAACCTGAGCACTGACAAATCCCACTCAAGCCAGAGGGAGCAGGAAGCTTGGAGAAAAAAAAAGAGAACTTCTATTTTAGGAGTTTAAACGTCCGATTTTAGGCCTCCCAATTTGGCTTCAGCTATCTTGGTGATGAGCACAGCATAAATGTCTGGAGGAGAAAGAACTGATGATGTCTTACCCAGCCGGCCTGAGCCAAAAATTACATGCTCCAGGCATGTGGGCGTACAGGACCAGCTCCCCAGTAGTTACACTGGAAATCCATTGCCACAACACAGACAACAGCTAAGGACCGGCTGGTAGAATTTTGCCAGGCTGATTAGATGTCAGTGGAATCACTTGTATGTGGTGCCAAAGATTGATTTTGCAAATTAACTGGTGGGCGAATAATAAAAACAATCCAGGGGACTGCACTAAACCATGCTTTGCTCATTCTTGCTGGGGTAGTTTCATTTTAATGATTTATGACAATACTTCATAATGTACTAGAAAAATGTTCGGAACAGTACAGTATAAAAATAACACAGCTGTAGTAACAGAAGATCTTGCTGCAACCTCTGTTATTAAAGTGCTGTGGGGAGGTGGGAAGTGACAGCTGCTTTGTGTGTGAATTATAGGGTACGCAGGTGAGTGTGGTTTTGCTTACCGAACAGTCAAATCAGCTACAGCAAGCACACAGCGTTCCTGTCTGACTCCTTCTGTCAATGACATCAAAGAACCAACTTAATTGCTGGCTAGGTGTTAAGGGCCCCATCATACAGATGAGGAAACTTGACACAAGAGAAGGAAAGGGACTTGCCCAAGGTCACATCCATACAGGAGCAGCACTGGAAATGGAATGTAAACGTGTCAAGTTCCAGTCCCCATCCCGAGCTAATGACTAGACAACTCTTAAGAGTTGCTAGAAGTGATGAGGGAGAAGACAGCTGTCCCGAGCCACAAGACTGTACTTCATTGTTATTCACAGCATTTGAAGCTCCCCAGACAAGCCCTGCTAGAGAAGGCAGATGTTCTCACCATCGCAGCTAGGAGAACATTTTATTGATGGGCACAACTACAACCACATGGACTGTCAGCCAGTGTAGTTAGCGTTCCACACGTGCCCCATATTCAGAATTATCTTACTTCAAAAGCCTGTATGTACCGCCTCTGTGCAGCCTGCAGTACAATGAGCACCACAGAAGAAAATTTAAGAGCACGGGGCTGCCTTTTGGGGATGCACTTGAGTTCCATCTGCAAGTCTGAGTGTAGGCAGCTTGCATTTTGGACTGGGTGCTCTTGGTGGATTTCCATGCTGAGAGCGGCAGGAGTTGGGAAAGCCAATAGTGCTTTGCTGATGTTCCAAGTCCCAGGAGTTGGCATGGAGTTGATATCCCGCTCCCCCATACTGCATCCTCTCCTTTCACCTACGAAAGGGATCTGCAGTCAACTTTATTTCCCCTTCAGGCGTCCCAAGTCAGGTACAGACATCACTTCAATTCAATGAGATTTTATTGGCAGAATAAGCTAGACAAATGTTGCTAAACAGCTGAGTATGAAAAGCCAAACCCTGCAGATCTCTGAGAGAGGCAACCAGGGCCTATGCAGTGTTTGGGGTTTGATCCCATGTCAGTTTGCCACATAATGCAATGTCATCTCTCTCCTTTTTCCCAGGAAGAGGCCCAGCTTCTCCGCACCAGCCCCAGAGAAATAGTGGCCTTCTGAGTGTGTGAAATCTGTCCTTTGGCAGGCAGGTTTCACCATCTCGGGACTGTAGCAAGTCTAGATTTACTAGCTGGACTTGCTGTGTAAGAGGTACCGCACTCATATTTACTCTAACCAGCATGCCCAAGTTGCTCAGTTACATGCTAGTGCAGCTGCAGAGAAAAGCAAGAGGGGGCTAAACTCTTATTAAAGAAAGAGGGTGTACCTGTCAGCAGTGAAATCTCCTCCCAGCCCGGCGTCCCCGCTGGGGAGCGCGGGTCCCCCGCGGCTTCCCACGCTCCTGGCCGGCACCCCCACCGGGGAGCTCAGGGCTCCCGCATCTGCCCCTTCTCCCAGCCCGGCCCCCGGGCTGGCAGTGCAGGCCCACAGCTAGCTGTGCTCGCCTGGCGCCCCTGGCTGGGAGTGAGGGGCCACTGGCACCGGCGCCCGGACACAGCTGGCGGGCTGGATAAAAATGGCCAGCGGGCCGGATATGGCCCACGGGCTGTAGTTTGCCCACCCCTGCACTATACCATTTCTTTGGGGGCTACCATCTGTATGGCTCAAAGCAGGTTTTGGCCTTAAAGACAGGAGTAGGCTTGTACCCAGCAGCAAATACCCAGCCTTGGATTGCTTCACACACTTCTTGATTATATGGAGAAGTCAAATTAAGCATGAGCGTCTATAGCAGAAAGGACTTTCGCAGACCATGGATAAGCATGAGACTATTAAGTGACTAGAGGCTCATCTAGTACTGCAGCCTCCTTTCTGTACACACGCAACTGAATGCAGCCAGTAGGCCAAGCCATAAATTTGATGAGCTGGTTCACCGCCATCAAAAAGAATTAAGCTTGAAATCCCACATGCAAACAAAATGTGTAACAGGTAAGTGACCCAGTGTTACCTGTGCTGTCAGTTTAAGAGAGACAGGGTTGGGTAGGGTGGTTTTGCAACACCTGATAGCAATAGAAATGAAATATAATACAGTAAATCGTTTCAATGAAATCATTTGTGCTTCACTGTGTCTGCAAGCAAACAGTGCAGCATACGGAATCCAGGCAAGAGCTGTTTTTGTCTCTAAAGCACATGGAGAGGAAAAGCTCTGCACAAGTACTGAGCAATATCCTCACACAGAGTTAGAAACCAAAACTATTAGGTCACCTTTAGCAGGACAGAATTGTTCCTTAAAGTGCATGTCCAGCCCAGATGGCTAGTTTTAAGTGACTCCAGTCATGGTGCTGACTCCAGCTCTTTCCCATAGGGGACTACTGAACCTTCATGCCTCACAGTTAGGCAATGGTTGTGTGACATTCAGCAAGACACCCGCAGCTGTAAAATCCCTAGGGACCTTGTTTTAAGGAAAAGCATGACATGCCAGTGTGGTGTGAGGCTTTGGACAGATGACAGCAGGGATCTCAATGCCACTAATCCTGCAATGAAACACACAGGCTGCTCATACAACACACACACGCCATCTTCCCCAGCCTAACAGATTCCAGAAAACGCAGCTGGTCTCATGAAAGAGAGAGACAAGTCTCAGGCAGAGAAGAGACAAGTCTCCCCTCCTCGTGTCTTCAAGATGGATTCCCATGGTAATAATGCCATTCCATTTTCAATCGGAGTGCTGAGCCATTCCGGGAGGAGATTTCCTTTTGTTTGTGAAATGGACCCCAGTTCTCTCAGCAAAGGGAAGGAGACCTATTAGCTCTGGATAGAGCTGCAGGATAAGCAGGCCAGGAGAGGGGGCGGTTGTGGTCCATGGATGAATGGTCTCTGCACAGGATGCCTCTCCCCAAGAGCTGAGAGTCCCTCCTCCAAAATACAGCAAAATGATTCTAAGAGGCTCAAGCCATGTGCCACGCTGGGGACTGAAGCAAACATGTTAATGTGATTAGGGATGTGGGGTGGGTCTTTCAGCAAAGCAGACAGGGAAGTGAGCTTCAGCCATTTAGAACTTCCAAGGAGCACACTGCAGGCTGGTGGCTAAGAGGACACGTTTGCTTTGGCACCCTTTGGAGGAGGCCTCTCCTGCTTCAGAGACTGGCTTCCACTGAAGAGGCAAAAGTGAGTTTGGTTTTCCGAGAGATCCTGCTCCCCCCGAAGTGCAGGGCATATCAGTCTGAAGGGGGAGCGTTGATTCTAAAACACACAACAGTTGCACTCACTGAACCTTCAGTTTAGATGTTACCATCAAACCAATGGAGATAAAGTAGCGTTGTTTTTTCCACCAGAACTTGAAGAGAATAAATCAAAGTAATTATAGTGTTTGCCCTTACAGAGCTGCTTGGCAAAGCTAAAATCGGGGCTTTAAAAGGAGGTTTTTAGTAGCAGCATGCTAAATCCAGAGAAGCAGAGATACCCACTTCGGGCAGCTGCACCAGCCCCAAGATGTGCTTACAGAGCCACCGCCACCATAACATGGGAAAATAGTCTGGGTTGAATTAAACCAGTTTATAAAGTCTATATTTGCTGCTCTCTTCCCCGGATCCCTATTACCTACCACATCTGCATGAAATCAGGATCTTGGCTTCAGAAAAGTTCATTGGCTTCTGTTGCAACCGTAACCACCGCTACCACACAGTCATAAGCCCTCATTATCCTCTTTGTATGAGTGGGGAAACTGAGGCATGGTTGATTTGCTCAAGGGTCAGTGAAAGGCAGGAACCGAACCCAACTGTGCACTTTTAGTCTAACGGCTTGTGCACTGAACAGCTTTGCCACCCCAACATAAAGGCATAGTCCCTAAAGATGGTCCCCTTTCCAGAGTCAGGGCAAGGCATAATCTGTAGGGCAGTAGGAGGGAAGCTGCTACTGCTGCCTAGCCATGTTGCACCAGTATTAGCGACAGAGGACTTCAAGTGCCAAGAGTGTCAAGCCAAGACCTTCGCTAGCACTAAATTCACAGGAAACATTTTTAAAGACTTACGAAGACATAACATGGAAACAGTTAGGATTTCTAAGAGCCTGCCTATATACTGCACTGTTCAGGAGAAACTGAGGCTAAAGAGCTTCCCAAGAGGTGCCAAAGCTCTGTAAGAAGACCTAATTTATTACTTTTCACAAAAAGTAAAGACAGCTGCTGCAGGCTTTAACAAAACTAGAGAAAAGCCTGATCAAAATCCTGACTTTGGACACCCTCCAAGTTTGAAGGAATTCACATCTGGATGGGAATGTTCAGCCTTTGGCCCCATTTCTAAAAATAACATTCATTGATCATTAGCAGGATGTTTATACTGTGCCTAAAGCTACTCTCCTGACATGAATTCTGACTGATATTTTTTCCTGCTTTAATCATCAATAGATCACTTCTCTTAAATTACACAGGTTTCCTTTGAATGTAAGTATGATGTAGAACACAATGGCAGAAGCCCTTAATTCTAACTGTAGAGAGATGTCAGTCATCAGTTAGTGATCTACATTAAGCTTCTCCAGCCTGCAGATTTCTGTTAGTGACAAAAGAGCCTGAGCTATTTATAAACAGAGGTGTCTAAAAATCATGCCATCTGAGGCTTGCAGTATTAAGTCACCAAACGTGTACTTAAATTGCATGGAGAAAAAGAGAATTTGGTGTTTAAACACCGTAAGTCTTTAAACACAGAAGTGTGTCCCTTGAGACTAAAACATCCCAAAAATATAAAACTCCCCCCTTGATCGGAAACAGCCCAGATATGCTGATCTATATTAAGCATTGCATACAAGGACTTTGAGTCTTCATGACTGAATCATACTGACTGTACAAGCCACACTAAAATTCCACTGGCTGAACGCTGACCACCCCCACCGACCATGCAAATGTGAGAGTAGGAGGGAAACATCTAACAGGCATTATTGCCTATAAAACACAGGAGAGCCTCTTCAGTATAATTAATTTTATAAGATTGTCGTTTAACCCCAAAATCGGAGGGGCAAAGGCAGCTTGATTCCTTACCCATTCTTCCCTCTCCTGATCCTTGAAGGACGCTCATTCTCACTGCATCAGTTCCATTGACTCGGGTGTCCCAATGAAAAAGGACACCGTCTTGCAATCTAGTCAGTCAACTTCAAAAAATGAATTCACACCTTCAGGAGCTACACTTTGTCTCTCCCTGACAAACTGTACGGCTTTAGTTTTCTTTTCTCAAATGCGCATGGAAAATCCCACACAACCAACCAACAGGGGAAACTACTAAGATACAGAGCTGCCAAATGCACAAACGAGCAAACTGGAAAGGAGAAACCTCGCTCTTTCCCCTGCCTCCTTAGGTGTTACTTGTACCAGGAGAAAAATTTCAGAGAGACTTAAGACCTGTAAGTTGCCAGTGCCTCTTTAAATCTGTTTTCTCATGACTTACACTGCCATGCCACTGATGAATTCCTCTGTAGCCTGGCAGTAGATTGTGATGGCAACACGGGCATCAGCATCAAAGGTGAATTCTAGGCTGTACAGGACTTTCTGCTTCCCATTCTCCTCAGTAGGACTGTCTAAGTCATCTTTATACCTACAAGAAAAAGCCAGAGTCAGGACAAACATTGCAGATGGAAGAGATTTATTATTTCACCTACTTCATCCCAAAGGCCAATGAAAGAGTGTTCCTAGAGTATGTTAAATTTTGTCCAGTACAGTTTTATTGATTCAAGCAATGGCTCACCGTGTCATCACAGAGAGTTTCACCATTCCAAAAGAGCTTACGGTCAGGAAAGTTTTTCTGATATTCAGACTGAACTTCCTTGTTATCTGCCTTAGATCAAGATAGCCCCCTAAAACCCAACCAAGTCACCCTGTTCTTCGGAGTAACCCCAGGAAGCATAAGTCTCACTGAGATGAGTATTTAAACCAAGAGGAGATCTGCCCTAAGAAGCAGCTGAATCTCATTTAGAGGTTATCTAACTGCAAAATGCTTGCTATTGACGTCTGTTAGCTGATCTCACAGACACCTTATTTCAGTCCCAGGAAGGTGACATGCACAATCCTATAGAAGAGAAAGCACAATAAATAAAATTATCCACACAATGGACAATGCACACTACAGCCTGGTCCCCAACGATGTAACTGCGATAGTACACTGACACAACTCCATTTCCACGAAAGGCATAGGGCTTATGTCCCTGTAACTCTGTTCCTTACATTGGTTGCTGTTGGCTGTCATTCTTGTCAATATCACGGCTCCCCTGGAGCCATGAAATTGACAAGAAAGCCAGCTCCCAGCTAGGCTGCTGCTGGGTGTCTGCCCCAAGCTGCGCTGCCACTTAGGGTCTTGGCTTAAGCTGCCATCTGGGCTCCCCAGAGAAAGCCCCGCTGTCCTCTCATGTCTCGACTCCCTGCTGGGAGCATGGCAGCTGACCAGACTCCAGGCCTGGATCACCCTGCTGGAGGCAAGACACACCAGGTAGCTTCCCCTCTCCTCTCAGCAGGGAGGAAAGAAACCTTGGCCAGGCAGCTGGGCTCCCAGTGGGAAGCAGCAGAGAGCTCAGAGGCCTGGATCTCAGCCCCGCACACTGCCCCTCTTCAGTCAGTGGAAGTGCCCTTGGTGAGGACTCGCACCTCTGACAGGAGGGCAGCGTGGACATCACTCATCACATTCATTACTGCAGTGGCTGTAAGTCAACCTAACGTAGATAAGCTTAAGATTGTAGTGTAGACACGCCCTAAGAGAGATATACAGAAAGGACAAGATGCACTGGGAAATCAGAGGAGGATGTAATTTAAAATGCTACTCCACTACCATCATCCCTTTCTCAGTCACAGTCCTAGGGTACAGAGGCCAGGTAGAGAGCCAGGCTCCGCAGCCCTGGGGCTCACTTTGGGCTTATGTTTTATGTTCCTAGGGCCATGCTTCAGGGTTTCAGCCAGCCACCTGCAGCGGTCAGGAAGGGACATATTTGGGGAGGTTTCGGCTTTTTTTTTTACTATCTCCTTCCTTCATCAGCGAGGGTATGGCTGGAGATGGGACACTGGGCTCTGAGGTGACACTGAGCATTCTCACTCTCACATGCTTAGACAGTTGGCTGTTGCTCACATGCTCAGGGTCTAGCTGATCACCATATGTGGGGTCGAGAAAGAATATTCTCCTAGGTGAGACTGGCAGTGATTTGGGGCATTTTTCACCCTCCTATGCAGTTTGGGGTGCAGGTCACTTGCCAGGATTAGCTTGGTCTATCTCACTTAGTTCCTTGCCATTGCAGGGGCCTCGAGCACTGGTACACCTTGGTCCCTCCTGATCTTTGCCTGTGGCATAAATGTGTAGTCTCATTTTGGCAGCTGGGTTAGCATGTGGATGCTGGGTGGTGTCAGTGGTCTGGAACATACAAGAGGTCAGATTAGACAATCTGGTGAATGCTTCTGGGCTTAAGCTCTACTACTCTACATTGTTCAGCACTTCCTGGGCAGTGGTCCACTAGTCCTGTATCCAGTCTCATTGGCTACCATCAGATGCTTCAGAGGAAGGTGGAGAAAGATGAAATAATCTAGCCCCTATCAGTTAGGGGTTGGTTTGTGTCCAAGAGTAGGAAGGTTTTTCCTCTCTTATACATTTTTATCCTGCCTAATGTCACTGCTGGTTCTATCATTATCCCCATACATTCTAAGCCTTTTTTGAGCCCTATAAGCTCTCTTCGTTGCAACAACATCCTGAAGCAACGAGTGCTTGTGGTGGGGCGGCTTGCCTGCATATTTATACCTTCCTCTGGAAATTTCCACAACATTCATCAGATGCAGTGGGTCTTCGCCCACAAAAGCTTATGCTCCAAAATATCTGTTAGTCTATAAGGTGCTACAAGACTGTCGCTTTTGCAGATCCAGACTAACAAGGCTACCCCTCTGATACTTAGTTACTTATGTGCTTGTAGAAAAGTTATTTCTGTGGATCTGTTTTAAAAGCAGATTGCTTTTTAATGCCTATAATGCTACTGAGCTTGCTGCCCAAGCCCACTTTCTAACATCCTACAGTAGCACACCTGAGGCTCGGCTGGTTAAATTAGGCGGACAAAGCATTCAGGAAGGTCTGGATAACAAAGGGGCTTTTGCCTAAAATTCTTCTGGCTCTACAGCACCTATAGACCTTCTCTCCCAAATGGCCATGTAGCGTGCTCTGTGAGGCTGTCCAGAATACACAGTAGATGTAACTAGATGTTACTTTAGCAGGATGTCTCCATGGGAACCCATTTAGACTTAATTTGGTGAGATCAATAACTGCTGCTTTCTCCGGACAACACCAACATAAATTCCACCTTCAGAGGGCATTTAATAGATATGAGATTTTAAAGCATCAATGATTTAATATAAAAGCTGCCAAATAAAGATTAAAAATAGTCAAATTAAACAAGCAATGAAGGTTACGGTTACAGCCTTATTTGCATTTCCTTAGTACACAGCTATCTGGAAGATTCCACACAAATCAAGCAGGAGACGACAGACCTTTCTCCAGGGTTCACCTAGGTCAAAACAGGAACCGGCTTCTTAATCAGAGCTTTTCCAACTTGCTAGAATCAAAAGGATAAAAGCAAGATGTAGCCGCCATTCTGAAACTGTGGCTGCTATGACCTACATAGGGCAGCCAAAGTAGAACGTGACCAGGCTGCGGTTGCACTATTATGCAAATAGATACAGTCTTGATTTAAGCATGGTTACCAGTGCCACTCAAGAGAATAAATTCACAGCAAAGCTCAAGGCTGCAAGTGTGGCAAGGCATAGCCAGATCAGCAAGCTCTCCCAGCGAGCATGAGTGTAACTGCGGAATTTCAAGCCTGGGAGATGGAAGGAAGCTGAAACCTCTAGACCAAAATTTTCAGCAAAAAATTCAATCTTTTCCCACTTGTAGATCTCTACGAAATTTTAAATGGAGGTGCAGACCACTTTAGAAGTCTTAGTCTGTGGACCCCCAGAGGGCTGCAGACCACCAGTTGAAAACCGCTGCTCTAGACAGGTACAACACAGAGAGCAGCAATGCAAGCTTCCCCACACCATCCCATGCCAGTGTGCCTGCCATTGAGCTCAAACCACCCCCACCTCCTACCCCCAAGGCTCAGGAGACCTCTGTCTCCATGCCACCACCCACCACTGACTTGGCAGGGAATCAGTACCAGTTTTGATGGGGGATGGGGACACCTCTCCAGTTTGAAATGCACCAAAACCTAGACCTCATTTCACATAGGCAAATTCCTGCACTAGCAGCAGGCCCTTTCATAGATATAAGACTCGGCATATCTGAGAGCTGGTGTGTTGCTAATGTCTGCTTCCTAGTGGACTAAGACAGTGTTTACATAGCAAGTCCTGGCTTCAGAGAAAGCAGGAACTAAGGTGTTATTCCAGTGGTGACAGACATACCCTTTGGCTGGAAGAGCCAAGAGATCTTTGAAACATGGACATTTACCAAGGCCCACTAGCTGAGTGGGCGCTTCTTCCTTCTCCACCTGTCCAGCTCATTCTGAGACCATCACTTTGCGTTTTTGACCATTAAAAAAGACAAATCAGAGTTTTCAAAGAAAAACAAGGTTGATCAGTTTCAAGTACAGTTCTGGTTAACCTTACCCCCTTTCTACCAAGAGAGACAAGGTAGGCGAGGTCATTTCTTATATTGGACCAACTCCCGCTTGTGAGAGAGAGAAACTTTTGAGTCACACAGAGCTCTTCTTCAGGGCTGGGCAAGGGACTCCCAGCATCACAGCAAAATGCAAGGTGGAACAGAGTGTTTAGCATAAATAGTTAGCGTATATCTTATGTTCTTATGAGCATTCAGGGTGTCATAGGACAAAAAGAGAGGGTTAAGTAGGTTACAGATTGTTGTAATAAGCCAGAAATCTGGCGTTTGTTCAGTCCCTGATTGTTAGTGTCCAGCAAAGTAATAAATTTAAGCTAATCTACGCTGCCAAGACACCTAAACCTTGTCCAGCCATGACCTGAAATTGGCAACCTGCCAGGAATGCATAAATTTCCATAAAACGACAAACTGCACAGAGACTCGAGGGGCTGTATGAAACGCTGCTCAGACTGTGTGCTGGGAGCTAGTTCTACCCCAAAACTCTACACCTGTATTAAACAAGTACAGCCGCAGGCTAATTGTTAAGACACTCCGCAGCTACGTTTAATCCACAGATCAACCTCTAGCTCAGGCCTGCACAACATGCGGCCCGCACAGACTCACTGTGCGGCCTGCGGGGTGTGAGTAGGGGCGGAGCAAGCCAACTGGTGGGGTGGGGGGAAGTGGATAGGGGCAGGACGAAGGCGGGGTTTTTCGGCCCGCAGCTGGGTTTTTTGCAGTGATATGGCCCTCACTGCTTTCCGAGTTGTGCAGTCCTGCTCTAGCTATAGCTGCATTTGATTTAGGTGCAAAGCAGTGAGATATAGACCCATCAGGCTGGATGATCTATCTCCCTACAGTCACCTAAAAGCGTGTGAATCAAGTGGGACTACACGGTGTCTTAGCCAGCAAGAAAAATTTGAGGCAGAGTTTTATTCAAAACTAATCAGTCCTCCTGGCCTGGGCCTTGCACCAAAAACAACTTGTAGCTTTGCAAACACAAACATTCAGAAAGAAATTGGTCTGCAGGTTTAGTGACATGACTAATATTTTTCATTTGTGTTAGTGCTCCTGAGTGAGACCCAAGAGTCACAGCTTCGTACAAGGCAGCGGTTGCTCTATTCAGTCTTGGAGAAAGATGCATCCCCAACTCTGGGGAAATAAATAACGGGAGTTATCTGAAAAGCCCTGGACAGTTTGATCACATGTGAACTCTGAATATTCTGAACACTCTTGGGAGTGACAGTGGAATAAGGACTTGTCATTTAGTGCACTGACGAGAAGGCCATCGAATGTAGTTATGCCCTACCCTTCGCCTTCAGTACAACAGATTGGTCAGTAAAGGTACCTCACGAGACGTAGAGAGTCTTTGCGGATATTCACCAAACTTCTCAGCGTCTTCACAGGCTCATGTGGGGCTGGTGTGACATACGGAAACTAGAATGAGAGGCAAAGAGTTATTGTGTTAATATACCAGATTGGGAATGAACACTTTAAGCAAGATGCAACCTAATACAACAAATATCCACACTCTCCAAGATCATGCTTATGTCAACACTGGGCTGGAACCAACCACGGCTGGCACTAACCAGCAATCCCATTGGCAGGCTCAGTAGAGAGACTGAAGCTGAATAGGCTAGAGACTAATCCGTCCTCTCCAGCTCAGCAGCAGGCCACACAGCTGAGCGTACGCACGCTGGCAGAGGATAGTGCAAAGCGTGTCCTGAAGCTGCCCCTGCTGTCCCAGTGCAGCACTTTTCACCTCAACCAGATATGGATCTCTTAAATACCCCGCAGCTCATGCACGTCTACTGTTAAACTGTCTGCCACAGGCAGGAGGAGGCACCTCTTCATGCTTTTGCTTTCTACTCCCCTCCTGAAAAGTTTGGTATTTGTTTAGTCTAAAATAAATCTCCACCCTTAGTTTGATAAGAAGGAATGTAACACTTTCCTAAGTACTACAGCCTAGTACTTGACCACCCCAGCTCCACTCCTGCTCAGAACAGGGAAATCCAGGACCAAGTCTACAGTCATTGTTCAAGAGAGACCAGTTTACTTTCTCTCCCAGCTGGAACCAATAGCCTCAGAGGTGTACACACAGGGGAAAAGAGAAAGGTCTTGGACAGGGTCTTTAGCAGCAGGGAGTTGGCTGAAAGCCTGCCCTGAATTTATCCCCAGGTCTACAACCTCTCTGCAGGAGAACCCAGGAGGTCATAGCAGTGTAAGAGGTTTATAAGTGACTCCAAGGTCACACTATACGGGAATCAGAGTGTCTCATGCTCAGTGCAGACATCAGGTCAGAACTAATCAGCTCAGCAGTCTACATTAAAGGGTAAAGGAACCAAAGGCAATTAGGCTATTGATATCAAGGCTGTTCATAAGGCTTGGAAGCTTGTATAAAAGGCCAGACTTGAGAGTCAGGAGCCGTCACTCCTGACAAACTGAACCAGGCAGTACAGTTACTTTCTGTTCATACCAAAGCAATCACAAAGTGAAAAAATCTCTCTCCAGACAGAGCATTCTGCAATTCCGTCTTGCTGTCCATGCCAGGACCTCAGAGCTCTTTACAGTCTTGTCAGGCACCGGAGAGGTAGGCTTTATCCCCATATTGCAAATTGGAAAACAGAAGCAGAGACAGGCTATGTGATTTGCCCAAAGCCTGTGCTGCAGTGGAGCTGGATCATGGCAGGATGGCCCTTTTGCCACATGGAGAATGCCATTTTGAGAACAAAATGGCATCCTTCATGCTGATGGGGGCATTAAACCAGATGCCTGCTCACAAATATACCACTGCCCAAGACCACACAGCAAGTCACTGGCAGAGCCAGAAATGGAACATCGGATGTCCCTATCCCCTAGTACTGTGCACTAGCTCCAAGACAATGCTCAGTCTCCCCTGGGTAAGTATCAAAGCTGGGTTTCCTACTGACAGACACATACAGCTGTGAACTTAACAGCACATGTGAACTTGCCTGAACGGGTCTGTTTCCCAGGAAGTTTAAATCCATGTTCTCCCCAAACAGGTAACCCTCGGGATGAGGGGTATCAAACTTCTCGCCTCCCATGAAAAAGTGACTTGCAAAGTAGTTTCCTGGAAAGAGAAAAAATGAATGCATTCATGTGAGATTCATTCCTGGAGCATGGCAGAAATGTGCAGCTTTTATTTGTGGGGTGGGGGGCTGAACGGGGGAGTATAAGACACAAACAAGAATTTTTTTTTTTTTTTTAAGGCAAAAGCCATAAATCACAGTTATAAATTAGACAGTTCCTGGCAACGCCGCATCATGTGGAGTCAGGCCAACAGCAACCAGAACCCTACAGAAGACAAGTCACCGGACGTTTTTCATAAAAATATGCCCTACTTCAAATGGGACGTATATCAGGGACATTCTCTGGCCTGGCAGATGAGACGATCATAGTGGGGCCTCATGGCCTTGGAATCAATATATTACAGGGCTGCTAACCCTGTCGTAAGTTTCTCCCCCACAGAAAGAAGGTGGCAGATTCTTCACAACACTGCTGAATTCTGGGAATTATCCCACTTTCTATCCTCATTTTCAAGGTCCGCCATCTGCTAGCCAATGAGGAACGGACACACTTCCTTTCAGATTCCATTAATGTAGTTCCTCATACAGCCAGAGGAGTGACTGCCAAGCAACGCTTGGTTCTCCTCCCTTCCCCATGCCCCTAGGGTGAAAACACATTAAGTCTTTACAGATAGGGTGCTAGAGAGAACCCATGCAGCTGCTCTCTTTGATTGAACATAGATGGCTTTAACTGTAAAAAACACAAACATCTGTAAGAGATAAACCCCAAGACTGACCATAACCTTTGTTCTGTGAGAGCCTTGGATTCATCTAATTCCATTTCAAGGGGATGCACTAAGGTGGCAATCGGTGGAAGACAAAACTGGGTTCAAGGACACTGGAACTCCTCCCTCCAGCGGTCACTGAATTACTCACAATGCCATACTCAATCTAGTCACTTGCAGAAAAGAGCTAGCCACTTTGGGCAACTGCCACTCTCAAATGTAGCGCAGAGAAGTAAGAGGTGGCACAGGCCTACTAAGCCCCATCTGAGCTATCTTCCTGCAGTTTTGAAATGGGGCTTTTCCACACCCACAACAGAAAGGAAATGGGCCAAATATAGCTTCACCGCCTTGGCTCGGTGCAATATATAGGAATTTTGGGCCCCCCAAAAGAGCACTACTGAGAGTGACTGCATAAGGAAGGTTATAGAGAGGAAGGAGAGGAATCCATCTGGCTAGCACCATTGGTGAGTTGCTCTCTAAAAACAAGAGTGGTTTCATGAAAGGTTTCTGCTTTTTCAATTTTTTTTGTTCCTTTTGGCTCCAAAAAAAGGCTTTTTTTCTTTTTTTTAAACTCTGCACAGCTGGTACCACTTTAATGATGAGCTCCCCACTGCTGAGCTCAGCTGACAAACTCACAGGCCTCCAGATGTTTGTATTTTAAAAACAAGCCTGCTCCTTGGATACACCAATCACAAGCTTCGCCTAGGTCCAGAATCTAGCTGGTACCAAGTGCACTACAGCAGCATGGCTGTATTGAGGTATCCCAAACCACAGACGCTCAGGCAACTAGGAGCAAAAGGAAAAGCTATTCCGGTTACAAATCCAAGCCAGACTTTCTGCTCAATACAGCCACCAAGACAGGGATGCATTGTGATATTAATGCTTATGCTGTGGTTTGTGAAAGCAGGATTTAGGAATCAATGTTACTTTTTATGTAGGTCACGCGAGAGGATGTTTTGAGGCATTTGATCTGATTAACTCCGAGGAAAATTCCTCTGCAAGAAATCTCAGAATTGCAGTGGCTGATTATCTTGGCTCAGTGTCAGATGGCTTGCTCCTGATTCTGGTTTGGTATTCCATGAATGGGACGCGTTAATGGTGTTATAGCTCATCTCAATGAACCTGGATTTATGTGCAGTTCATATTAACGTTACTGTGCACAAATCCCCATATATTCAAAGGAGGAGCCTCATCAGAGCATCCATGGTACTTTTTCTCCCACAGGAACTCAAAGTGCTTTATACAACCATGGACCAACCTTGCACAGACCTACTCATGTGACTAAGGTTTGAGGAGCAGACACTATACCCACACGGAGCACTTTGCCCACCACTGAAATGTAGCCCCAGCAGCTGTTTAAAAGAGCACAGCAATGCTGCACTACGTAGCAGTTCAGGATGAGAAGTGAGGCAGAATATCACAGCCAACTGGAACCGCAGGGGGGGATTTTAGGAAGATGGAACAGAACAGGCCACCTAATCTGGCCAGGACATTGCAGCTAATATTTTCACGCTTCTGAGATATGCTATTGGGATCTTTAACATCAACAAATGATTAGGATCTCTGGTTTCATTCTCATCCAGAAGATGGACCACCTAGCAACACAGTCACCCTCTAATTCAGGGGAGAGAAGAGACTGCCCAGCCCTCTCGCACTACAGCTGCCTCGGGGCCAGAGGAGAGTGCCTCTCCCTGACAGCTCCTCTCTTCTCCAGTCCAGGCTCCTGTGGCTGCACACCTGCTTGATTTGAGGCTTGAGTTGATTTTTAAAAAGTTTTAAATATATTAGTAAAGACCCAAACCAAAATGCCTTACCTAGTGCTACTCCAACTTTAGTATGTTTGACTTCAACTTCAGAGTCAGTAAATTCCAAACATTCAGAGTGGGGAACTCAGACCTGCTACGCGTCATATATGTTTTATGGTGTAAACATTAAGGTTTCACCCTTTAACAAGAGGAACATAAAAAGCTCTTGTTTATTTTGGAGACGTATAAATTTCACCCTTCCACATGCTCATAATAAATTGTTTTTTTAAAAAAGTAAATCTACGTCTTCTCACAGACAGAATAAAAATAGTGCATACTTATTTTGTGACTGAGTTAAAGGTGACCTGCAAAGTAAAAAAATCACATCTTTTTCTTTTTAATTTGCTTCTTCAGAATGTTTAATGGCACCATGAAAGTTGGGTGAGTGGTTGTTTTAGCTGTTTTTTGGTTACTTTTTACATTAGAAATTCAGGTCTTCTTTACCCCAGAATATTCTACAGAGCATTAAAGAACTGATAGGGTTACCACAAAATCACAATATACAGAAGTGAAATCTGACAGATATGGTAAACTATTTTCATTCATACAAATTAAAACTTTGTTTCTTTTTGTTAATAGCTATTTAACTCAATTGACCAACACACTTAGGAGAAAAGTCTTTAATAAATAGTTAACATTTTCAACCACCACCACCACCCTATACTCACCCACTCCTTCAATGAAGGAGTAGGAATAAATTCCACATGAATAGCCCTACTGAGTCAATGTGTGTCAAACTGTAAGTGTTAGAGGCCTCCATTTATAAAAACAAAATGCCTACTGGCGATAGCAGAATCTGCAACACTTCTTGTACGCAGTATTTGCTTCAATAGAGGAATGTTTATTTTAAAAAAAACAGGCTAGAATGAAAGTTCAGTTCTAGCTTGTCTCTGCCCATCACATGAATGTCTTGTGAATGACCAGCATCTCTAGCTCTTTGCTGCTGGCCAAAACTTGCTTAACAATTGCCTGCTGCGCTAAAGGATTATGCTCAGCCCTTTGGCCCAGTGGCTGGAAACTAGAGTTCAGCAGCTTGATCTGAGGAGGAAGCTAAGGAGGCAAACAACAGGGTACTGCATACAAGGTTGGGAGAGAAGCAAGTGATGCTCCAGGACCAGAATTCAAGTGAATTAAATCAGTATTTGTGAGAAGCCTAGGCAATCCCCTTAAGTGTCTTAATACTATGGTGACACTTTTGATGATGGCATAGTACAGTGTATGGTACAGTGAAAGCATGCTCCATACCCCTCTGGTTTCCAACTGAGTTTGTGAACTAGCATGGATTCCCATTAGACATTTTGGCCCAGATCCACAAAAGGACTTGGATGTTGCAATGCCCAACTTTTAGGCACCTAGAGAAAAAAAAAATTCACAGGAACAACACTGCAATCTGCAAAGCCTGAGTTAGGGGCTTTGGCTCCCTATACAATGAATGGGGAGAGGGCAAGGCCTTAGAATGTAGTTCACAAAAGCCGGCTCAGTAGCCAGGGAGCCAACAAAGCTAGCCAAAGGGAGCAGCCAAAGAGAGGGGTGTGTGCTAAGTCTTCTCCCTCTGAGATAGATAGGTAAGTTCAGGCTGCAAGGAGGTGCCTGTCTCTACTTAGCTACCCACAAATAAGAACCTCCTCTCCCCGTCAAGTCAGCTGCACTTCTTGTGTTTCTTATGGGAATAAGCCTTGCTCCACACAAAACGGCCAAAGGAGGAGGCAAGCATCTCTGGATAACACGTACAAGGAGTTGTTTGCTAAGAACAAAACACATGAGAAACTGCCACCAACAATGGCCTACTTCAGACAGCACCTGAAAAGTGCAAATCAGTCAGCCCTATGGAATCATGCAACAGTTCAGTATCTTCACACATCCCGTCCGCAAAAGACGGGTGATAGACAGCACAGGACATCTTGTTCCTAACATGATGGTGCTGACACCTGCTCCAGAAACCATCCTCGCCTCTGTGCAATGTGGCTGAGAGTGTACCAGTGCAACAAGGAGACACAAATATCGCAGGAAAGATTTGATGTGCTCCAACGCATGCAGCTGGGAGTCGGACAGTGACAAGTGTAGCAACAGACTAACGAACTCATCAGACACAGATTCTAAAGGGGAGTAGAAATGTTTCAACTATCTGCAAATTCCTGTGACTATTTTTGTGAGTAAAATATAGCTTGAAAGGGTGTTGCATTAGACACTAGCTCATCGTTATATGTAGGAATTACATAAGAATACATGGTTATACTTTGTTATTCACAAGATATATTCAAGACATTCTACAGCCCGTATATAACACGAATGAGACTTTGATGTCATTTACACATACTGTTGTATTCAGTGATAGGAAGAAGATAATTTACAGTTGTACCACAGAACCTTTAGAGCAGATATCAAAAATATGTTTTATAATAAGGGGTAGGTCTGATCTGCCTAACTGCATAAAAACAGACAGAAAAACTTCTCTCCTATCAATCCATTCTACAAATAATGACAAGTACTTTGATGTATTACGTGGTACAAACAAGTTCACACTGTCATAGGACCACAAACTTCTGCTTTAACTGAAGGCAGAAAAATACAGGAAAATGCAAATCACCTGGGGCTAAATATTTCCTGAACTTTCCAGAACGGTACAATTTGAGCACCAAGTTGCATTAATTGGATTTAGAAGCTTTCTGCCCATTTTGGTCAAAGTTAAACTACATTTCTATGAGTTTGGCCCTTTTTATGATATTTCAGATTGGATGCACAAAATGGAACAATCCTGGTAGTAATGATGCCACCACCCAGCTCAGCCCAATAGTTAGAGCATTCATCTGGGAGGCAGGAGACCTGGGTTCTGCTTAATGGGGAGAAAGGATTTGAACAGGGGTCTCCCATTATCCCCATCAAGCAGAGGGGTGATTTGAACCCAAGTCTCTGACATCCCAGTTGAGTGCTCTAACCACTGGGCCATCAGACAGTCTGATAGCTTGATGTCTCAGTCTCTCTTATTAAAGCTGTTCCTCAGGAGATAAATAGTGACAGTGACCAAGCAAAGGTACTGGATCCTGTCTCCTACCTCCTGGTGAGGCCCCAGTCATTCTTTCATGATGTATCCCCAGTGGAACAGTTTCAGTAGGAGACCCTGAGGTACCCCCACATCAGAATAACCCAGTGCTCAGTGATCAGCCAGTAGACAGCCTCTAAGCGTACATACCAGATCAGCCATGCACGCATGACAGGCAAGGAAACTCCCATCCCTTCCCTTGGTTGATGGATCGCTTAGACATGAGACAAGCATCCAGACACCCAGGGGGAAGCAACAGCGTGCATGACATGAGGCAGAAATGTAGGCGCTGAGGGAAGTTTTACCCTGAAAATGTAGACATTGAGTGAGTTTAGGTGCCTACAGGGCTCAGCAGGAGTTTTGCAGATCATGGGGATGCACAGAACTGGGGCTAAGTACCTTGGGGGATCCCACGCTTTAACAGTGAAGCAAACCCCTAAGGAGCAGGAGATTCACTTTTATGGGCTCCCTAAATGACTGTCACTTCGCCCCCTGTGTATTAGGTATGTTATTTGTGCACAGTTAAATTTAAGCCCTGCTAGAAATGGGCAGTGTTACAGTTATTGTGGAAACCATAACGAACTTTTCTGTGCATTTACAAGTACATTACATGAGGAAATCTACACTAGAGTGCTATCCCTGCTTAGAATTCAAAGGAAGGAAAATGTGAAAGATGTGTTCTTGATCACATTCCAATATCTATAACGTGTGGAGTAACGCACAAGGCCACACAAGTCTGCAACTCTGTGCCATGTTATGTTACATTTAATTGCAAGTCTCATGCCAGACACCGGCGTGTGTTGGTTAGGAGTTGTCTTTCCTTCCCAGACCCCACCATCTTTCCCTCTGATCCCAGCTCCTCATTTCTCCGGTGACATGGCTGGCTCTGGCTCTGGCATGGTAAGGGCCAGGGAGTACCAGAGAGCAGAGAGGGGGCAGTGGTCAGGGGACAAGGAACCAGAGGTTGGATAGGCATGGGGATCCCGGGGGGCCTGTCAGGGGGTGGGGTGTGGACAGGGGTCAGGACAGTCAAGGAGCTGGAGGATTGGATAGACAGCAGAGGAATCCGGGGACAGAGGGAAGTTGGCTAGATATGGGAATCTTAAGGGGTAGGAGTGTGGATGGGGCCGGGGCAGTCAGGGGACAGGGAGCAGGGGTGTGTGGATAGGGAGTGGGGACCTTGGAGGGGGTGGACAGGGGACAAGAAGGGAGGGAGTGGTTGGATGGGTCAGGAGTTCAGAGGGGGGCAGTCAGGAGGTGGGATGTGGGAGGGGGCGGATCGGGGGCAAGGGCCAGACTGTCTGGAGAGGCACAGCCTTCTCTACCCAACTGATGCAGGGGAAGAAACATCAGGTCAGCGTGTAAATGTATGTCCCATTACATTGATATAGTGATGGCACCCCCAGTGGAGCAGCTATTGACTTTGCATTAATTTACTTATACTAGAAGAGGTAGTGGTAAAACGAAGAGAGGTAGAAGAGTTGGCTGCTTTTCATTGCCTTGTACAGTTTGACAAAGGGGACCGTATGGAGCAATTTGTGTGCACAGGAACGTCCTTTGAATCCTCCTGAGAGAGCTCAATGAAACTTTCCTGGAGGTACTTTGCAATCCTCTCCCAAAGCTTTCTAGGGACAACAGCCTGATTTCTTACTCCACAGTAGGATAGTTTTCCACACCAGTGGGTGATAACATTACCAAGCATCATTGCAGCACACAGGCTAGTAGCTTCACATACCCTGGCCTATGAAAGCCACGGTTGCTGTATGTGTATCCAAAATTGACATGAATGATCTTTCTCCTTGTTAAGTTCTATTCCATTCATGAACTGAGATTTTTACGTATTTGCTTTTAATTTGCACACACACAAATTTTCTTGCACACAGGTTTTGTTACTCAATAAAGTTCAATTGTTCAGAAAATAATTCATCTTTATTTATTCCCAACATGTGCTGCAGAATGCCTAGCAGAACTAAAAGCATCCACTTACTTGTTACTGTACAACATGACACATCTCATAGGATCAGTGACACTGTAATAATCATAAATGTACAGCAAGCACTACTAAATTAATAGGTGCATTGGCACTGTTATATTCACAGATGTACACCAAGCAGCACACAACTCCTAACAGCCCCCCAAAACAGCAGAGCCAGGTAGAGCACAATACATTATTGGAAAAGTTTTTTTTAAACAGTGAGCACAAGATCTCCCTGAGCCGTAAAGCTTTGCACTGAGCTCTTCTAATAGCCCTTGCGTCTGGCTGCTCAAACTCAGTGGACAGCTGCTTCAACTCCACTCAGGCAGTAACTTTTCCCTTTGCTTGACAGATAACTATGCAGGACACAGAACGCAGCTATCATCATTGGGATATTTTTTTCACAGAGATCCAATCTGGTGAGTAAACAACGTCAGCATCCCTTCAATCTACCAAAAGCACACTGAACTGGGATACTGCACCTGCTGAGCTGATGAATCTCTCCATTGACGCTGTCCGGATGGCCAGGAGAATAAGGGGTAGGCATGATTCACCAGGATCATTATTAGCATTTCAATATCACTAATGGTAATCTGCTGGTTGGAAAAGCAACTCCCTGCTTGCAGCTTTCTGAACAGTCCTACCTTCCTAAAGATGCAAAGATTACACCTCTTCCTGGACCAGCCCACACTGATGTTGGCGAAGCATCCACAGTGATCCACCACATTTGCACAGCCACACAGAAGTATCACTCTCTGTAGATGTACTCATAGGCAAGATGGGATGGTGCCGAAAATCATACAGCCACTGCATTTATTAAATCGTTTGTGCGCGCGCTCGGCTTCTTGTGTCAGCGCTGCGCATCCACCCCAGGAGCATTTGTGTCGATTGTACTATCAATGTGGGATGGATCCTGGAACCCAGTAACAGTTGACATAAGCAACACAGTGTCTATGCTGACACCGCATCAACCTAATGACATCGACCATGACTCTGTGCCGCTCGAGGAGGCGGTGTTACTAAATCAGCAAAGAGAGGCACTTCTTAACTGTGAAGTGTTGACCAGGTCTCAGTTTCAAGCCCTTTTAGGCAGGGCCAGGATTGTGCCTGCCTTTAGGAATCAGGCCCGTCACCACAGAACAAAATGCTGAAGGTGGCTGTCCATCTCTGGAAATTCAGGATCAGGAGTTCTTTACCCACTGTGGGAAATAAAGAACTACATGGGGATCAATCAATGAACATCCCAATCAAACTGCTGCAACAACTGAGAAATGTCTCACAAACAATGTCTTCTGTCCATACGTACTCTGAGCCTCTTAAAATAAGATGAATTAGTTCATCATTCCCTCTGAAGAAATGTCACAATAATCTAAATGCCAGGATAACTGACAAATTACGGCCAACGGGACCCCACATCTAGAACCCATTGTGATGACTGGCCTTACACTCCAATTACACAAAGCAACACCATACGTTTTTTGCTTTTTCAGTTTGTAGGCTGGTTCCCCTATACATTTCAAACCATCCTAAGACCACCATTACCCTCCTTCCTTTCCCCCTCATCAGGCCATTTAGAGATTCTATTGATTGATACACTGGTTCGACAACTGCTGACATATACCAGTGAACAGCCTCTCAGGTTTGTTGATCACAGCAGTCTCTCTCTAGAACAAGCACAAGGGCATCTGCTTAAGAAGCCCTTGGGAAAAGATGCCAGAGACACACAGCTCTTTCACAGCCATCTCTTAAACGATGGAACACAAACACTTCTGCCCTCACTGAAAGCTTCACTGTTAAGTCTAATTTAACCCATATCTTTACAGTCTCATGACAACAGGTATCCCAGTTTATTTGGATGCCAATTAATTATCCTGGGGAGAGTAAGAGACGCAAAGGATAAAGACTCACAGTGCACTGGGAACTGAACACTACAGTGCTAATAAGCGATGGTCACATAAACTACCCTATATTAGAAACCTACTGACCACTAGACTTACCTGTATGCCTCAGCTTCCATCCACAACGCACCACACGATCCATTGTCTACAGCCAAGCTCTAAGATACAACCACATTTGTTCCAATCCTTCAGACAGAGACAAACACAAGATCTCTATCAAGGATCCTTAAAACTACAATACCCACCTACTGAAGTGAAGGAACAGATTGACAGAGCCAGAAGAGTACCCAGAAGTCACCTACTACAGGGCAGGCCCAACAAAGAAAGTAACAGAACGTCACTAGCCATCACCTTCAGTCCCCAACTAAAACCTCTCCAACGCATCAAGGATCTACAACCTATCCTGAAGGACGATCCCTCACTCTCAGATCTTGGGAGACAGACCAGTTCTCGCTTACAGACAGCCCAGCAACCTGAAGCAAATACTCACCAGCAACTACACACCACACAACAAAAACTAACTCAGGAACTTACCCTTGCAACAAAGCCCGGTGCCAACTCTGTTCACATATCTTTTCGAGTGACACCATCATAGCACCTAATCATATCAGCCACGCCATCAGGGACTCGTTCACTTGCACATCTACCCATGTGATATATGCCATCATGTGCCAGGAATGCCCCTCTGCCATGAACATTGGCCAGACTGGACAGTTTCTACGCAAAAGAATAAATGGACACAAATCTGACATCAGAAATCATAACATTCAGAAACCAGTAGGAGAACACTTCAATCTTTCTGGTCACTCAATAGCAGACTTAAAAGGAGAAATTCATCAACAAAAAATCTTCAAAAACAGACTCCAACAAGAAACTGCTGAACTGGAATTAATTTGCAAACTGGATACCATTAAATTAGGCTTGAATAAAGACTGGGAGTGGCTGGGTCATTATACAAATTGAATCTATTTCCCCATGTTAAGTATTCCCCTACTGTTACACCTTCTTGCCAACTGCTTGAAATGGGCCATCCTGATTATCACTACAAAAGGTTTTTTTTGTTTGTTTGTTTTTTCTTTCTCCTGCTGTTAATAGCTCACCATACTTGATTAAGCCACTTAAGGTAGGTATGGCAACTTCCACCTTTTCATATTCTCTGTATGTATGTATGTGTATATATATGTATGTAAATATATATATATATCTACTGTATGTTCCACTCTATACATCTGATGAAGTGGGTTCTAGCCCACAAAAGCTTACGCCCAAATAAATTGGGTTAGTCTCTAAGGTGCCACAAGTATGCCTCATTCTTTTTACAGATGTTTGTGTGTGTTTGTCGTTACCAGGAGAGCAGCTAAAAGTCCTGATAAAAATGTTTCACGTTAACAGATAACTTATCACATCAACCTGGTGTCTATTTTCCCTTGCAAACCAATACGCAAGAGCAACTTTCAGATGAACCTACAGTCTTGAAGGCTGTGGGGATTCAGGACTGGATGTCCCAACCTAAGTTCCCTGTAAGATGTGCCTATTAAGCACCGCAAAGGCACTCAAGGAACCTGCCTGGCTGGGACCTGCCATGGCCGGGGAGGGACACCCCTCCCCAGCCTGGACTATGTGTGGGAAAAATTAGAGGGAACACTCCCAACTCTCTTACTCAATGACAGACAATTGCCTCTTCAGTTCAGATTTGTGCAAACTTCAGGCTGGAGCTTGGTAGTCACATTCTGGGGTCTCTGGACCTCCCGGCTGAAGAATTCACAAATCAGAAGAATCAAATGACCTTGCCCCATTGACTATAGAAACAATCCCTCTGTATGCAGAATTAATGACACTGAACAAGCCTCCCATTCATAGGAGAAAGGAAAATGATGGACGGAGCAAAACAGAAGTGGCAGGCAGGGAGCCTTTGCAGCCATACAGATCCCAGGGAAGAGTCAAAGGGAAAAAAAATCAAATAGAACCTTTTCACTGAAGCAACACATTTAAAAAATCCTCTCCATGGGACTTTTGGGGCTGGCCAGTCTGGAAGGTACAGGTTTACTGACTCAGTTAGAATCAGATTTTCTCCCTGCTCCATGGAGGCATGCATTTCTTGTTAAGTGCTGATGGTGCAAGGGGCTGTCTACAACCCATGCAGTGAGAGCAGAAAGCATTTAGTCTGAGGAGATGCTGTCCTCTTACTGCAAGGTGTTGCTCTCTCTGTCTTTAACCCTGAGGTCAGATACTGGCCGGAAGGAAGCATTTCCCTGAAAGAGACCATTATCACACCCAGTATTTTTGTTGACTACCACACACCTTGTATTGTTTACACTGTACAAGGAGGAAGTTAAATGCCAAGATGGGGAAATAGAGAACAGCCCTTGTGGTCTAAAAAAAGTCAAGTGCTCTGAGTTTTAGAAGAGCAGGACTAAGTCCCAAAAGCCCATGACGTGCTCTTAAAACTCCACTTGCAATCTACACCCATTCTTTTCCCAGAGAGCTCCCCTCTCCTGTACTATAACACAACCCAAAGGACTCCGGGCCGGCATTACAGGCCTGTCATTTAAGAGTTTGATAAGCAAAGGTCTCTCTAAGCTCCATGGTGAAGAAAAGTCTTCCCATGACGTCAATTCTCCTGTTGTGTGCAACCGAAACTCTGCACCCTTGTGCTAAGACAGGGGTCCCAAAAGAGGGACCTGGTTAGCTGCGTGCCAACCAAGCAATGATAGCAGAAAACTACAGAGGTGAGGCCCAGCAAGCTCTATTTGAAGTAATAACGTGACTGTCAATAACACAACGAGGTGTGTGCTGAATAGGCATTAACTGGTCAGTGTATCTTGGGATTGCGCTGATCACAGATATACTACTGCATCACACAGTGGCCTTTAACCTTCAACCTTCCCAAGGCCCCAGGGTGAAAGCAACCCCCTACGGCCAGAGACAGGGCCGAGCCCCAAACCTAAGCATCACCAAGAGGGCTCAGGGGAGAGCTTGAAGCTCAGGGGTACTGGGAGGGGAGGGGACCAAGGCCTGGAGGAGCGATGAGGGGCTGAGAAGAGACAGATGTGGGGGCAGAGTCCGGGGGCACTGGAGGGAGGAGCCAGGGATCAAGGATGCTGGGGAGTGAGAGGATAGAAGACCGGTGGCGGGGGGAGGGTCAGGGCCAGGGTGCTGAGGGGGGTTGAGGTCCGGGAGCCGAAGGTGTTGGTGGGAGGAAGGGGTTGAGGCCGGGGGCAATCGGGGAGGGGGTGTCGAGGGCCGGGGA
>ML677381.1:27962640-28284362 GCA_007922305.1 Dermatemys mawii
ACTAGGGGGGGAAATCAAGGCCGGGGGGGGGTCTGCCCTCGGGCCGAGCCGCCCTTACCGGATTTGGGCGGGTATCGATAGGCCGAGTTGGCCTGGATGTCAATGTCCTCCACGCCCGCAATGCGCCGGCTCAGCAGGGAGCCCATGGCGGGACCGGCCCGGCCGGGGACCAAGCAGCGGCAGGAACGGCCACCGAGCGTCCCGGACCCAGCGGCTCGCACCACCACAGTCAGCCGCGGGGCAGCCCGGGAAAGCGAGTCCTCCCGGCCTGTCGCGCAAGGCTGCCCCCACACCTTGGGACTACAACTCCCAGCAACCACCGCGCCCGGTCCTCCACCCCACAGCCCGACGGTTCGGCTGGGCCATACCAACAGCGGAGCTGGGGGTACGCGTAGGCTGTACCCCCTCACCCAGTGGACTCTTCAGGGAACGTGGGAGCTGTAATGCGCATAGCCGCCGGCAGAGGGCGCCGCCTCCTGTCCGGCAGCCCAGCCCAGCTTGCAAAGCCTGAGTTTGCTGCAGCCGGAGTAGCTGGAGCAGCCGTGGGTTGCGGCCAGACCTCGCCCGGCCCACACCTCACTGCCAGGGCTATGGGGATCCCTGAGAGGGACTCCTAGCATGGCTGGGCAGGGTGACGGAGCCCCCCGGCCTAACCAGATCAACCCCAGCACGGTGCGGGAGGGTGACAGGGAGCCCCCAGGCAGAGCATCCTAGGGCCTGCTACATATAAAATGATGAGGGCAAAATTAGCTGTTACCACTCAAGAAAGAGATCTTGGAGCCTTTGCGCCTAGTTCTCTGAAATCATCCACTCAAAGTGCAGTGGCAGTCAAAAAAGCAAAGACAATGTTGGGAATCATTAAGACAGGGATAGAAAATAAGACAGAAAATATCATGTTGCCTCTATATAAATCCATGGTCCTCCCTTGAACATTGTGTGCAGATGTGGTCACCTCATTTCAAAAAAGTTGTATTGGAATTGGAAAAAGGTTCAGAAAAGGGCAACAGAAATGATCAGAGGTATGGAATGGCTTCTGTATGAGGAGAGATCAATAAAACAGGGACTTTTCAGCTTGGAAAAGAGATGACTAAGAGGAATATGATTGAGGTCTATAAAATCATCACTGGTGTGGACGAAGTAAATAAGGAAGTGTTATTTACTCATAATTCAAGAACCAGGGATCACCCAATGAAATTAATAGACAGCAAGTTTAAAATAGAGCTGTCAATTAATATATGGGGATGTCGTGGGAGGAATGGGTGATGTTGGAAGCTTGGATCATGGTGGGCTTGGCTTTGGACTCTGCTGGGGGCCCGTAGTCTTCAGAGACCCCAGCTGTGACTTGGATGGAAATACGATGCTCCGTGTTCATGCTAACTAAAAAACTCACCAAGGAACGGCCACGTCACATGACTTTTACTGCCTCATACAAAATTCTCAGTAATCCACCCAGGGTGGGTCCCCGTTGTACACTTTGATCTGCATCCGTTCCCGCCTGAAACCTGTGGAGGCAGCCTCTCTCCAGCCTGGGCACTCACATCACTGCACTCATCTGTGGGCCTGATCCTGCAAAGGGCTGAGCACCTGCATCTTCTATACTCACGGGAAGGGGAGGATGCTCAGCACCTCCCAGGATCTGGCCCGATGTGAGGGCTGCACTGGCAGGACAGGAGAGAAGGTCAGAAGTACCTCACGCCTCCCAAACACGGATTTGTTAAGATACATTCACCTGGGCCATGTTACCAGAGATGCAGCTAACCTTCAAAGGGACCAGAGATTCGCCAGTTCAGATTCCTCATCAACAGGCCAGACCAGCTCTCCAGCAGGGAGTGGAGACAAAGGGCATGCCCTGGTCACTAAAGGAAGGCCTGGCTTGGCTTTCGCCTTAGCTGTTTTGCATCTGCTTCTGTGACCTGCTGGTAAATTGGGTAAAACATCCCATCAGCGCCTCCCTGGGCACAAGCTGTGCTGTGGCCTTTTCACCTCTTCCCCACCCTCACATATGCCCTCTGCTTCCTCTCCCCTCCCCTCCCAGCCAGCCCTCCCCTCTCTACTTCCCAAGCATTCCACCATCACATGAGCACTCTATGACTGTGTATGTGGGCTTGGCTACACTTGCACGTTATAGCACAATAAAACCACCCAGAGCGCTCTACCTTACTCTCCATCCACACTGGCAAGGCACATAGAGCGCTCTGACTCCCTGGTACTCCTGGGAGACACTCCTGGTACTCCACCTGGGAGACACTCCTGGGACTCCACCTCGACAAGAGGGATAAGGTCTGATGTGTATCGAGGGAGATGCTTCAGTGTCAGTATGAAAAAGGAGTTATGTTACTGCGCTCTGATTGACCTCCGGAAATGTCCCATAATCCCCTTATGGCAAATGGCCTCTCTTCTCATTGTTGTGAAATCGGAAGAGGGGTCTGAACTTACAAGACAGCATGCTGACATGCTAAGCACCCCAAAAACCCACTCTTTCTCCCTCCATATACACACAACACATTCCCTGTCACACTCCATCCCATCCCTTGCATTTGAAAAGCACGCTGCAGCCACTTGAATGCTGGGATAGCTGCCCATAATGCACTGCTCCCAATGCAGCTGCAAGTGTCGCAAATGTGACCACGCCAGTGCGCTTGCAGCTTTCAGTGTGGACAGACTGGAGCGCTTTCCCTACTGCGCTCTCTGAAGGCTGGTTTAACCCAAAGCGCTCTGCATCTGCAAGTGTAGCCAAGCCCTACATAGACAGTTAGCTAGCTAACAGATCAGGTGCCAATAAATGGCACTCAAGAGCAGAGGCTCTGGGTTTGTCCAAATGGCGCTGTAGCAGCATGTGGGTCCGTGCAGTTATATCAGTATAGTATTCACCAAGGTATCGCTAGCGTATAGGATACTGGTGTATAGCTCTACCAGCAAAGCGCTCTCCCTGGTGTAAACAGTGCTAGAATGTTGGAAGAATTCTTCCGTCAACCTAGCTACCGCCTCTCAGGGAGGTGGATTAACAACAGCAAGGGGAGAACCCCTCCTGTTGCTGTAGGTACTGCCCGTGCTGCGGGGCCGATGCCACGGTGCAGCTGCCCTGCTATAGCATTTTAAGTGTAGGCACAGCCCTAGTCTCACCATTACTGGTGCAAGAGCCTTCTTCTCTGCAGCGTCCATTTGTCTCTGCAGCCTCTGATTCTATCAGACTGGCCCACCTGGCACTGGGTGGCAAGGCGGCATGGTCTGAGCGCCAGGCAGGAAGCAGGCCAGCCTGCCCCTGCCAGCCTGGGCCAGGGCACAGCGCCAGAAACTGCAGAAGAAGGTCAGCAGACAGAGCGTGAGTGGGGCCACACTGGGCTGTTTGGGAAGGCACAGCCTCCCCCAGCCTATGAGACCTGCCACCCATGAATGACTCTCTGTCAGAAATGTCATTACCTGTTTCCAGGTCCCGGATAACTCATAAGAAAATGATCTTGAATGCTTATGGGTTGTAGGGGTGGGACGACTCACCCTTGCGATGCCTCCTGCTGGTTGTCCAGGGAATTAGCTCACAAGCCATCAGAGCACCCTCCGCTGGTCACCGTCCTGCTTGATGCTGGCCCCCCGTCTCCCTCCTAGATCCTGATGCCGTTTTACATGGGGTGTTGCCCCCTGGCAATACCCCCACACTCTCTCAGGGTCTCCCCTCCCTCGGGGACCCCCAACCCTCTATCCCCACCTTGCCTCAGTCTAGGGCTACTGCCAGTCAGCATCAAGCCCCCGCTCCCTGAGGCAGACTGCAGTGTAAAAGCCAGTCATCATGGACAAGGGGGGTTGGGACCTGCTGCCTTTCCCTGCAGCCCAGTACTGTTTTAGGCCCTCATATCAGGCCGCAGCCTGGGAGGTCACCAGGCCTGAGCTCCTCAGCTCAGCCTGCCCCTTCCTCAGTACTGCTCCACTCTCAGCACCCTTAACTCCCTTCAGGCAGCTAGATCCATCTCTCTCTAGAGCTGGAGGGAGGCTGTCCTACCTAGCTCCTCCCTGAACCTTTATAACAGAGCCATTTCAGGGCTGGAGGGGGGTCACCACCCTGCTACATGGGTCAATGTCCTACCAGATACAGTACAAGATGGGGTAGCAGTTGTTGTCTGCTATAGATTGTCAATCACACTAGGGGACAGGAAGACAATGGAACTTCTAAACTTTATGGATGACAATATCCTAACTCAAAGTGTTGCATCCCACATGGAGGAATTCTATCATAGCCCTCCTCTTGAGAAATAAAGAGGAACTGATCACAGAACTAAAAATTAATGCTAACTTAGGTACAAGTGATCATGACTTGATCACATTGATCACATTTATAATGTGTGAACAGAATAAAGTCCTGACCAGTGATGTACATAGTTGGTGCTGTAAAAGGGCCAAGTTCACAAAGATTAAAACAATTCTGAGCCAAATCAGCTGCAAGGAAGAATTTAATCAGAAAAATGTGAATGATAATTGGGAATTGTTTAAGAACACCTCACTAGATGCCCCGAAAAAACCCTCACAATCCTCCAGATGAGGAAGAAGTCCATATTGGTTAAAAAATTGATCTGATTTAGAGGGGAAGTAAGGCAGCTATAATATATGTGTATATATATATATATATATATATATATATATATATATATATATATATATATATAAAACAAATGGAAGACACATGAAGTTGAAAATCAGAAGCTAGGAATTGTTGAAAATAGATAAGGAAGACAAAGGGACACAAAGACAAACCTGTGGCCAGCAGAATTACAGACAATACAATTAAGTATATTAGAAACAAAAAGGATCCTAACAATGGTATGGGTCCATTACTAGGTAGAGATGGTAGAATTATCAATAATAATGCAGATGAAGCAGAAGTATTCAATTAATATTTCTGTTGTGTATTTGGGAAAATAACAGGTGATATAGTCATAGCATATGACAACACTCTTTCTATCCCACTAATATCTCAGGAGGATGTTAAAAAGCAAAACTTGCATCCAAGAGTTTTAAAAGAGCTGGATGAGAGCCCTGCCAGACCGATAATGTTGATTTTCAATAAGTCTTGGAACACTGGGGAAATTCCAGAAAACTGGAAGAAAGCTAATATTGTGCTAAAATGTAAAAAGGGTAAATGCTATGACTAATTAATTATAGGCCAGTTATTGATCCTGGGCAAGATAATGGAGTGCCTGACACAGCTCTTGATTAATGAAAAATTAAAGGAGGATAATGTAATTAATGCCAATCAACATAGGTGTACTGAAAATAGATCCTGTCTAACTTGATATCTTTTTTTAATGAGATTACAAATTTTCTTGATAAAGGTGATAGCAATATATTTAGACTTCTGCAAGGCATTTGACACGGTACCACGTGACATTTTGATTAGAAAACCAGAAACATAAAATTAACATGGTCTGTATTAAATGCCTTAAAAGCTAGGTAATTGATAGGTCTCAAAATGTAAATGGGAAATCATCATCAAACGGGTGTGTTTTTAGTTGGGTCCCACAGCAGTTAGTTCTTGGCCCTACACTATCTAACATTTCTATTTGTGACCTGGAAGAAAAACACAAAATCATCACTGATAAAATTTAGAGATGACACAAAAATTAAGGGAATGGTACATAATGAAGAGGGCAGGACACTGATACCGAGCGATCTGGATTGCTTCGTAAATTGGACACAAGCAAACAGTATGTATTTTAATATGGCTAAATGTATACATCAAAGAACAAAAAATGTAGGCCATGCTTGATTGATGGTAGACTCTATTCTGGGAAGCAGTGACTCTGAAAAGCTTTGGAGGTGGAGATGTGAATCAGGAGTGACCCCAACTAAGTATATGGAGTTAAGTGGAGTAAATCAGGACAACTCCAGTGAGGTCTAGGAAGTTAACTGGTGTAACTCCAGTGAAGTCTACCTGCTGTGAATCAGCAGTAACTCCAGTGAGGCATATGAAGCTTCACCAGGATAAAGTAGAGTAACAGGTAGATCAGTCCTATTAACACTGCTAAAGTATTTCTCCAGCTAAAAAGAATTGCCCTTCAGCTGTCTCCTGGGCTAGGAGAGAGGTGTGCTTGTTTCAATAAGGAAATGTATTTACCTTCAGACCCTAGAACAACAGAGCGGCTCATCCAAAGTCCAGTGCTTCAGGATTTTATTACCCACTAAAACAATCTGGTTTGTCTTTCCTGCTAGGCGTCTGTTTCCTCCTCACTGTCACTCGTGTTCCAGCTGTAAAAGCCAACGGTCACCACCTACTCCTAGAATAACAAATATAGTCCTAGAGATTCAAGGCAATTTATTTGTGACCTAGGAGTGGTGCCTGTGACCTCTGCCTCTATAAATACCACCCTGCTCCCAAGGGCTTTGAACTCTCCTCTGTTGGCTTGGGGCACAAAGCCTCACCCTCCCCTCCCCCCGAAACCCCCCCCCGAGCAAACGCTAGTTTCTAAAAATATCAATTTTTCTTTAATTATACCAGCTTTTGGAGGAAATTTTTTTCCCTACCATGTTTACACCTTGTCAACTAAAGATCCCTCTGGGCTGTTCTGTGGGGGCTGGCTTGACCTTATAAAAACACTAGTCACATCCTGGAACACGGCACACTTCTCCAAACTCTGTAATGGGCCCGGATGGTAACTGGCCCACAGTACTGCTGCTATTATATGGTCACTCCCTCAGTGTAAATGCAGACCAATGGGATCAAGTAGGTGTAAGGCCTGCCCTGCTTTGCACCGTGACTGCAGCGCACCTTGTACTAGAATGGACAACACTGTGGCATGTTTGTACAAAAGCAATGGAAACCACTGCAAATCACACAGGTTAGATATGGGACCTGCTAGAGCACGTTCCACAAACCCTTCCGGCCTTACATATGTGTGACTGCACCCAAAATGCAGCCAAGGGATGGAGGAGTTAGGGAGCATCCACCATATCACCACAAAACGCAGCAAGGTGGCCAGAACTAATCAGCCACTGCTGCTGGCCCGTGTACTCGTTGCTGAGCACAGGGAACACTGTGGACTTGGGAACATTTTTTTCCCTTTCAGCTCCACTTGCTATTTTTCCTTTGCTTTATTATCTCCCAGCCCTTCACACTGAATGTCCATGCCTGCTTATCAGTCCCTGGTACTTAGCAACGCCATTATTTCCTTGTCTCCCTCCCTGATAGTGCGGTAGCCCAGCACTGCCTGCCTGGCTGCGTGCTTTCTTCTGATATGGTAATGATGGGTTCTCAAAGGAGCCTTTCATGTCACCAGGAGCCCCCAGCCACTTTCCAGAGCATTCAGCCACTATGGGCTCTTGTTTTACAACTTGACAACTATGTAAATGGGATAGGAACATGGTTCAGCAAAGCTAGGGATGTGAGAATGGCCCTGCAGGCTGCGCAATTCACTATCTTGCATTACTTATTTATTAGTAGTATTTATTATTATTGATCATTTGTGCTGTGGTCACATCTAGCCCCAGTCACAGGCCAGGACCCCATTGTGCTAGGTGCTGTGCAAAGAAAAAGCCATTGTAACTGGATGACTTGCCCTGCTGGGATGGAGACCTGGGCCTAAGACAGCCCTGGCTTTGGAACGAGTACCACCTGAGGGGAATCAAGCACCCCCTAAGAGAACCCAAAAATGAGAGAAGAGTCTGGTAGCGGGAGCTTGGAGGGGAAAGTCCAGTGAGTGGTTGAGGGCCCCCCGACTGGGTTTGGGACTGGATGTCAGAGCCCCAGGGAGGGAGAGCTGGGAGGACTGGCCAGGAGCTCGGAGTTGAAAGAAAAGCCCTGAGACTGAGAAAAAGTGCCAGTGCTATGTATGGACTTCAATTTGGAACACTGGTTCTGATATTAAACTAGCCCCAGGCAGGGGTATTGTTAAGTAATCAGAGAAAGCCTCTGTGAGTTCTTTAAAGGGCCCCGAAGAGAGGAAACAAACAGAGGTGGGGAGCCTGCAGAGACACCCCTGCCCAAGGGTGCTCAGCAACAGGCCACCCCACTGTAGACAGTCCCTGCCCCAAAGCGCTTACCATCCACAGCAGCTTTAGTTCTGCTTAGATAGTGATAGGAGCAAGGGACACAGTTTGGATCACACATGCTGAAGTCCGGGGATGTGGCATCACAGGGAGGGGATGATAGTTTAGCCCGGAGCAGCTTCTGTTCTTTATACAGTTACTAGTTTGGTGCCAGTCATGCATCCAGAAATGCACACGACACAAAGACAGTCCCTGGCCCAAATGTTTTCATATAGAACATCACATTTGGGAAGCTGGGGTTCAGTTTGGCCTCTGATGCACCTGGAGCTCATTTGAAGAATTGGGATCCAGATAAGGATTTGGCTTCGCAAAGCTCAGAAATATTCCAGTTTGGACAATTGGTTTCAAGGCCATTGTGATCATCTAGTCTGGCTTCGTGTATAACACAGACCAGAGAACTGCCCTACTGAACTCAAATCTGTTTACCTGAGGAGTTGGATTCCTGACCCCTGGTGAATGTAGCATATATATCATTACTGTGTGTACCTGCACCATAAAGGACAATGCACATTTAGAACACATTCATGATTCTCCTAATGGAGAATAATGAATTCACTGCTGTAGCTTTCCCTGGTTAAACATTACCCTGGTTTACCAGAACAACATATTGATTGCCCCTGCAGATTTTCATGTGGCAGTAGAACCTGGGGAAGGCTAAAGTGTATACTCCCAACCCAGTCCTGCAGCCTGCTAGAATCGAGACCTATAAAACGTCCTTGTGAGTCTCATTATCAATGTGGAAGTCCCATCAGAAGTGACAACCTCCAGCTTGCGGTGCTTCCTGTTTGGATGCAGTATAGTAGTGCTTCTCAAACCGGGGGTCGCAACCCCGCAGGGCGATTCCCGGGGGGTCGCAAGCTCTGTGCGCCGCCGAATTGCCGCCATGCCAAATACTTCCGCCTTCGGCGGCTTTTCGGCAGACATGCTGTGCGCATCACAGTGTTCTCCGAAAAGCCGCCAAAGTGAATGTTTCTGGCGGCTTTTCGGCAGACACCCACAAGGAGCGGAAAACTGGCTGCAGACCCTTGAAGTTTGAGAACCACGGCATATATAGGGTGACCAGGTGTCCCAATTTTGTAGGGGCAGTCTCGATTTTTGGGTCTTTTTCTTATATAGGCTCCTCTTACCCCCCACCCCCGTTCCAATTTTTCACACTTGCTGTCTGGTCACCCTAGCTTACACCACTGTATCCTGGATGCTGTCACCTCCCTTCTTGGTGTGTATGGGGAACACCGATCCATTCCCTTTCACAGCCTCTCGCTCCAGACTCATCAGCCCTTAGCTGGGCAGCACTTCAGCCCTCTCATAGGGCATTTGGCATACAACCCACGGTACCTTGGCGTTCCCCAGGTTTGACCTAGTTTCAGAGAAGGGTTTACACACAATATGGCTTAAGCCTGATCCTGGTGGCTGGAGCCCCTTTGTGCTAGTGCATTAGCTACAGCCTCAACCTCCCTGCACGCAAACAGGAAGCTGCATGCGCCTGATTGTAAACAGTGCGAGCCTCCCTCCCATGCTATTGCCATGCTGGCAATGGGCCCAGCAGCAGCAAAAACCAGCCTCACTACAACCCTGGCTGCTCCCAGCCCCGCGCCCACCTCCCTCGCGTGCTCATTGGGGCCGCTAGATTTGTTTACCTTATATGGTCAGGTACTAACACAGCATGGCCGATGACTGGCTGTCCTGACACGTCACTCAGAACACGTCAGCCCCCCCCGAAAAACCATGCAAACAAACCAAGGGCTCCTGGGAAACGTAGTGCAGAGTACTTTGCCTACCTGGGAGCCTGGTGCCTGTTCAACCTGGTGCAGGGTGGGGACTGGCTTCCTGGCAGTGCTGGTACTAGCCCATTGGGGGCCCCTGCTCACACAGTACAAACTATGGGGGGGAGGCGCCTGGAGCTACTCCAGGTCTGAAGCATTTGCTTAGATTGGTTTTGTATAGCGCTGGCTCTGCTGATCAGTCAGCCGCTGTCCTGCTGTGGGCACTGAGCCTTGCTGCTGAGTCTGAGAGGAACTGGTACAGCAGCCATAGGAGGGAGGCATCCCTTGCTGCGTGACTGCCCTGGCACAGCTTCATGCTCTCCATGTGATGTCCTATTTCCCAGGGTGTGGAGGGTGAATCCCCAGTAGGGATGGAGGGGAACCCATAGAGCAGGCCCATGGTGTTTTTCTGCTTTTAAAACTGGATCAAGCAAAGGCAGCCCACGAGGAAGCGACACTGCTATGGATGGCCTGGGTACCAGCGATGGGACTATCCCGCCTCCTTAGCCCAGGTGAACAACTGTGGCCTTGCTGCAGCCTACGCTAGCCTTGCCTAGGCCTGGCCTAGTGCATCAGCCCATGGCAGTGGTGCACGGAGTCGAAGTCCTGCAAACAACTCATTGCTCTGTGGGGCGCAGAAGGGAACTTGCTCTGCCAGCCTGCCTGTGTGCACGGGTGGGTTCGCTCCAAAGCTTGTCTCTCTCCCCAACAGAGTCTGGTCCAATGCCAGCTGTTACCCCAACCCGACCCGCCGGGCACCGCAGCTAGCCAGCCCAGCCTCCGGACTACAGCTCCCAGCCTGCCCGCCCGGCCCCGCCCTGGCTGTGCCGTCAGGGAGGCCAGGCTGGGTGAGTCAGTCCCCTGCCTCCAGTAAATATTTGTATTAGCAGGAGCCGGCTCTGTAATGGTGGCTGCGCTGTGAGCGGCGCAGACCCAGGGACCCCAGGGCACAGCAGGCAGCGAGCGGCCGGCGGCATGTCGGTGAACATGGACGAGCTGAAGCACCAGGTCATGATCAACCAGTTCGTGCTGACCGCGGGCTGCGCCGCCGACCAGGCGAAGCAGCTGCTGCAGGCGGCGCACTGGCAGTTCGAGGTGAGCCCCCGGGGCGAGGCAGAGCCGGCGGGGGAGGAAGAAGGCGGCCGCCCCCCCGATCGCAGCCCATTTGCAGCCCCGGCGAGGTCGCGGCTGGCCTGACCCTGCAGCCTGGGGCGGCCCCGGGACGGCTGGCGAGCAGACCCCGCCGAGCCGGAGGGCGCGGGTGGGGCTGCGGGGCAGGAGGGGCTTCCTGGCGCTCTGCTGCAGCCCGCGCCGGGGAGAGCTCAGCCCGGCCAGCCCCGATCGGTCCTCTGGCGCCGCCAGCCTGGCCCCTCGGGCGGGCCGGGGGCTCGAGCCTGAGGGGGCGGCGGAGGCAGGGGCTCCTGGGCGTGGGCAGTGCCGCTGCGGGGAGGAGCCCCGGTGCTGGGCTAGGGGTCAGTCCGAGGCAAGCTTCGTGCCCAGGGCGTCAGCCTGGCCTTCTGACCTGCCCGCCTGGCTGCTGTGTCCAGAGCTCGCAGCAGCCCCCAGCCGGCTGCCCTGGAGTGAATGTGGGGAGAGGGGTTCCTGGGAGCCCCCAGTGCCATGTGCCCCCATCCTGCCCCTCAGGAGGCTAATCCCAGGGACATCCACCCTGCCTCAGTTGCTGCCAACTGCAGCGGGTGTCCCAGGTCTGGCAGAAGAGAAGGCACCGCGGCTGCGGGTACTGCCGCCGTTCAGGGAGTGGGAGGTGGGACCGGGAGTTGTTTGGGACACAACTGTCTGTGCGCTGCCCTGACAGACATGTGTGTGTGTGTGTGTGTGTGTGTATCCAGCACACCCGCTTCTGGGGAACGCTCCATGCTGTCATAGTGCTGCTGTTTGACTGACCTGTGTTGGCCTGGGGTGGCTTTGTGTCTCTAACCCTTCTTGGGAAGGGAGATGCCATCAGTATTGTCATTCTGGCTCTGTTTTAGTGTTGGTGTGAATTGTGTGTGTGTACATGGATGGGATATATATGTATGGCCCTGTGTGTATTAGACGCATGTAGGAGTGTATATATGGCTAGTGTGTGTTTGTATGGACAGCTGTCCATGCATATGAGTACTATATAGCAAGGGTGTATGTCTGTGGACGGGCGTGCTTGTCTTCTGCCTATGTTATTAAAGTGGGACTGTTTTTCATTGCTCCCAGAGGGTCAGGGTTTCTCCAGGCTGGCTGTAGCAGATCTGCAGGGGCCACCCAGCCCTATCTGGGCCACGCTCAGGAGTGGATTTGCTTTTAAAGGGAGGTAGAAGGAACACACCCAGAGCATACACGCAGTGTTGGGGTGAGCTCTGGCACTTCTGGGCCAGTCTTTCCATGCTCATCTGTACTTGGTGGTTGGGGAGAGCATAGCAGTAACTGACCTTATGTGCACTCCCACAACACCTCCCCCTGTTCCCCTTAGTGGCTGTGGGTTGAAGAGCCCCAATCTGGCCTTTCCTGTGTTCCTGCCCCCTGGATTTGACTCCTAAGGCAGCACCAGGAGAACAGATTTTGCTGATTAAAACTTTACTGACTCCAGCGGCTTATTCCTCTGGCCCAGAGTCAGGATCCTCTGTGACATCAACAGTGATTGCCGGAGAAGTGACTGTGATGTCATACATGGGATTGCAGCTTCAGGTGGGGAACATGCAGGCAGACTGTGTGGGCGCAGTAGTCCTGGGAAGCTCCCTGGTGGTAAAGAATGGGAGTGTGTGCGTGCTCAGGGGATGTAGCAGGCAGGGCCATGTCCAAACAAAATGTTTTCCGTGCAGCACCAGCAGCTGTTTGCCCCTCAGTGTGACGGTTTTGTCACTAATGGCACTGTTCTAATGAACGTGTCTGTTCTGTGACACAGAGGGAGGTTTGAGTCAGTGTAGAGTAAGAGGTTTCTATTGCACACAGTTGCATGGCTGGGGCATTCGTTGTTCTATATGCGTTGCAGCCCTGATCTGTAAAAGAAACAGTTGTGGGTGCATTTAATAGCATGGAGTCATTTGACTCCCTGAGGTTGCTGGTTTGATCAGGTAGTTCAGACAGCTAGATACTGTAGTGACAGGTTTTCCGGGTGCAAAATCAGAGGTTGCTGGTCAAAATCAGACTCTCTGTATATGTGTGTGTGCATACATGTGCAAATCCAAACAGATGAATATCTCACTCTCCATTCACTATCTGTGCACACTGAGAGAGGCAGATTATGCAAAAGGAAATATCGGACACATTTACATGTGTAGTATGACCTTGATTCAGTTCCCCACTGTAAATCAAGATCAACCCTACTGGACATAGTCAGACAGGTGTGAGAGAAGGGTCAGGCCCTACCGCCTTTTACGTGTAAAGCACCATGTAAGTTCTGAGCAGGAACTTGCGACAGAAAGTTATTGTTTCACTTACATTTTCCAGAAATTTGCCATTATTTGGCAAGTTGCGCAAGTGCGAGCAGCAGTGTGCTGATCGCGGGTCTCGTGCTGGTGTGGCACTTGTGTGACTCACAGCTGTAAACAGCCCAATGGGACAAGTTACCAGTCACTTTTGGTACAAAATGATCAGATGGTTCCCTTTGCAAAATGGCTACTGAGCGTGCCCCCTTCTCCGAGCTCTGCTCTAGGAGTATTGTCTTCCGGGTACTCCAAATCCCTCTCAGTCTGAGCCCATGATCTGCATTTGCAGAGTATTGTTACTCCACCCCTGTTCACGGGTGCCCTTCTCCAGGCTGGACCAGCTCCTCGGCATGTATGACTCTGTGGAGTTCAGTGGAGCTGTGCTAATTTACCCCTGCTGAGGGAGCTGGTCCACTGAGTGGTCTCCTTGGTATCAGAAGGGATTGCTCAGTATAAAGGTGGCAGAATTGCGCTCTGGAGGGTATTGATGCATACAGTCTCTTTTACATGGGAGACCACATTGCTCTTGTTACTCAGAACTCCGTAATCCATGATCCCATGAGCTGTGCACCGAGAGCATTATTGCTGTTCCTCTCCTGCATCACACCGTGGCCCAGGGATAGAGAGCGCAGCCTGGCCACCAGTGTTTCGCTGGCAACTGATGCTCCCATTCTCTTTTGGCACGATGGTCCATTCCTGTTTAAACTGACATTTCAAGGTAATAAATTGCCTGACAATGAAGCTGAAATGAGCTGGAAGGTCTGATGACAAAGCAACAGGAGTTGGCTGTTCCTGCTGCATCTTTGGGCTTGTCTAGAGGAGAAATTTACCAGCATAACTCTACTAGTATAATTCAACCAGTCTAGTTACACCAGTTTTATCCCTTGTGTGGACACTCTGATACCAGAATAACTTCTGGGGTTATATTGGTTTAACTAGAGCAGTATCATTACACTGGTAGAGTTATACTGGTAAATTTCCCATTCTAGACAAAGCTCTTAATCCATACAATCTGCCCCATTAACAGCCCTTCCAGACTGCTCCACTCAGCAGGGTAATGCTTTAACCTTTGAACACTATGCTGTTTCCAAGCATGTGACACCTGGGTTGTGCTCATTTAAGGACTGGAGAGAGTGGATCTGGGGGCTGAGAAGTGTTCCTAGCTTCTGGGAGGCAGGTTGCGCAGGATCACATGAACATACATTGCGATATGTCTGGGGGCAAGGGCTGTCTGTGCTAGGCACTGTACAAGCACAATGGTGGTCCTGCTCCATGACTAGGGTTCTAGGCCCTGTGGTAATCATCATCATCATAATAATGAGGGGGCATTTCCTTCAGCAGGGTTGGGTGCACAGTCAGGGAGCGAACCAGCAGTGGGTGGGGAATCCAAGCTGGGGTGCTCTGGGGCAGGGAACTGGAAGGTAATCTTGATGGGAGGGGGCAGGGATCAGCATTTGGGGGAGCTGTAGGAGACATTTGTCTCTGAGAACAAGCACATGTCTTTAGTTCTTTTGGGGTGAGTTTCACTTGTTCTTGGCATTGTAAGGGTTAGTAGCGAATTTCTGGGCTCCTGTCATTTTACCACCCAGCCTCTCTGGTCTTTTTGGGAATTTCCAAATCTGTCCATTCACATCAGAGGAGAATTCCAGTCCCATAAGAGCCCTGGTACCCGGTAACCCACACAGGCTCAGGGAAAAGCTGACAGACAGACCAAGAGGCTGGGTGTCCTTGATTCACTAGAGCTGGGGATTGTTGGTAATTTACTCAGTAAAATGTGTGTTGACTTTGGCCTGATCAGAGGCTGGTTTCCAGGAAGGCTTTATCCAGCATTTCCCAGTGAGTGAAGCTAAATCTGCTGCCGGCAAAGCCGAGATTGCAGGGATCCCATCAGCTCAATCGCAGCAGTGTACTTCAGGAGGAGACTCACTCAAATCTATTGAATTGTTCCAATTCATCCCAAAGTACCTGAGAGCAGAACCTGGCCTTGCCTGTCAATTGGTAACTATTGATAGGTGAAGCACCTTCAAACCATGCACCCTCTGGGGCAAACACACACATTGAGATCCTTGTGCAATGCAAACATGACTGTGTTGTGATGCACGGCCATGGTGTCAGAACACGGCCTACGCCCCAGCCATGTTACATGATGCTCTCAGTGTCCTGCGAGTCTCAGGTCCAGCAGGTCAGGAGCTCCCAGTAGGTGTTTGATATCAATGGGGAGGGAAACATTACCAAAGACAACACACGCTTGTGGGGCGGGAGTTGGGAAACTGTTAGTTTGTATGCTTGGAAGAGGATCACAGCCTGTAACATATTAAAAAAGGCCTGAGAAGGACACCATTAATTTTAAAGGAACATTTTTCTGTCTCTTGGGAATGGGGTGGTTCTGGTGTCGGGGGTATTTTGAGGATTCCATCTCTGGCTCTTTCACTAGCCCTAAATTCACTCCCATTTGAAACCACAGCAGATTTTTCTCTCTGCCTTTTTTATTTTTTTTTAAACGTTTGCTGCTGTTGCAATGATGTCAACTTTGTTGCCACAGTTTAGGGGGTGGGTCCGGTGGGATAGGGTGTGTGCCACCAGGGGATTGGCTCTTCCCATGTGCCCCTCCTCCTGGTGGAGGCGTTCCAGCCTTGGATTAGACTGGTGACTTTCCAGAGCTCGGGGAGGGGAGCATTCAGGAGCCGCTCCCCCGTGGGCCAGGCTGTTATCGAGGGGCAAGGAACAGTAACTCCACCAGCAAGTGGAAAACCTGAAAAGGGTTTTGCTGAGATATTTAGAGCACACATGGGGCTGTCTGTGAAATACAAGGGCGTGCAAAAATTCCTATGGCTCAGTCCCCTTCTGCTGCTGTAAAGGGAGGGTCGGGGGAAGAAGAGAGACACCACTGAAGTCAATGGGGCTGCACCAGGGTGAAACCAGAGTGAACGAGAAGAGGATGAGTTGCTTCATTTTGCATGTGTGCGCACACGTCTATGTCCTGACTAAGTTCACGCCTAGACCATCCACTTCACCCCCTTACATTCCTTTGTTGTTGTAAGGTGGGGCAAACCACAGTCCTGCCTGGCAGCCACATCCTGCTGCCCTTCTCCCCCAGACTCCGAAGTTGCAGCCCGCGCTCACCCTCCAACTGCCGAATTGATCTACTGCCTGTTCTGTTGCTGGGGAACACAGCTAACGAGCAATTATTGGGCCTCTCTGGTGAAAGGCAGGAAGATTAGTAACTCCGCCAGGTGTCTTTAGTAGCAGTGGGCACCAGGATCAAACAATGCCTGGAGTCCTGTTTAAATTAACTAAAACCAGGGAATCTGACCCTTCCTAGCTTCTGTGTCCGAGCTCCTTGCACACACCAAGGGCTCCCTGTGGGCCACCCTCTCACTTCCCAGATAATGCAGGGACTTGCTACAGACCCCCCACCTCCTCCCTTATGCCAGGGGCACTGTGGCCCCTCCATTGCCCCCTCAGCCATGTGCTAAGAGCTCTGGGCCCTCCAATCTCCCCATGCCAGGGGTTGTCTCCTTTTTCTCTCTTGCTCCAAAGGACCTTTTGTCCCTTGGACAGAAGGGAGGGGTGGGCAGCTGATGTCCTCTCCTCCCACCCCCAGCCTGGAGCAGGCTTTGGGCAGGCTGTGAATGAAGCCTCCTTCGCTCTCTTTGCCCGCTGACTCCCCTGCTGGCTGCGCACCCAGCCTGCTGCTGGGATGCAGCTCAGAGAGGAGAGCAAAGAGCCAGTGTTAACTGATGACCGTTTTTAGTCCCACCAGGGGCTCTGGGGGCCTCTCCCCCCACCAGGGGCTCTGGGGGCCTCTCCCCATTCACCCTTCCCCCCCATGCCAGGGGTTCCCGGGGGCCCCTTCCCACTGCCCCTTTTCCCCAGACCAGAGGCTCTTTGTGCTGTCCATTCTCCCCCCCCCCCCCCCCCAATTCTTATTTCTTTCTGGGTGTCAGAATTTTAAACTCCCTGGGAGGAAGGGCAGAGGTGAGATGGGTTCTTGTTCTGCTAGAAGTTTTTAATGGCTCCACCCGCCAGTTCTTTGATCCACTGACAATTTCAGACCTGATTGCAGCTGAGGGGTCTGCCAACCAGATGCCAGAGGCTCCAAATGTCCCCTATTTTCCCCCTCCCAGTTTTCCCCTTTTCCCCCAAAGCAACAGAGTTCTGCCCATTGAGGTTTAGTATGTTGCCTGGAATTTTGCAGCTGATCAGATTTAGCATTTTAAAATGATCACTTTACATTTAAACAGCCAAATGCCATCAAGTTGAGTGTAGGGCCTTGGAGGCTCAGCCAGTAGAGGGTGCCTGCCCTTACCTAAAACCACAACCCCCCTTCTCCCCTTTAACTCCCGGGTCTCCTTTAGCAATAATTGCCTTCCCCTTTCTGCGTTTTGTTAACATTTTATAACAAGCCAACTAAACGACTACTAGACCAACCAGCTGGCTGGTAGCCAGCTCCATAAAACCTGAGCTCCCAGCCCCACCTCAGCCATCCACCCCCCCTCATGTGACTTCTCTCAACCGATAAGCTCCCTCTGCAGTTCCTCTCACCAGGGCCCCAGCCCCTGTCTTAAGATATGTCTGCCTTGTAAGCACAGTATAGCTACAGTTTGAGCAGCTTTAATCTAGCTAGGTGAGGTCCCAGCGCAGCGATGTGTTCTCAGCATGGGCTGTACAAACCCACCTGGAACCTGCACAGTTAGCCTTGGGATGCAGCTGTGCTGACACATTACCACAGCTTCACAGCCACCAAGACCCGAACTAGCAGGATTAAAGCTAGCTCAGGGCTGTCATCACACTCAGTGGTTACCGTACAGACAGACCCTGAGACAAGCACCAGAAGCTTGGTCCTGGCTACCCACTTTGGGCCTGTTTCCCCTATTAGGTAACCCCAGGTGTGTTCACATTCACTTCCTCCTTCACATACCTGCCATCGCACAATAAAGAGATCGCAGTTCGGGAGTGTGGGGAAAGCCAGACTGCTCAGTTTGGGGCATGCTATTGAACTCCCAGGAGTCTAGGAAAACTGTACCTGCCAAGAGATACAGAGACCCTCAACTTTCCCAAAAACTTCCCCAGTTTGTCTGTCGGGGGAGCCAGAGAGCATCATATGACTATTAGTCTGTTATCTGATAGGAACCTACCCTCTGTCCTCCCATATCACCTCTGGAGAGAGGCACACCTGTTACCCCCCACCCTGGGCTTACACAAGCAGCTAGCCAAGCAGATGCCACCATGGCCCTCAGTATTGCAAACATTGGCACCTCTGCACTAACTGAGCATAGCACACTCTTCATTTCCTCCCCTGAACTATTCTGCAGCATAGCTGTAAACAATTGCCGTGGTTTACCTCAGAAGTGGCTGCATTTTGGGGGGGTGGTCAGATTGATTCTTACAGGGATATTGTTTGAGACTCTGTAAAATGCTGCAAGGGTGGCCAAACTTGCTACAGAAATCAGTTAACAACATACTGAAAAGACACTGCACCTGGGACAAACTATAAAACACCACAGACCTGATTCTTCTCTCATCTCCGTTTTTATACAGCGTGAACCACTTACTTACCTTGAGTTACTCCAGATTTACACAGTGGGAGAGGGCTGTCCAGCCCCTTCCATCCAACACCCCCTCTGGTCTGTTTGATTGTTTAATTCTCTGGAGTCTCTCAAACTCCCAAATGATTTGGATGTTCCTCAGAATATCAGCTAAATGGGGATTTCTAAACCCTTGCCTCAGCCTGGTGTTAGGGGGTGCTGTGCTGCTGGAGGTGAGACACAAAAGCAAGGTCCTAACTGCTTGTGGTCATTATAGATCACCTGGCACTTTCCATGAGCCTAGGAGCGCTCGCCTAGGTCTCCTTGTCTAATTCAAGCTTGGGTAATTACATTCCACTACCCTAAATTCTCCCTAGAGCCCCACTTGGATTTGGTATTCTTCTACACTTCCTATGCCAAACAACTGCATAATGTAGTGCTGGGCTCCACCCCAGAAACGGCTGCATTTCACCAGTGAGTGAAGTATGTCCATATGTGTAGCATCTGTCTGTGAAACTAAATGGCAAACACTGTTTGCTCTGCAGAGGCCCTTGGAGCTGTTCCGCACGCAGTGTTGTGTGTGTGTTTTTAAGAAGAAGTGGCAGTCTCGGGGGGTTTCTCTGGAGCCATGGCATGGGCTGACCAAGGGGGCCGTGCCTGTTTTTGCATGGCGTGGAGGCCAGTGCCTAAAGGGGCTATTTCTGGGTGGTTGCAGGGTTCTGATCACAGGAGGTGGCTGGAAGTGTGACGCAGGATCCAGAGTTTGGTGGCGAATGGGGGGTGATTCTGCTTTCGCTCACACACAGGTGGGCTTCTTCTGCACTGCCCTGCCTGCTCCTGGAGCCCCACCCACCAACAGAGTGCAGGACACTGGCAGTCAAGAGCCACCCATGCTGAGCCGAGATCTGGAGCTGGGCCCTGATCCTGGAGCCCTACTCTGGGGCATGAGGGAGCTAGACCAAGCCTTAGGCTTGTGCTCCAGAGGGCCAGGTGTGGGCGAGCACCTCGTTCCCAGCCAAATGGTAAATCTCTTCCTTCCTTTTTTCCAGACCGCACTCAGCGCTTTTTTCCAAGAAACAAACATCCCCTACAGCCATCACCATCAGATGGTAAGTGCTTCCCTGCCCTTTTCCTCTCCTAAGTCGGTGCCCCAGCAGTGCTGACATTGCACGGCTGGGCTGCTGTTGCTAATGTCCAGGCCTCTGTTCCACCCCTCCGAGAGGGAGGGCAGAAATACACAGCAAAGCCACCGGGTCGGGGGCAGGAAGCTTCCTGCCCAGAAAGAGAAGCTGGGGATGGACTGTTCTGAAAACATCCCATGGGGGGAGCCAAAGGCCTCAGGCTGGTGCATGCAGTGTGGCTTATTTGGGTTGAGGGTAAACGAGGCCTGCAAGCCAGGGTGCAGCAGCATGCAGTGTGCCCTCTATAGCAGGGGGCGCTCTCTAGGGAAATGGGAAGAGGAAGATGCTGTAATTTGCACCTGTCCAATAATGCAAAGCAGAGGCTGCGGCAGGAGGGGAGGGAGGGAGGGGCAGACAGGTGTAGGGGGAGGGAGGGAGCAGAGATGAGGAGCAGGCATAGTGGAAGGGACTGAGAGGGGGGCACTCAGAGCAAAGCCAGGCTCGTCCAGAAGGCTGATCCTTGATGCTCTGAGTGCAGGAGAAGCCGGCAAAGGGGCGATGGGAACAGGGCCTTCACCCAGTGGCTTGGAGCTGAACCAGACTCACTCCCTTTGGCCCTCCATCCCCATTACTGGACCACCCTTCCCTTCCCCTCCTGGGGCTCTAGCTGCGAGAGCCTTCCTGAGAGCTAGAGAGCCGCGAGCTGGCTAGCTCCGTCACATCCTCCAGCCCAGGAAGGTGCCTGACAGGAAACTGAACCCTGCTCTGCCTAGTGGGAAGCTTTCTCCCATGAGTCCTTCTGTAGGAGGTACTGGAGGTGAATGCATCTGCAGAGTCCAGCGTAGTTCAGTGCACTGGCCACAGGCGGGTGTTGGTGGCTGACTGCTGTTTGTGGTGGCCCTGAATGGCCCATGAGCTACTGTGCTGCAATGAGCAGACGGAGCAGGAATGTAGCAATTTCCTGTCCCTCCTGCTGCGTGCTGGTGCTAATCCCATCGCCCTGCACCACCAGTGGTCAGCCAGGCCCTTGCTGCTGCTGGCTGGGGACGTTTGGGTCCCAGGAGAGTCCACAGTGCAGCCCACACCCCTGACACTAAGCACTGCAGTGTTACGGGAGCTCCCAGCGGTGCCTGGAGGAGCTGCCAGCTGTGATGCTCTCTGGCCTGGAGACCCTTCTCATGTCTCCTGCAGCCTGCGTGGTGTGAATGGGCCAGGTGGTCATGTGCTCTTTGCACTGCTGATGGCACCTGTCCCGTCTGCCCTGTCACGGGAGGGCTCAGGTGAGCGGTCCAGCGGCAGGGCCAGGGATTTGGGGATGGCTCAGGCAGCTCAGCCATTTCACGTCCTGGGCAGAAATGGACCCCCCAGACAGCCGAGGGAGCTGTTGCCGGGTGGGCCCTTCTCTAGGCAGCGCAGAAAGGGCAGCTGGCTTGGAGATGGGACTGGAATGTGTGTGGGCGTGGGCTGGTGGTGTCTGTGGGAGCCCTGATGCCCTGAGCATCATCAGTTCCTCCCCTGAGCCAGCGGCTTGGGGACAGGGACTCCTGCGGCGGCTCCTGGCCTGTCTCCTGCATTGTTACAGCCGAGATGAGCCCCAGTGAACTGACCCCAGGGCAGGGGGAGGTTGCACTGCTCTTGGGCGCTGCCTGGAGGCCGACTGAGGAACAACAGTGCAGCCTGCAGGCGGGCGGGGCTCTTGCAGCTTCCTGCAAAGCCCTGGCCCTGGCTGGGCCACCCCTGCCTCGCTGCCTGGGTCCAGCAGCACTTGGCCACCATGTGCAGAGTGAGGTGAGGGGTGGGCGAATGGCATCCCAAAGAGAGGGGAAGTGGCTGGTTGACACTTCCTGCCCCGCAGAGCGGGGCTCCTGGCTGCTTGGGCCTAACCTGCAGCCCAGTAGCAGGTCCACACGTCCTGCACGACCCAGCAGCACCAGGCTGGCGTCTCGGTTGGGCCACTCAGTTCCAGGGGAGCCTCTTCCCCCACCAGCGCCCTCCCGGGGCAGATGGGCTGAATGGAGACCAGGAGGAGGAACTGACCCCCTCAGAGGTGCAGAGCCTAGAAAAGGATCTTGCGGGCCCTGGCGTTGGTCCCCTCCGAGTCCGTGGCAAACCAGTCTGCTCTGCGCCGACCCTGCCCCTCCTTGGGAGCTGCAGCTGGGCTCTGCTGGCGGGTCAGGCGAGAACGCAAGGACCCCACACTTGTAATGTAGCAGATACACGACCATGTGCAGGCACACAGAGACATGCAGAAACATATGTGCCCTCTCACAAATGCCAGCTTACACACATGCTCACGGGTATAGACTTGCACTCACAGGAATACACACACACACACACACTATTTCCCTTTAAATTTCTCTTCCCAGCAGTCCCTGGGCTGCCCAGCACTCTGCCAGTTTGCTTCTTGACAGCCTGTGACCCTCACTTGTCCTCCGTCCAACACTTTTCCCTGTTTAAATCTCACCCCCAGCAACCCCGTGCTCTTCCCCTTTAACTCTTGTGCCTGAGCAGCCTGTAATCTGCCCGTGCAGACGGGTCCCTGGGATTTGCTGGCTGCCGTGTCCTCATTTGACTCTGCCGTTCTCTGGGGCAATCGGGGATTTGGAGCATGCGGTGAGCATGCAGAGTGAGCACGCTGCAAAGAGCCTCCTGCTCTGGCAGCCGAGGGGGTGGGGACAGGCTCACCGCCCCTGAGCCCGGTCTAGCATGGGGCTGTACGCCCTGGAATGGGTTGGGCTGCTTGCTGTGAGCTCAGGGCAGGGGCTGGCTGTGTGGAGATGGTGTCCTGGCCAGCTGATTCAGGGGTGGCACAAGCTCACAGGTTAGGGGGAGTCCTGGCTTTGGAGTCCAGTCCAGAACAGGAGCTCTGAGGCAGGGGGGCCACTCTGCCCCCATCCTTCCCAAACTGAGTGCTGTGTCCCCAGCTGGTTAGATAGGAGGGGGATCCTGCTGTGAGCTGGGTGATGAGCAGCAGGGGCTGAGCATACACCATGGGGCCAGGGCATCTGGACTGGGGTAATGGAGTTGTATTGACAGTTCCTAGAGATCTTTCTGTGCATCAGAAGGGCCCCTGGCATATGTCATAAACCACAGTGGGGCTGAAGCCACCATTTACTCCTCCCCTTTCCTCCCTTCCAGGGCAGCTTCACAGTTCATATTCCCTCATGGGCACCCCGAAGGGATGAGGGTGCAGGGTGGGGCTGGATCTCAAGGGTACCATGTACAGCTCCTGTCTGAGACGTTTGACATGAGCTCATGAAAGAGGATTAGTCCTCGGGGGCCTAAAATAACTGCTTCTTGCAGAGAGCAGCCTCGTTTGGAGCTGGCAGCCTGGCGGGGCCACCCAGACGTGCTGGCTCCAATACCCACCCCTGCCGAGCGCCCGCTCCAAGCCGCTTACCTGCCTACACGAACCTGCAGGGAAGCCGTGGCTGTGGGTACTGTGCCCCCTGAGGAGGGGGAGAGGCTGCAGGTGCAGTCGCCCACCCCAGCCCCCACTGCAGCCCCTATGCCAGGATCAAGCAGCACCTCAGCCCCTCCTGAGCGCAGTGTGCGGGGCACCTTGCTGCATCTCGCCTGGCTACCCCGAGGCACTGGTCAGAATGACGAGTAATGTCATCATTGTATTCGGGGGCTCGGAGTCAGCACTGGCCCCCGTGTAGTGCTAGGGGGCGTTGTGGTGCAGAGAGTGGGATTGGGACTCGGGAGGAGGTGCTCTACCCTCTCAGTGCTGATCCCCATGGCCTAGCGTCGTGCTAGGGGGCACCGTGCTGCAAGGGGGCAGAGGGGAAGCTCTATAGGGGTGCTCTCCTTATGCAGTCAGTGCTGTCCCTAATGCAGAGCTAGGGGTGCTTTCCCTGCCAGGGGGCAGTGCTGCAGCAAACAGGGTGGGTCAGTAGGGGGCGCTCTCTGCTGGGAGTGCTGAGTGCACTGCGGTGCTAGTGGGCGCTGTCCTGCAGGGACATAAGGATGAGGCATAAAATGGCTGCCCTGCACCCTTTCAGAGTTAGGCTCAGAGACAGTATTCTCAAGTAATAACAGTGTAATGCTTAGTACGGACCTAGCACAACTCACAAGCTCTGCACAGACATGCGCGAGTTGCCATCTGGGCGTTAACGTGAATGTTCCTGTCAGGCGTGGACTACATGGGGAATGTGCCAGCATACCGGTACTGCTGTCATTCTGCTGGCAGCACTCCCCGGGGGCCACTGCTGCTCCCAGAGTTACCCTGGTGCAACTACTGGGGGCTCATTGTGCTGATGAATTTCTCTGCATAGACGAGCCCTTAAAGATAGATAAATGTTGCATCCCTGGTGCCCTCTTCCAGCTGCTTGGCCTGCGCCAGCTCTTCCCTAGCCCTGCCTGCCTGGGCCTGGCTAGTGCTTGGGTAGAGACCACCCAGGAAAGGCCCAGGTGTGGCAGGGAACCGCACTGGTGATCCAACTGCTGGCGCTCTCACTGAGTTAGCACTGATGCCCTGTGTGGTGCTTGGGGTCCTGGGCTGCTGGCTTTTGGGGGAGACCCTGAGCCCTTGGGTCATTAATGGCCTCCTGCAGTCAGCCTCCCTAACTGCCTGTGCAGCCTCCCCTGGACGTAGTTCTCGACCTCCTGGACGGTGGGGTGTTTCCTTGCTGTTACACTGCGCCCACACTCCACCCCAGAACTGGCTGTGCGCTGCACTCTTTGGCCCTGGGGGTGAGGGACTGTGTCTCTGACTAGCTTCTGTCTCTTTGTTCCCCTGCAGATGTGCACTCCCGCCAACACGCCTGCCACACCCCCCAACTTCCCCGATGCCCTCACCATGTTCTCCCGCCTCAAGGCTTCCGAGAGCTTCCACAGCAGCAGCCCTGTGGCATCTATGGCGACCTCCCCTCCTCCCCCACCCCCACCGCTCCCCCAGCCCGGGGGCTTCAACCCAGCCTGGCCTGCGGCTCCTCCCTCCAGCCAGCAGCAGCAGAGCATGTGGACTTCGCCCCCGCCCTCGCAGCCATCGGGCTGGCCCGCCACAGTCTCCCAACAAGCCACATCAGAACAGAAGGCCAACGTGACCATGGAGGCCGAGAGATGAAGCCGCAGGGGAACGGGAACACGATGTTCCCCCCACGGCCCCAGCATTCATTTCCCCCCCTTTCCGAGGAGGAGAGGAACTTTGTTGCCTCGAAGACTGGCAACCACATTCAGACAGACAGACACACGAGCAAATAGCCACCTTGCATGGGTTTGGTTTGAAGTAGTTTTTACTTGTCCAGAGACCCAGGGTGGCCATGCTGGATGCAGGAGCCATCTCTGGCCTCTGCCTCCCAGAGCTTGACTTTATAGGAATCTCTCAATGAGGGGACCCCCCTCCCATCTTTCCTGCTGGGATGCTGGATTTTTGCATGCAAGTGACTTGGAGGAAGGGGGGTAAATCCCTTCTTCATGACCCACTTCCTCCTAGCACGTGGAGGCTGTCTCACTGCCAGGCAGAATGGGGCTGTGGGTAATATACATCTCCCCCTCCCTACATGTCTTCCCCCAACCCCGCCGAATTAGTTTTTTAAAAAGGGGGGGGGGATTTCTGCTCGGGTGCAGGCCTCGAACCCAGGCACTGAGCTTGCTTTGTACTGACAGGGAACAGGGGCTCCTTTGGAGAAATATAGCCACTTGTTTTCTATGACCCCAGCTCTCTGCTTTCCCCATGGCAGGGACCTGCCCCCCCTTCAGAGCCTGGGGGAGCAGATTCCCATTGAGACGTTTGGGTGAGGCTGGCTGGGCGCAGCTGGGCAGTCTCCTCTAATGCCGCCAGGGCGGGGGGCTGGCGCCCTTTGCATGACTCAGCGTATGCCCCACAGAGGCTGGACTTGCTTTGACACCCTCAGTTCTTTGCTCCCTGCTGGGGGAAGGCCCTTCGGACGCGCTCTGGCAACACCAGGCCTGGGCATCCGCGGTGGCCACTTGCAATACATGCTCTTCTGCTTTGAACCCTAGTGTCCGTGCTTTGTTTTCGGTGGCCTGGGAAGGCGGGAATGCCTTTTCCGGGATCAGGGACCTCACCTCACCCAACTGGCTCATGGCCAACCATGCAGTCACACACAGACAGGGCTCATGAGGGAAGAGATTCTGCTTTATGATGCAGGGAGGGGTGAAGGGAATGGGGCTTCCCTGCCCCTCCCCGGGCTGGGCTGTGGGGCAGCACTCACCCTGGCCTCACAACTGTATTGGCTAGAGACCTGCGAGGGGAAATTTTACAGGCCAGGAAGCCCTGGGTCCCCAGAGGTAATTGGGGGCTGCTGAATTCCTTACCAGGAGTCAGCAAGAGATTCCTCTCCCCCCATCAGTGAGACCCAGGAGAGTTGAGATGAGGTGATATCTGCTGCCTCCATAAATTGCCCCTGTAGCTTGGCTGGAGTGCCCTTTCCCCTCGCTGCCTGTGTGGGCTTGCTGTAATGTTATACTGTGGCTGCATGGAGGGGGAGGTGGTCGCTGGCATGAGAGGTGCTTCCTTTCGAGGGTGAGGTGCTAGGTGCAGGGGATTGCACCAAGAGGGAGCAGGAAAGCAACTAGCCCTCAGGCTGCAGAGGTAACTGAACGCTACATTTCCCAAGGGCTTTGCTGCAACCATGTTTGAGGAATCCGGAGTTGTGTAGCCCAGAGACAGACAGGCTCCATACATGTCAGAAAGGAGCCATGCTGCTAAGAACTCCCCAAGCTCTTGTTAGGCAGGACCTGCCACAGGCATCAGGAGCAGCATCCTCTCCCCAGAAGTGGAGCATTAGCCAAAGCTGCTTGTATGCCTCGTACGAAGGTGCTTCCCAGCCAGTGCTGAGCAGCATGGGCGTTTAGCGTCCCACGATTCGTCAGTCAGGACATTGGCCGAGGCCCTGGAGAGGAGCAGTCAGTGGAGCAGAAAGGGGACAGGCTTGTGTCCAGGAGTGAAAGCTGGAGTGGCTAGTATAATGAACCCCATGGGATTGTGGGTGAGATGCAGATATCTGAGCTGCTTAGTGCTCTGTCCTGTGGAAGCGGGGTGTGGTGGGTAACTGCTGGGACATGGCTCTGCATGGCCTGCTCAGCACTCAAGCCGTGGGTCTGATGTGGGAGGTTGGGTATGGGGTTAGAGGCAGCAGGACCTGGACTCTGGCTGTGGCAGTAGCCAGTGCACTATTCCCTCCTGGGGTCGTGGCTGCTGGAAGCCCAGGATGGGCTAAGCATATCAACAGGGACTGGGGCTGGCCTGTAGGGGGGCTGCCGGCCAATGGGGGCGTGCTGCTGGGTTTTCTCAGTGCTCCCCTCAGCAGCAGGCTCAGCGTGAGGTATGTCCTAGCGGCAGGACAGGTCTCTGGGGAGCAGTCAGTGGCACAGGACAGCCTGGCACAGCTCCCTGGGCAGGACCAGAACTCCTCATGCCCAGCATCCTCCCCTTCCCCCCAACAATGGCCTGGAGTTAGCCCTCGAAACCAGGACTTCTCTACCCAGAATGCATTGCTGCTGCAGCTTTCTTGGGCTTCCGGAGACTCGAGGAACTTAAGTCCATTCCAGCTGGCTGAGGGGTGCTGCTGACTGGGGGATTAGTGTTGGCGCAGTGGCCCAGAGGCTGCCGGTGTTACCTGGGTCAAGAGCATGGGAGAAGCTGGAAAATGGCTTGGAAAGGAGAAGATGCTGTAGACCAGACAGAGGTCACAGGCAGGGAGGGGGAGAGGCCCAACCCAGCGTCACCCATGGGGCCTTTTGCTGGCTCCATATAGCCCTTGGAGTTCTGTGCCGGCAGCCCAATGCGTGGCTGCTTTGGTGGATCTCTGCACCGGCCCCTTGACTGTGCCCATTGCTGTAGGGTCTGTCCTGCTGTGGACCCATGTGGCAGAGGATCTCAGAAGGGATTCAGTAGATTTCACTCAGGGGGCATTGATGTGGGGAGGTGACAGCGTGTCTGCATAGGCACAGAGCAAAGCCCGCAGTCAGCTGCATGTGGGCCCTAGGGCTGGCTGGAGGAGAGGTGTTCTCATGCAGCCGGATCGGGACGGTCCTTCATGTTGCCCCCTCATGCATCTGTCCAGCCATCCTCTGGTGCCACCCCAAGCAGCTGGCAGCCTTCCCAGATAAGTCACCCTGCGGGACGGGGAATCAATGGAGGGTCCGTGACCAGCTTTGGTATGTTGGGTGAGACCATCGCAAGCGCAGGCACATCCCTTTCCAATGCCTGATGCCTGACACAAGCTGGCAGGACCAGCAGAGGAAGCTCTGTGCCCATGCAACATCTCTGAGCTCCATCCTTCCATGCCCAGCCCTTGGAAGGAGCCAGCAAAGGCCCTTTTTCCCATGATGTCCTTGCCTTTCTTCTGCTCCCAATGCCCTCAGAGCCGTGCTATCTCTGCAGTGTGGCAGCTGGTTCGGGAAGAAGGGGCCTGTGCCGTTTTAGTTCCCTTAGTGACAGAAAATGGGTCCAAGCTAGATGGGGCTTGCACAGAGCAGATGCCCAGCTGCACTGGCAGCAGATTTGCAAGCTGGCAGGTCAATGCCAGCTGCTCTGAGCACCCTCTCTCCTTAGTCACTTTGTGGATCCCATTGGGTATCAGTGGACATGGCGCAGGGATGGTGTCCAGGCTCGGCAGCGAGCTGCCATGTGCGGATGTGCTAGGATGGGACCAGTTCACATGCAGGGTCTCCAGGTTAGTTACACCCCACAGTTCTGCCCTCATGACCCAGGGCATAGTCATGCTTCCCAGGGCTGGCCGCTAGAATGGCCCAACCCTCCTATGCTGGTCCCGCTGCCAGCAGTCACCAGAGTGAACCCCTAAGCCATGACTTGTCTCGTGCTGAGGGCCAGCTGTGAGGTCTCCAGTGTGGAGGAGCAGTGTGAAAGGGACAGGCTTCCAGCTGGAGAAGGCACCTGCCCTGGGTGGCAAGGCAAGAAACCAGTCTAGTGGGAGGACTCGGCTTCCTACCCACGCTGAACCCAACCTGCACCCCACAGTTTCCATTCCCCCAGGGAGGGCACACAGCCAAGTCGGTGCCACGTTACTGGCATGGGTAGCGCTGGCGCTTCCAGCACATCACCTCCAGCACAGGGCACCCCCTGAGCTAAGCCCAGGATGCAGAGCTCCGGTCCAGCCTCCACTTCTTGCCACAGAACCAGCACTAGGCATGAGCAGGCTTAGCAATGGCTTAGGGCCCCGAGCAGCTCAACGGGGGGGGGGGGGGGGTAAACATATTCCTTCTTCGGGGCCCCCAATGGGCTAGCACTGGCTCTGTCCTGCCAGCAGCGCTGGAAGAACCTTCCGATTCCCCCTTCTGTCTAGAATCACTTACTAGTTGCATCCCAGCCCTCTCCTTTCACATCTGTCCTGGGCCCTGGTTCTTCCTCTGTTCACAGGGGATACTGTCACTCCAAGGGGCCCTGCCCCAGAGTCTCCCTGGGCTGTAGCAACGCTGCTCCCACAATAGTTGTGAACTCATTAATAATTCAATCCATTTTTTTGTGTGTTGCTAAAATAAACACCAGCCCTACCAACAATATCACCCATGCTGCCTACTGTCTTCCTTCTGCCCGGCCTCTACAGACAAGCAAGCCGGACATCCTGCAGCTGTTCACAGCACCAGAGAATTCTGGGAGATGGGGCATCCTGTCCAGAAGCTCTCCCCCAGCTGGTGAAAGGCCTTCCCTCCATATGCCCACCTTTTAGGCTGAAAGCTCCCCAAAGCACTCTACAGATCGGAGTCTCTTCACCCACCTCTGAAATGCAGCCACTCTGGGGGATGGCACAACAGCTGTTAAAGAGAAACAGCAACCCTGTCTTCTATCCAGTAGAGACTGCAGGGAAGTGTAGATAGCAGGATGCACTTGAATCTGGGCAGAACCCAAGGGGTCCTGTTTCATTCATAATGTTGTGACATTGAACGCAGGGTGCATTTGAACAAGTGCAACTTTATTAATTCCAGGAGGAATTCATCTCTGGAATTTCATCCGCCAAGATGGCCATTGACTGAAAACCGCATGACACTTGGGAGGGGATCACATTCATATGGGAACACATCTCTGTCCCTCCAGAGAGTGGCAGTCTTCATCTGTGCCACAACTCCACCCTGGCAGGACACTTGGAGCGATATAAAACCCAACTGATATCCTTGTACTTCTGCTGGTCTTGGATGAGTTTCGCAATAGAGACTTGTCACTTCCTGCCAGGTGTGTGCCCACACCAAGATCCCACACCAGAGACCCTGAGGTTTCCTCCAATCTCTGGACACCCCCACCTCGGCGCTGGGAACCACTTCCTTGAACGTTGTGGTGGAACTACTGGAATCCAGTGGTTTTGTGACCAACCTGATCATAGTTGATCACTTTTCTAAATGGTCCACTTCATTCCCTGCCTTTCTGTGAGCATTGTTCGCCCTCTTTAACAACCCTCATCTACCTCACTCTGCGGAAGTTGCACTGCGACTGCTCCAGCAAGGGCAGGAGCCAGCTGCCTCGAACAGTGTCCAGTTCCAGCAACTCACGGCTGGTGTTGAGTGGAACGAGGCAGCCCCCTTGCATCATTTTTGGTGTGGACTCAATGAGGAGGTAAAGGACGAGCTAGGTTGCGTTGAGACCCCGACCCTCTTGGATGCATTTATCGTCCTTTCTCTCTGTGTCAACAATCATGAGCAAAAGGAGGAGAGGAAGGGCACCCTGCTACCACTTCACCCACACCCTACACCAAAAACCCCAGGGCCCAACCATAAACCGATGCAGTTTGATCTGGGCCACCAACACTTTTCCCTAGAAGAAAAGGAACAGCAATGGCACAATGACCTATGCTTTTATTACAGAAAACTGGGACACGCCCTCGCCTTGTGCCCATTGTGAACCTCAACCCTCAAGGAGTCAGGAAATGAGGAAGCCTAGGCTGTAGGGGGAGCTGGCCTGTGCACTGTGCTCTGGAACTATCCCCCAGCCTTCAAGAGAAGCTCTGTCTAGGAGATGTGTGTGGGGCCTCCCCACACTTCCAAGTACAACTAGAATTACGAATCAGGGATGGGGCCAAGCCAGTTGCCCCCCAGCAGACCCTGATCGATTCATAGATGCTAAAGCCGCTCAAGCACGACGATTCCTCTTCCGTTGAAAGTCCTCACCAGTTCTCGTAGAAACAATAGATGGGTCCCTCCTGTCCTCAGTGCCAGTGACTCGGGAAACAGTTCCCTAGAGGCTGTAATGCAGGGCCCTTGGGAAATGCTGCAGTTTAATATGATCCACTGCGCACATTTCCTACTAATTCTCGGTGTCACCTGGCTGGAGCAGCGTGACCCCGGATCCTCTTTTCTCTCCAGGAGATGCACCTTCCCCTCTGAATACTGCCTAAGGGTCTGCCTGCGCGCAGCCAGTCCCAATGTTCTGGTCCCAGCCTTCTGAGGCCAATGGGAAGTGACAGTTCCCGTGAGAGGACTCCAGAGAGTGGCAGCTTGCCAGAAGGAATCAATCCCAAGTGTAAATCACCATCTCCCTGAAAAGTCAGGGCCGGTGCAACCACTAGGCAAACTAGGCAGCTGCCTAGGGCATCAAGATTTGAGGGCACCAAAAAGCGCTGCCCAAAATGTCTGGGATGCTTGCCCAGCGCTGGCTAATGTGTAACCCAAGATACTGAGATTGATGGCATCCTGTAGCCCACTGCCTAGCCAATTGCCATATTAAATCTCAAGGTTGCCTGAAGTTGTCTGGGCAACCGCACAGACTTTGGCCTGCTGTAACACCAGACTTCGCCTGATCTCCAGTCTCTGACGCTGACTCTGACCTGCCTCCTGATTCTAGCCTCTTACTGCCTCCGATCTCCAACCGTGGACTGACTCTGATCCTGATACTTACTTATGGGACCTGGCTTTTGTAATTCTTCCAACCCCTTCTTGGTGACTATAATCTTTGGTGGTCAGACCTCAGCTTTGGCCGCTAGCCCAGACCCCGGTCCTGTGCATTGGGAAGACTACAGCACTGGGGAGCCAGCTGAAAACGTTCATGCTCCTGCCCTGGTTCAAGCTTTCCATATGAGCGCCCCTGAGAAACCTGGACCAACGTTCCCTGGGGGGGGGGGGTCTAGAAGAGGGGTCGATGTCATGACTCCTGGGTCTTGGACCTGAGTCTGCAGGAGCAGTGACACTTGAACCCCCACATCTAGCAGCCTGCTGACAACCACTTACCTAGGACCCATGAAGCCCAGCCCCAGTTTGAGACTCTGCCCCCGAGGTCCTATTGGAAGAGTCCCAGAGCAGCTGATTGGAAAAGGAACAGGAAGCTGTCTGAGCATCTGGACTCCACCCTGCTCTGGACTGCATGTCTTTTGCTTCCTGCACCTACTCCCCTGGCCTGACTTCTGGGGACCCTGGCCCATGTGATGTCTGGTGTCTGATTGTATCCCTGACCTCCAGTTTGTCCCTTTCCTCTGACCCTCTGGCTCCTGACTTGTGGTTCTGATCTCCTGCTAGCCTGACCCAGCTCCCATCTCCTGACTATGTACTCTGACCATTAGGTCTGGCTGCCCACTAATCCGATTCCTCTTCATTTGACTGCCCCGGTGACTTCAGACTGACTGTAAACACACATTGCATTTCCAGTGAACTCGACCGAAATCTGCACCTGCTTTCCTACTGTAGGCAAGGCCCTAGGCTGCTCTGTGCTCCCCATATGGCTTAAGGGTTTCTCATTCTGGGCAATCTCTGCTTTCGGGCTGCTTGATTTCCCAGGGTGCAGGGGAAGCCCAATCCCAGCTGAAGTCAAGGGGAACAGCAGGTGCTTAGAGCCTCTGGTAACCAGCATGCCATGTTGCTGGGGGAACAAGGCACTTAAAATCAGTGGCACTTGGCCTTCCCCTCCTCGCTGCTGGGCCATACTCTGCTGGGCTGCTGTCCCTGCAGCAGGGCCCATTGGGATAGCGCTTTGCCCCACATGCCTGGCATATTAGGAAGCAGCAAATATTTTTTTAAGGCACTTTGGTGTAATTTTCTCCCTTGTATATTAAAGATTCCGCATCACATGACATGGGAGTGCAGGGCTGCTGGGAGAGGGGAGGCACCTCTACCACCTAGGGCAGTGATTTTCAAACCTTTTTTCTGGCAACCCAGCTGGAGAAAATTGTTGATGCCCGTGATCCAAAAGAGCTGGAGATGAGGAGTTTGGGGGAGGGAGGGGCTCAGGGCTGTGGAAGAGGGTTGGAGTACAGCAGTGAGGGCTGCGAGGTGAGGCTGGGAATGAGGGGTTCAGGGGGTGAGAGGGGGCTCTGGGCTGGGGCGCGGGAGGGGGTCAGGGCTCTGGGCTGGGAGTGCAGGCTCTGGTATGGGGCTGGGGATGTGCAGAATGGGGTGCAGGAAGGGGATCTGGGTTGGGGGGGTCAGGGGATTCGTTCACCTTGGGCGGCTCCCAGTCAGCAGCACAGCAGGGATATTAAGGCAGGCTTCTTGCCACACCACAGACCGTGCTGCACCCTGGTAGCAGCCAGCAGCAGGTCTGGCTCCTAGGTGGAGGCACACAAGCAACTCCACCTGGCTCTCACCCAGAGGCACCGTCCCTCTCCCCCAGCAGCTCCCATTGGCCAGGAACTGGCTAATGAGAGTGCAGAGCTGGTTCTTGGGGCAGAAACAGTGCATGAAGTGCCATGGCCCCCATGCCTAGGAGCCGGATCTGCTGCTGGCTACTTCTGGGGTACAACGCAGTGCCAGAATAGGTAGGGACTAGCCTGCCTTAGCTGGGCAGCACCGCCGACGGGACCGTTAATGGTCAGGTCAGCGATGCTGACCATAACTGCTGTGACCCAGTGCCTTTTGATGATACTAAACTGCTCAAGATAGTTAAGACTAAAGCAGACTGTGAAGAACGTCAAAAAGATGTCACAAAACTAAGTGATTGGGCAACAAAATGGCAAATGAAATTTAATGTGGATAAATGTAAAGTAATGTACATTGGAAGAAATAACCCCAGCTATACATCCAAAATGATGTATCTAATTTAGCTAATGTAGCTAATTTAGCTACAACTAATCAGGAAAAAGATCTTGGAGTGATTGTGGATAGCTCTCTAAAGACATCCACGCAGTGTGCAGTGGCAGTCAAAAAAGCAAACTATGTTAGGAATCATTAAAAAAGGGATAGAGAATAAGACGGAGATTATCTTATTGCGCTTATATAAATCCATGGTGCGCCCACATCTTGAATATTGCGTACAGATGTGGTCTCCTCACTTCAAAAAAGATATACTGGCATTAGAAAAGGTTGAGAGAAGGGCAACTAAAATGATTAGGGGTTTGGAATGAGTCCCAGATGAGGAGATATTAAAGAGGCTAGGACTTTTCAGCTTGGAAAAGAGGAGACTAAGGAGGGATACGATAGAGGTATATAAAAATTATGAGTGGCGTGGAGAAAGTGAATAAGGAAAAGTTATTTACTTGTTCCCATAATATAAGAACTAGAGGCCACCAAATGAAATTAATGGGCAGCAGGTTTAAAACAAATAAAAGGAAGTTCTTCACATGGCGCGTAGTCAACCTGTGCAACTCCTTGCCTGAGGAGGTTGTGAAGGCTAAGACTATAAGAGGGTTTAAAATAGAACTGGATAAATTCATGGAGGTTAAGTCCATTAATGGCTATTAGCCAGGCTGGGTAAGGAATGGTGTCCCTAGCCTCTGTTTGTCAGCGGGGGTGATGGATGGCAGGAGAGCGATCACTTGATTATTAACTGTTAGATTTACTCATTGCAGGGCGCCTGGCATTGGCCACTGTCGGTAGATAGGCTACTGGGCTGGCTGGACCTTTGGTCTGACCCATTACGGCCATTCTTATGTTATACTGTATTCTGTGATGCAGCACTGGGCCGTGACCCACAGTTTGAAAACCACTGTCCTATGGGGCTAGGAGCAAATGAGAAGTTCCCCACAGTGCAGAGTGGCTGGACAAAGAGCTGGAGTCTCACCTTCCTCCATTGCACCATTTCCCCAGGCTCTGTCCAAAACCTACAAGTCTCATGCTGGCCTTGTCCAGACTGGGTCTCAGCTGGCTCACTCTTGCCCGTGTGCCAACCTCAGCCACGTACTGGGAAAGCATCACCTGCTGGGCCTGGTGGAGATGGGACTGCTGCCCCCTGACTGCCTGCAGCCTCCTCTCCCTAGAGCCCTCATGGCAGATGGGCAACCCACTAGGGTTCCCACTGCAGAGAGAAACGAGCCATTGACACACAGCCCCATTTGAGTCCACAGTTGATCTAGCTGCGTGGCACAGTCCTTGGGATTGCAGGCTGCCAGGGCGTCCGGCCTGGGCCCAAACCAGCCGCCGTGGAGCCCAGAGCATTGGCCACAGGCAGATTGCCAAGCCTGCGACTCGCACTGACCCGGAGACAACAGTCTGCTTCACGGCAACTTTGATACGTTTCATTATTTGATTCCATCCCTCACTGGGCTAACCCACAACCTCGCTCTGTTGTGAAACGGGATTGTGTGAAATGTCCGGGAAGGCGGGAGGGAGAATCAGCTTCAAGACCCTGCTCTGCCTGACTCACAGCAGATATTTTTTGTCCTAGGCCACTCAGAATCAGGCAGTGCAGGAACTTAACCCCAGGGCTCCCCCAGGCCAGTGCCAGAACCACCAGGCCGTGGTGCCTGAGAGAGGCTCTGGCTGAGCCAGAAGCGGCACAGGCAGTGCCCACGCTTCACCCAACAGGAGCCTCTCGCCAGGCTGAATTTTACAAATGCGAGTCCCACGCTGTGTGGGCGTAGGCCTGACACGCTGCCAGTGGCGGCACGGCCGTCCTGTTGTCTTCTGCTCTCCGCGTTTGCTTGACAAGTACATTTGTTCCCAGAACAATGTGTGCCTTGGCTCTGTCAGAGGGAGCCCACCATGAAATACCAATGCGCCTGCGCTTCAGCAATGCTGCTGCCACTGGGTGCGTGCTCTGGTGCCTGCAATGCTCCAGGACCAGCTCTCACAGCCCAATGCACTGGCCACAGACTCTGCTCCATGGGGCTCTGTTATGTTGCTTTCACGGGCGCAGCTCCCAGTTCCCTCTCAGGGATAACCCCTCCAGATTCAGGTGCTCTCCCATCCTCCCAGCTAGCTTTCCCCAGCTACTGGCACTAGCACCGCAGGCCTGACTTGTGGGCAAGAGCATGCCATTCTCTGAGGTGCAGGGCCTGGGAGCCAGGATCTCCTAAGCCCATCTCTCCCACCAGCTCCTCCTTACAGCCCTGGGCAAGTTGCTTCACCTCTCTCCACCTGCTCTCCCCTATACATAATAAGGGGACAAATGGGGTACATGAGTGTAAGCAAAGGCAGAACTAGTCCTAGGTAGGAGAGACAGGGTCTAGTGATTTCAAACCACTGCAGCCAGCGAACTGCCTTCCTCAGTGCATAGGGGGAACACGGCATTGGACTGACACGCTACTCCCAAGGCCACAAAACAGGGACAGACCAACGCGCCTCACTGCTCTGCCACCATGGCCCTCTTGTCCTTGGCCTCGCTGGCCTGGTGCGACACTGAGTGCTCTGAGATGGACCGAGGCCAGGACAAAGCTGCCAGGTGGGAATAGCTTTTCTCTTCCATGCTTGGGCTGGATTAGAACCTCTGACCTCAAGGCAAAGGGCTGGCTGCTGACCTCAGGCTGGTGTAACTCCTGTCACTTTGGGGGGGGGTTACTCCAGATTTGCTGTGGTATAAACAAGGTCAGCATTGGCCCCAACAGCTCTGCCAGCATAGGCTGCAAGGTGCTACTCGTGGTAAGAGGAGATGTCCCCAGCCGTCCCTCAGGCTCTGTGGCCCAACGCCCAGGCCTCAACGGGCACGTGATCGGTAATCTCTCCCCACCCGCAGTGGGGCTCTCGCCTCGGCGCCGGTATGAAACGATCCTGCCCAGAACTGCTTAGAAAAGTGAAAACTTTATGGAGTTCCTTAAGTTAGTCTGTGGTGACTGCACAGCGGCGAGGACGGGCAGCAACTCCGGGGCGCCTGCTTTCCGAGGTCAGCGCTGGGGGGGAAAGGGGAGCTGTGTTGGCAGGCCAAACCAAAGGGCCCCTGCTGGATCTGGAGAGCGGACAGGCCCAGGCCCAGCAATTCGCGCTGGCGCCGTCTGGGAGAGACCTGCCCGTGCTGCTGCACTCAGGCTCTTGTTCAGAGCCCCAGACCCCCCACGCCTCATGGATCAAGGGGATCCCAGCAGCAATGCACCCCGCTGGAGATCCATATCCTCATGGGCCAGGAGTGCTGCACTTGGTGGAGGGACCCCGTTTGTTGGAGTTGTATGGGGCCCTAGAGACAACGTAGCAGGAGCCTGTGGGTCTGGTGGTGGCAGGACAGAGGGAGGGAATTCTCCTGGGAAGCCAGTTAAGGGTGATGGTGGGAGATAAGCCAGCTGTGTAAGGGCCAGAGATCTCCCACTGCAGACCCAGAGGAGCTCCCTTGACCTCAGTGCAACATGCCTGGGCCTGGGTGATGATTATAACGATTCAGCAGCCAAACTAGCCACAGGCCCCTGAGCAGGGCAGCCTTTGGGACTCAGCACAAGCTCCCATGGCCTGGGGATCCTGCTGGTGGAGGGGGTTGACTTGGTTCTGCCCAGGGGTCCCAGTGTGCCTATGACTCTGTGTTAATGCAGAGATTAGCTGGTTGGTCTGGAAGGGGTGACTGGTTTAGAACGAGGTGACACATGCCGCCAGGTGCAGCCCTCCTGGCCCCCATCCTGCTCCCCCCGACCTCCCCCAGCCCCCATCCTGTCCGTCGTCCTCCCCCACCCCCACGCACAGCTGCCCCCAGGAGAGCGCCTGGTGGAGCTACTGGCTGGTGAATTGCCACTGCATGGAACGTGCCCTGCCCAGAAACCCCTCGCGCTGGCCCGTTTGGAAGGGAGATAGTGGGTCTGGCCCGCTGGCGGTGCTGTCCTGGGGCCATGTGCAGCAGGAACGCCTGGCGCTGGCCGTCCTGCGCAGCAACATAGCACGGTATTTACACAAGGGATGGTGGTTAAAGGAAGGGGTGGGGGCGGGGCCCATGGAGCTGGCACAGCCCCTTGCAGCTCACAGGCCGGCCACCCCTCCCTCGCTCGGCAGCTCCCCTTGGGGGAGCTCGGCCTTCACCCGCACCGTGCAGGCCGGCAGCTCTTGGGCAAGCTGCGACTTGCTCCCCGCGGACGTGGCTCTCGTCCGGATGACAGAGGCTGCAACACACGGAGGGAAGAAAACATGTTCAGCCCATGGGCTGGGAGACTCAAGGTGCCCCCGGCCCCAGGGAATCACGGCCACCCACCAGCAAGGGGGTGGCTTTATAGCCACCCCTGGAGTTTAAGGGGACAAGACAGGGAAGCCTGCCCACCCCCAAGATCCCTGGCAGCATGGGGCGGGGGGGCTGAGGGGGGCTGGTCTGCAGAGGGGCTGTGTGGAGGTTCCAGGGATCTGTCACCCCCCATTCAGCTGGGACTCTGCCCATGGGACAATGAGCTGAGTGGGCCAGAGCCAGGGCCTGGTTCCTGCCCCCTCTCCAGCAGTGACGTCAGCGGGGTTCCTCTGGTGGCCTCGCATGCAGCTGGCACAGCCAGGCCACACTCACCGCTGGGAGCCGCCGGGCACCACAGCAAGGCGCCCGCCGTGCACATGATGGATGCCGGGTCGGTGATGGTCATGTGACCCAGCTGCTCCCATTCACTGCCTAGCCAACCCCACCCCGTGTCCACATTGACACAGACAGCACCCACCAGGTCCACCTGGGAGAGCCACGTCCCCGGCGAGTTCTGCCGGCCACTGGCGGAGGGCGGCTGGAGCTCTGCGTTGCTCCAGGGTAGCGAACCGGCAGGCTGGCCTAGCAGCTTGCTCTCCTCTCCGCCGCCTGCCAGTCTCTGATCCACCCTGCATAGTTGCAGACCATCTCCTGGATTGGCTCCAGACTGTCTCCAGACCCTGCCCTCCTCGCTCTGGTCTCTTCCCTGCTGCCTCTGCTCATCCAGCACCCGCCCACCCGACACCACTGCACAACCCTCCCCACAATCCCCTACTGCCTTGGCACAAGAGTCTTCTGCACTGCAGCCACTGCCGGATCTCCATAGAGTGCCATGTCCCTGCGCGTGACGTCTTTCCTACCGCCCCCTGCCCACGCCCTGCTCCCTCCGCCTGCATTCCCTGACGCGTGTGGAAGCTAGTACAGAAGAATACGACGGTCAGGCTGGTGTGACCCTGTCTGTTCCCCATGTCATGAGCTTCCCAGAGGCACTCCCCCTGCCATCCCAGGCATGTATTTCACTGGGCACTCACAGAGCAGAGCTCTGGAGCCAGGAGACACTTAACACTAGCCTCCAGGAGAGGCAGGCCCTGACCAGCTCCTCAGACTGCCACCCTGCAGGGACACCAGCACTCACATGCATAGGGTGAAACATAGTGGGTGCCATAGGTGGCAGAGCGTGTCCTTTCCATCCCATATTTGGAGGGTGGCCGGGGGGTCTTTGCTCCTGCAGAGGGAAGAATTGAAAGAGACCAGTTAGCCTGGCAAGAGGCCAAAGCCGTGTCCAAGCAGCACGGGGAGTGCCGGGAGGCCAGCCCAGCAGGGACGGCCCCAGGACAGAGCAAGACGGGTGCACGGCTGTCGGGAGGAGATCTCTCCCCCAGAGCAGCCATCTTGCACTCTGGCCCTGTGTGTGTTTGGGGCAGGGTGGGGCCAGGGATACATGTGAAGCCCCCTTGGGAACGTCTGAGTTGCTGTCCACACGGCACTCCCCACAGCAGCTTTCCAGGGCTCTGCTCGTGCCTCATGGCCGCACTCAGTCGAGCTGGGCACGTGGCGTATGTCCATCAGCTATCCTGCAGTTCCCCAGCTGCCCAGCCCAAGGGGCTGCACTGGGAACCCCTAAGGCCACTTCAAAAATTTATACAGTGGAGCTGATTGCAGCACCCTTCATCTTTAGGGCCACCCATGCTGACGACAGATCCCAGCATGCAATGTCCATTTTGGGCTGAGTAGCTGAGTACCTGGAGCTAGTGCATTGCATGCTGGGGGTGGGGTCATCTCCGCATCTCCACTCTAAAAGTGCAAGTGGCCCCAGCTGTGTTTAGCCCCTGGGCCACTCCCCTTGCCCTGCCTCACACCCTGTGCCAGAGGACCTGCCCCTCCAACCAACCTGAGAACTCTTTCTCCAGAGAGACACTGCGGTTTGCCGGCTGTGAGCTCACCCTGCCCTTGTAGAGAACTCCGTTGATACCCAGGATATCCACTTCGCTCTACAGGGAAGAACACAGTGTGCATGGAGATCTCGCCTGAATGCTGTTCTTCTCACACTGGGGGCCCCAACTTCCTCCCCGCTGCTAATCTCTTCCTCTCTCCCTGCCCCCCACCTCCCAACACCGCTTGCCTTAACCCTCTCACCTGCAGACACTGCCCTGGCCCCTCTGTTAGATCAATCCCCTCCAGGAGGTTCTCCTGGTGGCCCTATCTCCTCATGTTGGCCCTCGGCCCCATGCTCCAGTGGAGAAGAGGCCCCAAGCCGATTGGTGTAAAGGAAAGTGCTGTCTGAGGTTAGCATGGGAGGGGAACACACAGGTCAACACAGGCTGGCTTACGTTATCGTAGGTGATGACTGTCGGGTCTCCGTAGGGGTACATGGTGGTAAGAGCCTTCATCTTAGACAATCGCTTGATGGGGTAGGCGGCATGTGCCTGGCATTGCCAGCACTGCTGGGAGGAGAGCTGCCCATGGCTAGTCATTTCACGCCCGTCATTGCCCTCTACAGCTTGCTCCCTGGGGAGGGAGAAAGAAGCCAGAACCCTGACCTTGACCAGCTAAGAACCAGCCAGTCTCCCTGAGGAAAGCGGATGAGCAGGGCTCTGCACAGATCTTGTGATCTAGCCAGCCTGCACCGCCGGGAACTTGGAGCTCCCTCAGTCTGGCTGAGGGTGTCTCAGAGAGCGGGAGAGAAGCAACTGGTGCTCCAAAGAGAGAGGAGAAATTTCATGCTAAGCCAGGTGCTTCATGGGTGACATGTTGGTGTCCATTCTCTTGGGCTGCAGATGGGTGTCAGCACCAGCAGGGGGCAGGCCTGCAGCAAGGTGACAGCTCTGCAATCTGGTTTAAGTTCCCAGTGGGTGAGGAGTTTCTCCTCAGGTCAGAGCAGTGCCCTGGGGCAGAGTGTGCAAGAGCAAGGGTACGTAAACCTACTCCTGTGCCAGGCGTCTTGCAGAGGTGACATCTGCTGGCAGCGTGGGAGCCCTGTGGCAGGGACTGGCAACCCGGCTACACTCCTGCTCAAGTCACTCACAGGACTGAAATACGGGCCCTGCCTTGCCGGACACAAGGGCTGAGCCAGGGGCCTGACCCCAGCAGGACAGAGAGCATCTAGCACCCAGTGATGGGGCACCACTGAAAGGGGACAAGGGATTAGCACTAGCCTGTAACGGGGCTGCAGGCCTCCAGAGTGAGAGAAGGGCTGATTCAGGCGCCCCTGGCACCCGAATTAGAGGGCTGGGAAGTACCCAGGCAGCATGTGAGGAGTCCGCCAGGCAGGCCCGGGAACAGCCAGGTACAGCGTACGTGCCTCGTCAGACGCAACTGCACGAGTGGAGCCTCCTGGCTGGTTTAGCCGTGCTGGGGACCTGCAGCTCCCCAGGGAATGGCTCACCTTGCTCGCTGCTGAAGGGCCAAGTACTCGTAACCGTTGGCACTCGCCGGCCGTGGCCGTGAGAGCAGATTTGCTTTTCGGACAGTCACCAGGTGCCTGCACAAAAGTAAGGGTATGAAAAAAGTCAAACAGTGCCCTCTAGTGGAAATGTCCTGTGCTCGTCTGGCTCAGCCAGGACCGCAGGAAATGGGGCATTGCTTGATACTCACGGCCCAGTCATCATGGCTACGGGTCTGTCACAGGAAATGCACTTCACTCGTTCAAAGAGCTGCCTGAAATAGACACAGCGACTCGCCTTATGCCGTGCTCATGCTACGCTGTAGCCTACAGCAGAGCTCATGGGTGGCACTGACACATTTCTTTTGATTTCTATTACGGTAGCACCTGGAGATCCCAAATGAGGTCAGGGCCCTGGACGTGCACAGTGAGAGCCAGTCCCTTCCCCAAAGAGCTTACCCTGGTACAAAGGGGAAGGAGGAACCAAAGTGGAGAAGTGACTTATTCAATGTCCCCCAGCAGGTCAGGAGCAGAGCCAAGTCCAGAAGCCAGTTCACCTGAATCCCAGCCCAGTGCTCTGTCCACTGTCCAGCCTGGCTTTCTAGAGCCCCCTCTATGAATCAGCCCCAGAAGCTCGGGTCAGTCATTCTTGCCTTGGGCATGAGTAAAAGAGGAAAGAGAAATATTAACTCCATTTTCCAGACATTCTAGGTGAGACTGAGCATTTGCTGCAGGTGTCGAGGAAGCCAACCTGTCCTTGACTTTCGACACTATGGGCCCTGCAGGGGCGGGAGGGGTGTAACTGGAGGGGATGTGGAGCAGCTACTCCAGTTTCACTGAGAACCTTGCAAGCTGCAAGGTTAAAATCATGAGCTCCAGGAGAGAGCGGGACCTCCTATGACTAAGGGTTTGTGACTGACTGCACATGAAGCTGGAGTCTATCAAACATGACACTGATAAGCCTGTTAGAATCCAGAGCATTGGTCATGATAGGGTTGGTAAAGTCCTGCCTGTAAGCCTCTGTGTCCACAATGCTCCCGCAGCTGCCCTCATCTTTAAAGGGAGATTCCCAAAGTGATTACAGCTCCCAACAGGCAGTCAGGGCTCCATCAGGATGCAAGGAGTTTAGCGGCTAGCAGCAGGATGCAGCATTGCTTGCTGAGACCAGTAGTTCTCTTGGCTGCATCTCTATGAACGTGGCTGCCTTTGGCTCCATTTTATCCAGCAAAGTGCAGCCCTCGACTCTGAGCTGCCTACCCATGCACAGACCAAATGTTCCTTTGTGATCTCTCCAAGGCAGAGACAGAGGGAGGGCCCAATACTCCGCTCCCCTTCACAGGACTTTGTCCCTCACCCACTCACTTTTTAAAGCCGGCGGCACTATCAGCATCAAAGCGGGGACCCTCACTCAAATACTTCTTAACGAACTTCCACACTTCCTCCAGCTGCCTCCGCAGAGGGTCCAGGGCCATGCGGTCCAACTGCATAGAGATGAGGGGGAGAGAAGCCAGGTGACCAAGAAAGGAGCCATGCCAGCAGCAATAGGCATCTCTGTCCGTCTGCACTTTACTCCCCCTATAACGGAGTGCTAAACTGTATTATACTGTTCAGCCATTAGATGGCACTGTCCGTAAAATACTTTATTTAAGCTAATCTCAGCCATACCTGGCAGAGCACTAAAGGATCTTATAGTGAACACATCTGATGTGTATCTCTCTGAGAAGTAAGCTCTGTAGTCAGTCCATATCTGATACAGAAGCCTGACCTGCTAGTAGCAGCCCTGCAACCTACCACGTACAAGAAGTACATGACATGGTGTCAGAAGTAAGCTAGTGCCAGAGGGGAACAAACAGAAGGAACAAAGCAACAAAGGTTACAGGAGCTCGTCAACATGCCACTCTTCAATGCCCCAGAGAACTTCAGCTTTGACAAACCTTCACAATGGACAGATTGGAAACAGTATTTTGCAAGATTTCAAATTGCTACAAAGCTCCACCAGTTATAACTGGAGATACACAGTTATGATCTTTAATTTATACTGTGGGGAAGCAGGCAAAGCATATCTTTAAATACTTTCCATTTACTGAAGACAGGCACAAAGATGACTAGGAAATGGTTCTGGTTATGTTTGATGCATATTTTATACCTCAGAGAAATATGGTTTATGAGAGAGCATATTTTCACCAGAGAGTTCATCAGCCATGGGAAAATATTGAAGTTTTTATAGCAGTTCTGCATGTATTAGCTGAAAACTATGATTTGGGGATTGCAGAACACAAAAATATCTGAGACAAGTTCCTCATTGGATTAACAGATTCAATCTTTCATAGTAGCTACAGTTGAAGACAGATTTAACCCTAGTTATGGCTATACAGAAAACAAAGCAGTCTGAACTAGTCAGACAGCAGAATTAAAGGCAGGAGCAACTTGAAAAACCTGAAACTAGCTTAGAAGCTATAAGCACACAGCTGATTGTTAAAAGTCACTATCATGAAACCCCTGAGACAAGGAGAGGTGTAGTGGGGCAGCTGCCCCACTCCTGCTAAAAGGGGCTTAAAACAGCCCAAGAAAGGGTTGTGGCTGGGAGCAAGCAAGTTCCAGTCTAACTGGGAAGCAGCCACAGCTGTGGCTGCATCAATTAGGGCCCAGACGGCCCTGATAAAAAGGCCCAGAGTTTGGTGCAGAGGGACAGTCTCCTTCTCTAGCTGAGGAGGCAGACAGGCCTGGCTGCGGGGGAAGCCTAAGGTACCTAGAGTAGAGCAGGGCTGGGGGGAGACAAGAGGAGCTGGGGGAAGCTCTGGCCTGGAGACCCCCAGGCTGCAGGGCCTAGGGGATTGGCTCAACAAGGGCTACTGGGGTTGCAGGGGGCAGCCCATGGGTAGTTGTAGAGGCAGCAGGCCAAACCCTCCTTGCCAGTGATGAATGGCAATGATACTGCAGTCTGCCCCAGTGATTGGGGGCAAGTGGTGACTGGCAGTTGCCTAGAGTGAGGCGAGGTGGGGGTTCCCCAGGGAGGGCAGACCCAGAGTGAGACTGATCGGGTACTGCAGTGGTGCAGCACCCCAGGGAAGAGGGCACCGGGGTCCAGGGAGGGACACGGGGCTGGTGCAAGCGGGAATACGGACTGCAGAGGGTGCTCCAGACTCTGGTGAGAGCTAATTCCCAGACAGACCAGTGGGAGGCACCGCAAGGTGAGTTGCCGCTCCGCTACAAGAGGGAACTCCCAGGCTAAGAGGGTCAAATCCCAGCCTACATACACACAGTGTAGAAAAAGTCATATCCCAAGAAATGATGCATGTCCAGCCGGAGGCTCACAGTGTAATACACACACAAAATCTGGACACTTTTTGCTGCACAAAAGCAGTCAGGGAGTTGACTCAAGCGACATGGCTTCTGGGATCTATCACTTGTGACAATACAGAACCTGTCTGGAGAGTGAAACTGAATATTCATAGCAAGAGTATTGACTTTAAAATTGACTCAAGAGCAGATAGTCCTCTCAGAAGGGATTTACAAGCACCTTGAACCCCTTCCAGAGCCGAAGTCACCTCACACAGCTCTGAATAGCCCTGGAGGGGTTGTCAACTGCAAGGGCCAGTTCACCCCAGAAACAACTTACAAAGACAAAAGCTGTGCATTCAGAATGTATGTGATCAAAGAACCACACACCACTAGCCTTCTCAGTTGCAGTGTGGCACCCTTGATGGGCCCAGTGAGAGAGGTGGAAGAACTTGGAATATTTTGTGATATTGGACTTTTGAAAGGAGCTTCGGTACAAATCACCTGAAGAGACAATGATATACCCTACAACTGGCAGGCTTCCTATCCCATTACTTCATAAAGTAGAAACTGAGTTATAGAGAATGGAGCGGATTGTCATATTGAGAAAATGTCTGAACCAACAGCATGGTGTGCCCCGTTGGTACCAGTCACAAAGAAAAATGGAAAGATACGTATCTGTGTGGATCTGAAAAAACTTAATGAAGCAGTTGTCAGAGAAAAAGATATCCTCCCAACATTGGATGACTTCCCCGCAAAGTGAAAGGAGCTACAATATTCTCCAAGCTAGATGTCTCAAGTGGACTGCCAAATTCCTTTAGCCAAAGAAAGTGCTAAACTGAGTCCATTTATCACTCCCTTTGGGGGATTTTGCGTTTGAAGTTTACCTTTTGGGATTGCTAGTGCACCTGAACGTTTTCACAGAAAAACAGCAGAACTGTTAACGAATACACATGGAGCTGTAGTTTTCATGGACAATATTTTGATCTGTGGGTTTTCAATGGAAGGATACGACAAAACCTTCAGTGAAATCCTGAGCCTAATCAGCCAGTCCAGACTGAAGCTGAACAAGGAAAAGTTCAATTTCTACCTACCCCAAACCAGGATTTGGGGGACAGACAATAAGCAAAGATGGAATCAGTCCCTTCCTGCTGCTGGCAGGGCAGATAAGCCCATCAGAGCACAGTGCAGCCAGCAGTGATTAGAGAACGGAGCTCAGGCCTATGCCCTTCCCTCTCCATCCCTGTGTCAGCTGAATTGCTCCCGCAGTGAGGTATCAGCACAGGACTCAGAAGCAGGGGTAGTTCACTCCCTCTGTGGGGAGACCCCCGGCCACAGTAGTGCCCTGGGGCCAGGGCAGCAGAGCTCAGAGCAGCCCTGGAGAAGAAGGGAGTATTTGGGATGGATCCTGCTGCTGTTGGGAGTGACTGCATTTACCTGTGAGGAACAGAGCCAGGCCTGGCCTGCATGCTCCTTTAACCCCCTGCCCCTCACACGGGTTGGGGAGCTGGTCAGCCTGTCCCCATGCAGCATGCTGTTTACCCAGGGAGGTGGCTGCAGGGAAGGTGAGGCAATAGGGAGAGTGATCCTGGTCTCACACCAGTTTCACTCCAGCAGAGTCTGGAGTCTTTCCATTTACACAGTGTGAAAGGAAGACCAGGCTGATGGTGCTTTATACCCTGTTCAACTGCTGCTTGTACCCCATCCCCACCCCCACTTGCTCTGGCGTGTATGCTCTGATCATTCCCTTCCTCCCCGGTGAAGCTGCTACCTTGGAGTCCATGTCACTGAACAGCTTCTCCAGCGCCTTCTGCCAATCCTTGTCCTGCAGGGACATCTTCTGCAGCAGATCCTGCATCATCTCGCTCAGCTGAGCGGTGGCGCTTTGCAGCTCCCCGTGGTTCACCATGGCCTCCAGTGCACTCTTGTCTGCTTTCTAGTGGAGACGCAGCATTTTAAAGGGCTCAGCCCATCCTAAGTGGCTGCGGTGTGGGGACTCCATCCTGGTGGGGTTTGGGATTCCGCTGCCCCTGCCTCACGGCTACAGCCTCCAAAGAGGATACCCTATGAGCTAGGACTTTCCCTCAGTGCAGACGCAGCTGAGCTCTATGTAGGCTGCATGGACAGCATTGCTAAGGGCAGAGTTGGGCTTAGCATATGGGAAAAGGCATTATAAGGGGTGTGAACTGAGGTGCTGGAAGAAAGCAGTTTCTGGAGGAATTCTGCCACAATTTAAGGCTGGTCCAGGTTCTTCAGGCCTCAGGGGCCCAGAACTGGTGGTGAGGAGGCAGGATTTATGTAACGGGAGACCTGGATTTGGTACCAATTGAAGGATCCCACCTCTCTTGGCCTAGGGGGGATTAAGGGCCCAGTTCTACAAGGTGCTGCACGATCCCTGCCCGATACTGAGAGTTCCCATCCCATCACGGAGGGAGAGGATTGGACTGCCCAGGAGACAGGCAATGGGGGCAAGGCATGGCTAGGGTGGGGAGAGTGAAAAGAGGGGCAGATCCCTGGGGGTCAGTCAGAGATGAGTGGTGTCCCCGACCCAGGCAAGAAACAGAAAGGGTTAAATGCCTAGCATTAAGGCCCTGGTCCTAAAGCAACAGAGATACCTCCTCCTCCTCCTCCCTAGGTGACTAGGCTACACTTTGAAGGGCTGCCTGGACCCAGTTCCATTCACAGCAGGAGAGAGAGAGAATTAGAAATACCGAGAAATTCATCTCGGCCGCAGCGGAGGGAACACCTTCTGCTCTGAGACCGGGTGGTGGCAGCGCCCCCTGTGAGCCTGCAAGGAGAGCAGTGGCCGGAGCTAACTGAGATTCCCCAGGGAAAGCCCGGGCTGCTCCATGCACCATGGTCAGAATTTAAGGTCCAGGTATTGGGCTTGCCCCTGCTAGGATTTATTCCCTTTGCTGGCTTCTTTCCTGCCCTCTTTCCTAAGCTCCAGGACCTGCCTGCATGGAATGGGATAAGTGCCAGGCTGGTGCCCTGCAAGTTCAAGGGCACCTGCGGGAAAAATGTGTTCTGTGCCTGGGCCATTTGTGCAGTGAGCGGCGAGCTGGGCCAAACATATTACTGGGGAGGAGGGAATAAGCCCTTAGCCCTGAGATCGGTATTGTATGTCTCCACTCACCACATTCATCTCCTGCTCCAGCAGGGCTTTGTCTGCTTTATTCAGGTCCAGCTGCTGAACCATTGCCCGCAGGTTCTGTGGGCAGGCAAAACACACTGTTGTAGTCAAGCATTTCCTAGATATTAAGGCCAGAAAGGGCCAGTACGATCAGTCTGTATAACCCAGGGCAGAGAACCTCACCTTCCAGCGTCTAGCCCAGGAACTAGGGGCTGAGCGAGAGCAGCTGTTTTACAAAGAGACGTCCAGTTAGGATTTAAAAGCTTCAAGGGCTGGAGAATCCACTAGGTCCCTGAGCAAGTTGTGTCAATAGTTAATTCCCTCATTTCAAAAAAGTCTGAATTTGTCTAGCTTTGGCTTCAAGCTGCTGGGTCTCTCTCACTCTACCTGTGTCTGCTGGATTAAATCAAAACCCCTCTTCCCCATGTAGACTCTTGGAGACCATGATCAAGTCACTCTTTAACCGTCTCTTTGTTAAGCTAAACAGACTGCACTTCTTTAGTCTCTCACTGCCCACAGCTCTGCCTCATTCTTCTCCTGTAGTGTCAAGCTGCCTGTATGTATCAGTCCTGGGCAGGAACAGTCAGCACAGAACCTCAGGGCCAACCAAGCCACCCCTGGTGATGGATGCTAGGGTCACAAATCATCCCACGGTCTGTGACCATGAGTGGGAAGAACTGGGCCATGTCACTTCCCTATCCACCTGGGCACCTTGTGCCCCATCTACCCGCTGGCACAGCAGGGTTTGTGGTGTTCCCACCAGACACAGTGACAAGGAGCATGGCCTGAGATGTATTTGCACTGTTGCTTTTCTCACCATACGATATCACGTCAGCCATGTTTGTGCTGCAGCCCCATCAAGCACTCTAACTGTGTTTGTCCCAGTGCCTTCTGGGATACCTGGGCAGCTCTCCCTTCATGCCTGGTGCATGCAGCACATGTGGCATCCCATGAGTCACGAAGGGCCCAAGGGAAAACCTCATACAAGCTATTTAACCCTCTCCCCGCTGCTGATCCCTATGAGGTCCCAAAGCAGCCAGAGGCCAGTTTCCTGAGGGAAAGCCCCTGGGATCAGGGACCCAGAATTTTTCCCGGTTAAGGCCAGATTGCTTCTGGCTCTAGAGCGCGTGCGTGAGGAGGAGGAAGGCACAAGAAGCCTTCCCCTCTTGCTTCCCCCACATGGGGGGCAGGCCAAAGGCTGTCCCTGTTGGTGCCCTGGTGGGCACCGGTCTCCCCAGTGGTGGTGCAGGAGGCTCTGTGCCCTGCTGCCTTCCCCCGACCCCTCCTGGGGGTGCGGGGGGCGGTGCCTGGAAGGTCTGAGTGGGTTTGCTCTTACCTGGAAATCCCCCATGTTGCTCAGCAGCCTCTCTGAGGCTTTCTGCAGCTTCTCGTACTGCTCCTTCAGCTTCTGCACCTGGGCCAGCAAGTCCTTCTGAAACTCCCTCCCCTGAAGAGAGCAAGGAACGGCGCCGTCTCAGACACCCAGCACAGCGATTGCCACCTCACGCCCTCTAGAGCTAAGGCTGCCAAGCAGCTTCCCTCCACCACCTGGCTTTCAAACGCTCTAACATCAGGCATCCCCCAAATGTCTAGATGGGTCAAATGTGAAACATGAAGCTTTGCAAGGACGAGAGGGCCAGTGGTTGGCTTTCATAGAGTAAAGCTGACACAGGGTGGATGGGAGCCTTTGAAAGGGAATTGGTCCAGCCCATGTGTGCCTCATTAAGAGCCTTTCAAATGGGGCCTGGCAGATGGCTGCTGGTCTCTATAAAGACCCAGAGAGGAACAAGGAAGTGTGCAGATGGGAATAGGTACATCCCTTTTCGCAGATGACTGTGCTTTAGGGACTAAGCATAAAAGACTTGTAGTAACCATACAAAGACAAATGAGAAACTCCAGAGCATTTCCAAGTGGCGAAATGAATAGGGATTGAAATTCTCATTTGCAAAAACCAGAAGAATGCTTTTAACCAGGAAGAAACATTGGGACTTACTTTTTTATGGTGAAAAAATTCAGATAGTTCAAAACTGATGCTCCTAGGAGTTGTGTTTGATAATAAATTCACTTGGAAGGTCCCATAGATAATATCATAGAGAAGTGTAAAAGTTGGATGAACTTACATAAAAGTGTAGCTGGAAACCAAAGGCATACAGATAAGATACTGATGATGATATATGGAGCTTTATGGATGCCAGTTTTAGACTACAGATGCCAAGTTTCTGATTCAGCCTCAAAAACAATTCTTAGAAATCTGGAACTCAAGCTCTGCTTGGCAGGTAGTGTAATGATAACCCCACCAGTGTGTGCACTGCCAATAGCCCCCGGAGAAAACACCTAGAAATCTAAGGATGAAACTATAAGAGCTAACCTTTTGGGCAAAGGTAAAAAGAACCATGAAAATAGAAGTACAGATTTATGAGGATTGCAGGGAGCTTAGTAGACAAAATAATATGGAATCCCACAGACTTCCTCATATTATCGGGGACAAAAGCCTGGTAAAGGTGACATGTACAAATGATAAACAGGAAGAATGAAAAATTTTAGTCATGGGACGTCCAATTATAGCTGGACAATCTTTCCCCCGTTTGTGGATTTGGAACTGTATGAAAAAGAAAAATAGGGGAAGAAAAAAAACAAATATTTTATGACCAATGACATTTCTATATTTACATATGGAAAATGGGGACAGCTTTGCCAAGTCTATACAGAAAGATCAAAAGATGACAATGTGGGTACAGTGGGACCAATCTTCTGTGTTCCTAGTCTTAGAACCCAGACATCTCAAAGACTATCGAATAACGTGCCATTTTGACAGCTGAGCTAATGGGGTAAGCTAATGGGGCACTAACTTGAATACGAGCTAGCGACAGGCTGCAGTTGTAATTTTGTCCAATTCCTTGTCAGGCATAATGACAATCAGAACAGGAGCTTCAGAAAGCCAAAATGACCTAATAAGTGAAATAATGTTCCTAACTACAGAAATAATGTGTGCCATCTGTAGAGCCTGGCAAATCTGAGGATATCCACTTTATATCTGCGGATATCCACGGACCATGTTTGTGGATCGGATCTTGATAAAAATTTTGTATCTGCGCAAGGCTTTAGCTATCTGTGTAACAATAGCATGGATTCTGGTGCATATGGGAATACCAGGAAATGAGATGGCTGACAAAGCGACAAAGCATGCTCTAAAAAACGAGGAGGTGGATAGTAAAATACCCTTATGTAAACAAGAGTGTAATCATGAAAGTGCTCCCAAAGGAATGGCGAGACTTATGGACTAAGGAAACAAAAGGATGAAAGTTCTATGATGTATGCTCAAAAATCAAAGATAATACTACAGTAGAACCTCAGAGCTACAAACACCTCAGGACCGGAGGTTGTTCATAACTCTGATATGTTCGTAACTGAACAAAACATTACGGTTGTTCTTTCAAAAGATTACAACTGAACACTGACTTAATACAGCTTTGAAACTTTACTATGCAGAAGAAAAATGCTGCTTTCCCTTTATAGTCTTAGTAGTTTATGTTTAACACAGGACTGTGCTGTCTTTACTTCTTGTTTTTTGTCTCTGCCGCTGCCTGATTGTGTACTTCCGGTTCCAAATGCGGTGTGCGGTTGACTCTGTTGTTCATAACTCTGGTGTTTGTAACTCTGAAGTTCTGCTGTATGCTCTGCAGTCATGCCAGAAAAAGTGGAGTCATCATTTTTAGAGGGTTTTTCACATGCCATTGTGCCTTAAATAATAAGTGAAACGTACTAAAAAGACAGAAAGATGGGCTGTGTAATGTTGCAAAACCAAAGAAATTGTTGATTGTGTTCCATAGTATTGTGAGCAATAGCGCATAGAAAGTAAGTTTCTTTATGAAAAATTGAGTTGGTTTGAATCAAAGGGACTAGTGAGAATGTCAGGGAAATGGAATAGTGCAACAAAAGCTTAACTGCGTTTTCTCAAGGACACTAGACTCAGTGCAAAGGTATAAAAAAAATACCCTGCTAAAAAAAGAATGAAGAACGTGGTGATCCTAGCCTCATACGACTGCTGCATCAAGACCAAACCAAAGGAAAAAAGAAACAGGGAGAGGAGGCTGTGAGAGAGGCATCAGAAAGCAGGAGGCGCCTGCAGGAGACCCTGGACCAGGGTGAAAGTTTTGGGCCTGGAAGCCAGAGTTAAAGAGCTGATGAAGGCTGAGGGCCAGGGAGAGCTGACTCCAGCTGGAGTGGCCAGCCAAGGCCAGGAAGAGCTGCCCAGAGCAGACTCTGGGGAAAAGGGGAAGAAGAAAAGTCTCCAGGCCGGAGTTTTGTTTTGAGTTTTGTGTCAATAAACTAGCCCCCGTGGAGGGGCGTTACTGGATTAAAAAAAACAATGTGAAGTTTAATACAGAGGGGAAACTGAGGGCAGCTGCGCAGCCATCCCAGGCCATGAGGGGGTGCAGCAATCCTGTAACATGGGAGCATTAGCAAATCACACCCTGTGCCCATGCAGTAGAGAATGCCTTACCCGGGCACTTGGCATGCATGCACACTTAGGCAAGGGAACACCACTGCAATCACCCCATTTCTGCTCTATGCCCCATTCTGCTCCCGGTCCCTCCCCACTCTCACTGTAGCCATTGCAAGAGACCATGAGAGAAATAAGATGTGCTCTGAGCTACAGCTCTATCTTGGGAGAAACATGCACGGCCCTGGATCCAGATCACCTCGTCGTCTTTGCTTTGCAGGCTGCTTATTTCCTCTTTCATTCTCTCCAGTTCTGCAGCTACGTCCTCTGAGATCCCAAGTTTGGCTGGAACCAAATGAAAGACACCAAAGCTGTGTCTGCACGGAGAGCTCTAGGGAATTCCCCCACCACTGTCACATTACAGGTGCAGCTCCATCCCTGCCAGCCATGGTCTTGTAGTCCAGCTGCCAGTGGTTCTACCACTGATGCACCCAGTCCTGCTTGGGGCACATCCAGAGACACCGGAGCTCTGTCTACACTAGTGCTCCCAATATTGCCAATCCCAGGTGAGCTGAACCAGTGTGCTAGAGCTGAGGTGAGAGAACGCTCCTCAGTTATAGCATGTATGTGGTTCTCCATAGGGACAGGGTCCTGAATGGCTCAAGCAGTAAAGGAACCAGGGAAGGAAGGTTTGCTTGAAATCCAGAGCAGCCTTTGGGGGCTACTCAGACCTGGATTCATCGTGGGAGCCCATCATTAAAGCCAACTCAAGACCAGGGAATACCTCACAGAACTACTGGAAAGAAGTCACCATCTGTGGGCTAAAGGGTGATGGAAATGGATGGGGTGAGCCCCAGAGGACAGGGCAGCCCAGGCTGCATTCTCAGCTCTGCTATAGATGCTAGTGAGGCCATCAGTGGTAGCTGGAGGAACTTCTCAATGCTTGAGCACTCTGTTCTCCTGCCCTCGGGTGTTCCTGCTGAGAGCAGCCTCACCGCAAGAACAACACTTCCCTGGCAAGTCAGCTCTAGGGAAGGTCTTCAGGGGCAACTCAGCTCTTCAGACAGACTGTAGACCTGGCACCGGGGTCTCCCGCTAGGTTTGCCAACGTTCTAATTTCTGAAAACTGACCCCCCCCCACCCCACCTCTTCCCCTGAGGCCTCTCCCCCTGCCCCCTTCTTTCCCAAGGCCCTGCCCCTCCTCTTCCCCCAAAGCCCCACCTGGCCGTCCCTACTCTGCCTCTTCCCTAGAGGCCATGCCCCCACTCACTGCTCTCCCCCCTCCCCCGTTGCTCACTTCTCTCCTCCACACTCCCCTTCCTCCTAGCTCGATCCTGTCCACCGCCCTCCCCACTAGCTGGGCTCCCTCTGTTTCAGGGCTGGGCTGGGAGGCTGAGCATACAACATAGAACCAGCACCCACCCCCACCCCACCGCCCATGGTAACGTTTGGTGTCCGGTCAGATGTACTGACTGGACAATGTACGGGTTCCCTTTCAACCGGACATGCTGGTTGAAAACCGGACATCGGGCAGCCTAGCTCCCGCACTTACTGCATCTCTAAGTCCAGACCCGACCTCCTCACTTTTCTGGAGGCAAGATGCTTTTCCCAACTCCCAGCCCTGTGACTCCCCCTGGGCTGGGCTCCCTCTGCTTCCAACATCACCAGCAGGAAAAAGATGCTGCATTCTGGACAACACTGAGGCCCCAAGCTGGGACAGTCCCCTACTCCGCCTCCTTGAGAGCCAGCTTCCCCTCCACCAGAACTGCGCTGGGGCCTGCAGGGACAAACCCCAGTTCTCCTCCCCAGGAGCTGGGCTGTGCCCTGCCGTTTCCCCCCCCGAGCCAAGCTGGGCTCTGCATAACTGGCAGGCTGTCCAGTCTCATTTGTGTCCCTCCAGGCAGCGGCTCTGACTACCCAGTAGGAAGGAGCTGGTTGCTCCCAGTCAGGGCTGGACCTTTGCTGCCCTCTAAGGCCCTGGGTTTCTCCTGACAGACAGGCCCAACCCAGGGATGGGAGCCAAGCCGGATACTGGAGCCTCACCTAGGTTATCCGCTTGCTGCTTGAGCTCACTCTCCAGCAGGCTGATGCGGGTCCCCAGGGCTTCGTGCTTGTCCGGCAGTTGGCACAGCTTGCCAAGGGTCTCTCTGACTGTTTCCCGTTTCGAGTCGAGGTTGGGCACTGGGTCTGAGGGGCTCTGAAAGAAAACAGCCCCGTGCTGGCTTTATGGCAGTTGGTTCCTGCAGAGAGCTCAGAAAGGGGGTGCTGATCAGAGCAGAAGGACGGGGTGCGGGGGACTGGCCAGGGCAGTTGGGTCATGTTTGCAGATTCCAGGTTCTCACTGTTGGAAGAGCAAAGCAGCAACCGGTGTCCAGAAATCTCCTTCTGCCTTTGAGGAGAACTGTGCCCACACTGGAGCATTCACCCGCCCTCCCCAAACCACAGGGGTCGCTAATACAGACACTGATCCCACTCACCCCTTTATGGCATCAATCATGACATCACCCTGCATTACGGAGCTCAGATCAGCCAGGTGTCTGGGCTAACCTTGTTGGTGTGCGGGCTCAGGGGGGTCTTGAGTGAGGATGCAGGCTGGTGCCGGTGCTGCACTCCAGAGCATAGGGCTGTGGCTGTTAGAGGTCCCCTCTAGATTTCAGAGTTCCAGTAGCACAGTGAGTAGCGTGATTGGCTGGGGACTATAACCAACCCCTGCAATAATCCCCAGGGGACGTTACTGGATGCGCTGAGGAGTGAAGGTCATGAAGGGGTGAGCCGATCCCAGCAGAGGGTATAGACTACTGGCTTACAGGGCGAGTGTGTGTGATGGCAGAAGAGTTTAGTGTGCCCTAGCACACCCTGAGAGTCCAGAGGCTTCAACTTGCAGCATTCTCTTCCCTCTCTGAGAGAGACACCAACCCTCTTGTGCCCTGGATTGGAGCTGCTCAGTGGTGAGACCCACATGATCTTGATCTCAGGATGAGACAGTACAGTAGCCCTGCCTCACTCTGCAGGCTCTTAAAATCTGATCGAATGGTGAACAATAACTCACAGCAAATCCAGAGGGAGCTGGCTTGCCCCATTCAAAGAGTCGTGATGGACACGGGAACACAATTCTCATTGCTCCCAAGATGCTTCGGCTCAGCTTTCCCTTGAGCTACCCCTCAGTTCAGGATCAGGACCACCAGGCAGTGGGGAATCTGCACCTACCTTGTCAGCGAGCGAATCGAAGAGAGCGCTCCACTGCACTATGTCCACCTGCTCGGGGAAAGAACTCAGCTGTGCCTGCATCTTGTCCTGCATGCAGAGGAAGGGAAAAGGAGCTGCACGTCAGAGGGGAATGGCCTTGAACTTCATATCAGAGCGTGGGATGGGTAATCTGGGACAGGGCTTGCAGGAACACACCCAATCCTGCCCCCAGCCAGACCCAAACCTCTCAGCAGATCCAGCAAGTTTCTTTCCCTTGCACATGGCCATGGAGTTCAGGTTCCACTTGGGACTGGAAGTGTGGAAGTACTACGATAGACCAGGGTATCTCCTGCTCCCAGGAGATTGTCAGCTCCAATTTGAAAGTTTAAGTGGTTTGGAGAGAGGACTTGGCCCTAGGAACTGGTGGCCTTGTAAGGTGCCTGAGGGCGATCCATTGGGGGCAGGCAGGCAGGGAGAGCCCAACGTGCGTGTTGCTGCTCAGGGATGCGGCTGGACATGTGGTTCTCTGCAAAGGGGATCAGAGACTCTTCCATGGTGTGTGTAGGGGTCATCACTCCAGGGAAGCACAAGGGAGGGTCACACCAGAGAGGCGTGCTGGGACACAGCACCCACCCAGCAGGGCACACCCTTAACCTGCTCTAGAGCCAGCCTCCCTTGCAGTCTCCACCTGCACCACCTGGTATGGAACTCAACAGTGTAATTAACCCTTCAGAAAGGCCACGCTCTGGGGTCTATGCGAAGGGCACTGAAATGTGGCATCACTAAGTTCTGTGCTCTGCAGGGCTGAGCCGAGGGGCCAGGGGAGTCGCACCCGGCACAAGACACTGAAAAGCTCCTCTCCCGAGGTTCCCAGACGAAGGGGCCAATGCCCCTGACAGGGCTGGAGCAGGCTCCGCTGCTCCTTTGCTGGCTGTGGCAGCCCTGCCTGGCTCCGCGTGGCTCCACTCCCTCAGCGTGTGGGCCTTCTCCAGAGCCCCTTGCCAAGAGGTTCTCTCTGACTCCCAGAATCTCCCCACTCACCAGCCTGTCCAGGATGGCTTGGATGAGCTGGCTCTGCTGATCCAGCTGCGCGAGTCGCTCTTTAATTTCATCCACACTGATCTGTTAAATAAACCACATCGGCGTGACCTGCAGAGGAACGAGCGGCCAGCGGTGTCCTGCCAGCTCTGCACTCCAGCCTGTGCCCTGGCTCTGGAGTGGTAAGGGAATACCTGACTAACTGCACAGGCGAGAGCCTCCATGTCTCATGTCCATTGATCTCTGTGGTTACACACAGCACACACCGCAGCACGAGAGGGCTGGGAAAGGCTGCCCTGGAGCTGAGCCAGGCAGGGAGCCCAGTCTTGTGTTCCTCACATTAGAAGCTCAGCTCTTTTGATGGAGAGGCTCTGTTCTCTGAGCCTCGGCGGGGCCCCCTCTGGGTAATTCAGGAATGCCCTTCGCCAAGGACGTTTGTCCTGGCCTCACTGGTTGGATGGTTGGGAGCTGGGGGACAGGGCCTTGGAGGGAAGGGTCCCACAGGGAGCGAAGCAGAGGGGCTTAGGCAGGAAAGGGGAACGGGCTCACTTGAAAGACAATAAGCATGTAAAACAATCCCCAGCATGGGGCAGCCTCTGGCTTCATGGCAGCACTCAACTCTGTCAAGGGAGACCAGGCCTCATGCCTTGAAAACCATGGACCAAAGTCTGAAAGGAGCCCTGTGGAGCGGCCCTGGAAGTGTCGGCAGCACTGCAGCAAGAGTGTGAGAGCACCAGTGCTCTCAGGGCTGTGCTTGGACTCAGGATTTCATGGCTATTTAATTTTGTGTAATGGAGAGGCTTGTTGTGCCTGTGTCTCCCCCCGACACACAGCACCCAGGTCTCACTCCAACCCTCAGCCCCATCATTTTTCTTTGCTGTGGCGAGCAGGAGCACAGGCAGAGAAGCCGGATTCCCTGCAGGCCAGTGCAGTGCTACTGAGTCACCAGGACGCCCCTCTGCCAAGAGAACTCTCCAAGGGCAGCACCCCCAGCCGCCCCTTTAGCACCGGCAGACGTACGTACTTGTTGGACGTTATCTTTCAAGACCCCCAGCTCTTCCTGGAAGGTGTTGATGGTGCATTGCAGGGAGTAGATGTTGGTGAGCAGATCCTGCAGCGTGGTCATGGCCTGAGGAAGCGAAGAGGACAGAGAAATGACGGAGTCAGCACCAGCTCAAAGCAGACTGGGCAGGCCTGGAAACAAGCCAAGAGCACTCTGCATGGACAGTGATCCTGGCGTGATGCAGTAGCCCACACTTTGCCCACCCTGGAGCCAGAGGGCCATACCCAACTTGCTGCCAATGGAGCCGACTACAGCCAACCAACCTTCTCTTTAACCCAGAGCGCAGCCATGGAGACTCCAGGGGCCCACAAAACAATGTTCTGTCTGGAGCCAAGTAGCCTCCCCTTGTATCAAGATGCAGCATTGGATGTTGGGATCTGTAGTTTCCATGGATTACACCTTGGCATTAAAGGGCAGCTGGGGAAAACTCCCTGGAAGACTCCCAGGTCACATTTTGTCCATCCTGCAGAAATGAATGTGTGGCCATAGGTGAACTGGGGCAGAATACATCCTCAGGGGCTCTGGGAACGGTCTGCTTCCTTACCTGCCACCAGCACCTCTCCGGGGGGGGTGACAACTATTGGAGAGTGATGAAGAGCGGTTCAATGAGTCCAGGGCTCTCCTGACTCTGTCACAGCCTATTCTCTCCTAAGGCACAGCTGGAATAGCCACGCCTCCTGATGGAAATCTGACTGCCAGTTTTATCCTGGGGGTGCCGGGCTGTGATCAGGCGAGCATCCATTGCATCGCTCCGGTTCTCATTTCCTCTCGGGTCATTGGTTTCCTCCCACTGTAAAGCGCCCTTACCATGGGCAGAGAAATGTGAAGTGGTCTTCATGTAAATGTGACTCAGAGCCTACATCTTCTGCCAGGACACCTAGGAGGGCAGGGCGTGCCCTAAGAGGTGTTAGCCATCTCTGGCAGGGGTGATATTGATTATATGGATGAGGGAGCCTGTTGGCTGTTCTCCCCTGGGGAGTCCCTCGGGACTCAGTCCATGCAGAGCAGTCTCTCATGTGCAGAATACCCAGCAGAAGGCTTTGCCTAAAAACAATCCCCAAATGTAGTTTCCAGAAGGGATTCCCTCTCTTCTGTAGGCCTGCTGGAGCCAGAGCAGAGGGGGCCCAGCCTTGCTGAGGCTCTATGACGTCATTTACACTCGTGCAATGTGAGTCTAAAATGCTACCAAGCGAGACCCCTCCATGCGGTCACCCCTGCTTGGCACGGGTGTAAATGGCTCCTAGTGGGAGAGTCCAGCCCTGTACAACACAGTGCGTATGAACTGCTGTCGATCAGAGGAGAATCAGGTCCTGGATACTTTACAACAGAGCTGTGGAGGGAGGGATGCAGAGACCCCCAGGTGGAGGAGGAGGGGGCCAGAGAGGTCCTGAGGGGAAGGGCTTCTCCACTTCTCTGGCCCTGCCAATCACATAGGACAGGGAGGAAAGGAGACCTTTAAAGGGGAGGAAGCTGCAGTCAGTGAGAGGAAGGAGTGGGATTGCCCTAGGAGTGACTCCTGAAACTGTGGAGGGATCTACTAGGCAGGAAACCTTCGCCCTGCCCAGAGGAGAGTACAGCGGACTCCCTGCTAAGACAGACAGGCTGAGCCTGCCTCTCAGACTCAGCCAGCGCCATCACACGGGTGCTGGATTGTTGGCAGCACTGTAGATTTGCCACCCCTGAAGTGTGTGAGGAGTTATGATGTTCCTTGTGATCCCCTAGCTGGAGAGACTTGAGGAGGCCCACAAGGGCAGAGTCCCCCTGCAAGGAATGGGGAAGTGGGGCCTGGATTGTGACCACCCAACAGCTGTTGCTTGGGAAGGGATTAAAGCGAAACTGAAAAAGCTGCTCATATAAGAGCAACCACATGTAGGATCAGACTGGTATAAGTGTGAAACTTCCCATGCAGACAAGCCCTCAGGCAGGGATCTGATTCTTCTCTCACGCTGCTGTAAATCAGGAGTAACTCCCCCAGAGTAACCCACTGTGAAACCAGTACCTGTCAGATCAGAATCAGGCCCAGGCAAGGCTGAGTGTCTGGCCCCAACCCTTGGTGCTGGCCAAGGACTGCGCAGCGCAGCTCAGTCCAGGGCTGGGCCCCAGCCTAACTTAGAGCAGCCTGGAGGCTGTGTTAAGTTGTGCGAGCTACCAGCGGCCCCAAGGGATTGACCCAGCAGGCAGCACCCAGCAGGGCGTGGGGTTGCCCTGATTGCAGGGCAAGGGCGGCACACAGCTTGGCTCTGTCTTCACTTCCAATTGCAATTCAAGGCTCTGACTCTGACCTGTCAGGCCCCAAAGCAGGCTGGGTGGCTCCTGCATTGCAGATATAAACACCAGGAGCTGGGGGAACCACGGTCCCCGTGAGTTCACTGTGTTGTGGCTCTGTGAGGCCCAGAGGGCCCAGTGCCAGGCCCACTGCAGTGCTCACCCCCAGGGGAGTTCATTTTGGGGAATGCCCATCTCTCCAAGAGGCACACGCTGCCTGCTGCATTCCAGTGCTTCCTGCACAACGGAGCACGTTGGACTCGGGCTCGGCGGGGGTGCCTGGGAGATGGTTCGCCCTTAACAGAGCCCCCGCAGTGGACCTTGCAAGCTGACCTGCATAGCAGGAGCCAGTCTTGACATGTCCAGGCTTGTGCTCCTAGCTAGCACTTGACACAGTGTCTCTCGGTCCCTGACAGGAACGCCACAGGGAGAGGTAGGGTTGCCAACCCTCCAGGATTGTCCTGGAGTCTCAGATTATGTCATGTGATGAAACCCAAGGAAGGGGGCAGGTGTGTGGGCACAAGGGGCTCTGATACTGCTTGCCAATCCCCCATCCCCACCAGGATGGGTGTGCAATGCAGAGCAGCCCCATCTCATGGAGAGCTCTGGGAGCCAGCGATTATGCTTCCCCACAGCATACTGGGGAGGGGGCATAATCTCTCCTAGAACTCCCTGCATGCTGGGGACTGCCCCCACCCTGTAGGAGTGTGCAGCTCCCCCCAGCAGCCAGACAGCTGGGCTGTGAATTGGGGAATGCCCTTTTGGAGTGGATATGCCTCATGATGCCACCAGGGGACAGGCCTTGGGCTACCGATGCTGCAGGCTAACGACCTCACTGGCCCTTGCAATATCCCAGCAAGCTGCATTTGGAAAGCACTGCAGGGCCCTTTAAGGCCAAATCCAGACTCAGAACACCGGCATGTTTTAAAACATGTCCCCTGCTCAGGTCAGCCCTGGGAGGAGCCTGGATTGGCCCCAGCCAGCTGTCACAGTGCCGAGACCATTGCCACATGGTCTCCTTGTTTCCTTGTGCTCTCCTGTCTTATCCTTTGGGGCAGGGACTGTCTTTCTGTTCTGTGTCAGTACAGCACCTAGCACAGTGAGGCCCCAGCCCATGACAAGGGGTCCTAGGTGCTAGGATAATACAAATACATAACAATTAAACCCAATTTGTCCTGCTTAGACTGGGTGCAAAGTTCTGTGTCAGTAGCGATCGCTAAAACAGATGCGCCTGCACATTTCCAAACAACAGCCAGTCTGCTCCGAGAGACTGCGGCTAGAGCTGGCTGTGAATGGTGCTTCATGAGAACATTTCAAAAACGGTTTTACTACTACTGTTAGGAGGGAAAATCGCGCTGTTATTGTTCAAATCTCTCCTGCCCCTCCCCCTTCTTTTTTTCCTTCCTTCCACTGGAAAAAGTTTTTTAAAAAAAGAGGGAAAGAGAGAAGATTGGGATTTTCGTCATTTCAACCCAAAATATTTAACAAAATGTGGGGAGGGTTCTGTTTTAAATTTTTCCTTTTGAAATTTCATTGGAAAACAAAGAGCTGGTGAGTAAAAACGACGTTTTTCTGCAGTGAGTTTTGTCACCCTCAAACCTCCATATTTTGGTTAAAAAAAAAATCAAACATTTTTGATCAGCTCCTCACCCAAGCCTGACCGGAGAGGCTGCCAGGGAGAGGCAGGACCAGGCATTCCCCTGGTAACAACATGACAAACATGAAGCACGCTAGTTACTTCTCGAGTCCACGCCCCATTGGTTCTGCTGGGGTGAGAGGTTCCCAGGATCTGACCTTGCACCGTAATTCCCATTGACGCTGTGGGCACTGCGGGCGTTCAGCATCTTGGGATCAAGCTACAGTTGGCTGCACTCAAAGGTAATGAAGGCAGCTGGCCCAGCACATGCGAGGAGCCAAATTATCAGTAAGCAAGAGATCAGACGGTCCCATGCCAGCTGGTACTGCCCGGGAGCTTCCAGCAACAGCAGCCCCTGTGCTATAATGCATTTACAGCCTATAGGCAAGCAGATTCCACTCCAACACGCAGCAGCTGATTGCCCTGCACAGAAAGCTGCTCACACAGAGAGCTTTCCTCCCAAATGTCCCCTCTGGTCAGGCAAGGGGAAGCCAGAAACGTATCCCTCTCCCCTACGCCTGTTTCAAACAAAGGAAAATAAGAAATCTGAGTAATCACCTGCCCCAAGCCAGCACTGTACCTCTTGCATTATCCCCTCCTAAGGGCTCGCTAACCTTTCTCTGCTCTGATGCTGCTTGTCCCCTGCTGTCACACACAGGCAAGCGACAGGAGCAGGCTGGCACACCAGCAGAAGGGGGCCAGCGAGCCCAGCTGGCTGGTTACACATGTGCTGGTGCATCAGCAAGCAGAAGTGTCCCAAATAAGGAGCTGACACAACAGCAATCCCTATGCACCTGTGCCAAGCCCTGGGCAGCAGTGCTGGGTAAACTCTGTTTACACAGAAACAACTTTCTCATATTCAAACAAAGGGAGGCGAGCTAAGCACTGCAACAGGTCACCTGGGGAGGTCATGGCATCCTTGCCTTGTCACTGAAGGTTTTTAAGATCCGGTTAGAAAACATCTGCCAGAGATCATGCCTTAGCATGGGGGATAGACGAGATGACCACTGAAGCTCCCTCCTGGCCCTACATTTCTATGAATCTGTGATGTAGTGCTGCTATCAAAAATGCTTCAATTTTGTCCTTGAAATGTTTACTTAAAAACATAAAATGCCAGCTGTTTCTAGACTAGAGTGCCCTAAAGGATGCCGTTACAGTGATATGCAAACTCTAGTATGGTGCACGTGTGAATCCTTGCACCTACCACTGACGTGCAGCCACTTCTGGGAAGGAACCCAGCTGCATCACCACACAACAATTTATGAGAAGATGTAAATGGGAATGCTACAGCTGACTGAGCTGACAGGAAATTTAGCGAAACAAAATGTAAAGTTCCAGGAAGTGGGTTTCTAACTGGCTAGAGCTGACAGACACAGCTGAACATTTGTCAGCCAGCAAGGCCAGTACCCCACTAATTCGACACAAAAGGACTTACTCTGGAATAATCATTTTAAAAGGCAAGATGACTAAATATGGCAATTACATTCTGGCCTCCATAAATTCCCTCTGCAGGTTCAAATGAATCTCGTTTCCTGTCCATCCTAATGTACTGTGCGATGTTAAGCAGCTGCCGTATTCCACCCTAGAGGTGGTTACATTTCAATGGCAGGTAGAGTCCTTGCTTCATGTCATTCATGTGCCTCACAGGGTATTGTGAGTTGTAGTCAGTTAGCATTTGTGAAGCACAGCAAGGACCTCAGGTGAAAAGTGTTATGGAAGTGCAGAGTGTTATGGCTTCCAGTGTGTTTAGCACCGTGATGTGTTGTTGCTGGTGATACTGGCTGTGTGCCCCTTTGGGGGGACAACTAACTGTTGTGATTTGCTGTCTGGCATGTGCCCGTACAAGGGACATCTGCTAGCTGCCCAGATGGTGAGAGGACACCAGCACTTGCTACCTGGACGGAAAGCCAAGAGGATCATGGGAGGACGGGGAATGGACTATTCTGATTGGGCAGCAACAGCTGAGCTAATTTTGCTGCTTTCTGTCTGTGCAGAGCTCTGACTGAAGAGGTTTTCTCTGACTATGCTGGGAAGGGGTTAGACTTGTGTTTTCAAGCTCCTTTCCTGGGCAAGTAAATGAAGAACTTAGAAAGTGGTTCTGCTCTGGGGAGGGATTTGGTGACACCACATCACAAGGTCCCAGCTGCCAGATCAAGTGGCTCCGTTTACAACTACAAAGATTTTTTTTTCTTCCAGTCCTGTGTCCTCCCCATGGGCTCCAAGAGTCACACTGGGCTCCTTCCTTCTGCACATCAGTAGCAACAGTAGTGAGGATTCGGCAGGTAAATTATGTCCTCACAAGCTCTTTTGATGATGCAGGAGGAGGTGTAGACTCCAACCCCTCCCAGAGCCGAACTGGCTCTGCAGGATGGAGGGGAGGGTAAAGCACTAAGCAGTCATGGCTAGAAGATGATGCTGTTTTTACATAGTCACAGATCAGGGTGACAAACTGCACTTTAACAAGAAAATAAGCTGCGTTTTGAGCAAACTTAAATTCCCTGTGCAATTGCAACGCGTTTTCTAGGTACAATAAGGCCTTTTAACATGAATGAGGTCTCCCAGAGTTAAGCCCATGTATTTAACATCAGAGAACAAAATTAAAAAGGATCAGGTTTTAGATAATGCAGAATGTCCCTCCTTGCCTGGAGTGTGACAGATAAGCTCCCAGGATCGGGTCTGACTCCCTCTACATCTGCAAAGGACAGGACAAACTGATAGTACTTAATAATTTTAATAACACAGTAGTGATGGATAACAAGGAAGTGCCAGAGGAATCATCTTTCTCCTAGTTCTTTTCCAGCTCTGCCTTCAATAATATCACTCAAAATATGTAGGGCTGCCAATTAACTACATGCTCGAGTCTCCTCTTTGGCCTGTCATGCAAGACCAAATGCACTGCTCTGCTGCAGGGCGTAGACCTCCACTTCCCGGAGAAGTTAACACCCTGAACCTTGCCCTTGAACCCATGTCTCCAGAAGGGCTGTGGGAATCTTTAGCTCAGGCCAGGAGATGGTGTATCTCAGGGCCTGATTCCCCATTGTCTTGCACCTTGTGTAGTCATTCCCACCAGTGCAGAGGGGATGTGAAACCATTCTGATTCAGTGATATTTTATACCCACCTTGCCCTGCTGTCAATGATAACACAAGGTGCTGGGCAGCAGACAAGCGGGCTCTCTGGTTTCCTTGTCAGGTATAGAGCCTTAAACCAGGGGCATGGTATGTTGATGGGTAGAGGATCTGGGATCTCAGTAACGACCTATCAATACGGAAACGTGCTGTGGGGAAGGTCTAAGAGGGGCCTTTCTCAGGGGTCGCAGGCCTGCTAAGGACTTGAGCCTGCTCCCAGTGGAGTCAAAAGCAAAATTGATTTGGACTTCTAGGGACACAAGAGGGGCCCCCCAATGATTTATTGCTAGGGACAGGCATAGCAAGAGCCTATTCCAGGCAAGCAGGGACTGAAACCCAGTTTTGGGTGTCCCATCTGCCTGGAGTGGATTAACAGCAGTCTGAGAGAGCCCTTGCCTGCCCATGCTATCATGGCAGGAAGGGAGCTCAGGAGATCATCTAGCCCCCTGATCAAAGCAGGACCAATCCCGCATTAAATCATCCAACAGTGTGTTTTCTCCATATCCCTAAATAGCCCTCTCAAAGATAGAGCTCACAACCCTGGGTTTAGGAAGCCAATGCTCAAACCACTGAGCTATCACCCCTCCCCCCCAATCTATGAAATAGACCACATCAGATGAGTGCTCTTTAGCTAAGTTTGATCCTTCTTCTATGACCTGGACCAAACTGGGCAGTAACATGCTCAGACAAACCTGCCTTAGTGCTGATCAGATTCGCAGGAGACATTTCCCCACAGAGTCCATGGCCTAATGATTCCCAACTGCACTCTCTGGGCTCCTGTGAATTAGACACCTGCTCTAGCTGGCTTTGCCAGGACACTGCCCTGGGTATGTCAGTGACGGGAGCTGCAGGCAGTACGATTTACACCCAGTGAGGATCTGGCCCTGACAGACTTGAGGGAAGGGAAGCAGGAGCTTTCCCAAAGCAGGGCTGTCTCACCTTAGTCATTCCTTCCTCATTCATTTCCATCTTCTTCTTCAACTGCATCATTTGCCACATTTCCTCAGCGGGCTTGTTGAAGGACTGGCTCCGGGCCAACAGCTGTTCTGTGGTAGGGGGATTATTCAGATGGAACAGCTGACTTTCAATCCTCGTCAGCCTCTCCTGAAGCTGGTGAAAGAGCGAGCTGGATTTCTTCTCCAGGGAGACCTGCTCCTGGGCCTGGCCTTCTGCTGTAAAGGCAGGAGCAGGCTGGAGAAAAGCCCTCTCCTCCTGGGAGATTTCCTTCTTGATGTCCTGCACCTGGAGGTGCTCCAGCAGGCCATGAAGCAGGACATGCAGGGCATTGAAGTTGACATTGCCGAGCTCAGGCGTGCCAATGGCGATGTTCACCAGCTCTGCGAACGTAACGGAGATGCTCATTTTTCATTCAGTCTCTGGCCTGGGAAGACCAGCAGCTGTGAGCACCAAGGCGGCCTCGATACAGAGAAGTTAGTTCCCAGGACCAGTCGTCCTAGGGCTCCACAATAACACACCCTGATAGGCTCAAAGTTAATAAGTCACGGCCATGGGCCTGTGATTGGCTTATGGGAGCATGGTCTGGTCTGAGCTCTCCTCGGAAAGTTTCTGCTGGTTGCTAGGATACCAAGGAAGGTGCTGAGATCTGAAAGGAGATGGACAACTTAAGCAATGTGGCGAGATGGTGATGAATGGGGTGAGTCACTGTGCTGTTTGGCCGTGGACCAGAGCAAATCAGAAGCACGGTGACACCTGGCAGAGGAATAAAGGAATGTGCTCTTGGACGCAGGAGAGCCCGGTTGTTAGAGCGTGAGGTAACAGTGGCCGGTTACCTAGGGATTCTTCTTGGGATTCCGTGTTCATCTCTCTCGTGCCCAGGATTTCACTCAGCTCCTGGGGACGAAATACTAACCGCTGACAAAGGCAAATCCGCCCACTCTGGCAGGGGATTTTGAGTGTGTAAAACACCCCGGGACACCCTCTATCATGAGTGTTCGCCCCAGCAGCATGAACAGATTCCAGTGGGAAGGATTATATGGCACCTGCCTAAGCTGACTCTCATCACGGCTGCTGGAAAAAGATTCTCCTTGCTTTTCTGTCCTTGCACATCAGGGTAATTCCACCTCCCTGGCAGCCAGGAGAGTGTCTGTTCTCAGGGCCTGCCTGGCATCCCGGTCATTTCTATAGAAACGGCTGGCTAATCCTGGCTTTTGCAGTCCTCATCAGCAAAATGCCACAGGCTGGCTGAGAATGGGGGGTCCCTTTGGCCACGTTCCTCTGGGCTGCCGTCTGGCAGGATGACCCCCCCGAGTCACACAGGGAATTGCCAAGCCCGGCATTTTTTTCTGGGTTATTATTTTGTAGCATCTAGGAGCCCCAGGCATGGCCCAGGGTCCCATTGTGCTAGGTGCTGTACAGACACAGGACAAGAAAAGCAGTCGCTGCCCCGAGAGGCTTAGGCAGTTTGTAAGTCTGCTCTCAGCCCTGCTGTGTGGCTGCAGGAAAGAGAGAGAGAGATTGTAAGGCTGTTTTGACAAGAGACTGTGTCTACCTCTCTGTTTGTATGGCCCCTAACTCAATAGGATGTTGATTCCATCAGATCCCTTAGGTGACATAATAATTGGCAGGCACCCTTTCTCCCTCCCACCAAGTTCCCACATCCCTCCCCAATGCACCTTCTTGGCTCTCACTTAGACCCTCTCCTTTCTGCACTCTCCTGTCCTCACCTCCCTGTAATAATTGCTTTGAAAACCTAGTCACCCCCCAGAGCTGGCTGCATTACAAGGATGAGTGAAAGGGTCCCTCTCTGGCGTGGCATGTTCAGGGATTCTCCTTGGTGACAGTCACTACAAGCAACATGTATGAGCCAGATTCTGCCAGCAGTTAGCCTGTATTGAGTCCTCTTGGTGCTCCGTATGCTTAGCAGCCACTCTGTGCTTTGGACACAAAAAAGCAAATAAAAAAAGTATGTATGTGTCTATCTATATTTTTCAATGTTATAACTTTTGATGCACAATCCCTGACTTTTGAATTCCTGGGCCTGTCAATCTATCTCAGGTTATCCATCTATGTAAGAATGACAGTGGAGTCTGCCTACAGAAGGATCTCACACCAGCTAGCAGCCACAGAACCCCCTTGGCCAGGCCTATCCAGGTGTGTGGGCTCCCAGCGAGTGACAAGGGCAGCCAGGTGCTCTCAGTCCCACCAGGCACCTAAACAACAGCTGGACTAACCTGACCGCAGAGCCTGGCCTGACCTTCACCCCGTGCCCTTCCTTTGCCTCTCCCCTAGCCGCCAGCTGGCTGAGACTGACCCGCTTTCTCCCAGGCTCCGCCCATCCCCACCCCTCCCCTCGGATTGGCTTCGCGCCGCAGGGACGCCACTATGATCCCAAGTGAGGGCAGAGCGGCACTGCGGCTTCAGCGGATGTTACTGAGTATGCGCAGCTCCCCAGCGCATGCTCAGTGGCAGCAATTTAGTACATCAGAGCGGATTGTCCCATTATCTCCCGCTGCAGGTCTGTCAGGGGCCTCCCGCGCTGCCGCCTTGCTCTCCGGTAGGTGGCGCGTGAGGCGAGGGGGGCCGGGCGGTTCTGACATTGGGGTGGCAGTGACCCCTCGGCTCGGTGCCAGCGCCGCGTTCCCTCAGTACGGTTGGGGCAGGAGGGATTTGGGCGCTCCCCACAGGGTGGCCCCGCTACCCGCGCGTGGCATGCCGGGGGCTGTAGTCCGGCCGGGCTTCGCTCTCGGGGGAGAGCTGGGAGAGGGGAGGGGTCGAGAACCACAACTCCCAGCGGCCACCGCGACGCGACCAACCTGCCCCTGTGAAGCAGCAAGTCTTCGGGGGGCGCGGGGCCCGGCCCTGTGGGTGGGGGGTGTCTCTGGGCGCCGCTGCGGCCCGGTCCTTTGGGCTGGGGGGTGCACCCGAGGGGCTTCTGGACCCCAGCGCTTTGCGGCAGCACCTGGCGGCTCGCTGTCCGGATCTGCGTCCCCCTGGGGCTGGAGCTGCGCCCCCTGCCCTGTGCACCAGTCAGGGGCCCACTGGAGGGGCCGGGCGGCTGGCGAGCCTGGGGCATGAGAGGAGCCGCTAGTCGGGTTGAGCTGCCTGGAGGATGCTGCTGGAGTGTGTCTGCGGGGCAGGATCCCTCCCCCCCGGTGTCTCCGTTTACTTTCCTTTAAGTTACTGGTGAAAATCAGCTGGGCTGTTGCGTGCCCTGTTAGTCCTGGCCCTAAACCATGACCCGGGGGAAAACGTTACCCCCTCTTGCACTTTCCTATCTTGAGAGGCAAAGCAAAGGTCAGGCTCCTAGCCACGCCCCCCACTTGATATACACAGCCATAAAATACTTTATGCATGTAGAGCTCCTTCAGCATGAACATCCCAAAAGCAATTTAGAGAAGTGGAAAATCATACAGAGGTGAAAATTGAGATTGACTGTAAGTACAGGTATAATGAAAGGGGGACAACTTCTTGGTGTGGACCCAGTATCAAAGTGCTTGTGCCAGTATAGAATTACATCCACACTTGGTATTGTAACGGGATAACTAAACTGCTTAAAAAAAACTACACCCCTAACCAAAATAGTTACCCTGGTACAAAAGCTGTGTGTAGAGCAGACCTTAGTGATTTTCCCATGGTTACTGAATGAAACAGTGGTGTAGTCAGAAATACAGTGCCAGAGGTCCTGATTTCCTGTCCTGTACACTAACAGCTGTCCTTAATTTTTAGCAAAATAGTTACTATTTTTTCCATTCTGTCCATCCAAAAATCTGCAATTCAGTGTATTTCATTTATATTAAAAAGTATGCCTTGGAGTGTCTCCCAAATATCCCAGACTTTTTTTTTTTCAAATATCCTGGATTGTAGTTTTCAGATTTTTCCTAGTATGACTTGTATGAAGGGAAGTAGGTGTAAAATGTTGTAAGTGTAAAGTTTCACGAGTATGAGACCTTTGATTAAAGACTTGTATTCTGAGTTTGAAAGTGGTTTCATAAGTAGTTTTTTCATGCACTAGGGAAGAATCCCACTAAACTTCTAATGAGTGCTTTTAAATTGTTGCATTTCATCTCATGACTAAAATGGTTCACTTTTAACAGATGACACTTGGTTAAATGTGGTAATGTTTTCTTTGCTACACTTTTAAAACTTTATTTTTAACTCTAATACAAGGTTAAAAAACACTTTTATAGAAGTTATTCTGAGAAACTTGTAACTCATTCACAGGCATTTTGTGAACACTTCAAATATCAAGACCATTCCCCTTTGGCATCCTTTGGCCCTAATATGCCAAAATATTTGGAGTTCCACTTTGGCATGGCATTACTCTGAGCTTCCCCCTTTTCAAGTAAACCTGAGTGAGCTGGGGTAGCAAATGACTGTTTTGGGAGAAAGTGGTGATTAGTTGTTGTTAATTGGTAAACAACTGATTTTGTGCTCTGTCTTATATAAGATTCTGCCCTAAAGATCTTTCAGTCAAAAATCTGTAACTGAGAAGACTGCAGGTCCCTATAGACACAAAGACAGGATTAAAATGACATATCTTTTTCATTTCTGATGGATATCATATAAGAAGTGAATCTTTAGGAGGGGTTTGAAACTAGAGAGGGGCTGGGAAGTGTCTCGGCAATGTGGTAAAGACACTGAGTGAGAGGAAATGAACGGAGTGCTACGACAGTCATCAGTGGAGGAAGGACGTGAGTGAAGTTCATGCACATAAACTAGTTCAAAGACTGTAGACCAGAGCACAGCTCTGAAGGACTTTAAGAGTGAGAACAAGAGTTTAAACTTGATGTGGTGGATAATGGGGGAAGCAAGGGAAGGAATTCAAAGATGTGCATGACGTGGGCTGAATGATGGGCAAGATCCTAATTCTAGCAGGTGCCTTTTTGGAAACATGAGAGTAGTGATGTGAATATTGGGGGAGACAGTAGGAGGAAGTTGTAATTAGTGGTGCCTGTTCCTTTTTGAAGTTGAGAAGAGGGTATTTCAGCTATGTCCTGCATGTCGATGGCACTGGTAATTTCCAGAGCGCACTTTTTTCACTCTTTCACTCTGTTATATTGGAATGTGTGTGGCATAGGCAAATGCAGTTGTCTCATTTGTATTTAAAATGAGGGATAATACCAAACCTACATTAATTGCCTCTAATGTCAGTGCAGCTTCACACAATTGGAAGCCTGAAAGAGAGGAAGGTGAATAGCCTTTTTTCTTTGATAGTAGAAAACTCAAAGAAAGGCATGAGTTTTTGAATCAGTTTGGGAAGTAGGAAAGAATGAGTGTGTCTGCTGTTAAATTCTTCAAACTGCTGTTCTGATCAGTTGATGATCCTTACTGGGTACTTGTCAGGTTAGAAAGCAAAAAAGCACTAAGGAACTTCATTATGTAAAAACTGACTGTTGTTGTTGGTCCAAGTAGAAAATACTGTTAAAAGCAGTGACTAATGCACAGTTCTTCCCAGTTTGGGAGTGATTTGGTTTTGGAAGGAGATATGGGATACACACAGCCCTTTAGCATGTGCTGTGATCCAGAGATATTTGGTTGGAATATATGTAGCAAAGAGATTGCAGCTGGACCCTTTAGGAGAAGTGTTTAAATGCCCCCTTAAAAGGCCTATATTAGAGCTATAGGCTATAATATAGATAATTGTTATAATCTGAAAGAAGGTGTGTTGGGCTCTAAAGAAGTTTAGTAAAATCTCCTAATCATTAAACAAAAAATAAAATGCAGTGATTTTGTAGGACCTAGAACAAAACAGCATTTTGTGTTTCCCTTTTGACATCATTTCCAGAGTTTTGTGAACCTAATGTCTGATGTGGCTGTACAAAGAGTTTGAGGTTGTGTGGCACTCTAGTAGTTATTTTCAGTGTTGTGTACTGTTTGCCAAGTGCAAATAGGATAAAATGGCAGGCTGGTAACATGGTGATTTAGAATGAAATCATTAGATTGGGAGAGCGTGGGTACATGCAGCAGTGGCAGAATTTACATTTTCAAGCTTTTAAACTGGCATTCCAAACTGCTGGATAAAAAAACAAACCATGTAATTGCGGCTGCACTGCTTCCCAAGACTGAACTTTGTGAAGTTGGTGGGGTTTTTTTTCTTTTTTTGAGCGTGACTGTGAGCTGATTCTGTTGTTCTAATCCCCTCCCCACACAATCTTTAACCATCTCTCCTAACATAACTTCATAGGCTTGGACAGGATGTCCTGCTCGCAACCAAGGTGAGGAAAGGTGGTGAAAAGGTAATATAATAGAAGCAAGCTTTGTGTTGCAGCTTTTAAGTAGTGCGATGATATCTCTCTATCTGTGACGTGATAGAGGAAAGCTTGAAATCTAGTTCTCTTCTATCCTCCTTTGTGTGGCGGAAATGATATTTTATACAAAACATATGTATTATATCAACTCCTTTTTTTAAATAGAAAAAAGGTTGATTAAGGGCCTGACTCAGCAGCTTTTATGCAGGCAATGTTCACTAAAATAAAGCTGATAGCAGGATCAGGCCCTTGAGCAGGCTATGCAGTATTATTTTCAGAGAGCAAGAGTGTCAGCTTCTGTCTTTTGATGTGAGATTTACATTGTTCTTCTTGTGCTTTGATTTCTGACTGAAGGAATTTATGATCATGTGCAAACCAGAAAGAAAGCAACTTGGTTTTCATAAGTTATGTTAAACCCTTAAATATAGAACAAAGCATAGCCTTTTTTCAACTATTAAAATGAACCAACATAGTGTAGGTTCCATGATAGACCTTAGATTGTTTTAGAAGAGAGACAAGATGGGTGAGGTAATATCTTATTGGGCCAGTTTCTGTTGGTGAGAGAAACAAGTTTTCAACTTCCTCATGTCTGGGAAAGGTACTCTGAGTGTCACAGCTAAATACAAGGGCGGAAAAGATTGTTTAGCATAAGTAGTTAACAGATGTTATTCAAGGGGAAGTGACTACAACAGCACTGCATATGTACATCATTTTATCACTAGTGCAGAGAGAGTCCCTGGTGGAGGGGTTCAGAGCACAGTGTGCACTCAATATAAAATTATGATGCCTGAAACATTTGGCTGCTGTGCTATGGTGTCACTTTGGGCTCTTTACTTTTGGGGGAACGTTCTCTATAGATATTATTTTTGGTGTGGTTTTTATATTGATGAAAGATGTCTGACTGACAGACTTGGACTGCAAGCTTATGTTTAACCTCAAGACAGATGTAGCATGAGCAGTGAGTGATGGGGCAAATTTCCTCCATGCTCCAAATCCGACCTGAAGGCACCTACTCTAGAGCCAGATCTACATTAGATGTATACTGGGAAGGGTTTACTGGCGTAGCTATACTGGCAACCCGTTCTAGTGGAGATAATAGCCTATACTGGCAAAAGAGTGCTTTTGCTAGTATAGCTTACACTGGTTTTATGAACAAAGTAAACTATACTGGCAAAAGCATTTTGTTGCCAGTATATCTGTGTCTACTCTGGGAATTTTTGCCAATATAAAAATGTCATAAAAATCACACCACTATCTGACATTACTATATGAGCGAAAGCTTCTAGTGTGAACCTGGCCTAGGTGTAAGATGGCAGCTTGGTCTTTGTGACTCATTCAGTCTTTTATCTCTTTTTTAATGAGAATCAGAAATACCGGTTGTGTTGGTATTTTTGTAACACGGACACCTGGCTGCTGTGCTGGGAACTGCCTGTTTACACAGGCAGCCATTGGGATGCATAATGTCACAATCATTGGTCACCACCTGTCTTGGCTGGATTGGAGCTTGTGATGTATTCACTAACATTAAGAATACAATTAAGATGTTTGGGAGGGATGTGAGCTGTGTGTAAGTCCTGTAAAATGCCAGCATTCAGGAGGCATCTTTGCAAGGTGGGTTTTCAAATAGAACTAGGCATAAGGACAGAAACCTTGGCTTTTTCCACTTTCCACTGATACTCGGAGTCCCAATTATCCATCAGTTTCTAAGTGGATGCATCTCACACAGTCTCTCCCAAAAAGGAGTGGAGAGGGAATTAGAATCCCCCAAAGTTTATGCATGGGGAAGTCTCTCACCAAGTCCTGCCAGCCAAATCAGGAGGTGTTCCTTCCACTCCAGATAGACAATAGTGCTTGTACTCAGGCAGACCTTTATAAGTTCTCCCTTTGTCAGGTGAGGGGAGGAAGAATTAGAACAGATAACTTTTGTCCAGCACCCACCAGGAAGCTGCATTTCTCTGTGTAGGAAAGCTTTATTAATCCTTGACTAAAAAATGGATAATATGTTTCTCTCCTAGAGGATCCTTGGCGAGGAAGGTCCTTATTATTAACTTAACTTCAGGTAGGGGTTTAGTACTCCTGATTTCTTCCTTGGCGGTGGCAGTTGTCATCCCTATTGGAGAGGGCCTTAGCAGACTCCACCAAGTTCCCAATTTTGTCAAATTATTAACAAATGAATCAGAGCAAGAGTAGAGATCAAGGATCTGTCTCAAAAGTGTTCCTAGTTTCCCATCCCTCATAAGTAGAGCTTCTGTTTTTCAGGGTTTTTTAATTTCATTTTTCAGGGTTTATTTTTGGCAATTTTTGAGTTTTATGTGGATGTCCAGAATCAGGGTTTTTGGGTGGCTTTCTTTTGTTACAGTATAAGCTGTCATGTGTAATTTCTTTGTAATGTTCCCTAGTGCGGTTTAATGTGCTACTGTTTCAAACAGAACTAGGGAACATTTTCACAGATTTGTAATGCCTTCACAATAGGCCTGTCTACACTAGAGAAATTGGCACTGGTGAGCCAGTGTAATAATTTGGATCAGTGTCATTTTGGAGAGGGTGGAGGTCAGAGGCCAAGTCTGCGTCTTTCCGTGATTCAGTCACTCCAGATTACCTGCTGAGCTCTTTGAAATGCTGTGGCTGGAAGGTGATGTTAGTCCAAGGTCTTGTAGGGCTTGCTATAGGTAGGATATCCCCTAACTTGGGTGGGATTCAAAAGAACTTATAATCAAAAGTCTACATCCTTTTGCAATCAGAAAATATTTCTTGTGAATTTTGGTGTCTATAAAAGTGTCTCACTGATAAAGGGGAAGTAACATGCTCTAGTAGTTCAGACGTGGGACTGGAGATCAGGAGAGCTGAGTTTAGTCTTGATTCTCTCATCTGTTCATTTAGGTAAATCACTTAACCTTCCTTAAGAACATAAAACAGTCATACTGGGTCAAACCAAAGGTCCATCTAGCCCAGTATCTTGTCTTCCAACAGTGAACAATGCCAGGTACTTTACCTATTCTGTTCATTCCCTCTAATCATTAAGTGATCCATCTATCCCTCTTCTGTTTCCCCATGGTAAGATGGGGGATAATACTTTCCTTCCCTTGTAAGGTACTTTGAGATCTTTGGGTGAAGGTTATTTGTCGCTGTAGCAGACTTTGCTTAGTCTAGTGCTGGTAAATACTGCGTGAGCTCCCTATCCCAGGTCTGTCAATGAACTGGAAGTCCTGACTTGCAACAGCTCTTCAGTGCCCTGCTTATTGAGCCCCAGTTATGTCAAATGAAGGTGTGGCTTTATGTTAAGCATGTGTTTGTGGGGATCTCACATTTTTTAGCTCATCCTGAACTTTCTTTGATCCTGTTTGATGTATCACTCTACAGGACTAGGCCGACTATGTCCAGGCTATGCCCCTTCTTGGCATCTGCCGAGTGGCTGGTTGGAGGTCTGGGCAGGGTCTTGAGGCCTCACCGCCCTTCATCTCACTGTCTTCAGAAGGCTCATGATGTACTGAGCGTTGTCATTGCAATGTTATAGTAATGTGTTAGGTTATAATTTTATGTATATAGTTATGAAGCTGAAAATGTATCCTCTTGGCTTAAAGCAAACCCAGATAAAAACTCTCTAGAAGCCGAGGGGCAGTTTGCATCTTTGCAGGGCATGGATGAGACAAACCCAGCCCAGCTTGACAGGAACAATGGATGGAGATCTAGGCAGCAACAAAATAATCTGTTAGATTCTCGAGAGAGTCACCCCCCTTCCTTTGGTCAGGTTGGAACTGCGATGCTGTAATGCTCACCTGACTCTGAAGGGGGTGGGGGAGGAGCAAAACCAAGAAGGAAGAAAGGACACAATAAAAGGAAGGGACATTTGCCATGTTCTCCCTCTCTCTCTCTCACCTACATCTACAGACACTACACCAGGCGACTGAAGTGCTGGTCAGAGGGGAGAGCCTGGCTGAAGAGCAACCAGCCAGCCTGTAGGGAGAAGCATCTAAGTTTGTAAGGACATTAGAAGTGTTAAGATCAGCTTAGAATGCATTTTGCCTTTATTTCATTTGACCAAATCTGATTTATGCTTTGACTTATAATCACTTAAAATCTATCTTTATAGTTAATAAATTTGTTTATTCTACCTGAAGCAGTGCGTTTGGTCTGAAGGGTGTCAAAGGCTCCCTTTGGGATAACAAGCCTGGTACATATCCGTTTCTATGTTAAATTGACAAAGTCATATATAAGCTCACAGCGTTCAGTGGGCAAAACTGGACACTGCAAGACAGAGCTTCCTAGGGTGGTGTCTGGGACTAGAGACATTGGCTAGTGTCATTCGGTTGCAAGTAGCTGGAAATAGCTTAGAGGTTGTATGTGAACAGCCCAGGAGTTGGGGTTCTCTCAGCAGAGCAGGGGAAGGCTGGCTCCCAGAGTCAAGGATTGGAATGACCTAGCAGATCATTGGTCCAGATAACACCAGAGGGGAACGTCACAACCTCCTTTCTTCCTAACCACAGAGGGATGAGTAGTGAACAGGGCTTTGGAGCGGAGCCCAGAACAGTGGAGCTGCAGGTTTTTGCCTGGAGCTGAAGAACCACTCCAAAGCCCTAGTAGTGAATTGGTGGGAATGAGAAGAACGTCAAATTGGGGTTGGTGAACTGGCAGAGGGGCATAAGGGGAAGGAAAAGAACCTAGTACTTCCCACACACTTACACATGTGAAATTCTAACAAGTGAACAACTCTCTCCTCCAAAATGGAACTAGAGCCCTGTTTTGTGATGTAACCAAACCTTCCCTACTGGTTACTCTGAGCACTTCCCAAGCACTTGTGATCTAAACTGGCTTCCAGCTTCAAGAGGTGAAAGGTTGGTGATCTCACTAGTGCCTCTCTTAGAGCCATCTCCCCAAACATACATCAATTTAGCTGGGGTGTTCTGTTCGCTGCTATTATATGCAACAGTACCTATGTGTGCTCCTGGTGTGTAGGAACACGTGTGTAGCGATATGTCTATAGCACCCAGAAATGTGCAGGGATAAGGTGCACCACAAACTGGCAGAATAGACTTAGTGATGGGCACCCATTACATTTTTTTCCAGGGTATCGGAATGAGTAACCCCATGTGTGATCTGGGACCTTCCCAGTGTGTCCCTGTGTTAATCCTGAGTTAAATTTTGAGGGGGCTTAGTGAAGAGCAAAATAAAATGTGACGTCTACCACCAAACTGTTAAAAGGAACTAAATCCCTGTTCTGGTGGGGAGCTGCTAGAAGCATGGGTCATTCCAGAGTCTCTGCATTTGAGAATAGGCCTGTACCATCTGTTGTGTTCCCTACCTCGTGAATGCAGGAAGATCTAATTACATCCTATGAGCAGTAAGTAGTGTCTGATGCAGCACGTAAGCCAGCAGTACAGCAAGTGCAAAGTACTTCACTCAGGAAGGAAAAATCAAATGCACAGTTACAAAATGGGGAATAACTGTCCAGGTGGTAGTATTGCTGAAAAGGATCTGGGGAGTTATAGGGGTTCACAAATTGAATATGAGTCAACAGTGTGAGGCAGTTGTGAAAAAGGCTAACACCATGCTGGCTGTGTGGAAGACTTGAGGTCATTGTACTTGCTCTACTTGGTGCTGGTGAGGCCTCAGCTGAAGTAATGTGTCCAATTCTGGGTGCCACGCTTTAGAAAAATGGGGATAAATTGGAGAGAGTCCAGAGGAGAGCAACAAAAAGGATAAAAGGTTTAGAAAACCTGACCTATGAGGAAAGGTTAAAAAAATGGAGATGATTAGCCTTGAGAAAAGAAGACTGAAGGGTGACCCCAAAGCCATCTTCAAACATGTTACAACGCTAGCAGATGAGATGCTAGCTCTTGCCTAAGCCCTTTGGACATTAGCTAAAAACTGATGGTGTCCTGGCTGGAGACCAGGCCAGGTTATTGTGTGTTCGTTTTGCTCAAAATAGATATTAGTCATAAGAATGTGTTTACTATTTAGACTCTATGAAATGCTTGTATGTTGCTGCGTGCATTAATCTCACTTATAATAGCTATGTCCCCTATTTATGAGGTAATAGTTATAGGGCAAACACATAACTATCAACCCCCACAGTCGGGAGAGAAACATTACCCAGAATAAAACACGGGAGGTGTTATCTGCTGCCCAGCAAAAGAAGGCCCATAGACACCAGACAAACCATTGTGGAACATCAGAGGACAAAACACTTTGTTGATTGCTTCTCCTCACACCATGAAGAGGAGATGTGCACTTGAAATTGTCCATCATCTTGAATTGCTTGGGGCAGCAAAAAACATAGAGCCAGCCCTGTTCAGTGCTAGACTCTGCTAAGGGAATGAAATTCCCCAAGAACTGGATGTGATGCAATTAATTTTGTGCTGGCAGAGTCTGAGCTATTTTATTACTGCAGCATTTCAGTGCTGTTTGCCCCAATAGCCAGTAACCCTGGTTAACAATGACCCTAAAAAATACTCTGTTCCTTGGGGCTGGAGTACCAGGGAATAGATAGCCCTTGTGTATGCTACAGCTTGTTTGTCAAAATAGCTATGTGCTTCTATTTGGAGGGGAAATAGTGTTTCTTACCCCTTGCAATCACTGTGAAATACTCCTCTAGGGGCAAGAAATGCTGTGTAAACTTGTGTATAAGTGACCGTGTTAATCTCTTTATCTAAAGCTTTGCTAAATGAGTGCCTTATGAGTAAACTGATCCCCACCCCCTTTCCTTCTCCTTGTCCCTTCCCACTAAGCAGGAGCCCTGTCCCAGCATGAGATGCTCAGCAGGTCACCCTGTAGTCTGGACTACAGTGAGGGAAAGATCCTGATGGGGAAGATGTTTCCAAATGGATTTCCATCTGAAGTGCATTCCTCACTCATGTAGAAAACCTGTCTTGAAATACTGGTAGGAACGTGTCTAATGTACACAAGGCTGTATAGTAGTGCTTGGTCTCCATGACTAAGACTCTGTTCTTATCATACAGTCTTAGTCTAGCCCCAAGGCAAATCTCAGCGCTTTCCCTCCAACAAAGTACCATCTAAATCTACATGGCTACCCAGTGATGACTAGTGCTGCCAGTATGCTGGACACCAGCCTGGGACCTTTTCAGAGCCATACTCGAGTGTGTGCTGTGCAAGGGGACTAGTTCTGAAATAAAACACTGTGCTACAATCATGGATGAGCTGTGATTGGCTGCGTCCCCGCAGCAGGCTCCAAATGGGAGTGTGATGTAAATCTGTCCTTTAGGGATGGATACCCAACATGGCTTCTTATCCATTGCTGGCACTGCATGCCTGAACTGAACTTCCTGTGAAAAGACAAAGGGTAGGCTTCAGTTGTGATGAGTTTATAATCTGCCGAGGAATGTCCTGACCCCGAGAGCCCAGGTTCCCCACTAGCACATGCACTGTCTCCATGAGGAGTGTGGCTCTAGATAGCCTCCAGCAATGCAACATGCTTTCTTAGTCATTAAAACATCCAGAAAAGAAGCCTTTCCCAGTAAGTACAAAACAAAGCACCCACGACTTTCTGGATCCTGACCTTCCGCCCAGGCTTCTTCCCTATTGATTCACAGCGGAGTGGGGTGAGGAGACAACTGCTGGCCTGAATGGAGATTTGTGCAAATATAAAGTTCTTTTGCACATAGACATAGACATACCCAGAAAGGGATGTGGGGGAATCATTTTGCTCATTTGATAAAGTGTGTGTGTGTTTCCCCTCGCACAGCTTCATCCAATTAACATGACTTTCAGCCTACATAATTTAGACAAGAATTTTATCATTTTCTTGACTCAATCATGGCATCTAATTTGCCCAGCTTGAGGGAGAAGAAAGGTAAAACTATTTGGAAACTAAAGATGATCCTTTTCGTAAGCCTCTCTTAGAAGCTGACTAAGCACTTCTAGGAGCAAATATTTAATTTCCTTCAATGCTTTATGGCAGGGGTCAGCAACCTTTCCGAAGTGGTGTGCCGAGTCTTCATTTATTCACTCTAATTTAAGGTTTCGCGTGCCAGTGATACATTTTAACATTTTTAGAAGGTCTCTTTCTATAAGTATAATATAAAACTTAACTATTATTGTATGTAAAGTAAATAGGGTTTTTAAAATGTTTAAGCAGCTTCATTTAAAATTAAATTAAAATGCAGAGCCCCACGGACTGGTGGTCAAGACCCGGGCAGTGTGAGTGCCACTGAAAATCAGCACACATGCCGCCTTTGGCACCCGTGCAATAGGTTGCCTACCCCTGCTTTATGGGCTTTTCCTTCCTGCACTTGTCCCACTAGGTGTTAGGTTTTTTAACATAAGTCAAAGCTTTGATTCTAACCCTAATGAAGTGTGGATCCAGAGTTCAGGGCCCATGTTTATTTCAGACACGCATCCTCTACCCCTGATCCCATAGTGATGATGCTGATCTTTTGCAGAGCAGCTTCCATCCTGAATAATCCCAAAGTATTTAGGAAATATATGCAGGAATTGCATCAGTGACCTACAACTGCTGTTTATCTCTCTACAGCCTTTGTAAGTAGGAGATGGAGAAGGATAACGTATCCAGTTGAAACAGCAGGAGAAGATAGGGAGGTAGAATGTAGTTACTTAAAATCAAATTTGTACACTTGGGTTAATATTTTCCCTTTTATGAAAAAATGCCACAGTGGTTAGGTCTGTTGTTATGCATCGCCTCTGCAAGCTCAGCTCCTCCAGCATACCACCCTGAATGCTGATCTGGGTTAATTTTAGCACCAGCTCCAAGGACCGAGGGTCACTGAATCAGCAGCAGTGCTGTCTGCAACACCATGGGTTTCTCTTAAGTTCCGGCCCCACCTCGAGCTGGTTAGCTTGGGAGGTATGAGGACAAGATCATAGCCCAGGGGGTTAGGGTTACAGCGCGTGTCCGTCAATGGGATGGATTAGCATCCCACAAAAATGACACTTGTGGAAAAGCCTGGTTCCTGTCGGTAACCCTAAAGCTCGGCCTGCATTGAGCTGCACTGGGAGTATGTGGGGGGTGGATGCCTCTGTACTTCCAAGGGTGAGGAGTTTGTATGTGCTGTAATTCTTTTCCTTGCAGACCAGCTGTAAGCGATGTCCAGTGAACCTCCCCCACCCTACCCAGGGGGACCTTCTGCACCACTAATAGAAGAGAAGAATGGCCCACCCACCATGTCCGGTAAGTTGCAGAGGATGGGGCATTCCAGCTATGTCGTGATCCTGTACCAGTGGCAGTGGGAGCAGGGCAGATGCAGGGGGAACCCCAGGGCAGGTGGTCTCCTTACAGACACGCTGCAGGGTGGGGTGCACTGGGGTTGATGCGGAGCTGCTACTGCAGTGAAGTCAGCACGTTGCTCCACCTCAATTTCAGACCCTTGACTCCCTGACAGGGAGGGGTCTGTGGTGCAGCTATGCAGCAGGCAGCTTGGAGAAGCTATAATAAAACCATGCCAGGGTCTCCTGACTGCCAAGGAGTCTAGTCACCCAGCCAGGTGACTCTTTGTGCAGGCCAGACTCTAGCCCCGCATGGCAGGGCCAGCCTCTCTCTCCTGAACCTTCCTGCCAGCGACTCAGCTGTTGGCCTGTTCATAGGCGCCAACTTCTCCTGGCGTCAGTGGGTGCTCACGCCCCTCCCCCGCCCCGACTCCCCTCCTGTCCCGCCCCCATTCCAACTCCTTTCCCAGAGTCCCCACCCTAACTCCGCCTCCTCCCGCCTCCTTCCCACAGCTGGGGGCCCGGCTCAGAAAGCCTCGGCTCAGCTGTGCTTTGCCACCCGCTGCCTCGCCCCTCCACTCTCCCCAGTCACCTCCTTCCGCCTTTCCTTTCAGACGGAGTCTCCACTGCTGGCGTCCAGCCCTATGGGATGCCTATGCCCCCTTCAGATTTTGGGCCACCCCCGTACGAGCCACCCGTGCAGCCGGGGTACATCCCCCCTCCCGTTTCCGCAGATGGCTCTGTGCCCTACATGACCCATGGTGAGTATTGGAGGGTTGGGTAATGCGGAGAATGGCTCTCAGCACTGATGAATGCGTGCTCCTTCCAGGCGCCTTGTCTTGGTGCAGTCAGGGGAGCCCAGAAGTCTGACTGGGTTATCGCCTGCTCTCCACAGCAGCCTGGGCTTCTCGTCACGCCAGCTGCCCTGCCAGTGAATACACAGTCGCTGCTCTCTGTGGCATGGCAGGAGAGGATCTGGTGTCACGTGAGCTGGTGCCAGTTACTGTCAGGACCCTGAAGACAAACACAGAGGCTGCTATGTACTCTCAGGAGCTCCCAGAGCTTTGTGCTGGGTCCTGTGCTGTGGGCAGAGGAGACGTTCGCTAGGGGTCTGGCGTTCTCCTAGTGCCAAGGAAGGAGCCTCAGCTCCCGGGCCCCTGCCGCCTGCCTGACTCTGCACGGTCCCTCTCTGCACAGAGCCATGCACTGGGTTAGCAGTTACAGGGCTGCGACGTGCCTACGACCTCTGTTCCCTCTAAGCTGTGCGCACGCACCCAGATCCTAAACCCTGCGTGCACGGTGAAACACCGCGCACAAACATTTGCACAGACGGCCTGTCAAAAATTAGAGGGAACGTTGCCCACGACTCATTGTACAGTACCCATGTCAGTAGGGCCCCCATAATCAGTGTAGAAACGGTCATTGCTGAGCCCACAGAGCCGCCAGCTGGGGAGCACTGAACAGCTGGGTGCTAACGTAGTCTCGCGGCGTAGGGATCGCTTGTTAATGTGCCAAGGCCTCTCACTGTGTGTGTGTTTATCACTGGCAGGCTATTATCCACCTCCAGGACCTCACCCTCCCATGGGCTATTACCCGGTTGCGGGACATTACCCCTCTCCTGGTGGCCACACAGCAACGGTCCTTGTACCATCGGGGGCCGCAACCACGGTCACCGTGCTGCAGGGGGAAATATTCCAGGGGAGCCCCGTGCAGACGGTGTGTCCTCACTGCCAGCAGGCCATCACCACCGCGATCACACATGAGATAGGGCTCATGAACTTCCTCCTCGGCTTCTTCTGCTGCTTCGTCGGGTATGTGCCGCGAGAAGGAGGAACTTTGCCGGTCTCGGGTCACTGATGGATTGGTGGGGGAGGGGTGAGCTAAAGGAGCAAGCGATGGACTTGCCTAATCAGCACTGACCTCTCCTTTGTTAACTGGCTATTCATCCAGCTGGCTTTATCCCCTGCAGAGTCCCACACGGGACTGGGCCTTGAATGTCCTCTTGCCTGCCACTGGAGGGGGAGGAAATTGGGTCAGGAGGTGGTGAGGCACCATGGGGGTCCCAAGCTGAAGTGTCTGTGGTTTGCTCTGCACCAGCCCTTTGCTTTGCCTGGTGACCCCGTGCCTGTCCCTTCCATCTTAGCTGGGCTTGAAGCTGGTTGCTGGTGGGCTCTGGCCTCTTCCTAGTACAGCTCTGGTGCCAGCAGGAAGCTGCCCCTGCTGCGCTCACCGAGGTGTCAGGAGAGCGCCTGGCGTGGGGAGCGTCTCTGTGCAGACTGGGATTTTAGCTGGAAGGAGAATTTCCTGCTGGGCGTCCCTGCGCTCCCAAGTGTGAGCATCCATCCAGCAGTGAATGATGTTAAATCAGGTGTTTTGGACCCTTAAAAGGCTTTGCTCTTCTCAGCCTGCTGGGAGGAGAGTGGGGGGGTCTCCGTACTGGACTCCAAAGCGATGCTAGGTCTTACCAGGGAAGCCCCCGGGGTTCAGTGGGAGTAGGTTTCACTGGGTGTCTAGTTTGGCGGCAGTGTCCCTGGTCTGGGGGTGGGGTGGGGGGTGTAACCATGTGCTTGTGTAGTTAGTCGGCCAGGCTATGAGCGGCGGAGTGGAGGCCCCCATGGGGCGCCCTGCCCTGCCCCCGCTCACTTGGCTTTGATCTCCCTCCTTTTCCAGATGTGATCTGGGCTGCTGCTTCATTCCATGTCTAATAGACGACTTCAAGGATGTGACACACACTTGTCCCAACTGCAAAGCCTACATCTACACGTACAAGCGCATGTGCTAACAGCACCCCCGGGAGCCACACCTGCTGGAATGACGTCACCTCCTCCTCCACGCCGATCTACACGTGCGGAATGCTCCTTTGCTTAGCCCTTCGTTGGTAGTGTGTGTTTAGTTCCCCTTCTGTTTTAAAGAGCTTAGAATGCTGTGGTAGACGACTGTACTCACACACTGACAAGGAAGCTGTAGGCCTACACCGCGACCAGCTAGAGCTGGTGTGTACATGTGAGCTGTGTCAGGTAGCTGGGCTAGGCTGTGAGATTGAAGAGCAGCAACACTCGCCTTGCGGTTCCAGCTGGCCTGTCGTCTTCTCACCCTTACAGCTGTTTGCAGAGGGCTTAGAACTAGGATTGCAAATGAGGCATCAGACTGTACAGACTTTCCCTTCCCGGATTACGTCTGCCCGTCAGAGCCACCTCTGGTGGTTTGTCCTACCTCACTTTCCTGCATCCTCCCCGCCACCCTCCCATCAGTCACTATTGGTAGCCACTGTTGAAGGTGACAGTGATGTAAGGCAGACATCCTTCAACTGACAGCATGCAGGGATGGCCGTTCCAATGGGCTCTTGCCCAGTTAGTGATAGGCTAAGCCATTGCAATAGGGGGTGTGTTCCTTCCGTTCCATGCTGCAGCTCGCTTATGTCTCTGGAAGCTGTGAATACGCTGAGATGTCCAGTCTGCTCCCACAGGGCTCGGGGGTGCTGTGCTTTAAAGCAGACTGATCCTGTAGTTGTTTAGTTGAGTGGTGTCGTCCTCTACAAACCACAAATTCAAAGCAAGCGCATCCGTCCAGCCTCAGGAAGGGGCAACCTACCTGCAGTGCTTCTGCCTGTTTGCTTTCTTAGGACGCCTAGACTCAGTCATTTTCCCTGCTTTGCCTGTACACTAGCGGCCACGGGGGTGCATGTTGCTGGACACCGACGGGCTGTTGTCCTTGGACTACATGGTGTAAAAAGGAAGGTTTTATTTTAGGGCCCGTGTTCGTTTAGTTTTGTCTGTTGTGCTTTTACATCGGGCTGTGCCATGCAGCTGAGTAAAGCAAACGTTTGTTTCCTGCCGTGGAGCCCAGCCAGCTCTGCCTTGCCCTGAAGATGAGGAAGCAGCAGCTCTGTTTAGCTTGCAGGTGGCCAGGGGATGTTTCCAGGGTGCGGTTCTGTTTCTTTGGAAGTGCTTTGGGAGCCTCAGGTGTCCATCCCTGGCTGTCTCACTCTAGGTCTGGCTCTTCCATGGGTGTATCAGCTCCTGTACCTCTAGGATGATTACACACAGCAGCCCAGAAGCATTGGGTTACAGAGGGCGTCTGCCACTATTTGAGGCACAGATGGAGAGGCCTTTACTTGCAGTGCGGGTACAGGCATTAACCCGCTAGTTCTGTATGGAAGTTGGCAGCTACTAAAATTCCATCCTCAGTTGTAGTCTTGAGACACTTCCCTTACAAAGCCAGGGAGGGGAATGGAGCAGTAGCTCCTGCCCTGAGTGTGCTGGAATCATGAAGCCACTTTAAACCTTGGGATACTGTCAACCCCACCGTATGCCTCTGGGCATTAGGAACAGAGCCTGTGTCACCGAGAGATGGGAAAGCTTGGCCTGCAGGAGGGGGGTGAAGGTTGGTTCTCTCTGGAACTCAGCATTAAATAGCAGTTGTTTTTCCCTGCTCCTCCACCCACCCAACCCCCAAATCTAGTGGACAATGAGCATGAGAAGAAAGCTAGAAAAATGGGCCTTGCCTTGTTCCCATTTGTTCAGTGGAATTCAGGAGATTGGGGCCCTCTGTGCTCCGAGCTCCCACATGGATGAGCTGGAGCTGTCTGTCTAGTGTGAGATAAAAGAAACTGTGTGTGCATCTGCATTTCTATTACCTTTACTTTCTAAGACGCTTTCACCTGGGACTCAGTGGTGTAGCCATTAGCCTTTGTCCCCAGAGAGCTGGGTTCACGTCGGTGACCAATCACAAGTGCAATGGGCTTGGTGACCTCACTGGATGTGTTATCCAAATCCATCACCAAGTCGGCAGTCTCCAGTCAAGAGTAAGAGGTGGGGCGGCAGTCTGGATGCCTGAGTCGTCCCCACACTCGTCCGTCTTCTTCACCCTCGGCTCTAACCGATGCTGTTAGCCTCCCTTCTTCCCCCTAATGAAACCCCTGTCTAGTGAACCCACACAGTGCAGAGGAAGGGAAGAGGTATGGCTCTAGTCATTTATGCCTATGCCAGTCTTACGCTGCTCTCTCCCTAGATGTGCAGGTTTGCATCGTATGCCTTGTTCTTATTTTGTTCTGTTCACGTTTGTTTAATGTCTATATGTTCGAGGGAGATTCACCAGTTTTTTCTATCTCCCAATGCACTTTTTCACTGTGCTACCTAGGGCCCGACCTTTCATTACTCCCCACTAATATGGCAGTGCATCCAAGTGTGTAGATAACTCAGCCCAGCACTGTAGGGGGGCTTGTTTTTAATGTAATTTAACTGTTTTATTATTAGATGGCCACCAGGTTGTAACTAACTTACCGGAAATGTGAATCCTCTACCCTTTAAGCCCAGTCAGTTTTTGCATGAAAACAGAGAGTCTCTGCCCAGAAGTCCATCACTAATGGGTATGGTATGCATTATTCTATGCACAGGGTTCTGTTCTGGCTCCTTTTTTATACTAAGAAGAAGAAATGTAGATTTTGAGGGTTAAAACTAGCTGATGTTGTTGGGATGCCATTTGCAGTGGCTCTGTACTTCAGTTTATTCCAGCTGAATCTAATCCGTTCTGGCTTGTGTCTTGAGTGCATGCCATCAAAACACAGGGAACATCTGCTCTTTCTCTGGTTGTCTGTCACCCCCCTCATTAAAGTGGGTCAGATATATTCACACGGGGACTCTGGCCCTCCGGTCATGAATGTGAAATGGCTGATTTTGTTCTTTAAGCTGATTGGTTAGAGAGAAACAGCCCAACGCATGGCCCTGATTTTAAACTGCTCCAGTGCAAGGGTATCTGTACTCTGTATGTTCGAGTAAACATTTTAAACCAAGCGGAAGTCTTAAAATGAACTCTGGGGTTGAGTTCTGACTTGTGGTTCGTGTCAGTTTTGATGTCAGGAGTGAATTATTCTGTGCTTAGAAAAGCAAACTGTTGGCGCTTTTACATGATGTTTGTATATAAATAAAAGACTGAGCCTGATCTCAGTGTGCTGCTCTTCTTTAAGTCCTCTGAGACTTGGATGACTCAAGGGATTGGTAGTGAGACAGTCTTTCCAGGCTGGGGTATAGGGGCATACACAGCCAGCCCAGGGCCATGTTGAGCTGATGGTGGTTCAGTGGGTTTCAGCCCAGGTCTTGGCAGAGAGATTTCCATGGGCACAACATGTGGCTCCTTTCTTGGTTGGAGACCAAGGACTGAAAATTCCTGCCTTGCCTAAGGCACACTGGGGAAGGTTGCAGTGCTATCTGGGGCTAAAACAAAGACCTCCTGCTAGAGCATCAATAATAGTTGTATGTGCAAATTGGACCCCTTCCCACACTGAAGAGGGAGGAAAAGTTAAAACAGATGAAGCCACTTTGACCTTTTCAGGTTTCTATTAGACAGTAAGAAGCTTTCATCAGAACTCTTGGGCAGGGAAGAGTGTAGGAAACTTTCTAGGTGAGAATAGAGCCCATGCAAGCAGGTTGGGAAGGAGAAGTGTTTTTCCTGTATCAGTTTTGATGGATAAGATCACTTCCAGTGATCATTACCAAGGTTAATTTTAGAAACCTGTCACTAACTCAAATGAATGTGGAAATACAGACTGGTTACACATTCTGAAATCAAATTAATCATTGATACTTTATAAATCTCTTAACTGACACAAAGGCAACCAGTAATTGAAATGTCAGAGAAAGTTACACATTAACAGCCAGAGGAGAAAAGAATGTGACTGGTTCCAGGGAGAAATTGACACATATTGACTGATGCATACAAGATTTAAACCTAAAGTAGAAGGGGCAAATAAAATCTGATGTAAGGGAAAAGTAGGATCATTAATAAACAAGGGATGTGAAATTAATATGTGAAGAACAGATGAGCTTCAGGACTGCTATTAGAGATTAGCAAGCATAAAAAGAACTTCAGTGAGATTGAGATGTAACAAAGAGCTTGTCAACATAAGGTAAGTGGGGGAGTATAGGAAAGTCTCAGGCAACAATGAATTATCTGGTGTGGATCATCTGGGGTGTAAAGGGAATCTAATAAAACTTCCTGAATGCCTGCCTGTTTTCTCAGTCATGGAGAGTGGGTAAATAAGCAGGGGCATGGAATCTACCCACTGCTGTCACATGAGAACACTGAAGAATTAGCTGTTTCCTCAACTGGGCGTAGGCTGGACACCTGCATGTTAGACGAGTCCAGCCTGGCCAGCACCCTCCTTGTTACAGAGATGGAGAAACAATGCCAAGCCTCTGCCTTCCCTCAAACATTTAACAGCCTTGCTAACAAACAGCTGTGGTAGTATCAGCTATGATGCTGGAAACCAGAGAGCTGATTTCAGCTTGCTGGTGTAGGTCTGGGGGCTTGATGCTTACAAGGAATGATTTCACAACCATCCCAGTTTATGCAGTAGTGTGGATGACTTCAGTGCCTCTTCCCTGGAAAGGGGTTTGCATGTCTCACTGAATGAGCAGCTGTTTGTTTGTTTGAGGGGGCTGAGATTAAACCACCCCCTACTATTTGAGCTCCAATTCACTGAGGGGCCCTAAGCTGCACTAGCCTCTGGAAAGGACCTTTCCTCCTGTGAGGGGCATCCCCATTTTGTATAAACAGCACTAGCTGAACAGTAATATACTCAGCCCCTTTGTCTGCCATAGTCCTAGGCATACAGCTCCAGCAGCAACTGAGCATGTGGAGACTGGCTATAAAAAAAAAAATGCAAGCATCTACTTTTGCCTCAGTGACTATACAGGGTTGGGCCTGGAACCAGCAGTTCCACAGATATTGGAGAGGCGATTGACGCATCAGGAAGCACAACTGCGAAAGGGATAAGGGTCTAGGCTTAGGCCCAGGACAATGACAGCTCAGTGGTTTGAACTTTGGTCTGCTAAAGCCAGGGTTGTGAGCTCTATCCTTGAGAGGGCCATTTAGGGATTTGGGGCAAAAAAATCTGTTGGATGATTTAATTGGGGATTGGCACTGTTTTAAGGAGGGGCTTGGACTAGATGAGGTCCTTTCCAACCCTGATAGTTTGGTGCTTGAAGGGGGGTATATTTTTGCCCTCTTGCAGAGGTATAGCTACAGGTTACTACCACAGCTCTGCCTTGTTTTAAAGGGGCTGATTAACCTAGAGTTTAAACACCAGCTCCCCTTATGGGATCCAGCCATCAGCACAAATATGAATGCAGCCCTTATAAAGAAGAGAGTGTTTCCACATGGACTTGACTGGGTCAGTCACCCCTGCTGGCTGGATTCTGAAATGCAGGCAAGCCACTTGCAACAGTGGTTCCCAACCATTAACAACCTGTGAACCCCTTTCACTAAAAGGTCAAGTCTTATTAACCCCCCTCCCCCCCCAAAAATGAATAGTTCCAGAGCTTTTTCTCCTTTACCTGAATATAAAATGATAGAAGCAGGGATGTTGGAAATCTAAAATTAGTTTTTATGACATGCTTCTTGCACACTATTTATTACAGTATTTTATTACATTATACAAACAGCACCACTCTTCCAAGATCTCACTTTCATAGCATGTATCAGTTGTTTTAATTGTTATAAGACAAGGCTCCAGTGTTTCATCAAGGAGTATCACATAGATATGAAACAGCATGAAGATTTAAGAAGCCAACTCAACGAGTTCCCCCTACACAACATTCAGGTCTTGAGCAGTCCAGGCAAACATGCCATGTTACAACCCTTTACATTGTTCTTCATAATCATTTTAAAAATAATAATAGCTCCCCTTTAATTTTAAAGGCAGCAAAAAATATCCACCTCCCTTTCCGACACAGTCTTGAAATCTCCTCCCTGTGATAGATTAGATATGCTTGCTTTGAGCTGCTTAGCTCCTGGAAGTCCAGGGGCTCTGGGCTGCTGGCCCCATGCTGCCCTGGGTCCCTAGGTACAGCTCTGTCTGCCATGAAAGAAAAAATTCCCTAAAGAAGCCCCTCTAACATTTCATGAAGCCCCAGGGGTTCACATACCCATCTGGGAACCACTGGCTTACAGCAAGCCAGTAGGCATCAACCTACCTTGGCAGCCCCTTAGTTGCTTTGTCCCCATGGACAGCAAGACTTGTTAGCCTGGGCAGGAAAGCTCCACAATTTCACAGAGACTCTACATCCACTCAGCAGAGGACAGTTGCTTTGCCCACACCACCTCTCAGCCTTTTTGCCCCCACCCTACACACTAAGGGGGCAAAGCGTTGTGGTGTTAGTGATGAGTAGTGTTTTGTCAACAGGGGAGAGTACTGCTCCTCTAGCCATAGGGGTAATATCTGAGGGGTAATACCATAGGGGTAATATCTGTTCCTTTGTCACAAAAGCAGCCCTGCCTTTTGAACGAGCAGGTGTCTGTTGGGCATAAGGAGCAAAAGGTAAACTACTTCCTTGGAGGTTCTCAGGCAGGAAAAAAATGTCACAGGATTTTACATACAGCTATGGTGTACATAAGCAATTCCGCCTCTTGGTGTCACTATTATAATCAGAAATAGAATAATTTTGGAGACAAAAAATCAAAGCTAGTCTAGTGAGAGTGCCCAGAACACCACGTCCGTGAAGATCCAGTTGAAAAGAGTGGAAAGTCAAGGTTTCACAACACTGCACCTAGTGATTCCCAGTCCCAAACTGAGCCTCCTAAATGAATTCATGCTGTGAATACATGCTCCCTGTGCAACCTTGTATCCAGCCTGTGTGACGGAGTCAGACCAGAAGAATATAAGAGAGTGCTGAAAGGCAGGTATATTAGTCTCAGGATGTGCAGGTCCTTGTTCCCTGGATAGCCAAACAAAGGCTACTCCAGGCCAATCAAGAACCTTCTAGAAAAGGAGTAGAAACAGCAAGCCTGATTGGGACACCTGAAGCCAATCAGGGACTGGCTGAAACCAGTTACAAACCTCCCAGTTAGGTGGGCTGTGGGTGTCAGGAGCTGTAGAAGGAAGTTGTGCTGTTGGTGAACAACTTATCATCCAGAAGGAAGGAGGCCCTGAGGTAAGGGTGAAGTGGAGTTTGAAGAAGCAGGGACTGCTGTGGGGAAGTAGCCCAGGGAATTGTATTGTGTTTTGTGGATAAAAGGTCAGCCATCTTAGTTGATACTATTAGGGTCTCTGGGCTGGAGCCCAGAGTAGAGGGTAGGCCTGGGCTCCCCCCTTTTTCATGTTCCATACTGGCCTGTGATGAAGGTAACTCACTAGGTGGTGACTCTTGCCAATTATACTGAGAGAGGGAGGTCACTCCAGGGCCTAGATGAGTTTCTGAGGCTCCTGAATCTGTCAGGAAGCACAGGACCCACAAGCACAAACTTGGAGCTTTGTCACCATGGTAAAGATGAACTGACTGTAAAGGCCAGCTTGCAATGAAGTTCTTAGGGACTGAACTTCTCTTTTTCCACCTCTTTGCATGAAGAAAAATTCCCATATGAAGATGTCAGAGTATAAAGTTTATTGGGTCAAATGCTCTATCACAATTAAGTTACATGAAAAAGTAAACAGTTAATTTTATTATATACAAGACCTTGCTCCCCCAGCCGATGGGTAACTATCTGCTCAGCAATTGCTACATGCCAGGGGAAAAGGGCCCTAATTTATAAAACTGGTTTTGAGCCTAGAGTCCTTGCAACATGAGCAGCAACTGATGCTGTGCCACTGCATCAGAGATGAGAGCTGTTTTTGGAGCAGTTTTAATTCCTCACCCCCTTCTCCTTGAGTGCAATTCCTGATTTGAGCCAGCTCTGAATTCTCTGTCCCAGAGTCACAAACTAAGTGCTTGATCAGCATGTGAGGAGACATACTATGTTGGAAGGCGTAAAGAACACTATCAGACAGCTGGGGAGAAAACCCCAACCTGGTCATGGATATGAAGAGCTGATCATTTGACAGTAGCTGGCTAACACCATCCCCTGATTTAGGACCCACAGCAGGTCACTATAGATTTTGGCTTCAAGTGGCAGTTGTGGAGCTAGACTACTATTCCTGCATTAAATTACTCTCTCAGAACCCTGCTGGGTAATTATACAGATTACTAGGTGTAGTACCATGCAGTATTTGGGTTATTAGTATGCAAATAGTTCTAGGCATTCTCTGCAGATTCTGGTTTATTGTTTACTTAAATCTTGTATTTAAAAACTCCAACAGCAGAGGAACAGTCTCAAAAAGTGTGTGTGTTCTCCTCCTGTAACTATGAGGTAACTCCATCTAGTGTCCATCCATCACATCACATACCAGGCTGCAACACCTGCAGCCAAGGCAATGCAAGCTGCAAGGACAAGCTGCATGGTGGGCTGCTTCAGAATGGCCATGGCAACGTGATAGGGGCAGCCAGAGTCCCCCTTGCCTGCAGGGAAGGACAGAAAGCAGTTAGCTGTATTACATTAATCTGCATTTCTGGGTTACTTGTAATAAAAGGAAACCTACCTAGTTTTGTGGCATAGTATGGGCATTTGCGCAGGTCTCCTTTTCCATCATGCACTGGAAGCCCTCCATCCTGGGCTTCTTCTGTTAACAATGCACCAATTTTGTCCAATTCATCAAATACCTGCCAGGGAAAATGAAGATTCAGTATGAGTCACCAAGGGCAAACAGCACTTCAGCCATTCTTGTCAGTTACATTTAACTGCAGTTTGAATCTGAAGTGTCATCTCACATTTATTATTAGTTTTCAGATCAAATTAGGCCAGCTAACAAGAGCTGCTGGCCAATGTTTTCAGAAGGGACTGGTAATCTAGGTGCTCAACTTGACATTTTCAAGGGGTCTGGGTCTTCAGAAAATGTCAATCACCCATCTTCTCAAAAGTTGGACACCCGAAAACCCCCCACAACCCACAGTCACTTTTGAAAGTCTTCACAGGACTGGTAGCTAGAAAAAACAGCACACTCAGTCTGAGGCTCAAGTGTTAAAAGCTGGGCTCCTGCCTTGAATACATCAGCCAAATTGTGAATTTAGTTGAAGAGACGCAAACCAGTATACTCTAGCTCAGGGGTCCTCAACCTTTTTTGTTAAGATCCTCTGAACATGCTGTTAAACTCCATGGCTCATCTGGGCCACAACTGTTTTTCTACATATAAAAGCCAAAACCAGGGCAAGGGGTTAGCAAAGAGCACAACTGCCCATGCCACAAGGGCCCCACAAAACTAAATTGTTCAATCTTTGGCTTCAGCCCTGGGTGGTGGGGCTCGGGGCCCCGGGCTTCAGCCCTATGCAGTAGGGTTTTGGCTTTCTGCCCTGGGCCCCAGTAAGTCTAATGCTGGCCCTACTTGTTGGCTTCCCTAAAAGCTGTTCCCCTGAAACCAGCCTCCCAGGGGCCTCCAGCTGAGAACCAATGCTCTAGCTCACTCCCCCAGGGCAGGGTTGCTCTGCAAGGCTAATGATGATTAAATTCTCTCTTCCACTTTGGATGCACTTGGCAAGTGGGGACCCATTTTCAGTAAACTTTTCAGACTAGAACAAACTAAACCTTTGAACAAAGTATAGGGTTCATTTTTAGTTCAATATTTAGTAAATGAGATGTGCAACTTCAAGCACTCTGAGGCTGTCTACTAACATGTTCTCTGCTGAAATGCTACTGTGCAGCTTGCTCCAGCAATGTTACTCATTAAACAGCACAGCTTCATGCAATGCTGTAAAATAGGATGGGCTCTCTTACTTGCTGTCACCTGCAACAGCAATCTAGGTTGCAGGTGAATCTTGTGGCTTGTTGGACTTTACACAACACAGTCCTCCCTCCAGCACCACAGGTAGCAGAACTTTCAGTGAGCCCTGTGGAACTGGAAATGAGTGGAGCCTTAAATCCTATAAATTGTGAAGAAAGCCCATCCTTCACCCTTCCCCGAGAGTCATAAGTTTCAGAAGGAGGGGAAATAACCCTAGACACCAAGCAGGGATCAGCAGCAAGAGGGCACATCCCACAGCGTTATTATGTAGGGACTTTGGCTCTTCTTTCCCCCCCGCCCCCACTTATGTTTACATACAGGGCAGTCCTAAAAACAAACTTGAAATGCCTACTGGGGACCATCTGTGCCAACAGGCCCCTGAGAAACAAACAGAGAAGTGCCAACATCTGACTGTCACAAACGGCACTAACTGTTCTCTAGTGCATCATGTGAAATCTACACATGCAATGAGATTCATGGTCTCTCTACTTCTGTTTACTCCCAAGGAGGGAAAAGGTCAGTTTGGAGGGGTCTGCTCCATTTACAGCCCCACTTAAAACTGATTTCTCCAGAGCTGGCTGGGCCATGGGAATGTTACAGCCTGGAACTCAGCCCTGTTTGCAAGTGAGAGATTCAAGAGATCCTTCCTGTTCATCTTACAGGGTTTCACTGAAGGTGAAATGCCTTACACAGCACCGAGCATGTTCTGGGAGCTACTGTTACAGAAATAAAACAAGCCAAAGACACCGCAGGGCAAGGTGGGATTCTACTCTGCACAGATGAGAATACTGCTTTCACTAGCAGTGTCCCCAGGCCTCTCTCAAGTGTCTAAGCAGGGGTAGGCAGCCTATGGCATACATGCCAAAGGCAGCACACGAGCTGATTTTCAGTGGCACTGACATTGTCTGGATCCTGGCCACCAGTCCTGGGGGCTCTGCTACCAGCCTGGGGTCCTGGCCACCATCCCAGGGCTCTGCAGCCACCCCCAGCTGTGGACCACTGGCTCCAGCCTGGGGCAGTGAGGGGTGCAGACAGGGGCAAGAGGGGGCACAGCTCAGCATCCCCACCTTAAAAATTGTTCCAGCTCCACTGTACTGGGATATTTTTAAGTCCTGATTTGCTGCTTACATCACTATCATGCCACGTGGAACAGCGCACTGCATTTGATGCTGAGATTAGAATGTACATGAAAGAACTGGAATCAGAATTTTCTGACAGATTTCAAGATATCCAGCAATTTGGCCCAACGTTTTCTTTACTAATTAAACCTGAAAAGTTCAACGAAAACAACTTGGATTTGTCTGTATTTCAGTGGATGACTGTTGAAGATTTCGAAATGCAGCTCATTCGGTTAAAGCTCAGAATTGTGGGTATCAAAGTTGAGAGATCTGGGGAGCACACTTGAAGCTACCAAGAGCGACCATGGGGCCTCTATTCTGACTTTCTGGACATCACTGCCAGTGAAATTTAACTGTTTAAAGAAAATTGTGTTTGCAATGCTTTCAGCATTTGGATCCACATATTTGTGTGAACAGGTATTTTCACACATGAAATCTGTCTTCCGTCTTTCTGAGTCAGTTAACAACTGATCACTCGGAAACCTGTGTGCAGCTTAAAGAATCCAAATACGTGCCAGACACTGGAACACTCAGCAAGGAAAAGGAAGGGCAAGGATCACACTAAACTGATAAGATCTGCATCTTAATTCCAAAAGCCTTATTTCCTTTACATACAACAATGGTTTAGGGTTATACTATAGACTTAGAGACCTTCTAAAAACATTAAAATGTATCACTGGCACGAGAGACCTTAAATTAGAGTGAATAAATGAAGACTCAGTACATCACTTCTGAAAGGTTGGGAGGTCTCAGCAAAGTGTATTAGCAGGCCACCAAGCTCTGCTGTTCCTTTCCCTTTAGGCTCTGGACTGAAAAATCCCCTTTCCCAATCCATTCTCTCCATAGATATTCCTGCGAGTTTCACTTTGCTCCCTTTACTCCCTGTGAGCACATTTTCTGCTTCCCCGCTGCCCTGCACACACCCCTCCCCAAACAGAGTTCTGAGCTTTATCGCTCCCCTTGATTCTGCCTGCTGGCAGAGAGTCCCTCCCAGCTGGGAGGGAGAAGGAATTTTAGCCCTGGTTTACCCTGGGGAGGGGAAAATCAACCTAACATCTGCAACTTCAGCTACACGAATAGCATAGTTGAAGTAGATGTATTCAGGTTGACTTACCTCAGCATTGAGTCACTCCCCCGTGGACTTCACCTGTGCCTCTCAGCTCGGTGGAGTTCTGGAGTTGACAGGAGAGCGCTCGGGGATTGATTTATTGCATCTAGATGAGACATGATAAAGCGACCCCCCCCCCCAAAAAAAAACCCCAAAACAAAACAATGATTTCTAAAACAAAAGTTAAGGAGAACTACAGCACCATTTGCTGGGACCTGCGTCCCCTATGTTCTGAACCCATCCATCACAGCTTGAACAAGGCAGGTGTGTACTTGGATAGTTTTATTCCAGTTTTTTGAGGGGAGAGGAAGGGGGGGTGGGGGGGAACTACTTTTGGTAGAACTGGGAATGAAAAATCTTAACTGGTGCTCTTCTGTGCTCTCTCATCCCAGCCAACAGGGGAAAGCATCACACAGACTTAACCAAGGTCTCAATATTACATGGAAGAACACATCAAATAGGGCAAGACTACTACAAAAGCAGCCCGTTGCTTGGCGATGAGGCTCAAACAGCTTGCATTTAACATGAGCATACTGGGTTGAAGGTACAACCCAATATGCTCATAGTAGGTGGGTGCTGTTAGGGTAAAATTGTAGGCCCAATTATCCCAAGTGCAAATTAATGAGGAGGGAGTGAGCGTTAATGAGAACGGATATGAAAGGTAGGGGAAAGAGGGGCAGACTGAATTACTCCAAACAAAAGGCCTAATGATGTAATTCAAAGACTGTATTAAGATTATGCCTGGTAAACAAGCACAGAAACAGAAGAAGATCAGTGAAACAGAATAGATGTGTCTAAGACTAGGTCTAATTGGTTGATTAAACCATTAGGCCCTTTGTGGGTCTTTAAAGAAAGATTTGGGGGAAGAAAAAATTGGCTACTGGAGCAAGCTTCACTATCATGATGCCACCCCCACTATCTCCAGGAACCGTGGGCCTTTGTCATCCCAATCCCAAGCTGTCTTGACCAGACTAGGCCAGGGAGGAACCTAGTTTAATACTATTTAATGTTGGACAGTGACTGGGTCATATTAACCTCTTTGGCCCTTATTTTCCATCTAAATTAATACAACAATACTAAAGTAGAGAGAGCCCAAATCAGGTAGGGACAGCAAGTCAAAGCAGGTTGTGTGGTCCTGACAACGCACTGCATGCTGGAATGTTTAGTCTCTGGGTTACAACTTCAGATTAAAGAGGTAAAATAGCTGCAGTTTGCTCTGTTTTATATAACTACAAAAGACCAGCCCTCAGGATCCTGCTAAATTGTCAAGTTAGCCTTCAGATGGCCTGAGCATATGATGCATCTGGCTAATTAAGTGCTTCCTTGGCACTCCAAAAGGTTAGAAGTAGATTCAGATAAGTTTATGGGGTTTCCCCATTGGAGGAGGCCTGGTTACTTCCCCTTATCTTACTGAATACTTAAGCAGGTATTAAGCATTGGCATTACAGTAACACCTGGAGGCCCCAACAAATAATTTGGGCCCTAGCATAGTACTGCTCTACGGATACATCAATCACTACCTGCTGATCCAGTGAGTAGTGTAGATCTATTGGGGAATCGATTTATCACGTCTAGTGTAGACACTATAAATATTGATTCGAGTGCACTCCCCATCGACTCCTGCACTCCAACTCTGCGAGAGGCGGAAGCGGAGTCGACGGGGGAGTGGCAGCGGTCGACTCACCACCGTGTAGATAGCCAGGTAAGTCAACCTAAGATACGCCAACTTCAGCTACATGAAGTTGCAGATCTTAGGTCGACCCCCCCCGGCCCCGCCTCCAGCGTAGACCAGGCCTACGTATCCTCAGAAGAGACAACAGACGCAGTTTGCATTTCCTATTTAAAAGGCTTATAGCTCTGTTTCCTCCTTCCCCTGCTTACACTACCCCTAGATTTTGTCAATGCCATCAGTCCTGCATTATCAGGAACATTAACACTCCGTCTAAGCCAGGTAGAAGATTAAAGCAGTGTAGCTTACTTAAGTACAGGCAGTTACAAGAGTCTGGGGATGCATGGTACCTGCATGTTGAATTCAAATGCCTTATTGGCTTCCTCCACAATCCTCTCCTTGGCTTTCTTGTCCAAGTCCAGGGCATTTATCCTGGCCCTGTAGAACTGCTTGAACTGCTGTGCATTGGAAATGTTGTCAAACACATAGAACTGGATCCCTTCCCCAGTACTGGGCAGCTTCAAGGCCCTCTGGGCTACCTTCTTGAGTACCTGACCCCCAGACAGGTCCCCCATGTACCGTGTGTAGGCATGGGCTACTAGCAGCTCCGGCTCATATTGTCCAACATGATGGATTCTGTCTACGTAACACTTAGTTGCCTCTGAACACTGAATCTTCTCTTTCCAGTTTTCCCCGTAGAAATACTCCATGTCTTTAGCCAATGCCTCTCTCCGATGAAGCTCTAGAGGGAAGTACAAAGGGGCAAACGCAGGGTGGTCCTTGTTGTGGTCCATTTCCTCTTCCAGGGCAGAGTATGTGTAGTAAAGTGCAACAGTAGCCAACTAGGAACAAAAGCACAAATGTATGTGAGAGACCACTTGATGGAAAGAATGATGTATTTAAACAGATTATGCACAGACCCATGCTTTTGTCCAAATAAACCACACTTCATACAGACCATGCATTTCCCAGCATATTAAATGGTTGGGCTGAGAAGGAATCTTAAAAGGAAAGGGTGAAGTCCCTTTGCTTGGGACACATTGACATGAGACTGTAGGGACAATCCTGCAGGGACTGACAGGACACAAATAAGATATCCTGAGAAATCTTCTTCTCCATTACAGATTTCTGAGGAAAACAGAATTCCCCTCAAGGCAATGGACTGGGAGCCCAGAGTTCTAGGTTCTACTGCCAGTTCTGCTATGGACTTGCTGCATCACCTTAGACAAGTCATAGAACCCCTATGCTTCAATACAGATCTGTAAAATGGGGACAACACATCTTACTTCAAAAAGATGTAGAGAAGTTTAATTCATTACTGCTTTAAGCCCTTTTAAGGGAAGGCACTATTTAGATGTGCAGATCATTATGATCAAAAGATGATGTTCATACATTTACGCTGAATGCTCTGATCTGCCCACTGGCAACTAAAACTATTTAGTATAAATAGTTAATAATTCCCAATACTTTCTGAAAATTTCAACTTCACTGGCATTTATACACCTGAGGCATGACGTTAAGGGGCTTCCAGATGCAGTTATGACAATGGAGGGGTGGACGAGCCAAACACAAGTGGAGTTATGATGCTTTGCACCAGGTCACAAACACCAAGAGCAGGGAAACAGGCCCAACCCCATGGGACATGAGGTACTGCTGGATGCATATGAAGTGAGCTCATTTTAAAACCTCTCCCCAGGGCCTCCCCTCCGCCCAGGCCTCCAACCCATCCAGAACCTTCTTCCAGTACACTGGTCTGTCAGGACCCACTGTTTGGGAAACACTGCTTTAGCTCTCCATTAATTGTTTTCCAGACCAGTCAGCACAAGGTGCTCCTGAGCATCTTTAAGCCGACTCCCAACCAAAACTGCTAACTATGCTAATTCTGTAGCACTACAAGGTACTACTAACTCGGGGAGTGAGACACCATACTGGATTCCCTGACATTACAGTGTCACTTCTAGGCAAGTCAGCTTTCCAGCAGTTTAGTTTGATTTAGTTTGCCCATGACAAGTAAAAATCCACACCCAGAATGTAATAATTTTTGTTTATTGAGATTTAATAATATTACCTGACTCTTATGTAGCCCTTGTTATCAGTAGATTTCACAGGGCTTCACAGTCTGATGTAGGGAAGTATTATCCCCATTTTAGAGCATAGGAACTGAAGGAAAGAGGCTAAGCAAATTGCCCAAGGTCACACAGGAAGTTTCTGGAAAAGCAGGGAATTGAAGCCAAGACTCCGGAGTCCCAGGTTAGTGCCCTAACCACTGAGCCATCCTTCCTCTCATTGTAACAGTGGGTCATGTCTCCAATTTGGGATAGAGCTCAAGATCTCATCACACATACTGTTAAGGAAGCAGAGCTAGAAAGTGCAAACCTTAAAGAGCTCCTTCTTGATCCGTCCTTTCAGGAAGTCTTTGACAAACTGAGTGTTCTCTGCACGATCGTGAGACTCTTTGGTCCCCTCCTTGAGCATCTCTGAGAGGTCAGTGGGACTGTAAAGAACAGAAATTCACAAAGAGCATGAGATGGGAAACATGCCTAAAAGGATCCCAGGAAGATTCTGTAGGTCTTAAGAGCAACTTTTAAACTACACAGGGCAAGGGCCAGGCCCACACATTGGACCAAGGCAGCTATTTGTGCTTCAGGCCAGTCCCGCATTAGACCTGGTAGAAACTGAATTCCTATTTGCTGACGGCAAGCTCCAGGAAGATGTCATTGGTGTCTTTTTCTCAGTTAGTGCTAATTGACATCCAGCTCAAGGCAGAATTATTCTCTGGCTCAAAATGTTGGAGGAGGAGGGGAGAAGAGAAGCAGGAGGGGAGCCCGTTCCTTCAGCCACATGGGACACAGAAAGTGCCCCTCCAATGCACACCACTAAGCTTCAGGGATATATACTACATAAACCTGTGTTGTAAACTTCCACTGTAAGTGAGGTTTTGGACACCACTAGCATGGTCTCTTAAAATGTTCTCTGGGATAGGACTGTGCCATCACATCACCACACTGTCAGCATGGAAGTACAACCACCACCATACAAAACATGCTGAAGAACGATCACCACCGCATGATGACTTTACATTTGTCCTGTTGATATTTTGGGTTGCTTTTAACATTCAGTCCCAATATGTTTGCCTGTTTTTCAGAGGCTGTCTCATCGAACCCAGGACTCTCCCACAAAATCATCAGTTATTACCCCAAATGCAATAGACAAAGCTCAGAGAATAAGGTCAAGCACAAAAGGTGACAGAGGCTCATAAGAGATGTTGAATATACTACTGAGCTAGGGTAGTGTGAATCCAGCACCGTCTGGTTGTGCCTTGAGTGTGTGAGAGGTGCCAATACTGGCAGGAGTCATTCATTTTAGATTTAAGATTAGCAGTCGTGTTAGTCTGTATCCATAAATAAGATGAGGAAGACTTTGTAGCAGCTTAGAGACTAACCAGTTTATTTCAGCATAAGCTTTCGTGGGCTATAGCCCACTTCATCGGATGCATAGAATGGAACAGAAGTAAGATGCATTTCTGTGTGTGTAAATGCATTTTACTTCTGTTCCATTCTATGCATCCGATGAAGTGGGCTATAGCCCATGAAAGCTTATGCTGAAATAAACTGGTTAGTCTCTAAGGAGCTACAAAGTCTCTCTCATCTTATTCATTTTAGAGAGGCTAACAGATATGGTCCATTCACCACATTCAGACATCCAAATACTGAATCATTAAAACTTACTTTTTTTGCACACATTCCCCTACTGTGAATTTAAAGTACAGTAGAACCCCAGAGTTACAAACTGACCAGTCAAACACACACCTCATTTGGAACCAGAAGTATGCAATCAGGAAGCAGCAGAGAGGAAAAGGGGGAAAAGCAAATACAATACAGTACTCTGTTAAACGTAAACCACTTAAAAAAGAAAAAAATACAGAAAGGCTAAAAAAAAGATTTGAGCAGGTAGAGAAACTGTTTCTGAGCTGATTTAAATTAAGATGGTTAAAAGCGGCATTTTTCTTCTGCATAGTAAAGTCTCAAAGCTGTTCAGAGTTTTGTTTTGTTCAGAGTTACAAACAACCTCCATTTCCGAGGTGTTCGTAACTGAGCTTCTAAAGTAATCTCAGAACAGTAACCCAGCCCTTCACTACATGGGTGGTGATCTCCCTTGGTCACTGTGCATCTTTGACAGCCTCACCTGCACTTTGCCCTTTAATCCAATCTCGCTCATAACTATTAACATTCCAAACCTCTGAGCTGCTTCAGTTAAACCACCACAATGTTTTCCCTACTCCCACTTGTGGAATTGTCCCATAATTAGCCTGCGATGCAGGACAGGCACAGTTCAGTCCTGAACTAGTGAAAACTAAGATGCTCAGCTTGTGACCCATCACAGGTAGGAAACAGGAACTCTTCCTTCCCAGTGATAAGACTTCTTTGTTTCTGGTACTAGTGCCTCAGGATGGCAGATTTTAATAATTTACTACTACGGATAGCTCTAGCTCCTGTCTTCCAACAATGGTCAATACCAGATGCTTCCGAGGGAAGGAACAGAGCAGGTAATCAAGTGATTCACCCTGTCACCCATTCCCAGCTTCTGGTAAACAGAGGCTAGGGACACCATCCCTGCCCATCCTGGCTAATAGCCATTGATGGACCTATCCTTCATGAATTTGAACTCTGTTATAGTCTTGGCCTTCACAACATTCTCTGGTAAGGAGCTCCACAGGTTGACTGTGCATTTTTTTTTTAAAAAAAACCTGCTACCTATTAATTTCATGTGGTGACCCCCAATTCTTATGTTATGAGAAGGAGTAAACACACACACTTCCTTATTTACTTTCTCCACATCAGTCATGATTTTATAAACTTCTATCATATCCCCCCCCAATCATCTCTCTTTTCCAATCTGAAAAATCCCAGTCATATTAATCTTTCCTCATACAGCAGCTGCTCTAATATCCTAATAATTTTTGTTGCTCTTTCTGTACTTTTTCCAAATTCAATACATCTTTATGAGATGGGGCGACCTTACCTGCACACAGTATTCAAGATGTGGGCGTACCATTGATTTATACAAAGACATTATGATATTTTCGGTCTTATTTTCTATCCCCGTCTTAATGATTCCCAACATTCTGTTCGCTTTTTTAATTACTGCTGCACAGTGAGTGGATGTTTTCATTGAACTATCCAAAATGACTCAGAACTCTTCTTTGAATGGTAACAGTTAAATTTAGACCCCATCATTTTACATAGAGAGTTGGGATTATGTTTGCTAACGAGCATTACTTTGCATTTATCAACACTGAATTTTGTCTGCCATTTTGTTGCCCAGTCACCCAGTGTTAAGAGATCCTTTTGTAGCTCTTTGGGACTTAACTATTTTGAGTAGTTTTGTATCATCTGCAAATTTTGCCACCTCACTTTTTCCAGATCATTTATGAATATGTTGAATAGGACTAGTCCCAGTACAGGCCCCTGAGGGACACAATCATTTACCTCTCTCCATTCTGAGAGCTGACCATTTATTCCAACCCTTTGGAATGGAATGGTAACTGTTTAAAAGATAAGAAATAGTTACCTCTTATCCCATCACAGCTTACTTCGCTTAAGAGCTTCGGTAAGGGGCCCTATCAAAGGCTTTCTAAAATGAATGAATTAGTTGGATAAACTGAAATTAAGAAAATATTCTCTGCATCTGCAAAATAACCTACTGCCATCAGAAGCTCACTTACAGACAAAGTGGATAAAGGTAATAGCTTTTATTGGGTCATCTTCTGTTGATGAAAGTAAACTGAGCTCTGGGTCAACTTGACAGCTTGTCTCTTTCACCAACAGAAGCTAGTCCAATGCAAGTTATTACCTCATCCATCTTGTGTCTTTAATATCCTGGGATCAACATGGCTACAACCACACTACAGAAACCGGGTTCCAGGTGCTTAGCCAGTTCTGGAGCTTGACTTTCTTTAAAAGCTCAGCAGCAAACATGTACTGCTTGAATATTGTTTTGGTATTTATTAAAATCACTTATATTAGACTATAGTCTATTTAAGCCTTAACACTGGTTGTCAATGTTAAATGGGTTTACTTTTCAAATGAAAAGTAAATTTCAATTAAATTAAAAAAAAAAATCTGATTTTTAAAAAGTCAGTTTTGATCCACTCCAACAACACACTCCCACCCTTCAATCCAGCAACAATTCCAGCCTCACCACCACATTCACTTCCTTCTAGGTCTTCCATGTGTTTAATTAATCGACCAGCATCCTGATCCCAATGTGCCATGCCTCGACCTCAGCCTCTCGTTCAAATCCTACTTTAAGGTCTATTTCCTTCATGTGGCCCACAAGTATTAGTCAAATGCACTCTCCATCCCAAACTTCAGTAAGGGAGGGACTGTGAAAGGCTCTTTCTGGGTCTCCTAGTGCATCCGATTTTATCTACATCTTTTAGCCTAAGCTCTCTTAAGCAGGGACTGTGGGTGTTGTACCTACTGGGAACAGTTTGGTCATAATAAAAAGTCAATATACTCTTTGTTATAGAGGCACGCTGCATTTTCATCTCACGAGACTAGGGGTGGGCAAACTTTTTGGCCCAAGGGCCACATCAGGGTTCAAAATTGTGTGGAAGGCCAGGTAGGGAAGGCTGTGCCTCCCCATACAGCCTGGCCCCACCCTTTATCTGACCCCCTCCCAATTCCCACTCCCTTATTGCCCCCCTCAGAATCCCCAAGCCATCCAACACCCCCCCACTCTTGTCCTAACTACCCCTCCAGATGCCCCCGCCCCAACCAACCCCCTGCTCCTTGTCCCCTGACTCTCCCCTCACCCCCCAAGACCCTCTGTCCCTTACCCAACCCCCAAGCCTCAGCCCCCTTACCACACCACCAGACACGCTGCCATGATTGATCACCTGAGCGTGCAGCCCTGCCCCCCAGAGTGCTGATCGCGCAGCATGCTGGAGGCTGCAGGGAAGGGAGATAGCGGGAGAGGAGCTGGAGCAGCCTCCCCAGGGACCAGTTAGGAGGAGTCTGGGGGCCAGATCCGGCCCGTGGGCCATAGTTTGCCCACCTCTACACTAGAGGGTTTTTGGTTTTTAGTAAAATGAATACAGGCGAGTTGCATCTTATGTGCATTTAACATCCGCGTAAAGCTGAAATCGCACTTGGGAAGAAAACAACAATTTAAAAACTGTATTTGTATTGCAGGCAATTCCGCCCGCTATTAAATCAATGAGTTTTGACTATATGCGGTTTTCACTTTACGCACTGACCACGGAACGTAATCCCTGTGTATGATGCGAGTTGCCTGTAGTTGCACTTTATCAAGTCACAGAATCTCTTGGTGGATCCTTAATGAAAGGGCTCAGCTTTGCAGCTGCTTCACCCCAGGAATGCACAAGACAAGACTTTTGAACTGCCCAGTGATTCAGGAGGTATATATTTTGGAATGCAATAAGCCATTTCACTGGAGATTTTCCTTTTCTTGTATAAATAATTATTTCTTGGCAGACAGCAATTAGGCTGTGGAAAAATCTTACATGTAAGTGGGAGAAACCCTATTAACTCATGTCATTTGAAACTGGATGGGATAACACTACAAAGCGTACTGTAGGAAATAAATGTGCTGGCCCCAGGGAGATGAGCTGGATTATCTATTCACATCCCAATTCATCCTCATCACTAGTCCTTCACTTCAGCCATTTACAGATCTCCATCTCCCTTGAATGGGGATGGAAAATATATTTTAAAAAGTGTTCCCACATTACTGAAAGTGGGGGGGAGGGGGCAGAGGCAGGGAGGAGAAAAAGAGAGGGGACAACAAGCACCACATCCCTGCCTGGGACCCATATGCAAGGACATTTCTAGGAAAAAAGTTGTTCTAACCAAGTACAAAGCCACACACTCACTAGCCATGAGGGCCTGGCAGGACTCACCTGACATCATCATCCTCTTCTGTTTCCTCATAGTGGACATTCTCTGCCTCATCTACTCCCTCAGAGGCTTCTGTTACATCAGATGGCATCTCTCCACAGACCTGATCTTCCAAATGTTCTCTTCACTTTTCCAGTCCTGTTTGGAAATAGCCAGAGTTCATTTCAGCAACACTAAGTACTGAAGAACAAAAATTTAACTTTAATAAAGCAGAAGATTCCTGCATGAGGAGTAGGGGTTGAGGGAAGAACCAAAAGCTGCAATTCCTTGAGCTTAGAAAGCTTTAACTCACTCAAACACATGCATTGTCAGTCGACAGAGCTCTGCACTTGACATTCACACTTGGTGGACTCTAGGATATACAGCATAAAACAAGCTTACCTATTTATGGTTCAGCACTGCCTTAGAAAAACAGAGAACCTTGTGGTCACCTCTTGCAGCTCTAAGCAAAGGCACTGACAGCCTCAGCTCAGAGTTACATACAGCCCACAACAAAGCAGCTCATGTACTAATAAACCATAACTTTGTGCAAGGAGGACATCTGTGATTCAGCAAGCGATCCAAGTTAAGGTTCGGTGGATCAGCTGAGCAGACTAGAAGACCTGTATTTCACCAGCCTGCATGATAATTCTGAGCAAAACAACTCTTTTCCACCAGGACTGAAAAAAAATATCCCTAGGCCATCTGCAGAAAAGCTAGATTTCAAGCAGAGTGACTGACCTGGAGAAGGAAGGGAAAACAACCCTCCCTCCTAGATCTTTTTTAGCTTTAGTTTCTGAGATTTGAGTTGCAATCTGCTTGCTTACAGGGGTTTCATCAGCAACGTGCAGCCTCTCCTCTCCCCTACTAGCACTACAGTAAGTTACACCAGCTAAGCCACAAAGGCAGGCAGCTTGGCAGGGAATTAACAAAGCCTCCCTCTCTGCAACGTAGCACATCTGGAAGGGAAGATAAATGAGTCATGGGATCACAAAACAATGCTAGCAAAACAGGCCTCCAGATTGCACAGTTCTTTTCACAAAGGCAGGGGGAGAGTTCACTAGCCTGGCTTCATGGGACAGCCTCCACACCTGTCCAAAGAGCTTCACAAAGCAAAACCCTGATGCAGCTGAAGCATTTTTATTTTTTTCCCCTTAAATTATTCTGTTCCTGCATGGACTCTCCCAAATAATAGATCCCAATTATTCAATAGGCTTAAAAAGGGACTATTTGAAAAAGCCTGAGATAATATTGAATCTGTTGCACTTTAAGGACTAGAAGCCAAACATCTGGCTTTTATTACCAGCTCTGACTCACTGACACCTTGGGTAAACCACTCGGCCTCTGTTTCCCTCCCCATCTATAAAATGGGAAATAAGACAATTAGTGGACAGACACTAAATCATCATGAAGTTAAAGCGACAGAGTCCTGTGGCACCTTATAGACTAACAGATGTATTAGAGCATAAGCTTTCGTGAGCGAATACCCAGTTCGTCGGATGAATGCAGTGGAAATGACCAGAGACAGGTATAAATATGCAGGCAGGAATCAAGCTAGAGATAACCAGGTTAGTTCAATCAGGGAGGAGGAGGTTCTCCTCTAGCAGTTGATCTGGAGGTGTGAACACCAAGGGAGGAGAAACTGCTTTTGTAGTTTGCTAGCCATTCAGAGTCTTTGTTTAATCCTGAGCTGATGGTGTCAAATTTGCAAATGAACTGAAGCTAAAAACAGTTTCTCTGAAGTGTGGTCCTGAAGGGTTTTTTTTTTTGCTGCAGGATAGCTACCTTTAAATCTGCTATACTGTGTCCAGGCAGATTGAAGTGTTCTCCTACAGGTTTTTGTATATTGCTATTCCTAATATCTGAAAAGTAGAAGATGGCAGAGCTGACAGATAATGCCAGAAGGCAGCTGAGCACAGCCTAAGCCCACTGCTTATTATTTAGAAAGCATCTGTGCTAAATGCTGTCTGACCAAACACATTTCATCCTCTTATACCATGTCTCCCAATCACCTCACTATGAGCCAGATATGTAGGTCACCGCACACCTTAAGATAGGTTGTTTTAATCCCACACATCTGTGTTCTGAGGCTGGGAAAACAGTAAACAAGATAAGACTGCAGAGCAGGCCAAGCTAGTTAACGTGAAACCACAATTGGCAGCTGAGTCCTGAGCTCCCAGTCTGAAGTACCACACAAAAAGGATGCATCAATTATAAATTAACAGCCCTTCCAGCTAATGACCTCTGGTTTCCTAACCCTCTCCTTTAGCCTTCCAGTAACTGCCCTACCTCCCCCACAACTTTCTCTATGTTTTACTAAAAATTTTCCAAGCAAGAGGTTCCAGCTGGAATGTCCTAAAGACTGAAGCCATAACTGATACACAACACGTACAGCACAAACAATAGCCAGATAAGCCAGCCCTGCACAGTGTGCCTTACCCAAACCTGAAGGCACCACCACACACTGCTTATGTCTACACTGCAATTAAAAACCCATGGCTGTCCTCTGCTAGCTGACTCAGGCTCACAGGACTTGCATTAAGGGGCTATTGAACTGCAGTTTAGGTGTTTCGGAAGGTGTAGCTCAAGCCCTGGGAACCCAAGTCAGCTGGCACGGGCCAGTTGCAGGTTCTAATCATGCAGTGCAGACCCAGTGACCACAATTATGATTCATGCAATCTTTGGCCTCTAAGAATACCAACTGCCCCAAATTGTGATAGCTATTATGCTGCAGATACTTGCCTTTTGGGAACTAGCCAAAGACCCAGCATCTCATTTCATACAGGTTGCCAGCACTTCGTATGGTAAGTTTGTCAGTGTCAAACTGAGCCAGATTCTAATTTCTGACTTAGAGGTCAAAGCCTTGTCTCTCTATTATCAACCCCCAGCAAGCCAGGCAGTGCCCCAATCATGACTCCTCCTAGAAAACAAGTCAAAGCCTGCTTCACAGGTTTTCTGTTGGACACGGTAAGCCTGTCAGAGTTACATAGCTTGCAGCCATGTCCTTTTCCTCATTCCCTTTCTTTGATTATCTCCCCAGTTCCAACAGCAAACACGCATGCCCTAACTGCTACCTGATAAGCAAACAGTACGTGTTCTCCAAATGCTACACAGACTTAAGTTTGCTTGATACCCCTCGGACATTGTATTAATCTCACTTTACAAGGAGGAACTGAGATAGAAAGGTTAAGTGATTTGCCCAAGCTCACACAAGGAAATCTGGCCAGATGAGTTTGGAAATAGAAAGTCTGCTGCCTAGACCAGAGGCAGGCAAACTATAGCCTGCAGGCCATACCCAGCCCACGGGACTATCCTGTCCAGCCCCTGAGCTCCCAGCTGAAGAGGCTACTCCTGGCCCCTCTCGTGCTGTTCCTTGTCCCCCACAGCCATGCCACCGCACTGGCAGCGCTCTGGGTAGCAGGGCTGCGCAATCCCGCCTGGCACTGCTGTGTTGCCCCACATGTTGCTCTTAGTGGCATGGTAAGGGGGCCAGGTGGTTGGATAAGGGTAGGAGGTCCTGGGGCAGTGGGGGTGGCAGTGGTTGGATAAGGGGTCAGAGGACAGGGAGCAGTTGGATGAGGCGGCAAACATAATGGCCGTACTGGTCAGACCAAAGGTCCATCCAGCCCAGTATCCTGTCTGCCGACAGTGGCCAGTGCCAGATGCCCCGGAGTGAGTGAACCTAACAGGTAATGATAGAATGTTTGGGGTATGTCAGGGGACTGGGAACAGGAGGGAGAGGGTTGGATGTCCAAACCTGACAGTCTCTATGCAAAAGAATAATTTAAAAACCAGCTGGAGAACACTTCAACCTCCCTGGACACTCAACAACAGACTTAAAAGTGGCAATTCAGCAAAACACTTCAAAAACGACTAATGAGAAACTGCAGAACTGGAATTAATTTGTGAACAGGACACCATCAAATTTGGCCTGAATAAAGACTGGGAACAGATGAGTCACTAATGTGTGTTTTTAGTGTTAATTTCCCCCAACTGTTACTCACACCTTCTTGTGAACTGTTTCAAATGAGCCACCCTGATTATCACTACAAAAGTGATTTTAATCCTGTTGATAATAGCCAACTTTAATTTAATTGTCTTAACCCCCTACTTGGTAAGGCAACTCCAATCTTTTCATGTAATTATATAAGTGTATTCTCTATGCCATTGTCTAAATAATTTATGAAAATATTGATCAGAACCCAGAACTGAACCTTGTGGGACCCCACCTGATACGCCCTTCCAGCTTGATTGTGAACCACTAATAACTACGCACTGGAAATGGTTTTCCCACAAGTTATGTACTCATCTTATACTAACTTCATCTAGGCTATATTTTCCCTAGTTTATGAGAAAGTCATGCGAGACAACATCAAAAGCCTTACTAAACTCAAAAGCATACCGCATCTAATGCTTTCCTGCACTACATCATTATAGTAGACCTCTGTACCAGTCACAGAGTGGGGCTTGATAATCAAAATAGGGATCCTGTGGCAAAATGAAGTTGAGATTTCTATGCTTCTGAAAACATCCTTTTACAGGACAAAAGCTGTACACATCAGGAATAAGTATAAACCAGTTCTGAGCAATCCATCCAAAATTACAGACATCTAACTTCACTCCAGTCTGAGTACTCATCAGGTTTACTCTATGAATTCCCAGTGAAGTTACTAAAACAAATAAGTAGGTTTAGTGTTAGAGTACCAGTCTACAAAGTTCTGCTCCTGGCTCGACCTTTGATGCCATGTGACTTGGGCAGTCATTTATGGACTGTGCCTCAGTTTCTTCATCCATAAAAAGCAAACGATACCAGACTCATGAATTTGAAACTTGTAAAGCTCTTTGAGATCCATGTGCTTGTGCCCAGCATTCATATGGTCTACTCTATCATTTCTGCTTTGTGTTTAGATAATAACTGTCCTACTTTACTGAGTCCCAAAGAACCATAAGCATTTGTGCGTCATATCCCATTCATTCTATGGAACTTAAAGACAATATTACCATAATGCCTCATTCCAGAGAGGCTAGAGATTAACTGCTCAGAAGCAGGTCTGGTAGTGAGGAGACTAAGATTGCAAGATCCAAATTCCAAGTTTGTCTGGTAAGAGCAAAGCAGAAACTGAGCAGTCTGGTGCCATGATCTCTGTATAGTGCTATAGATTTTCATATTAATACTAAATAGGTATAATACTCTAACCAAAAAAAGCTATTTAATACTACAAGATTTTAAGCAGGAATAAGTACTAGAGCAAGACTAGAGAAAGATTAGACACCTCTGAACAAGAATATCTGCATCTCCAGCTAGGGCAAAAGCTACCAGCTAGGCTTGTCAGTCCACATGCTTCCAAGTACAGTCTAAACAGCTGAAGTCAGGAGAGAAAATCCCTGATGCAGAAGTGCATGACAACAACTTTGCACCTTCCTTTCTACTAGGGAATTGGTCACAGAGACAGGATGCCCAATTAGGATGCCTGCCTAGGCAGATCTTTGGTCTGCACCAGTGTGCAAGTTCTTATGGGAACCACGATATTTTTGCACAGAGGCATGAAATGGCAGCACTTCCAACCCCAAATTGCAGCTTCTAAAAAAATAGTTTTAGATAATGTGCAGAATAAAGAATGGGTGTTTCCATGCCCATCCTCTTGTGCCCCCCCCCTTAAAAAAAAGGGTATTGTATTTCAGGGAAGCATTTCTAAATCTAAATCTCAGCTATATGCCACTGACAAGACAGGACTGATGTATTTTCTTCAGAGTGCAATAGTAATGTCCCTTGCCAAGTTGCCTATTGAGTGAAGTGAGGCAGCCTTTAATACAGGCTCCTACGGCCAGGTCAGAGACAAGGCTGCTGGGCTAAGAATGGCCTTACTTTGCAACATTTCAGTTACAAGCACTGTAACAAAATTCTATATATTTTTCCTTATAGAATTTTGCCCAGTGATTCAGTGACCACAACAAAGCACACTTAGGGTTAATTTTGCTGTTCTGTTCATGAAAACACATGGGAAGCACCAATGACCTGTTGAGGCAAGACCTTGTGAAAATCTACTATTTGATTGGCCAGCTTTCTAATGCTTTTGATACATATTACATCAAATTAAATCCTCCCTTGTTCTTACAACAGGAAGCTTCCATCGAGCCAGCTGTGCCAAATAGATATCAAGTGGGGTCAGTAATAGACAGTTACAATGCATTAAACAATTCAACTATGTTGGTAATAAGTCTCAATACATAGCAGTTATGACAAATATGTTAGTGTATCTCACAATGGAAGCATTACAGTGAGGTAGGGACAGCAAGAGAACTCAGAGAAATGCCTTTTTCAAAGCTCTTTACAGACCTAAATTTGGACAGGGAGTTAGAGGTATAAGTGGCTGATGCCAGTTCTTCACACTTACATGTACTGTTAAACAGAACACGGATTGTAATAGATCCTAGAATACTATAAATACTTCCATACTGAAGGAGCTTAAAAGTCCTTTACTAACAATTACAGTAAAACACAAGGATATCTTCCATCTACCTGTTAACTGCAGCCACCTCCGAGATGGAACATGCAATCATCTAACAGTAGTGTAGGATGATGGGGAATGCTATCCAAAGGAAACTGAAGGGTAAATTTAGGAAGGTAGAATAATTACCAATGTTGCAATTCAGTCAGAACACTGCACTAATAACCATATTACTCTTTGGTAAAGAATTCTGCAAACCTTTTCATCAATCAGTACCTTAATTTATATCTTATCCAAAAGTCAGCATTTCCAGCAACACAGTGCCCCAGAGTAGAATACAGGGGCATTGGTTCATTACTGACTTAGGAAGAAAAGCACCAATACCACTTCCTGACACACAGAGAAACAAACAATGCACTACTTTCAAGAGCCGACTAGAACCACCCTGAATAGTGCGCAAAATATGTCAGCTGCAGGCCAAGGTGAGGTGGCTGCAGGCAGCACAGAAGGTTTTGTGTTGGGTTTGAAAGAAAAAGAAAGAAAAAGAAAGAAAAAAAAAAAAAAGATTCTTCCTCTTTAGCTGATGCCATACCAGATTAGAACTAACCTCCAACAATGGAAAGCAGACCAGATGTGGCAAAACTGAAACAGGATGAGACCACAAAGGATCAAGAAGATAGTAATTTAGTTTAAGATGGGAAACCAACATAGGTTCCTCCACAACAGAGATGAAAGGATAAAATTTGCACATACACACGAGTAGTAAGGCTGCAACATTCTGAATGAAGCTACCTCAATTCTCTGAGAAAAGCTAGCAAAACAAGCATGCAGTGGTCTGGGGTGTCCAGTTACCCATGGAAACCTGTACATGATTACCTATTTGACAATATAGTTTAAAGTTACCGGACTTGCCATAGAAGAGCAGTTCCACCATCTCTTTTGAAAAGATAGGATACAAGAAGGGCAGAAGACCTTTTTAGTGGAAGAAAAAAAAAATGGATGTGATGAGGGAAGGTGTTATTGTCACTCCAGTAAGACATCTAAAACTTTGCTTCCTCACGATTGGGTCTCCTCCAGGTCCAAGTGTACAGTGTTGCAGCTGGCCAGATACTCCTGTGATGTATGACACTTTCCATAAGACAGCAGCCACAGTCAGAAATAGGAAACTGGACCTAATGAAGCAGTGACCTAACCTTTTATTATTCTCATTTGTTGGGAACAGGTGATTGCTAAGGGTAGATATTTGTGGACCTTCCCATCCTCTGTTCAAGATCCTGGGAAGGAACACATGTGGGATGAATGCTTCCTTGTCTCAGTACAAACAAAAGGCCATCTTTAACACCTCAATGGTAGAAGAGTAAACTGTTAATCTGGTTGGACTACATACTTAATAGGGTCAATACTAAACAAAAACAGGCCAACTGGATACATTCAGAGATGTATGCCTACAATGAATTTCAGAAAAAGGATATTCCAAAGGCAACACTTCTCAAACTGCCAGTTTCTCCAAGAGTCAGCTAGAGTTAAACTGCAGAGGTCTCCTCCGACCAGCAGTGACTGTGAAAAAAGGAACTCATCTATGAATTGTGATTGCATACTGAAATGCTGACAAAGGGAAAAGTTGGAAATCCTGCAACATTTTTAAAATCACAATCATTATTGGTTTATTTCGAAATTGCCCAAGTACTTCCTGTGGTGTGACTAGACCCCAGAAGGATAATCCCATTGAGAAAACTAGATTACCAGCAGCAGTTTTTTGCTATTTACTCTAGGAGAATATTTGTTGCTGCTAGGCCACAAAATGATGGTTTATGCTGGATTAGTTAGCCATTGCTCAAGCAATCCTCATTATGATTGATACACTGGCATATTAGAAATTTAACCAAGCCTAGCACTATTTGTTGTAACAACCAATTTCATCGCAGTGAGAAGACTGCTGTTGCTAGGCCTTGAGAGATTTCCAGAAATAAGGCATGTAGAAAGACGCAATACACTATTTGTATCTTGTTAATGGATTACCATGGTTAAGCAGATTAAATACATTTCTAGTGCCCTGTTGCCTCCTGTCCAGCTCTGCTTCTTGAGTAGTACATTTTTATAACTATTTACAGACAAAGATAATGACTTCAGTGATTTGATATTTTTATTCAATAAGGCAGCCGGTAATGTGTTTCTGGGCATTTCTACTTGCAGTGATATGGCACCTTACAAAGTCAACTAATCTGTCTTCTCAACACCTCTGTGATGTAAACAAGAATTATCCTCATCTTATAGAGAAGGAAGAGAGATTAGTACTTGCCAAAGGGCATATAGGAAGTTGATGTCAGCAGAGGAATTGAAACTCTGGAGCTGCAGATTCCTTGCCCTTTGTTCAAGCCATTTAAAAAAGCAGTTATTGCTTCTTACTGAGAGACAAAGCCTTAGAACTGAAAGGACAGCTATGAGCTGTATGTACTGTTTGGAACCATATCATGGCAGACATTAAAAGAATTAAAAGTCATTCAAATACTCTCCACTGTCCTCTATGACTGGAAACACCAGCTCTAATAGAAAGTGAGGAAATTTAAGATGGGGGAGCAAAATGTTATCCTTAGCCTTTATCACATTGCCCAAAACTCAGTTCTTACATGGCACCCATCACAATGGAATCCAAATGTTTCACAGAAATTAGAGTATACGAAGATATTTAACTCTTTCCCTTAGTCTATTGGGACCAGACATGTGTGTTGAGTTATTATGGGAAGACTTGGTTGAAGTGGGTTTTGCAGTTTGATCAGAAAATGCTGACATTCATTGTCATCCCAGAGCTCATTCCAAACTCAGAGGCTGTTCAATGAGAAAGCTCAGTCTTCTACATACAAGAGTTCAATTCTTGAAACTGACAATTCCACTGCAACTTAGCTATCATGGGAGTTCCTGATTTTGCAGCAGTAAGTGGTTCCTGTACTGATATGGGTCAATCTGATGAAGGACTTTAAGATGAGAACTGAAAAACACTGAGTCAAATCTAAACTAACAGCAAGGATTTTCAAGCTCTTGGCTGTTTGCATTGTTGAGAAGCCTCATTATTGCACCCTGTATCAAGTCTTCATGTTTTATTTTTTTAGATTGCAATGTTTAGGTATGAAATTGTCAATTTTCTGCATTATATCAGATCTGGAGGTGTGACTGAGTTGATTCCAACAGGAGTGGGTGGAGTTCTTATCAGCTGTGGATTAACAATCAGAGGATAAACACCCTCAGAAGAAGGTGATGTTATAGAAGTGGAAAGTTCTTCAAAAATATTTTCTTTTATCTATTCGCTTCAACAACTCAGTCTTTCCAAGAATTAGTGTCAGCCAGCTGCAGAACTCAGCAAGGTACTTAGAACTTACAGAAGATGCCATCTAGTACTGATGGCAAGGCAAAAGAAGGGATCGGTCTGCTTATTGATGACTTAATCCCATACATTTTTTTAAATGATTTACTTTAGAGAAGAAGTGTCCCCAAGGAGGAAGGCCCTGGATATAGCAGAGATGGTACAGTGATGTTCTCAACCAGGGGTACATGTAATCGGGGGTATGTGGAGGTCTTCCGGGGGTACATCAACCAATCTATACATTAAAGATGTATATACTTGTACTGAGGTTGAGATGGGACTAGGAAAAACTTGTTGAAAGTTTCTGGATAAGGATAAAGGGGGTAAAAAACAAGGGTGATAGTATGGTAGGGGTCTACTACATTTCACCTAACCAGAAAAGAGGCAGATAAGGCTTTTTTACAAAAACCCTAAAAATCATTCAAAGTCCTGGACTTGGTGGTGATGTTGGATTTCAAGTTCTTGAAATATACTGGAGACAATTTTTTATTTCAGAAGATGGAGAAAGCTCCTAGGGGAGAGGCTGTCTTAGATTTGATTTAGGCAAATAGGGAGAAACTCCTTGAGAATTTGAAAGTGGAAAGGCAGCTTAGAAATAGAGTGTTCATGATTCTAGGGAATGGTAGGGGGCAGAAAAACAGCATAACGAAGACAATGGATTTCGAGAAGGCAGACTTTAGCAAACTCAGGGAGTTTGCAGGTAAGATCCATGGGAACTGGTAGATGTGGTATATTGGTTTTAATAAAGCTTTAGATACAGTCTCACATGACCTTCTCATAAACAAACTAGGGAAATACAACCTAGATGAATCTACTAAAAGGTGGGTGCATAATTGGTTGGAAAACCATGCCCAGAGAGTAATTATTAATGGTTCAGTGATTGGGCACCAAAGCTCTGCAGTTTCTCTTTGCAGTCTGGTCTTGAAGTTTTTTTGCTGCAAGATGGTGATTTTTAAATCTGTTATGGTGTGTCCAGCAAGGTTGAAGTGTTCTCCTACATGTTTTGGAATACTGCCATTCCTGATATCTGATTTGTGTCCATTTATCCTTTTTCATAGGAACTGTCCAGTTTGGCCAATGTACATAGCAGAGGGTCAGTGCTGGCACATAATGGCATATATTACGTTGGTTGATGTCCAGGTGAATGAACCAGTGATGGTGTGGCTGATCTGGTTAGGTCCTGTGATGGTGTTGCTGGTGTAGATATGTTTGTTTGTTGCATGGATTGGTTCCTGAGTTAGAGTTATGGTGTGGTGTGCTGTTGCTGGTGAAAATATGCTTGAGGTTGGCGGGTTGTCTGTGGGCAAGGACTGGCCTGCCTCCCAAGGCCTGTGAAAGTGAGGGATCGTGGTCCAGGATGGGTTGTAAATCACTGATGATGAGTTGGACAGGTTTGAACTGAGGACTGTAGGTAATGGCCAATGGTGTTCTGTTCTTTTCTAGATTTACAGGACACCATCTTGCAGCAAAAAGAACTTCAAGACCAGACTACAAAGAGAAACTGCAGAGCTGCAATTCATTTGCAAATTTGATATCATCAATCAAGGACTGAACAAAGACTATGAGTGGGTAGCTAACTACAAAAGCAGTTTCTCTTCTCTCAGTGTTCACACCTCCAGATCAGCTGCTACAGGAGAACCTCATCCTCCCTGATTAGAGATAACAAGCTGGTTCAGCCTGATTGGACTAACCTTGTTATCTCTAACCTGGCCCTTGCCTCTTATTTATTCCTGCCCTTGGATACTTCCACTGCATGCATCCAATGAAGTGGGTATTAGCCTATGAAAGCTTATGCGCTAATATTTTAGTTAGTCTTTAAGGTGCCACAGGAGTCTTTGTCACTTCTGCCATTCCAGACTAACACGGCTACCCCTCTGATTCCTATCAGGGATGATCTAGATAATACTTGTCCCCTGCACTCATGGCAGGAATAAGACCTCTCAAGGTCCCTTCCAATCCTACAATTCTATGCCTCTGTAAGTGCACCCTCTCTTTCATGCATCATACTTGTCACATTTGCTCATTCAGAGCAAGCAATGCTCTCCCATTACCATGAAGAGATTTCAGCCCAACTTTGTAAAATGAACAGATATGAACCACAGGACAAGTGCTCCAGTGAAGGTTTGAGAGGAGAAAAGCCACAAACATGCAACCCTGCTTTCAAAGCCTTAACGAGCTCAGCTGGAAGAGAGCAACACAGTATCACCTTCCTTTACCCACAGGGGCAAGAGGACAAATGACAGTACAAGGATCTGGTATTTTCCATATTTACATTTTTTTTTAAATATCCACAAACATCCCCGCCTAACTTGTCAGTGTTGCAGTCCAAAACTTATGCATCATCTAGTAAGGCAAGCTTAATATTCAATAAAATCCATTTAACTTAGTGCTAAATTGTGAGGTCCCATGGTGTTGGGTGTTCAGACTTAAGTTAAGATGCACATAGAAATGTTCACAATAGCCAGTTCATTTTACTGAAATAAGAAGAGGTCAGATTTCCCGCCTCCCCCACCTTTGACACTAACCAACAGATGGACACCCGTGTGACAGGAGGTGAACACAAATGGCACCACCCTTTCCATGAAGAAACGGCAGGAAAAGCTGCACCTAGCCCTGGGGGAAGCAAGGGGAGAGGCCGGTGCCAGCCACTGGGCAGTGCCAAGAGCCCACGGGGCGGTAGAGCCCACGCAGGCAGTGCGGTCCAGCCCCAGTCCCGTGCCCGGTGTCCCCCCGCCCCGGGACGGACTGGCGGGATGCGCTCACACGGGCACGTCTCATCACGCCCGCCAAGGTCTCCACCTGGCTCCCCGGGCTGAGGAGACGCGGTTCCAAGCCGAGGCGGTTCCCGCTCCCAGCCACGCGCCCAGGCCGCTCAGCCCGCGCGCTCCGCGCTGCACGTCCGTTGCCAGGGGCACAGCCCCGCGGGGCCCCCGCCTGGCCCAACCGGGCTCCGAGGGACGCCCGCCCTCGGGCGCTCCCCGGCCAGAGGCGGCTCCGGGCAGCGAGCGCCAGGCACCCCGGGGCACGGTTCTGCGGCGGGCGGGCTGAACTCCGCTCCCCGCTAGCCGCGCCACCACCTGCCAGGGACCCCGAGCCCCTTCCGCACCGCCAGCCCCCCGCAGCTCGCCCGGCGGGGCGCGCCCCACGACTGGGGCCGCGCGGCCGGCGGGCAGGGCACCGGCCTTACCCCGGGGCGCCGACCCGGCCGAGAGCGGCACCCCCTGATCCCGAGCTCGGCGTCACCGCAAAGCTGCTCCCGCACTCACCCGCAACAGCTCCCGCCTCGCTCCTCTCCGCGCTGCAGCCGCCTGGGCCTGCCGGAAAAGGTGGGACAAAGGGCTCTCGGGCTAATTAAGTATTCATGAGAAGGCGGGGGCAGCGGCGCGTTTCTATGCAGTTCAGCCCTGACGTAACAGTCTCCACCCCTTTGCAGAGGCCCCGCCCCCCATTTGGCCCCGCCTGTAGCCCGTGGGTCGGGGTGTTGCGCTTATTGTCTCTGCCTTTGCGGCTCCTAGATGGCCCCCTGCATTGCCACTTGCTCCCGCCAACAGGCAGTCCCTGCTTGTCACTATTAGTGAGTGCCCAGAGTTCCCTGTCAGGGCTGGGGCCTCATTGCCCTAGGTACTATACACACATCCTAGACTAAAGTTTCTGCCTTTGTATGTCCACCCTCCCCCCCCCACTATTTTGTAGTAAAAATCACAGGATGGTTCTGGGCTTCCATTAATTTTATTTGGTGTGGGGAACCCTCTCTCTGATATTTACTAAAAATAACTGTAACGAAATCATCTTAACCTTAGCATGGAGGGCTGGAAGGGACCTTTAGTGGTCAGCAAGTCCAGCCCCCTGCATTGGAGCAGGACCAAATAACCTAGATCAGCCCTGCCTGACAGGGGTTTGTCCAAACTATTTTCCATAGCCTTCCTTAGAAGCCTGTGCCAGAGCTTAACTGCCTTTACAACTAGAAAGCTTTTCCTAATAACCAACTAAACGTTCCTTCCTGCAGGTTAAGCCCATTACTTCTCGTCCTAGCTTTGTTATGCTATACAGAGCACACAGGATCTTGTATAAGAGGAAGGTAATACGTCATACTTTAAGAATACAACACAGCATATGCATTTCAGTCACACACACCTCATGCACACAAGTCCTGCCATGTTCACAGTTACCAGTTTCTTGTTGTAGCTTGAGTCAATCTAACGGCCAGTCAGACTGAGCACAAGTGAGAAGCTGGGGGGGTCTCTGCTGGTCATGAGCTGATGCTCCAAGGCTTTGCAGGACTGAACCCACAGTTTCATGGCAAAACACCAGAGCTTTAGACCTGTAAATTTCCATTTGAGCCCATGCATTTTGCAATGTCATCCTGTAATCATTAGTTCTTAAGTAGTGTTAATCTTGGGGTTTCCCCGCTGTCATCCTTTGATGGTTATTGTCCGGCTTCCCATCATTATCTTTTATATTTGTTATCTTGCCTTCAGGGATGTTTCCTCACATCTGAGACCCTCAACGCTGTTTATGTGTTCAGCATCCGATACAATGGATGTTTTCTGATTGTCTCCCGGTCTTTTTAAGTCTCTCACTTTTCTTGACCCCCTTTGGATATTTGTGATGGCTTCACACTTATCTCTTCCTGATGCATGCATTCCTCTTTCACACAATCTCTTAAGAAATCTTTAAAGGTAGCAGAATACATTGTAAATTAAGCCTTGCTAAATCTTATAACTAAAACAATTCACATTGGGGCTTCAGCCCTCATCAGTTCTCTAACCTATTTATCATAGACACAATACAAAATTCTGTCTCTTACTAATTAAACTTTGTAACAAGAGGTGCTAATTGTAATGCATCTTATAACAATTAGTACAGCTATAAAATTCAGCTCCTACAAGTGATCACTGTTATCTTTATAACAGCTGTTGCAGGGTACTTTGGGTCCGGTAGGAAGGAGGCACACACACAGCTGCTGAATAGAAGTAGTGAGTTTACTGAAGGCAAAAGTGACACACCGCAACGGGGGCTCCCTTCGTTGCTGCCACTGAGATGGGGAAAGCCCGACGCACTGGAGCAATGCTTGGGGTGAAGCCCACCGCACGTGGGAACACAGGCAGAGAAATAACAGGAACATTTGCATCTCATGCACACCTCATGAATAACTAATACCTTGTTTTTGTCTTATTAGTATTACATAATGCAAGCAGGTGTCTCATTAGCATTGCACAAGGCGAGCAGGCAATGAGAAATGGAAAGTATTGGTATGCAAAGTATGTGATAACAGAGCAGCAACTAATAACAGCAGTGTGATCTATAATACCCTTTCTTTCCCTGGAGTCAGGGGGTAGAGCGCCCCTAGCAATCTACCATGACAATGTCTTCCAACCTCCTACAACAGCCCTTAGCATATTTGAAGACTCTTTTCAGATGCCTCCTCAGTTTTCTTTTCTCAAGCCTAAACATGCCCACTTTCATTAACCTTTCCTTAGAGGTCAGGTTTTCGAAACCTTTTACTATTTTTGTTGCTCTATTTGGACTCCAGTCTGTCCACATCTATCTTAAAGTGTGATGCCCAGAATTGGACACAATACTCCAGCTGAGGTCTCACCATTGCCGAGTAGATCAGTACAATTATCTTCCATGTTTTTCCGCAACCACCTCATACTGTTGACTCATATTCAATTTGCAATCCACTATCCCCCCAGATCCTTTTCAGCAGGACTACCACATTTTGCAGTTGTGCTTTGGATTTGTCCTTCCTTAATGAAGTACTTTGCATTTGTCTTTATTGAATTTCAACTTGTTGACTTCAGACCACTTCTCCAATTTATCAAGGTCATTCTGAATTCTCATCCTCCGCTTCAAAGTGCTTGCAGCCCACCCCAGCTTGGTGTCATCTGCGAATTTTATAAGCATACTTGCCACTTCGTTATCCAAGTCATTAATGACATAGTACCAGACACAGGACTGACCCCAGAGGGATCCCACTAGATACACTCTCCCACTTAAACAGAACCATTAATAACTACTCTTTGAGTATGGCCTCTCAACACATTGTGCACCCACCTTACAGTAATTTCATCTAGATCACATTTCCCTAGTTTGTTTATGAGAATGTCATGTGGGATTGTGCCAAAAGCCTTACTAAAATGAAGATATATGACATCTACTGGTTCCTCTCCCACCCCACCCCCCATCCACTACTAGACCAGTAATCCTGTCAAAGAAGGAAATTAGATTGGTTTGGAAAGATTTGTTCTCACAAATCCATGCTGGCTAGTCTTTATAAGCCTATTATTTTCCAGGTGCTTACAAAATGATTAATAATTTTTTTCAGTATCTTTCCAGGTATTAAAGTTAGGCTGACTACTTTATAATTCCCTGAGTCCTCTTTTTCCCTTTTTTTGAAGATAGGTACTATCTCTTCTGGGATCTCACATGTCCCCCAGGCACATTTGCCAACTTTCACATGGTAAATAAGCACCCTGACTTTCACAATAAACCAAAAATCAAGCTAATCCCATTTCAAAACAAGGCCAAAACAAGCCAATCCCTAAGAACCTCAAACACTCTATGGACTAGATTCCCTGCAGTGTGCAGTCTGGGACTGTGATGGGCCCACTGTGCCCCCCTACAACAAGCTAAAAACTAGCCAACAAGCAACTCACAAGCCAATTAAGCCAAAAACAAGCCCAATTTCTGCATGGGTTCTTTGGGTGTTTTTTTTTTGGGGGGGGGGGCAGCAGAGTTGGCATGTCTGCCTCCAGGAGTTCTCAAACAGTTCTGAGATTGCTTCATTTAGTTCCTTAAGTACCTTAGGATGAATGTCATCAGGACCTGCTGACTTAAGTACATCTAACTTATCTAAATATCCTTTATCCTGTTTTTCTCCCCATTTTGGCTCGTGGTCCTTCCTGTTGTTAATATTAATTGTATTGAGTGTCTGGTCACCATTAACCCTTTTAGTGAAGACTGACGCAAGATAAGCCTTAAACACCTCATCTTTCTTGATATCATCCATTATTAGCAGAACTGGCGCCAGCTTTTTTGCTGCCCTAAGTGGCGAAGATAAAAAATTCCTTACCGCCTTGCTGCTGCCAGCAAAATTGGTGAGGAGCAGTCACCGCTGAAATGCCGCTGCTGGCTGAAGAGGCATTGACCTGCCACCAGATTTCCGCTAGTGGAGGAAGAGGAGTTGAGCTGCCACCGAATTGCCGCAGAGACCGTCAATACAGCACCCAGCAATTGCTGCCGCCCTAGGTGGTGCCTAAGTCGCCTAATGGGTAGCGCCGGCCATGATTATTAGCGCTCCTTCCCTTTTATGTAGATAGGGCGCCCAAATACAAGTGTGAAAAATCAGGACGGGGGGGGCTAAAAGGAGCCAATGTAAGAAAAAGACCCAAAAATCAGGACTGTCCCTGTAAAATTGGGACATCTGGTCACCCTATAAGTAGAGGAACCTACACTTTCCTTTGTGTTTCTCTTGCTCCTAATGTATTTAAAGAACTTATTACCTTTTATGGCCCTTGCTAAGTTAACTCATTTTGTGCCTTAGCCTTTCCGATTTTGTTCCTACAGCCATGTCCTCTTCTTTTGTATCTCTCCTTAGCAATTTGTCCATGTTTCCATTTTGCATAGGATTCCTTTTCGATTTTCAGGTCATTAAAGAGCTCCTGATGGAATCATATTGGCCTCTTAATAGTCTTCCTGTCTTTCCTTTGCAGAAGCAAAGTATGCAGTTGTGCCTTTAATGTTGTCTCCTTGAGAACCAATTAGCTGTCCTGCATTCCTTTTTCCCTTAGATTTCCTCCCTATGGGACTTTATCTATCAGTTCTTTGAGTGAGTTTGCTAAAGTTGGCTTTTTTGAAATCCAGCAGCCTTATTCTGCTGCTCTCACACCTTCCTTTCCTTAGAATCATGAAATCTATGATTTCAGGGTCACTTTAACTCAAATTGCCTTCCACCTTCAGATTCGCTACCAATTTCTCCCTGTTCATCAGAATCAAATCTAAAATAACTGTCTCCCCTGGTTACTTCCTCCACTTTCTGGAACAAAACATTGTCCACAATATATTCCAAGAATGTACTGGAAATTTTGTGTTTTCCCATATTACATTTCCAGCAGATTTCTGGGTAGTTAAAATCCCCCATTACTACTAGGTTTTGTATTTTGGATATTTCTGGAATCCTCTGCTCTTAGTGAATTCCTTGGCCCCATGGTTTTCTGCCTCCTGGAAGAATGCTTCCTCTCTCAAGCTCCTTGTCAGCCTTCCAGGGAAAATCCTTTCCCCACCCTCGCTGATTTTAAACATATTAAAACAGTACTTCACAAACTGTGGTTCTTGCAAGGCACCCACACAGAGTTGGCTGGTCACATGCTGCTGGTTCTTCTTTTTTCAGCCCTTATATTCCATTAAAGGAAACTAAAAATAAACAAACACTGAAGGTGATTTATAAGAAATTGCATCAGTTGCCATGGAGATTATATATGATTTTGTATGACAAGGAAATCAGCCTGTTTGCTGGCAAATATAGGGGGATGAGTGAAAGGAGAGGGGCAGACATTCGTGCATGGGAGTTGAGCGATCGTGAATGTGGGGAAAGGCCCACAAGACTCTCTTTATTAAGGGGTGGTGCCTACTATGGTGAAGGCTGCAAAGACCTGAATTCGATACAGACCAGGATTTGCTGTTTCTCTCTCTGATGCTTGGTTACCCAGTGATACCAGCCATCCTTTGTTCTGTATTCAGGTTACATGTCCCTTTCTCACGGACAAGCTGTTGCCCTGATCTGAGTGGCACTAAATACATTCTGGCTGCATAGACTAATTGGGGCACCTAATCTGAGCCTGAGAACAAACACTGATTCCTGCCTTAATTTCGCTGTAAATGTCATCAAATGGCAGACATCCTCAGAATGCAGCACTGTCCCTGTTCAGAGTCCAGCTGGCCAAGGAGACTCAGAGGAGGAATTCATCAAACAGTGAGTTGGGCAGGGCAAATCTGTTTCTCCTGCTGTTTATAAGGAACCAGAAGCAAGAGGCCAGTTCTCATTTTCCAGCTCAGTCTGGAGGCACTGACCAGGGCCGGCTCTACCTTTTCTGCCACCCCAAGCAGGGGCGGCGGCATCTCCGGCGCAGACAGGTCAGCCGGCTGGACCCGCGGCTTTGACAGCAAACCTGTGGCAGCTCCGGCGGTCCCACGGCTTCAGTGGACCTGCCGCAGTTGTGCCACTGAATCCGCGGGGGTCCAGCCAGCTGAACTGCTGCAGTGATCCCACCAAATCCGCGGCCGCCCTGTCATTCTTTGCAGTTTGCCCTAACTAAGTAACTGCAGGATGGCTCCCCTGGGATCCTGATCACAACCCTTCTCCCAGCTAGAGGTGGCATCAACAAAGACGGGGTTCAATATTTAGGGGTACCTCCTAACATTACAAAACAGCTCAAGGACCCACCCAGAATGTGAGAAAACTAAACTCCACCCTTGGGTGCCTCTAAGAGGCAATACTTCACCACTTGCAAACACAGTCTGAGTATAACAAAAAAACCCAAACACTTTTATTAAAAGGAAAAGGGAACTCAGTATTAATTTGGGAAAACACCACAATTCAAAAGCATGCGAACAATAAGCAAACATCCACCCCACAGTATCTTGGGCAGTGTCCTTTACCTCAGTTTTCCACCTTGCAGTGTGAAAGTCCAACAGATGAATATCCCTTTTACACACTACTCTCAGTGTATGCAAAATCCCCTTTGAGAAATTAGGCAGAAACACTTGGGAATTCCTTCCTGTGGGGTATCCTCAAGCCCTTGCTCACCCCCTCGGGGGAAGAGCTGAAAAAGAAAACAAAGGAAATAAGATGGTTGAATTCAGGATCCTGACACAAGAAAGAAGGGAGAGCAGCAGAATAAGGACCCTGGACTTCAGAAAAGCAGACTTTGACTTCCTCAGGGAACTGATGGGCAGGATCCCCTGGAAGAATAACATGGGGAAAGGAGTCCAGGAGAGCTGGCTGTATTTTAAAGAATCCTTACTGAGGTTGCAGGAACAAACCAGCCCAATGTGTAGAAAGAATAGTAAATATGGTAGGCAACCAGCTTGGTTAACAATGAAATCCTTGCTGATCTTAAACACAAAAAAGAAGCTTACAAGAAGTGGAAGACTGGACAAATGACCAGGGAGGAGTATAAAAATATTGCTCAGGCATGCAGAAGTGAAATCAGGAAGGCCAAATCACACTTGGAGTTGCAGCTAGAAAGGGATATTAAGAGTAACAAGAAAAGTTTATACAGGTATGTTAGCAACAAGGTGGTGGTCAAGGAACGTGTGGGCCCCTTACTGAATGGGGAAGGCAACCTAGCGACAAAGTATGTGGAAAAAGCTAATGTACTCAATGCTTTTTTCGCCTGTCTTCATGTCAGCTCCCAGACTACTGCACTGGGCAGCACAGTATGGGGAGGAGGTGACCAGCCCTCTGTGGAGAAAGAAGTGTTTCAGGACCATTTAGAAAAGCTGAACGAGCACAAGTCCACGGGGCCAGATGCACTGCATCTGAGGGTGCTAAAGGAGTTGGCAGATGTGACTGCAAGCCATTGGCCATCATCTCTGAAAACTCATGGTGATCGGAGGAGGTCCCGGATGACTGGGAAAAGGCTAATGTAGGGCCAATCTTTAAAAAAGGGAAGAAGGAGGATCCAGGGAACTACCGGCCAGTAAGCCTCACCTCAGTCCCTGGAAAAATCATGGAGCAGGTCCTCAAGTAGTCAATTTTGAAGAACTTAGAGGAGAGGAAAGTGATCAGGAACAGTCAGCATGGATTCACCAAAGACAATTCATGCCTGACTAACCTAATTGGCTTCTATGACAAGATAACTGGCTCTGTGAATGAGGGGAAAGCAGTGGACATGTTATTCCTTGACTTTAGCAAAGATTTTGATATGGTCTCCCACAGTATTCTTCCCAGCAAGTTTAAGAAGTATGGGTTAGATGAATGGACTATAAGGTGGATAGAAATCTGGCTAGGTCATTAGACTCAATGGATAGTGATCAATGTCTCCATATCTAGTTAGCAACCGGTATCAAGCGGAGTGCCCCAAGGGTCAATACTGGGGGCAGTTTTGTTCAATAGTTTCATTAAAGATTTGGAGGACTGTGTGGATTGCACCCTCAGCAAGTTTGCAGATGACACTAAACTGGGAGCAGTGGTAGATACACTGGAGGGTAGGGATAGGATACAGAGGGACCTAGACAAATTAGAGGATTGGGCCAAAAGAAATTTGATGAGATTCAACAAGGACAAGTGTAGAGTCTTGCACATAGGATGGAAGAATCCCATATGCTGCTACAGACTAGGGACCGAGTGGCTAGGCAGCGGTTCTGTAGAAAAGGACCTACAGGTTACAGTGGATGAGAAGCTGGATTTGAATCAACAGTGTGCCCTTGTTGCCAAGAAGGCTAACAGCATTTTGGGCTGTATAAGTAAGGGCATTGCCAACAGATAGAGTGATGTGATTATTCCCCTCTCTTTGGCACTGGTGAGGCCTCATTTGGAGTACTGTGTCCAGTTTTGGGCCCCACACTACAAGAAGGATGTGGATAAACTGGAAAGAGTCCAGCAGAGGGCAACAAAATTGATTAGGGGGCTTGAGCACATTACTTATGAGGAGAGGCTGAGGGAATTGGGATTATTTAGTCTGCAGAAGGAAAGAATGAGGGGGGATTTGATAGCTGCTTTCAACTACCTGAAAGGAGGTTCCAAAGAGGATGTATCTAGGCTGTTCCCATTGGTAGCAGATTATGACGGTGCTGTTCCTGGTGGGACCAACTGAGAGTGCCAAATCAGGAGAAATTGCTTTCAAAAGGCCAACTAGAGCCCAAAGCTGGGGTTTTTCCACCTCTAAGGCAAACCAAACCAGTCAAACAGAAAAGACTTTGGTTTTGCCCCAGTGGCTAACCACAAGTCACACAGACAATTCCTTTAGACATTCCAGCTTCCCAGTATTACCACCAGCAGCCACCTGTCCTGGGGACAAATGGTTATGAAAACCAATACCCCAATAAAAGAAAACAGTTCTCCCTAATTCTAAAGAATCAGGCCCCAGACCCAGGTCAATATACAAATCAGATCTTACCCACAAATCACGCTGTTGCCAATCCTTTAGAATCTAAAATCTAAAGGTTTATTATACAAGGCAAAAAGATATAGGTGAGGGTTAGAAATGGTTAAAGGAAATCAAATACATGCAGTGATGGCAAATCTCTTGGTTCAGGCTTGCATCCATGGTAGAATAAACTGCAGGTTCAAATCAAAGTCTCTGGGATACATACCCTGGAAAAATGGGTCATCAATTCTTTGGCCAGAGTTTCCATTTATAGCAAAGTCCCATCCAGAAGTAGGAGCAAGGCTGGAGACTGGAGACTGGAGACTGAAGAGACAGATGGAGGGGCTCAAGCAGCTCTTATAGGTTGCCCCAGGTGCAGGAATTCTCTTTGTCCCTGCTGTGAAAAGTACAGCCTCATCGAGTTCTGGAGTCATATGGGCATCTCACATGACCATGCATGACTCAGGATTCACAGGTCATTATCCACCGTCTATCTTGCATGTTCCTTGCTAGACTTCTCATGTGGACTGGAGCATTCCAAGCTCTCAGTGGGTCCATTGTATAGCTGATGGTTCTTGATGGGCCATCAAACAGGACAAGCAGAGCTAATCGAACTTGTCTGGGATTTCACCCAAAAGCAAAGCAGAAGTTTGAAATACGGACACTACGTAGCCAATATTCATAACTTTAGCCACAAAAAAGATACACACATACAGATAGCATAACCATAATCAGCAGACCATAACCTGGTCGTAGACACCTTATATGACCCCCTTTATATAAGATTTGGTGCCACTACAGGACCTTGGTTGCACCAATGGTCTATATGATCCCAGATAATTTCAGTAACGTGACACAGATGACAGAACAAGGAGTAATGGTCTCAAATTGCAGTGGAGGAAGTTTAGGTTGGCTATTAGGAAAAACTTTTTCACTAAGGGATTGGTGAAACACTGGAATGGGTTATCTAGGGAGGTGGTGGAATCTCCTTCCTTAGAGGTTTTTAAGGTCAGGCTTGACAAAGCCCTGGCTGGGATGATTTAGTTGGGGATTGGACCTGCTTTGAGCAGGGGGTTGGACTAGATGACCTCCCGAGGTCCCTTCCAACCCTGGTATACTATGATTCTATGAAATCAGCTGATGCTACCACTAATTAAACAACCTCTTAGGACACAAACCTCTTAGGATACAGAACTCCAATCCTGTTCTTAAAGGTAAATTTTATTGGGAAAAAAAAATCTGAAAACTCAGGCTATTGCTAAATTTAAAAAGAGCAAATACAAAAATTAAGACTCAAGAATAGCATTCTTGAGGGTCATCTTAAAGGTTATAAGCAAAACGAAAGCACCCAGGGTTAGCACAGAGGAATCCACAAGCCATAAAGAAATAAAAGAAATATACCTAATCGTGTCTTCCTAGACATTTCCTGATCTATTTAAATATCTGAGGTTTTAAATTAATAGTTTCTAGGCATGATCTGATGATTTTTCATACCTGGCCCAAGCTCTTACAGCATAGCTGCAGTGTCCCTTCTCTCCAGGAGAACAACACAGACAAACAAAGGGGATTTTTCCCCCCAATTTTAAAAAGTTTTAGCTTTCCCATTGGCTCTTTCAGACAGGTGCCCACTCCCTTCCTGTTATCTATACAGGGAGACTTTTTAACTCTTAACAGGTAAAGCAAGTAGAGAACTACTTCTAAGAGGGATTTTATAGTTAACTGGCTGGCTGGGTGTCCATAAAAGGGAGCTACCCCTCTTCCTTTCATTTATCACAGTATCTCAAGAAAAATAATGTGGCCATCACAAGCTGGGAGATGCGAGCCACCAACCAACCTCAGTGGTGCCACATCCTCCATCAGGCAGTGGCCTCTTTGAGGAGAAGCGCCTTGTCCTCAAAGCTGAAAAGAGAGAGAGAAGGAAGGAAAAAGAAGGAACTTGCTCCCAGCAGACAGCTGACCCACCAGGAAATGTCTGCACGTGTAGGTCCAGGATCGGACTGCTGAGTCAACTCATATATAAATCTGTTGGTAAAGACCATCCTCGAATCAAGGGATTGCCAATGATGATGATAGGTTTAACGTGCTATTAGATATCATGTGGACCACCCACTAGAGAAGGGCATGACACACCTTGTCAGTGGGGTACAGAGTTATTTGTGAGACAGTACTGGAATGCTGGAGATCAGGATTCCTGGATGCTATTCCTGGCTCTGGACAGACAAGAGATGCATCATGTTCCATTTCATGCCTGAAGACAGAGGATGTTCTGTATATGAAGGTGGAGGGAAAAGGAGTAGGAAGGTGATTTTACCTCTGTATACTGCATGGTGAGACTGATACTGGAATTCTGCATGCATTTTTGCCTTCCACACTTCAAAAAGGCTGTTGAAAAATCATACAAGAGTTACCTGAGCTCTGGAAAACATGCCGTATAGTGAGAAACTAAAGAAGATCAATCTATTTAGTTTACCCAAGAGAAGGTTAAGTGCTGACTGAATCATAGTCTATAAATACTTACATGGGGAAGAGATTTCTGACAGTAGGTGGCTCTTTTATCTGTTCACAATACACAAATAGAGAAGCTGAAGTATTTTATGTTTTTATCCTTCTGGAAGGTTGCAGCACAACACTACTTTATTTCTTAAGATCCAGAACTTTCACACACCAGAACCAAAACCAGGTTGCTCCTTAAGGCAGAAAGGCCCAACTCCCCCCACCCTGCTCTATATCAGTGGTTCTCAGACTGTAGGTTGGGACCCCAAAATGGGTCATGGCCCCATTTTAATGGGGTTGCCATGGCTGGCGTTAGACTTGCTGGGGCCTGGGCCACAGCCCAAGCTGCACTACCTTGGCCAATGGGGCTTAGGTTACAGGCCCCCTGCCCAGGGCTGAAGCCCTTGGGGTTCGTCTTTAGCTCCAGCATCTGGGATGGCAAGGCTCAGGTTTTGGTCTCCCTTCCTGGGGTCGTGTAGTAATTTTTGTTGTCAGAAGGGGGGTCACGGTGCAATTAAGTTTGAGAACCCCTGCTCTAGGTTGACTCTATGAAGACTGACTGCTGAAAGATCCAGATAGCATACTTCCCTAGAGGGCCACTGTGACGGGTTTGGCCACAGAGACCCCCTTGGGACTATCACCTGATGTGCTGAAATTACCTCTGAGCCCGTTTTCCCTGATGGCTTGGGACTCCAGAACCCTGCCCTGTTGAGCCAGGCATGCTAGTCTGCTGCAACACAGACCCAGGGTCTGAACCACATCCCCAAAGCTGCAGGATTTAACTGAAAACCACTCAGCAGGTTACCTATTTCCTCTACCCAGATATCCAGTTCCCAAGGGGATCCAAACACAAATAAATCTGTTTTACTCTGTATAAAGAAGGGGTAGGCAACCTATGGCATGGGTGTTGAAGGTGGCACGCAAGCTGATTTTCATTGGCACTCACACTGCCTAGGTCCTGGCCACCGGTCCAGGGGGCCCTGCATTTTAATTTAATTTTAAATGAAGCTTCTTAAACATTTTTTAAACCTTATTTACTTTACACACAACAATAGTTTATTTGTATATTAAAGACTTGTAGAAAAAGACCTTCTAAAAATATAAAAATGTATTACTGGCACACAAAACCTTAAATTAGAGTGAATAAATGAAGACTCAGCACACTACTTCTGAAAGGTTGCCGACCCCTGGTATAAAGCTTAAACAGGGTAAACTCATGAATTGTCCGCCCTCTATAAGATTGATAGAGAGATAAGCACAGCTTTTTGCTCCTCTGGGTATTAATCACTGACTCTGGGTTTACTAATAAACAAATGTGATTTTATTCTGTATAAAAAGTAGGATTTAAGTGGTTTCAAATAACAACAGACAGAACAAAGTAAGTTACCAAACAAAATAAAACAAAACATGCAAGTCTAAGACTAATACATTTAAGAAACTGAATACAGGTAAATCTCACCCTCAGAGATGTTCCAATAAACTTCTTTCACAGATTAGACTCCTTCCTAGTCTGGGACCAATCCTTTCCCTTGCTACAGTTCATGTTAGTTCCAGCTCAGGTGGTAACTGGGGGATTTCTCATGACTGGCAGCCCCCTTTGTTCTGTTCCACTCTCTTTTATGGCTTTGGCACAAGGCAGGAATATTTTGTCTCTCTGGGTTCCCACCCCTCCTTCTAAAGGAAAAGCACCAGGTTTAAGATGGATTCCAGTACCAGGTGACATGGTCACATGCTCCTGTGAGACCCCAAGTCTCCATTCTTTCTGGCCTGACTCACGTGAACACAGGAAGGCTTACAAGTAAACAGAGCCATTTACAAACAATTGTCCTGGTTAATTGAGCCACCACGATTGAAAGTGCCCATTAATGGTCCACACTTTGCGTAATTTCAACAGGACTTCAGAGTAATTTGTCGTATTTATAGCTTCAGATACAAGAATGATACATTCATACAAATAGGATGAACACACTCAGTAGATTATAAGGTTTGTAATGATACCTTACAAGAGACCTTTTAAGTAAAGCATATTCCAGTTACATTATATTCACACTCATATGCATATTTCCATAAACATATGGACTGCAACGTCACAGCCTCTACTAACTTGCAAGCAGGACCAGGAAAACCCCTAAGAGTTTAAAGTGATAGGTTATAATTTTAACACAATTTTCAATACACCACACAATCTGTCAGAAAAAGGCAGAATGAGATCCATTCTGAAGCTGAAACCAGACAAATTCAGACTAGAACTAGGGTGCAGATTTTTAATAAAGAGGTTAAATAACTTTTAGCATAATGTACCTAGGGACATGGTGGATTCATTCTAAAACATCAGCTCTAGCTCAAACACAAATTATAGGTTTGATGCAAAGATTACTAGGTGAGGTTCTTTGGCCTGTGTTATGCAAGAAGTCAGATTTAGATGACCATAATGCCCCTTCAGGCCTTTATTTATTAATATATGAAAACTACAGTCTAGTGGTTAGAGACAGCCAAGCACAGTTTTGGCACGCTCATTCTGAGAGGCAGTGTGGCTAAGTGGAAATATTTGGGTCTGTCATAACAGAGAACCTGGTTTTTATTCCCAGCTCTGCCTGAAGTGACATTGTGTAAACTCTGTTACAATCACAGATACATGATAGTTGCCTGTCCTCAAAACAGTAGTGAAATATGCAGATATATTAACAGAACAGCTGGGACTCATGGTTTCCTAGCTATAGCACATTCAGTATAAGAGAAATCACTCCCATTCATATGGTATTTTACTCAGAATATGGGCAGGCATGGCAGAACTAAAAGGGGATCTTTAAATCGCCGCCAGAGTCCCATGGTAGCTGTAGCTGTGGCAGCGACTGGGAGCCCCAGGGCTCTAGCAGTGATTTAAATTTTTTTATTTAAATCAGATTTTTTTTTGATAAAATGCTTTTTGAGGGAAAAAACTATCTAAAGACAAAGCTTTATTATAGCTCATAGATATCGCATCATGGAACAGGGATTATAAATTCTAATTCTATAGTCTGAGACAATACATTCATGGAATGTTTAAGAAAAGTTTTATAAATGAGTTCCAATAGTTAATGGATTAGGGACACAATCTTATGAGGTTCCAGGGGCTTCTGTATAGATTATTTAGGTTAATTTTTCCATCTACCCAATGGGACTCAGTGCTAAGTCTAGAAGATACCATCAGATATGCTTAGTTTTGCAGGTCTCAAACTGTTGATTTGTGTGTCCAGAGATAACATGCTTGTTAACAACAAAAATGTTTTAAAATAAAGAAATAAATAATATATAGTGGTGAGAAATAATAGACCTCAGCACTATTGTTCCTCTGCAAGTTTGTGTACACAGAGTCAATCCCTTACCTCTCTCTAAAAGTGCAACGTTTCAAAAAGTTCAATGAATAGAAGGTTGTTGGGGGTGGAATAGATCTGGACAAGGAAGAGAAGTCTGGTGATAAATGTGAGAAAGGAGGGACAGGCAGTAGAAACAAAACTGAAACTGTTTGAGCAGCACATTCCACAAGTCTTGAGGTTTTTCTGAGTGTAGCCTTCATTAATTTGAGATCTATCATACTATTCTCTCACTGCAAGGGAAAACCTATTATGGCAACAGGCCACAAAAGAGACCTAGTTTGGGTCTTGTCTATCTCTGAGTTGTGAAGAATATGTATTAAGGTTATAACAACCAACAAGAATGCACTTTTATGTAGAAATACATTATTAAATTCAGTCTTCCTGACTAGTGATTTAAATCATGATTCAAATCCATCTGATTTAAATCCAATCCACCCTTTCCGTGATCAAGTCCTCTTTATCTGTCAAGATGAGTTCTAATACAGAATTCCCTCATGATGGATGAAACACTTAAGTTATGAAAGCATCATCTCTAATGAGAGCTCCAGCATGTCACTCAGATTGAAGCCACCAATGATCATGCATGTTTTTTCCCCTGCACATTATAAACAGGTGCTTAAAGAGGTAATCATCCTGTTCTCTAGTGTGATTTGGCTTTATCCATTCGGACACTGATCTCATATGCAGTATTATTTTCTTCCGGGCTGTCAGTGTCTCAGAAAGAGGTAATGCCATTTTTAACATGGAGTGCCACTCCCCCTCTTTTGCCAACTCAATCCTTGCTAAAGAGATTATAATCATTGATTTTAACATTCCACTTAGGAGGACGTTCTTTGACGCGCTTAGTGTTCAGCTCTGATACAAATTGTAGGCACTAAGGACTGATGAAATGATTTATCATTCTGGATAGTAGTTTGGGGGCAGGATTTGGCAGCCTCCAGGGAGGCTGGCAGGAAGTTTTTTTTTGTCCTGTACTACAGCCTCAGCATAGGGTTTGAGGAATGAATTATGTTTCATCCTGTCTGAATCACACTTTGTTTTCTGCCACTGGTGCTTCAGTTTTATGGAGCCAGAACTGTGGTGGGGCGGGGGAGACATTGAGACAGAAAATTGGCCAGTGGAGTATGAAGGGGGGAAAAAAAGGTTTAATCCAGAGGAAGGAACAGAAGAGGAAATTGTGGGATTCCAAAAAGTACAAGACAAGAGCCAGACATCTGATAAGAACCAAAAGCCTGGGATGGAGTCTGGCCAGAACATCTGAAAACAACCTCTGGCTGTTCAGTTTAAACACAGAAAATTTGTTAAATTCTTAAAGCTAAATGGAAGCAACAGAGGGAAGAAGACACTCCAGAAAGAAGACAGGGTACAATGTCTCCAGCTGAAGTGTCTGTATAACCAGTCTCTCAGGAAGGAGCCATCCAGGTTCTAAGATCCTGTCTACATTAAGGAAATTTGCACTGGTGTCACTACATCAATGTTATCAGACTGAGCTGCTCCGATGACAGCCCCAATCTGTGCTGTGCAGCACATCTACAGTTATTATATTGTTGCAATTTCTTTAATACAGACAGAACCTGAATGATCCCTTGTGTTTCCATGTACCCCTGATGTTCACAAGCATTTGTAATTGGGTTGGATATAGTGATTTATGCTAACCCTATTTGGGGATCTTTTCGACATACTTCCTGACAGTGAGAAAATTTCCAGGCAACCAGAGAAGACATGGATTTTTAAGCAAGTTTTTATTAGGAATTTAAAAAATAATAAAGATGATGATTTTGAAACTAGAATTAAACTCATATGCTGCAGCATTTCCAGATGCAGCAGAAACCACACTCAGAGGAAAAACAAAAAGAATCCTTAATCTCATAACTCTGTTAATATTCCAAGTTAGTAACAGATACAAGAGAATCCCCAAAAAGATGTTTTTTTTAAACTGTAAACTCTTCCAGACAGGAACCATGTAATCCTGTTCATGCAGCACCTAACATAACGTGACCATGACTGTCATTGGGACCTATGGGCACTACTGAAATATAAATATTAATTAGTACAATCCCCCTGTGACATAGGTGATTAATATTATCTCAGTTTTACAGGCAGGAGAACCAAGGTGCAGCAAGGTGAAGTGAGCTAAGGTCACAGAAAAAAAATCAATGAGAGCTGGGAGTAGAACCCAAGAGCCCTGACTCGCCATCTCCTTCTCTAAACCACTAGAAAACAATCCCTACCAAAGCCAGAAACAGAACAGCCCTGACTTCTATCCCATTCATCTTGATATTACACAGCAATGAGCCCTGAAATAGCCCAAAAGCCCCATCTGACTGTGAAAATCTCACTATAAATTGTCTGAAGTCACAGGGCACAGGGGAATCGGGCAATTTTATTTTTTCTCTTAAATATATGTTTATTGACAGCCTTCCCAAAATGATTTCTCCCCACAGCTTCCCTTTTATCTCCAAATGCTCCACTCTCCTGTTCCCACAGCACCCCCTAGTCTCTGGCTATGGCTCCCAACATACATTCCTCTCCACACCTCAGGCCCCTACATGACTTATCTCCCTACGCCAACATTTCCTCTTTGTTTAACTTGACCATTCTCAACAAGGCATTTTTCATTCTCTGTGAAAAGAGAAGAGTGTTATGGACTCAAAGCAAGAATCATGCCTGGCTACTATCCACTAGAAGACTCTGGAGCAATATCTGACATGAAGCTTTCAGCCCATTTTTAGGGTTTTTCTCCCCTGTGGATTCTCTGATGTCGAATGAGGGCAGAGCTCACAGTGAAGCCCTTTCCACAGCTGGCACATTCATAGGGTCTCTCCCCAGTGTGGATTCTCTGATGCTGAATAAGATGTGCACTCTGACGGAAGCTTTCCCCACACTCACTACACTCATAGGGTTTCTGTCCTGTGTGGATTCTCTGATGTCGAAGAAGGGCTGATCTCCAAAGGAAGCTTTTTTCACAGTCAGCACACTCGTAGGGCTTTTCCCCCGTGTGGACTCTCCGGTGCTGAATGAGGTGTGAGCTCACTGTGAAGCTTTTCCCACACTCAGTGCATTCATAAGGTCTTTCCCCCGTGTGGAATCTCTGATGTTGAATGAGGGCAGAGCTCACAGTGAAGCTCTTCCCACACTCGGAACACTCATAGGGTCTCTCACCTGTATGGATTCTCTGATGCTGAATAAGGTGTGAGCGCTGTCGGAAGCTTTCCCTGCACTCAGCACATTCATAAGGTTTCTCTCCAGTGTGGGTTCTCTGATGTTGAGCAAGAGCTGAGCTCACACTGAAGCTCTTCCCACAGTCACCACATTTGTAGGGTCTCTCTCCTGTGTGGACTCTCTGGTGCAGGATGAGCTGTGAGTTCCCAGTGAAGCTCTTGCCACATTCCCCACATTTATAGGGTTTTTCTCCAGTGTGGATTATCTGATGCCGAATGAGTTTTGAGCTCATACTGAAGCTTTTCTCACACTCGGTACATTCATAGGGTCTCTCCCCCGTGTGCTTTGTCTTATGCTGAATAAGATGTGAGCGCTGCCGGAAGTTTTCCCCACACTCAGCACATCCAAAGGGTTTCTCTCCAGTGTGAATCCGTTGATGCTGTCTGAGGTTTGATCTCAGCTGGAAGCTTTTCCCACAGTCATCACATATTATTGATTTCCCCATCTTGGGATTTCCTAGCTGGATAATGTCTGGCAGTTTCGTAAAACCTATTGCACATGCAGTTGATTTACCTTTTCTCTTCCCTGGAGTTCTTGGGTGCCTTTCTGATCTGTGATGATCCTCACAAGCTTTATCCTGCTCAGGACACTGGAAAATATTCCTTTGGGATGCTTCTGATAATGTGCCATGTGGTTCCATTGACTCATGACTGTCCTGGTACAGATTCAACTCCTCACTCTCACTCACAACCCCATCACCTGTTAGAATAAAAATCAGAATCTAGAGATGAGTCAACAGAGAAAAAGGAAACCTTGGGAAAGGGAATGGAGAGGGAATAAACAGGACTAAAATCATGAACTGAGAGCAGATTCTTCCCCCAAAGAGAGGGAGAGGCCCTATTCTCCTTCTACATTCCATCTGAATTCTCAGAGGAATAATAAGTGAGGTCACAGACTCCCACCTGAAGTTAATCAGTATGGCTGGGAAGCCCACAGAGATATCTGTCGTGAGAACATAATGAGTACTGGTTACAATACTGGGACAAAATGGTGCGAGCGCACAGCATTTCTGGGAAAATTCCAGAATTTTATTCTACTCTCTGACAGTTTTCTATATGATTTAGCTTGTTCCTCACCTGCACAGGTGCCACTCAGCATTTCCTTTTCCTTGTAGCCCAGGAGATCAGGAACTCACGGCTCTTCCTCTCGTTTTTGAGGGAGATTATGTCCGGTTTTTTAATTGGAAATTCTGCTTGCGGTAGGAAAAATGGGGCAAGATCAGGGTTTGTCACATCTTACTACAAAACCCCCTGCCCCTCTCTTTGCTGGGGGGACATTTCATCTGCATGGAAAGGAAATAGCTCCTGGGAAAGTCAGATGTGCCGTTAAGTGTGTTGTGCCACCTGTAGGAGATTCAGAGATCTCTACACAGTGGGGGACTATGGCAGAGTATTACTGTGCCACTGCACATCTCTAACTCAGCCTGTTAGAGACCAGAGCCTGCTAGAGAATAGAACCAGCCCCAAGGGTGGAGGAATGGCCATTCTGTGTGTGTGACTGACCAGTGACAGGTCAATGTCACAGTTGTTTCCCCCTTGGAATCCCTGGACAGAGGGAGATTGGTAGTGGTGTTGTAACTCTGACCCTCCTTCCCAAATGGAGGAGATAGGAGAATACAGTCTCTGCCCACAAGCATTTTGGCGCTATCAAAAGTGATTCCTTAAGGATCTGCTCCATGATTTTGCCAGGGATTGAGGTGAGGCTGACTGGTCTGTAGTTCCCCAGATCCTCCTCCTTCCCTTTCTCAAAGATGGGCACTACATTAGCCTTTTCCCAGTCATCAGGGAGTTTTCCAAGATAATGACCAATGGCTCTGCAATCACATCCGCCAACTCCTTTAGTACCCTTGGATGCAGTGCATCCGGCCCCATGGGCTTGTGCTCGTCCAGCTTTTCTAAATAGTCCTGAACCACTTCTTTCTCCACTGAGTGCTGGTCATCTCCTCCCCATACTGTGCTGCCCAGTGCAGCAGTCTGGGAGTTGACCTTGTTTGTGAAGACAGAAGTGAAAAAAGCATTGAGTACCTTAGCTTTTTCCACATCCTCTATCACTAGGTTGCCTCCTGCATTCAGTCAGGGGCCCACACTTTCCCTGACCTGAAAGAGAGAGGCCAACTCCTGGTCTCCCCATGCTTACTCTACTCTTCTGTGGAGATGAGGGAAAACTCTCTCTGTCACTTCCATGTGGATGGAACAACTGGGAACGACCTCAGGGCCCCTGTGAGAGAGATTCCAGTAACCAAAGAAGAAAGTAGGTTGGCGTGTGACTGGGTAGAAAGGTGACTAATGTGTGAGAGAGCTGGGCCTGAGGGGTAGAATGGCAGGATGACTGTTGTGTAAGTGGCTAGGTCTGTATGTGACCCTGTGGCTGATGCATGGTTTATATGGAATGGGGGGGGGGGGGTCATTGCCTAAGAGTGGCAATTTGGTGGGATCTGAATGAGAAATTGGGCTGAGTGAGGCAGGCAAAGGAACTGTTGGTGGGGAGGTGAAGAGAGTATTAAAAGATGAAGAGTGGAGGTAAAATATTAAGAGAGAAGAGGGGAAAAGGAGGAGAAAGCATGATTCAGAGAAGGCAAGGGGAATTGAGAGAGAAAGAAATAAGCAGGGAGAGGGAGAGAGTACAAAATGAGAGTGAGAAGAGAGACAAAGAAAAATAAATAAATACGGGAAAGAAGAGACAAACACAAATTACTCAATTATTTTTGGGCTGCTTGAAAGATATTGCGTAGACTGTTTCTACCTTCCAGGAACCCGAGAAGAACCAAGAACTGTAGTCACTCTGGGAACACCAGAGACCATAAAGCTCCTACTAAATATGGACAAATAGCAGAATCTGGTCATTCTCCTGTGCAATGTCTTTGCAGAGGACCCCTTTGCTTTCACCTTAAAGGCCCCTCTCTGCCTAGGTTAAACACATGATTGCTTCTTCAAGCATCACTGGTATCATACCCTTTTTTGGTCCTTAAAGAAAGAGACATTAGAAGGACTAGAATAGATAGAAGAACAGAGGGAGACTACTGAAGCAAGCTGCACCATCACAGCTGCTACCTCCATCACCTCTTGGGATGCTGGGTTTTTGTCACCTCAAGAGATGTCCTGCCTTGGCCAATGAGAGGGATACAAATGACATCATCCTCCCTACCAGCTCTAGTTGAATCCAAAATACCACCTGAGATGAAATGGGATGGGTCTTTAACACAATAGCACCAGCCCACCTCAACTAACTTCTTGTCTTTTCCCCAAAGGATAGTTATTACCATCTTTGATACTAAGAGACTGTCAAACAAGGGGTTTTTGCTTGTAAAGCTTTCTCCAGGTATAGAGAAAGGGAAGAAAAAACGTTGTTAAAATGAAAGCCTTAATACTTTACATTTCAACATTTTAACTTTTTTTTCCTATTCTGTATCTTTAATAAAAGATTAAAATGGTGTCTTTGCCATGGTACTAAGCAGGCTGAGCTCTCTGTAAACCAAACCTCAGACCTTCTTACTGTTCAGTGACTGGGTTATCTTAGCCCATATATTCCATCTAAATCAATATAACAAGTGATCTGGAATGACACACAGGAAGTTAGTCTACAACCTGTCAGGGTGATAATGGATTTTGGTGCATTTTAATGCTAAATTCTCAGGCTTTCCTTGGGCACAGATATTCTAAACACTGATACTGAAAATCACTTGGTCCCTTTACTACCGTTCAGACCTAACATCTTCCCCAGAACGCAAAGAAACAAGACATTTGTGTAACCTCTCTTTAAGAGACTGAACAAATTTCTGTAGAGGAGCAAAATAAAACGCTGCACTTTGGGGCGTTTCCTACCAATGTCCCTAAGAGCAGTGCATTTCCTCTGCTGCGTGGTTACTAGGCAGAGATAGGGCACTACCTTTTGACTCCTGCTCCTCTCAATTTGCACAGTGACGATGCAATAAAAGACTGGGTAGCACTCTCACTCTCATTATTTTTCCTCATCCTGTCTCTTTCAGTCCCTCTTCCTTCCTATTTCCTCCCACTCTGCTGGAAGATTTGGCGACTTCTATTTCCGGGTGCACTGGTTCTCTCGTGACTGGACTGGATCCTGCAAGTGCTAGCAGGACCAAGATCCTGTGCGTGTGTCAGTAAAGTCAGCAGGTCTGGGACGTACAGTCACACATGGAGCAGACATGGGGTGGAAGGGGCAGATTTACAATCACGTTCCCCAAGGTCTCTCGGTTACCTGGAGTCTTCAGCTCCGAAGGAAGCTAGTTCCAGACTGAAAGTGTCCCGCACCCTGCTTGGAACAGAAAAATCTTACCATGCGGAACAGGAAGAGAAGAGAGGGAACCGGCTCCTGGGAAACTTAAAGCAGCAGCAGCAGAGCAATCTCAGCAGCACCAGCAGGACTAGCCTTTGTCACGTGACAGTGGTAATGCTTAGGACCCAGGCATTGTCATGTGACAATAGCCGCAACTCACAGAATCCCCTTTTCCACAGAGCTGAACCAGGGATATGTCTAGAAGCAACCACAAGCTCATTTTGTTGGTCTTTTAATGTTCAATAATCGGCAAAAGCATCATAGCTTTCTGCTCTAAACAGGATTAAATTAGTGCCAGCAAAGAGAATGATTGTATCGAATGGAAATGAAAAACCGCTACCTTTGGTGGGTTCATTCAACAGAACAGTGACAAAGGGGTTCACTGGTCACAGAACCAATGAGTTCTGTGTCGCTCAAGTATCACAGGCATACTTATTTGTTTATACACTAAAATAAAAAATTGTTGTAAATACAACCGTTGGCCAAAATTCTGATAGTTTACAAATGTTATATTTTATTGTTATTAGAGGACAAAACTATTTTATGGCTTTGGTAAAACAAAGGATTCCCGGGTTCATTTACATAGAGATACATCAGATCTCTAAATCAGGACTACCTGAGCATTCTCTTTCATGTCAGAAAATGTAACTGTGAAGAAATTAAGATACCTGGGAATAGGGTGTACAGACAGCAAATGTGAAAAATTGGGACGGGGTGGGGGATAATAGGACCTTATATAAGAAAAAGACCCAAAAATCGGGACTGTCCCTATAAAATCAAGACATCTGGTCACCTTACCTGGGAAGGTCAGAAAGAGAAAGAACTTTCCCATTAATATCTCCAAAAGAAGTAATCCCCAGAAGACAAACCAAAGCTACAGTATGCCATGTGTTGGCCAAATGTTGCAATTCAATCAAATGAGAATGCCATATTAGACCAACTCTGGACAGTATATTAATGACTATAGTGGAGCTACATTCTTCTCAAAACTGGGCAACATTAAGAGTTACCATCTGTCAGAACTCATGCTAGCTACATCACCAATGTGTCCTACTCACATTGGCCTCTGGATCTATCAAAAATTGTCTTTTGGAATACCGCTGGCTCCAGAAACGGTGGAAGATATTTGGAGACAAATAATGAGTGCTCTGAATAATGTGCTGAAATACAATGATGACATTCTTCTTTTTGCAAAAAGACAAGATGAAAAGCTCGGGAATGGCTCCTTGTTTTCCCCCTTCTCCCCACCAACATAAGGCTACAAGCAATCTGGACAAAGACTTGGGAAAATAGAATAAACTAATAATATAATGGTATTGTTTTCCTATTTCAAGTTCCCCTATACAAATAGCAAACACAGCTGTAAAATATATCTATTTTATATTAGAAAACAAAAAAGCTAGAGTAAATACACTGCTCAAAATCATATTATATATAAAAACTATCTTAAAAATTAGGTTGTAAATTCAAGCACTCCAAAGTTCAAAAATTCCAGGTTTAATTCTGCTTCTGTGTAAGCCCATGTTGTGCACTGCATGAGGCAGGGGTCCTGAAGAAAAAGTATGTTATCATGGATTTAAAGATTGCATCAAAATGCATACACAGAAGGAGACCAAATTAAGATTTCACAGGTAAATTGATATCTGACATTTTCTTACTTTCAGCACTTCACTTGTAGGCACCACTCAGGAAAGACCTTCCCCTATAGCCCTGGAGATCCATGGCTTTACTTCTTGTCTTATTCCACGTGGGAGATCTTGTCAGTTTTGGGAGTAGGAAATCCTGTTCAGAGGAGGAGAAATGACCAAAATCAAGATTTTGTCATAGCTTCACTTATTATTTGCTACAAAGAACTCTCCATGATTTTAAACGCCTGCCTAAATATTGGGAGGTTCTCAGACCTGAGGACAAGGTCTGTGAAGCTTGAAAGCTTGTCTCTTTCACCAACAGAAGTTGTTCCAATAAAAAGAATTACTTCAACCACCTTGTCACTCCTATATACTGGGGGGACATTTCATGTGCACGGAAGGGAAATAGCTCTTGGAAAGTCAGATGTGCTTGGAAATGTGTTGTGCTGCCTGTAGAAAATTCAGGGATCTTCACATACCGGGGGATTTTAGCAAAGGGCAATAATATGTCAATTGAAAATATCTAATAGCACAAGATCGAGCCAGACCCAGAAATGGAGGGATGTTTTGAATGCAGAACAAAGCTCGCCCAAGCTTAAACCAGGAGATCAGTTCTGAAAAAAAATGAATTAGAAAAATACTGTCTTCACCAGCTGTTGTTAATAGACATAAGATGTGCACGCTAAGATCCTACAGGGATCAAAGTACTAAGCACAAAAGAAATGGCAGCATCTTCAGCTCATTCCAAACCTAGTTGAATTACTGTGTGACATTCCCACCACAATTTTAGTGGCAGGAGCAAATGCTGTTGTGAATAAATCCTGAACTACCGGAAGAGAAGGCTACACCTTTGGGATTGGATAATCTAGATGAATTCACCAAACAAAACCCACCTCTCACGACCAGATGATGACCAGTCTGGATGAGTGCTGAAACGGCTTTCTCAGCTGGAGCTTTTCTGTTATAATTTGTTAAATATAGGTTCTGTTCTTTAAATCTGTTTTAGGAAGAATTCCTGGTAAAGCTCTCCAGTGAAACAATGGTAGAGACAGATGAAATTTAAGGTAATACTTCGGTAAATGGGAAAAGACTGCCTATGAAGGAGTACTGCGGATAGGAATTTAGGGGGTCATAGCGGATCACAAGCTAAATATGAGTCAACAGTGTAACACTGTTGCAAAAAAGCAAATGTCATTCTGGGATGTATTAGCAGGGGGTTGTAAACGAGACATGAGAAGTAATTCTTCCGCTCTACTCCACGCTGATTAAGCCTCAACTGGAGTATTATGTCCAGGTCTGGGTGTCACATTTCAGGAAAGATGTGGACAAATTTGAGACCGTCCAGCGAAAAGCAACAAAAATGATTAAAGGTCTAGAAAACATGACCTATGAAGGAAGATTGAAAAAATCTGGTTTGTTTAGTCTGGAAAAGAGAAGACTGAGAGGGGACATGATAACAGTTTTTAAATACATAAAAGGTTGTTACAAGGAGGAGGGAGAATAATTGTTCTTCTTAACCTCTGAGGATAGGGCAAGAAGCAATGGGCTTAAAATGCAGCAAGGGCGGATTAGGTTAGACATTACATTAGAAGAAATTTCCTAACTGTCAGGGTCGTTAACCAGTGGAATAAATAGGCTAGGGGAGTTGTGGAATCCCCATCACTGGAGATGTTTAAGAGCAGGTTAGACTAACGCTTGTCAAGAATGGCCCTAGATAATACTTAGTCTCGCCATGAGTGCAGAGGACTGGACTTGATGACTTCTCGAGGTCCCTTCCAGTCCTATGATTCTATGATGCCAGTACTTGTGATATTATCCTGAGCATTCCTGTTTGGGGCATTTCTAAATGTAGCTTAGTGACATGATCAGCTAGAGTTAAAAATTTTTTGAAGTGCCAGCAGATACCGTTACTCACCAGAGGCACTATTTCATTCACTGAGTAGACAACATTGGCTGTGCAGTGAGCCCAACATAGCAGGGTAGCTGGAATAATTACAGTATTGCCAATCTCAAAAGTTCAAAATCATGAGTCAGACCCCCAAAAAATCAAGAGATTTAAAAAAATATTATATCATGTTTTTGGTCTATCTTTTGATGTCTGAATTCCTCCTGCCCAACCCCAGTGCGTGCAACAATTTCAGAGCTGCCCATTCTCCCAAATATATAGAACGGTGATCCTCAGAAGTGCGACTTCATTGTTTCATTTACTATTATAATGTAAGCAGTCAGAATGAGCTCTCCCCTGACATCTGGTGGTGATGTGGAAAAGGACATCAGGGGCTGATCGCTTTTGCACGAGCACGTCCACCCTGCCTAACACCCTTACTGGGGCAGGCGTAATAAAGGGTTGTGATCCTGGTTATGTGAATCAAGGACAATAGACTTGTACTTGGCATTTTATGACTGAGGGACTCACCCTACACTAAGCAGCACTCACTAGGCAAGGGGCATGGGTTCCAAAGCCCAGTGAAGTGAGAGAGATTGGGAACAGGTAGTAGTATATGTGGTAGTATGGGCCCTTTTGAGAGCCCTAAATACCATCTTGACCCTTCCTCTCTCCACTGTGTAATAGCAGAACTTAAGTCACTGATACTTAGGTCTAAGCTTTAGACCTGCTCTGGGCTAGAGGTTCTGATGCAAGAAGACTATCCAGGTGCACCAGCAGTGAGACTCCCCTACTAACATCTGAAATCACTGAGCGCTGTGTGAAGTGTGTGTGTTGGGGGGTGGGGGCTGAAGTCTTGTTGGTGAGCGGCTAGCAGAATGGGTAGTGGAGAGGCGCAGCCAGCTGAGTGGCTGGCAAAGAGGTGCAGCTAGTGGGATGGCTGGCAGACCACCCCCTCCACACCACCACAAATAATCTGGCATAGGAACGCTAAGGACCAGAATGCTACAGTCAGATCAACACCCATCTCCTATGCCATCAAAAGAAGCATTATAAACATAGCCTTGGTGCAAAGTGTATGGAGAGCCCTGTCTCTCCCCACAATCTCTACTCGTAATTGCACCACTAATCTCCTTGCCGGGGCAGGTGCATCAGGTCTCCCCACCCCCTACGACAAACACCTTTTCAGGAAGAAGACACACTGTCTCAGCAGTGATCCTCACTTGAATCTCCCATTACATCCCATCACCCCAAAACTCCAGAAGGGAACATGGCAAAAGGAGTAGCTGGTTTCCCGTTCATGCTGCATGCCTTTTGCATATGCTAACCCTGTATCTCATTACAAATATAGCAAGTTTGCTGCCCATTTCCCACACTAGTGCTCTTTCATCCATTGCTGCTTCTGCACATTTCACATCCCACTATCTGTTTTTCTGAGTCAACATTAAAATTTTACATTGCTCCCCCAAAATCATTCCTGTTTTGTAATCTTCTGACCATATTTCCATTAACCATGTGTCATTTATAGAATAATGACTAGTCTGGAGAAAGTGAAAGTGTTATTTACTCCTTCTCATAACACAAGAACTGGGGGGGGGGGGTCACCAAATGCCATTAATAGGCAGCAGGTTTAAAACCAGCAAAAGGAAGTATTTATTTACATAATGCACAGGCAACCTATGGAACCCTTTGCCAGAGGCTGTTGTGAAGGCCAAATCTATAACAGTTCAAAAAAGAACTAGATAAGTTCATGAAGGATAGGTCCATCAATGGCTATTAGGGATGGTGTCCCTAGCCTTTGTTTTCCAGAAGCTGGGAATGGATGACAGGGGATGGATCACTTGATCACCTGTTCAGTTAATTCCCGCTGAAGCAACTGGCATTGGCCATTGTTGGAAGACCCACTATGGCCATTCTTATGTCACCACTGCTCCCAACCCTTTCTTTCTCCCAAAGAGAACTTAGAGAAAGTTCCCATTTCCTGGACAGGACAGTTCTGTTTCTATTTCAGGGTTTGTCTACACAGGGGCTTTAATCCACAGCTACTTGACAAGCTTTAGGTAATACACAATGAGGAAGCAACATTAATATCATGCCTACAGAACAGGTGTACCCACTTCTATTTACATTAGGGTAGTCACATGGCGGGGGTCTGCTATGTACTAAGCATGTGGCATGAGTCTTAGAGGATGTCCCATGATCCCTTGCTTTGCTGCTGAACTATGTGCATACTGGGATTTTTCTCACTGCACATTGTGGGATGCATATAGGGGGAGCAAGGAAAAAGCCAGTGTAATTATGGGATTTAAGGTAAAATTTTAAAAATCCCATGATTCCACTCTCTCCATCCCATGCATCTTCTTTCTGGGCATGCTAGCATCATTTTCTAATTGCCAGCATCATTTTTCTAATAGATTCAACGTTTCACACCACTATGCTGGCAACCAAAAATACACCGAGGCTGCTTGGGGGTGTATTTCTGCTCTCAAAATCAGGTGGCTTACGTTTTGGACGTCACCCACCACACCACCATCTCCTTAGCCACATCCACAAAAAAAAGCTCTTTATTCCCATGACGTGTCACATGAGATTGGTGCACCAACACTTCTCCTCAGATAGCAATGAGGTCTCAGCACTCCACGAGGCATGTTACAAGGTTTCTGGAATAGTATTGCAGCTATAGTCAAATCCAGGAGCAAATGGCAAACTTCTGGGCCTGCGCCAGTTTTTAAATGCAAGAAGGGCCATCTGGTCAACTTGACCCCAGAGCAGTGGCGGGGACACAGGTAAACAGACAGGTCAATAACGGATACCCACAAAGCAGTGTGGGATAGAAGTTGGAGGACTGCCAAAACAGTGCAGACAAACAATGGCCCTAACTTGATTTGCATCAAACAATACGTTTGAAAGAGAATTCCAGAGCTTGTGATAAATGGGGCATTCATTCGCTGTGATGAACTGCATTGTGTACACACAGACATTTTCACGCTGGATTAACTTGAGTTAATGCAGACTAAATCCCCATTTAGACACATCCTTAAGGGTTTATATTGCCACCCATCATGCTAGTATCTGAGCACCTTCCATATGAAATCAAAAGCATTAATCCTAATGGCCTTTATGGAGTCTGTCGCTACTCCCTTTTCGGTATAAAAATTAGCTTAGAGTGTTTTTTTTAATTAATTAAAACATTTTAGATTGTTTGGTTTCAGGTTTTGGTTTTTTGTTTTGATATTTCTGGAAGGGAGGTGAGGGAGAGGTTGAATGCATTTTTTTGGGGTAAAAGAAGGTGGAAATGCCATTTGCTCCTGTTTAGACTAAGTGGATGAGGCTAGTACAAAACATCAAACTGAAATGATTTGTCTAATAATTTTAGATTTTAATGCGTTTTCTCCAATAATCCCAGTTGTTTGCTGACTTGTACAAAGAGGAGTGGGTGAATGTAATCAGAGCCCAGCTGTTGAGATGCAACTATAAGCCCCATCTGTAGAGCCATGGGGTCTCTGAGATAGAAAGTGGGCTAACGAACTATCAAGGAAAGAGGATGCAGGGACTCTGAACACAGCAGGAAACTAGGGTATTCTATAAAGTACCAGAAAACTGGGGCAGGAGCAAGGCATCCAATGGGAACCAAAAGCCTGGAGTGGAGTCTGGCCGGAATGTCTTAAAGGAGCTCTTATTTAAAGAAAAGTTTGCTGAATTCTTAAATATAAATGGAAATCACAGAGAGAAGATAGGGAGAACCTGGCAGTGTCTTCAGCACCTGTGGAGACCAGCCTCTAGGGAAGGAGTGATCCCAGCTGGAAGGCTTTGTCTACGTTCAGAAAATTTGCCCTGTTGTCAGTACATAGTTGTTACTGGATTGAGCTGCCCTGACGACAGCTCCTTTTATGCTGGGCAACATGTCTATATCCAGTGGTGGCACTGGTGTAACTACATTCATTACACTGGTGAAATTTCTTTAATGCAGTTAGAGCCTGAATAATCTCTTGAGCTCCCATATATGCCTTATTCTTGATCACAAGCATTTGTGAATGGGCTGGACACCGAAATAAGTGATTTCCACTGCGTGGAGTTGTGGATCTTTTTGACATACTACCTGACAGTGAGAAAGTTTCGAGAAAACTAGAGGAGACTTGGATCATTTTAAACAACTTTTTATTAGAACTTTATAAAAAACAATAAAGATAATTTTTTTAAAATTAAAATTAAACTCAGATACCCTGTGAAATCCATATTTCAACACACACACACACAAACAAAAACACACAACCATGCTCCCTGCACTCACAAACAGAATCCTCAAAACTCGTAACAAGAAAAATTCTTGTCCGTAACAAGGGCTACTGAATCCCAGAGAAAGAAGCTGGTTTCTTACACTGTAAACTCTTCCAGGCAAGAACTGTGCAAACTTCGTTGTGCACCACCTTGTACAATACGGCCCCAATTCCTAATGAGGCCTCTGGGCACTACTTTAATATCGACATTAAATAGTAAAATCCTCCTGTGAGAGTGATTATCATTATTATAGTCTCCGTTTTACAGATGGGAGGAACGAAGGCACAGTGAGGTGAAGTGAGCTGCCCAGAATTACCAAACAAGTCTGTGACAAACTTGGAAATAGGACGCAAGAGTGCTGACTTTCCACCTTCTGCTCTATCGGCTAGAAGATGCTCCACTTATTTCCCATTATAAATTATCTAAGGCCCTCCCTGTGCTCATTTTTCATTCCTCTTAAAAAATATTTATTAAAAATGACTTCCCCTTAATTATCATACCTACTCCCCCCTTCCATCACCCACATAAGCCACCTCCTGGTCCCTCCTCTGGCTCCCACCACGCATTTCTCCCCACATCCCAAGGCCTACACAACTCTTCTTCCAGCACCAACACTAACTGTCTAACTCAGCCACCTACACTCCATCCTCAGCAAGACATTTTTCATTCTCTGTGAAAAGGGAAGAGCCCTGTGGCCCCAAAGTGGAAACGCAACTGGCTTCCATCCACTGGGAGATCCTGGAAGGATATCGGATATGAAGCTTTCTCAACTTTTCAGACCACTCTTAGGGCTCCCCCTCAGTGTGGATTCTCTGATGTCGAATAAGAGCAGAGCTCACAGTAAAGCCTTTCCCACAGTTGGCACACTCATAGGGTTTCTCCCCAGTGTGGATTCGGCGATGCTGGATAAGATGCGCACTCTGACGGAAGCTTTCCCCACACTCGGTGCATTCATAGGGTCTCTCCCCTGTGTGGATTCTCTGATGTCGAAGAAGGGCTGATTTCCAAAGGAAGCTTTTCCCACAGTCAGCACATTCGTAAGGCCTTTCCCCCGTGTGGAATCGCTGGTGCTGAATGAGGTGTGAGCTCACTGTGAAGCTTTTCCCACACTCGGCACATCCATAAGGCCTTTCCCCCATGTGGAATCTCTGATGCTGAATGAGGGCAGAGCTCACAGTGAAGCTCTTCCCACACTCGGAACACTCATAGGGCTTCTCGCCAGTGTGGACTCTCTGATGTTTCATAAGCTCTGAGCTCTGACCAAAGGATTTCCTGCACTCGGCACATTCATAAGGTTTCTCTCCAGTATGGGTTCTCTGATGACGAGTAAGAGCTGAGCTCACACTGAAAGTCTTCCCACAGTCACCACATTCGTAGGGTCTCTCTCCTGTGTGGACTCTCTGATGCTGGATTAGCTGCCAGTTCCCACTAAAGCTCTTCTCGCACATGACACATTTATAGGGCTTTTCTCCAGTGTGAATTATCTGATGCCGAATGAGTTTTGAGCTCATACTGAAGCTTTTCCCACATTCAGCACATTCGTACGGTCTTTCCCCGCTGTGGATTCTCTGATGCTGAATAAGGTGCGATCGTTGCCGGAAATTTTCCCCACATACGGCACATCCAAAGGGTTTCTCTCCGGTGTGGATCCTCTGGTGCTGTCTGAGGTTTGAGCTCACCCTGAAGCTTTTCCCACAGTCATCACACATTACTGATTTACTGCTCATGGGATTTCCCTGTTGGACAATGTCTGGCAGTTTCCTGAAAGCTTTTTTATATGCAGTTGATTTGCTTTGTCTCTTCCCTGGAGGAGTTCGTAGATGCCTTTCTGATCTGCATTGACCAACACAGGCTTTGCCCTGCTCAGGACTCTGGGAAATATTCCTTTGGGGTACTCGTGATAACTTGCCCTGTGGTTCCATTGACTCGTGACCTTCCTGGTGCGGATTCTCCTCCTCATTCTCACTCACAGTCCCATCACCTAGTAGAGAAAATGAGAATCCAGAGATAAGTCACGGGAGAGAAAGGAAACCTTAGAACAAGGACTCTTCTTGAAAATCTTATTTACATATGAACATATGATACCTGCACTTGTTACATGTGACCCCACAGGGTATGTCTACACTTCAAGCCTGTGGGTGTGATTCCCAGCTTGTGGAGACATATTCATGCTAGTTCTTATCTAAGTTAGCATGATAAAAACAGAAGGCAGCCCCAGCAGCAGGATGGGCTAGCCACCCTGAGTGTATGTCTATGGTCTTGGCAAGACAAGCACACCAGGTGGCTCCCTCCAGCCACTTGTTCTACCATGGCTACATTTTATTTTCTGTTTAAGTAAATGTCTCTAGATGTAGTGCATACTGCTGGTTAGTAAAAATTAAGTGCAAAGGCTATATTTGGTTGAAAAGACTATATTTTTAATAGTTACACCAACCATGAGATTTAACATTTCTTTAGGGAAGTAACTAAAAAGGACAAATGCAAAACAAGAGTCAAACTAACTATTTAAATCACGGTTTCCTGCTTACTAATTTAAACCATGATTTAAATAAGAGATTTAAATGACTTTGAAAAGCCCTGGCTGGGATGATTTAGTTGGGGTTGGTCCTGCTGTGAGGAAGGAGTTGGACTGGATGACCTCCTGAGGTCCCTTCCAGCCTTAATCTTCTACGATTTAACTCAGCCTCCTCTGCATATTCAGCAGTTTGGGTTGGCTGGCTGGGGTTTGCCAGAGGTCTTTGCCTAGTTTCAATATGCCTTTGTTAATGGGCATTTATAGACAAAGGGTAACACATAATCACCTAGGGGATGGTTTCTAGCTAGAGGAAGACGAAAAAGCATGGTCAAGAGAGGGGAAGGAATATGCTATAAGTAGTGATCTTGATGATGACAGAAGCTACTAGTGATATGGTGAGTAAAGCCAATAGACTGTCTGCTGGCACTGTGATTGATTCGACCACCAGTGCTTGTTCTGGTACCAAGGGCTTCAATGTCTAGTAAAACTACCTGGTTTTGGACTCTGGCACCGGGGTTGATTTGACTTGGCTTGGTACTGAGCATGCAGGCATTCCTGCCTCATTAGTCCCTGCTGTAGGAGATGGCTTAATGTTTGGCTCCTGGGAGGAGACAGAAGGGATATGATTCTTCTTAGGCCTCTTAGATTTCTCCTTTTATGGATATAGACCAGTATCGATACTGGTCCTAGGTGCTGGCTCTCCACTTACAGGAGCACTGGCTGGATACGATTTCAAGGCTGCGGGTCCTTTTTTAGTGTCAGAGGTGCATTCCTCTGGATGAGCTGTACCTCTCCTTGACTGTTCCAAGAGAAACAGCGTCAGAGGAGTATCCCTCGACTGACAGGCTCTGGCTGAGAAGGGCCAGCAGATCGAACACCTATCAGGCACGTGGTTCTCATGCAAACAAAATAAGCAACAGCAGTAGCTGTCAGCCAGGGGAATAAGTCCACTACAAGATGGACAAGGCTTAAAGCCCAAGGGCTTTGAATCCCCTGTGTAAGGTGGTAGTGACAAAGACACAAAGAAAGAGAGAACAAAGAAACCTTTTTTTAATTAACAAATAGTTTGGGTTAATCAACCAGTCATCTAACCAATTATTAAGAATTAGAGAGAAAAAATGATGCACAGTAGAAAGCAGACACCACTGAGTTCCATCTTGCTGCCAAGGGCAGTAAGGGGGAAGTCAGGAACAGTTGTGGCCCCTCTGCCCTTTATGAACTCAGATAGAGGACACAAGGATATGCAAGTTGCAGGGGCAGCCCCCATGGACTGGTGAAAGATTCTGATCTCACACGCATGAGGCACATGTATAAAGACTCAAAAAAGCCTGGTTACAACAGTGGTCTGAGTTAGACAAGACAAAAGTGGTGGGAACTCACAACAGGTCTGAGTGAATTCCAGATTTTCATTATGCTCACTGACTAGTCCCTAGTTTAGCTTACGTCTCACCTGTGCAGGAGCCATTTGGTATCACTGTTTCCTCATAGCCCTGGAGAGAGGGGATCAACAGCTCTCCCTTTTGTTCCATGTGGGAGATCATCTCTGGTTTGATCATTGGAAACCCTGATCAAGGGAGGAGAAATGGACAAGATCAGGACGCTCTTTCTGAGGGACATTTCAGTTGCATGGAAGGAAAATACCTTGTGCTAACGTCAGACGTGGGCTAGGACGTGTATTTTGTCCCCAGCAGGAGAGTCGGCTCTTCATAAATTGGGGTATTTAGGAAGAGAACAATACTAAGCGACTTGCAGATCTTACTGGCAAGGACCAGAGCCCATCAGAAAACAGAACAAGCCTGGGGAGTGGAGAAGATAGCGATTCTGTGTGTGTGAGTAACCAGACAGGTTAATGGCACAGTTCTCTCCCCCTCAGAGGCCCTGGGCAGAAGGAGATGTGGCATCTCTGATCTTCTTTCCCTAAGGGAGGAAACAGGAGGTGACAGTCTTTCCCCATAGGCACAGACATTTGCTGCGTGTAGTGCAGAGGTGGGCAAACTGTGGCCTACAGGTCACATGTGGCCCGTAGGACCATCCTGCCCAGTCCTTGAGCTCCCAGCTGAGGAGGCTAGCCCCCTCCCCCACAGCCTCAGCTCGTCGTGCCGCCAGCGCTCTAGGCAGTGGGGCTGTGAACTCCTGCCGGGCAGCACAGTGGTGTGGCTGGCTCTGGCTGGACGGTGCTGCTGCCATTTCTGCTGCTCTGAGCGGCATGGTAAGGGGGTAGGGAGCGGGTTGGATAAGGGGCGAGGAGTCCCGAAGGCTGTCAGGGGACAGGGAGGGGGTTGGATAGGGATAGGAGGCCCGGAGGGTCTGTCAGGGGGTGGGGGTGTGGATAGAGGTCAGTGCAGTCAGGAGACAAGGGGGGCGTTTGAATGTTTTGGGATTTTTGAGGGGTGCAGTCAAGGGAGTGGGGGCCAGGCTGACTGAGGAGGCACAGCCATTCTTACCTGACCCTCCACACAGTTTTGGAATCCTGATGGGGCCCTTGGGCCAAAAAGTTTGCCCACCCCTGCTGTAGTGGTCCCCTTGCTGGGCTGCTGCAGAGCAGGAGCAGTCACCTGTTCCGTGCTGGCACTGCCTGCTCCCACTCACCTGTCCTGAAGAGCTGCCTCTACCCCTTAATCAAAGCTTAATCAAGTGTTTAGATATGTACTTTTTAAAAACGGATGTATGTGTCTTCTGGTCTTTGAGCCTTTAGAGGTCATGTTTTAAATGACAACAAATTCTCGCATAATCACAAAGCTGGAGCTTTAAGAGAAACACCCATTGTGAGAGTTGGCAACACTGGTTAATGTCTCGCTCCCGGCTTCTGGAAGTTATTGCTTCCTCGCCCTTTTCCTGATATCTCCCTTAACAGTTCCCTGAGCCAGCTCCTCTGCAGTCATTTCACTTCCCCGGGGGAGATGGGACAGAGTAACCCATGGATGTTGTTCAGATCAGGACAACTGGGGAGACTGGGGTTTCAATCCATTTTGAAGCTGAAGTCCCCTCAGGCTCTTTGCAGAGATACCACTTGCTTGGTCCCTCTACTACCATGCAGACCCTGCCTCTTCCATAGGACTAAATGAACCAAGACACTTGTGTAACCTCCCTTTCACAGAGTCTGATCACAACACTGTAAGGGAGCCACCAGCAGGCTACCCTTTGGGTGCTTTCCCTGACAGCGTCTGGGAGGGCAGCACATCCCTCCAGCAGCAGGTTACTAAACAGAGGGAGGGCAGAGGGCTCTGCCTTTTAGTCTGTCTCCTTTTACATTAATTCTTCTCGCTGATCTGGGCGACCCTTCTCTGAATTTATCCCCCCAGTTCTTCTCTGTCCTTCCCATCCCTTCCCGCCTCCTTTCCTCTCCGGCCGGGGGACTTGGCCCCTGCTCCATTTCCGGGGGTCCTTGCCGTCCCAGGCCTGGGACTCGCAGACACACGGGGAGCGGAGACGGGGGGTGTTTCTATAGACGCGCTTTACCCGGGATCTCACCGTTACCTTTAGGCTCCGGCTCGGGAGGTGGCTTGTGGAGAGTCCTAGGAAGCTAGTTACCATCTGAGCCAGTCCCCAGCGTGGCTAGGCGAGGAGCAGAAACCTTCCTCCCGGGCGCCCGGCCCAGGAGAGCGCACGGCCAGGGCCGGCTGAGGGCTCTGCGAAGCGACCAGGCAGCAGGAGCGGGACTAGCCCTTGTCATGTGACATTGCCAAGGAATCCGTGTTTCTCCTCCGCTGAGCCAGGGACCGTCACGTGACCCTGTGGACGAATCACAGAGCGGGACATCGCTCCTGGAGCTGAAGAAGGGGGTCGGGACGCTTCAGACCGTAACTTCCTTGTGTGACGCTCGCACGTTCCATTCTTCGTCGCTCACAACCCAGCCCCTTAGAGCAGCGACGGAGCAGACCAAGGAGAAGCTCTGGGTGGTCACTGAGCAGAGAACAATAGATAAAGGAATATCCATATTTATACTGTTTACTGTACCAATGACATTCCCTTGCAAAGAAATTAAAGCGCTTTCAATTGTCTTTATTGCCAATATATAAAAACGAGACTATCTATATTAGATGAGTAAAAGGGACTTTGAAGACTGGGGGAAAGCAGGTATTTATATATTCAGCGACACATTCCAAATAAAACGGTATTTCAGTCAGAGGGGAAAAATACCAAGATTTGCAGGATTCACAACAGGATTTGTAGGGTGACCAGATAGCAAGCGTAAAAAATCAGGACAGGCAGTGGGGGGTAACAGGAGCCTATATAAGAAAGAGCCCCAAATATCAGGACTGTCCCTACAAAAATAAGGACATCTGGTCACCCTAATTTACAAACTGAGGAATACAGCTCTCAGAAAAGAGCGAAGAAGTTTCAGATAGGGATGTTTCAGTACAGACAACTAAATTGTTCCAGAGTATAGAAAAACCTGTGTCACAAAGCTCTGAATAATTTTGATACTGTAATGTTAGTTGTGACACATTTCTTATTAGGAAGGACAATGGGAGCATCAGACTGAATACATTCTATCTTCCAACCCTGCTCTAGCCCTTATTCCCATTTTACTGACCCCTCCTAGCTTCAGGTACCTGTCTGTGCTGCTCTGAAAGATGTTGCAGGCACTGTGGTCCCCTGTCTGTGTTGTCTGAGGGAGCCAACGATCTGCAAAACGATCTGGATCTCAGAAATCCTTTTTCAGCTCCAAGGGATGGTCTGAATCTTGGAGAAATGCTCTTAGATATAAGCTTTCTGCTTTTCCTCCTGACTGAAGTAACTTTCAGGAATGAGGTTGTAGGCTATGGCAGCCAAGCTGTCCCTTGGGCAGTCTTTCCCTTCATAATACCATGGCAGGCCCTGTGGGAACCTAATTTGACGGAGTTTCCCAACTGAGGATTGGAAAAAAATGAAAAAATAGTCACTCATTTTGTGCCATTCAGCTTGTCTGCATCAGGGGTTGGCATCGATACATTCATTACACTGGTGCAAATTTCCTTCAAGTAGCCAGGGTCTGAGCAAGCTATTTAGAGCACACATACCCCCAATTCCTGAGGGTGGAGAGATAAATGAGTAAGGGGGCAATTTGTCACCTTGGGAATCTTTGTCACAACCATCTCAGGTACTAAAAACATTTCCAGGAAACTGGAGGACACAAAGGAGTTTTTAAAACAAGTTTTTAATAGGAATTTTAATAAAGGATAAAGACTTTTACTAAGCTAGAATTAAACTCTGATGCTCTCTGAAGCCCACATTTTCAGAAAGTTCACATCAGCCTAGAGAAAAAGGAAAAGAAGTCTCGTCCCAATCTCAAAGCTCCAAGAAAAAAATTAGTAATAAGAAAGCAGAGCCCACCTTATTGTAGGCCTGGCTTAACATGAGTAATTGGACATTAGTGAGGTCTTATTTTTTGGGAGACAGGATTAGGGAGGTAATGAACTAGCAGTCTGGAAACAGAATGTCTGTACTAGCTAAGATAAGGGGGAACACCCATGGGAACCATTGAATAAATGCTGTAGTTGTTTTAAAATATAAAATTAAGTCAATATGTTCTAATAACAGCACTTGTAGTATGTAAAAAAATACATGCTATACAAAGGAAAAGGAGCCTTAAGTAATATAAAGCAAAAAAACCCTTGCCCTCTTATCACTACAAAAAAAATTAAAAAATAGTAAAAAAAAAAAAAAAAAGTAACATCAGTTAGTGCAAAATAAAAAATCATAAATATCACAAAATTAAATGTAAAAGCACTGCAATCCAAACAGTGTAAAAAAAGATTGTTTTCCTTCCTCAAACAATGCAAAGTCTAGCCCCACCCCATCTTGTATTGCTGTTTGCACCTAAAAACACTTATATATGCAAGTGTAATGTCACACACACAAAACTGCTGGCATGTGGGTTCACTTTTAAAAAAATCAATCTCCAAAATGCACAGTACAGTTAAACTATTAAAACAGTGGGAAAATAAATCTACCTACAGTACAAATGGAAAGGCTTGTGTAATAGCTAAAGAAAACCATTTCCAATATAACCCCTCAAAATTTTACATTAATTAGCTCATGTGCTACTTCACATCTAAATTTCCTGTAGTAATAAATAAATACATTATGTCCCCTACCAGTTTTTTAAAGTGTAATTAAAATAAAAGCAAAAAGTTAAAATTACAAAAATATACTTTGAATGAAAAACAAGCTTGTAATGTACAATTACATCCTGGTAGGCTATATTTAAAAAGTAAGCTTGAAGCCCCTGGTTCATACTTTAAGACTACTAATAATAATTCAAATAATTACAACTATTATAATCTTAAAATATATTGCTAAATTTTAAAAATCACAACCCCCCCCAAAAATGCAAAAAATAATATAATATATATAAAAAACAAACAAAAGCAGTGGACTGTATACCTGGCTTTACATGAGTAATTGGACATAGGTGAGGCCTCATTTCTTAGGAGACAGGATTAGGGAGGTAAATGGGTTAGCAGGCTGGAAACAAAATATCTATACTAATTGAAATAAGGAGAAATACTCAGGGAACCATTTACAATGGACAAAATAATAATGAATAAAAGAAGCCAGACAGGTAAGATGAGGTAAAGACTAAGTCATACACAGACAGTGCACGGACAAAGCATGCTGTACAGCAGAGGTGGGCAAACTTCAGCCCATGGACCGCATCCATCCCACTAGCCAATTTAATCCGGCCTTCGAGCTCCCGCGGGGGAGCGAGGTCTGGGGCTTGCCCCACTCCAGCCAAGGAGCAGGGGCAGGGGCAACCAGGAGGCTCTACTCTGCATGCTGTCCCCACCCCAAGCACTGTGCCCCTGCCATGGCCAATGGGAGCTGTAGGGGCAGTGCCTGCAGACAGGGTAGTGCACAGCGGAGCCGCCTGGCCACACCTCTGCATAGGAACTGGAGAGGGACATGCCGCTGCTTAGGGGTATCTGTTTGAGGTAAGCGCTGCCCCAAGCCTGCATCCCTGAGTCACCCCCCACATGTGTAATTGTATATAAAAGAGGATTCATGTGTAACTTTAAATGTGTGGTATGTCCTACAGCAGGGGTGGGCAAACTTATTGGACCAAGGGCCACATCAGGGTGGGGAAATTGCTTGCAGGGAGTGCGGGGTATGGGAGGTGGTGCAGTGTGCAGGAAGGGGCTCAGGGGAAGGGGGTGAGTCACAGGAGGGGTGTGGGATGTATGAGGGGGCACAGGGACGTGGGTTGGGGTACAGAGTGCAGGAGGAGGCTCAGGGCAATGGTGCAGGGAGGGGTGCAAGGTGCATCGGGGGCTCAGGATAGGAGGTTGGGATACAGGGTGCGACAGGAGAGTTGGGGTGCGGGGTGCAGGAGGGGTTCAAGGTGTGGGCTCCAACCCATTGCTGCTTACCTAGAGTGGCTCCAGGCTGGCAGCGGGGACAAGGCAGGCTCCCTACCTGCCTGCCCTGGCCTTGGCCCCGGCCTCACGCTGCACCGCTCTGCAAAGCGGCCAGCACTATGGCCCTGCTGGCTCTGGGGGAGAGGGAACAGAGGGCTCCGTGCGCCTGTGGGTACCTCCCCTGAAGCTCCTATTGGATGCGGTTCCCCATTCCCCAATGGGAGCTTCGGGGGAGATATCCACAGGCAAGAACAGCTCACAGAGCTCTCTGCTCCTCCACCTCCAGGGACAGCAGGAATGTGCTGCCAGCAGCTTCCCGGAGCGGAACGGGGGCCGCAGCACCACGGAGTGACAAATCTACGGGCTGGATCCAGAGCCGTAGTTTGCCCACCCCTGTCCTACAGTCACTCCCTATGCTTGAGTCTAATCAACTCAGAGTAGCTTTGCTGTACGACAGATATGAAAACCTAAGTAACAAGACTGAGGTCAAGCTAAGTTTAAAGGAAAAATGAAAACTGTCTCAAAACCCCACAACACCTATAAACAAAGAGAAGAGAATCCTAGACAAAGAAACTAGTTTCTTAGACTATATAAATTTTTCTGGGCAGGGACAATTCGGTTCCTCTTTGTGCAGAATTTAATGTGGCCCCAATTCTTATGACTCTGAGAGTCTATATTAAATAGTATTGGCGGGGGTGATTCTTATCCCAATTTTACCAAGGGAGAAAAAAAAGGCACGGAGATGTGGAGTGAGTTACCTGCAGTCATAGAACAAGTAAGTGGCAGAGCTGGGAAAGAATCTTCACATCCCACTCTGACCTCCAGAAGATCCTTCCTACTGGAGCCAGGAGTAGGTTCCATTCCATCCCACAGCAATAAGCCATGTAGTCCCTATAAAGCCCCCACTTGACTCTGAAATTCCCCCCATAACTTGTCTGAAGCCCACCGCATGCACAGAGAAATGGGCAATTTAACCTTTTCTCCTAAATGTTAATAAATAACACCTAATTACATTACCAGGTCTCCCTCTTTCCCCAAATGATCCATCCCCTCCAGCGTCTCCTGATTCTTCCCCTGGCTCCCACCGTACATTCCTCTACACAACTCATCTCCCTGCACCAACCATTCTTCTTTGTCTAACTCGGCCACCTACACTCCATCCTCAACAATCCACTTTTCATTCTCAGTGAACAGGTCAGACAGGCCCAAAGAAACCCACTTGGCTTCTATCCATTGGGAGGAATATCTGACACGAAGCCTTCCCCACTCTTAGCCCATTCTCTGGGATTCCCTCCCATGTGGATTCTCTGATGCTGAACAAGGTGCGAGCTCTGACTGAAGCTTTTCCCACACTCTGTGCATTCATAGGGCCTCTCCCCTGTGTGGATTCTGCTATGTTTGATCAGCGCTGAGCTCCAGCTAAAGCTCTTGCCACACTCAGCACATTCATACGGTCTCTCTCCTGTGTGGATCCTCTGATGTTTCATAAGGTCTGAGCTCTGACTGAAGCTTTTCCCACAATCGGCACACTCGTAGGGTCGCTCTCCTGTGTGGATTCTCTGATGCTGAATAAGATGAGAGCTCACACAGAAGCTCCTCCCACAGTCAGTGCATTCGTAGGGCCTCTCTCCTGTGTGAATTCTCTGATGTTTCATAAGGTCTGAGCTCTGACTGAAGCTCTTCCCACACACAGTGCATTGATAAGGTTTCTCTCCAGTGTGGGTTCGCTGATGACGAGTAAGAGCTGAGCTCACACTGAAGCTCTTCCCACAGTCACCACATTTATAGGGCTTCTCACCCGTGTGGATTCTTTGGTGCTGGATAAGTTGTGAGTTCCCACTAAAGCTCTTCCCACATTCAACACATTTATAGGGTTTCTCTCCCGTGTGGATTATCTGATGCCGAATAAGGTTTGAGCTCACAGTGAAACTTTTCCCACACTCTGTACATTCATAACGTCTCTCCCCCGTGTGCTTTGTCTGATGCTGAATAAGATGTGAGCGCTGCCGGAAGCTTTCCCCACACTCAGCACATCCAAAGGGTTTCTCTCCAGTGTGGATCCTCTGGTGCTGTCTGAGGTTTGAGCTCACCCTGAAGTTTTTCCCACAGTCACCACATACTGTTGATCTCCCCATAGTGGGGTTTCCCAGCTGGTCAATGTCCGGCAGTTTCCTGAAACCTCTTTCACAAGCAGTTGATTTACCTCGACTCTTTTCTGGAGCAGTTGTTTGATGCTTTTCTGATGTGTGATGACCGTCATAGGCTTTGCTCTGCTCAGCACTCTGGGAAATATTCCTTTGTGATATTCCTGATAACGTGCCACATGGTTCCATTAACTCAGGACCTTCCTGGTGGGCATACTCCTCATTCTCACTCATAATCCCATCACCTGGTGCATTGAAATGAGAATCCAGAGATGAGTCTTTGGAGAGAAAGGACACCTTAGGAAGGGGAACTGAAAAGGGATACAGCTTGAAAATCATATTTCCATATGAACATACCATCATTGCAGGTGACTCCTAACTGCTGCTGCTGCTCTCAGACCCACCAAAAATAGCCTTCTAAACAAACAATGGAGCAAAAACATGACAGCAAAAAAATTTAGAGGACATTAAATAGTCTGCTCTGATTTTTTAAAAGGGAGCCCTGACAGAGACTGATTTATTTATATTATTCAATAAAAATAATCAAGTTGATTCTGTCCCTTGAAATCCAGTGAAAGATGTCACCTTACCCACCGTGTCTCTCTAATGGTTCCTAACATTTTGTTAGCGTTTTTGACTTCTGCTACCCACTGAGCAGATGTTTTTGGCCATCAACGAGTTTAGGCTTGATATTAGAGAAATTTATTTAACCCTCAGAGGAATGAAGTTCTGGAACAACCTTCCAAGGGGAGTAGGGGGAACCAAAAAAACCCCAATTTGTTTCAAGACTGAGCTTGATACATTTATGCAAGGGATAGTATGAGGAGGTTGCCTACAATGGCATATGGCCAATCTGCAACTGCAGTTAGTAAATTTCAACCCAGTGGAGATGGAGCACTAGATGGGGAGGGTTTTGAGTTAATACAGTGAATTCTTTACCCAATATCTGGCTGGTAGGTCTTGCTCACATACTCAAGGTTTAACTAATCACTGTATTTGAGGTAGAAAAGGATTTCCCCCCCGCCCCACCCCAGGTCAGACTATCAGAGACCTGGCTTGCCCATGAAATACCATGGTCTGGCCACTTAGGGGAGGGGGAAAAAAAACAGGAATGGATACGGGGAATACCAAAAGATCAAGAACTATTGCAACTCCTGTTCCACATGCCAGCTAATGAGTTCCAAATCTACCCAAATCACACAACGCAGAGTCCACCCAGTGGAACTCCTTGCCAGAGGATGTTGTGAAGGCTAAGAGTATACAGGGTTCTAAAAAGAACTAGATAAATTCATGGAGGATAGGTTGTTAGCCAAGATGGGATGGTGTCCCTAACCTGTTTGCCAGAAGCTGGGAATGGGTGACAGGATGGATTACTTGAGGATTGCCTGTTGTGTTCATTCACAAGCACCTGGCATTGGCCACAGTCAGAGGACAGCATCCTGAGCTAGATGGACCATTGGTCTGACCGTCTGGCTGTTCTTATGCCATGCCAACGTTCAGCTCAAATCCCACACTGGAGTAGATGAGTTGCTGGACTGGGCCCAGTTCATGACCACATTCGACAGTACTAAAGCTACTGGCAAATTCCTCTGACACCAGAATCCAAAGAAAATCTTTTCCTCTCTCATGCTGCTGTCTCTCTCCCTCTCTCTTTCCATCCTCTCTTCCCTCCCTGACCCAGGCTCTCCCCCCTCTATTCTTTACTATCATCCTTGGCCCTGGCCAAGAGTTTCTCCACCTCCTTCCCCAGCCCAGACTCTCACTCAGCCCCCCAAAATCACCACTCTCCACTCACAATCCCCCACATCGGTCACCTGTCCGCAACGCAAGGCACTCTGTCACTACAGACTGAGCCACTCACACGCTAGTCACTCCAGCATTCTGCCCCACCTCTTCCACACAACATTCACCTAAGCCTCACTGCCCAGCTCTCAGTACCAGTGACAGATTCACCCCACAAAGACTTCAGCCACTGGGGCTGATCACAGACCCAAAGGTCCCAGTCACATACTCTCACTGAGGCACAAGCATCCCAGTCTCATCTGGCTGATTCACGGCCTCAAGGCCCAGGCACACAACCTTTGCAGAGAACAAAACCAGACAGACTCAATGCACCATTCATCTCTACCCCCAGGCACAGACTCCACAGCTACGCCCTCTGAATTGCCCGTTGGCTATTCCTGTTCACCTGAGATGGTGGGAGCTCATGGCAGCGCTTCGGCTAATCCAGATTTTCACCTCATTCACTGACAGTTTCGAAATGGTTTCGTTTATTCCTCATCTGCACAAGTGTCACTGAGCATCTCCTTTTCCTTGTAGCTCTGGGGATTGGGGACCCGGGGCTCTTCCTCTCGTTCCCAGCTGGAGATCATGGGAATGGGAAATCCTGCTCAGGGGAGGAGAAATAGGCAAGATCAAGGCTTGTCATGTCTTCACCCCACTCTTTCCCAAGGGGACATTTCTCCTGCACAGAAAGGAAAGGCCTCCTGGGAAGTGTGTTGTGCCGCATGGGAAATTCGGGGATCTGCACACACTGAGGGACTTGACAAAATGCAAAAACCAACCACTTGCACATCTCTAACTAGACCTGTTAGAGACCAGAACCAGCCCTTGGGGTCTCTGTCTGCCTAGAAGAAAGACATGGCCACTTCCTCAAATGGTGGCAGCTGGAACCAGATATCCCCAGCTCCCTACCTGCTTCAGCCCCACTGGGCAGGGAAAGGGCTCAAGGTTTGGCCCAGATTCCCTTCCATTATGCACTCTGGAACAATAGCAGCTCCCATGAACCCTGCTGTAGACTCATCACTCCCAGCTGGGCCTTTGTACCCAGGGTGCCCAAACTCCAGTCCCACTTCCCTCACCCCACATAGACTGCTGCTCTCTCCCTGTCAACAATGACCAAGAAAGCAGCAGCTACAGAAAACATATTTCATAGCTCCATCCTGTGCCTCCTGTGCGTCCATGCATGACCCAGGTTAACCCCATGGGGGGTCTTCGTCCCCCTCTACAGGGCTGATGAAGCTGCTGCTCGTAACTCCATCACAGCTGGGAGATTGAGGCCAGGACCTCTCAAACCTCTTGCTTGAGTTCATGGAACAGGTCCATTAACTTTAAGGCAGTGGCAGACTCAGATTTGTGAGCTCTGCTTTACCAGCCTGGGTACAAAAATCTACACTCTGCCACTGGGAATCGCTTGATGCCTTTACTATGGTCCAGGCCCAGCACCTTCCATCAGCACTAAACGCACAGACAGGTATGTCATGTCCCTTTATCAGAGCCTGAACAAAACACCGCCGAAGAGAAGAATTAACAACTACACTGTGGGGAGTGTCCCTGAAGCAGCATCCCCCCTTTTAGACTAAATCTGCCCAGCGATGAGGCAATAACAAGTCTGGGCAGCGCTATTCTTGGAGCTTGTCAGCTCTTTTTTTAATTTTTCCTACCCCCTTCAGTCTCCTGCCTTTCTCTCTCCTCCCCCTCTGGCTGGAAGAGCTGGTTATTCTTCCGGTTCTGCGAACATACTTGCTCCAAAAGCTGGATCAGCTAAGAGCCCATGTGTCAAAGGCAGCAATAAAGCCTGGGACTCGCAGACACACAGGGAGCAGAGATGGAGGAGCTGGGGCGTTTTTACAGAATCACTTTCCCCAAGTTCTCTCAATTACCTGGAGTCTCCGGCTCAGGAGCTAGAGTTTGCAGAGTCCAGGGATTCCCCTAGGAGCTAGTTACAGTCTGAGACAGTTCCCAGCATGGCTAGTAACAGAAGGGTCTTTAAATAAGGCAGATACTATAGAGAGGAGAGGAGGGACACAGCAGCTACTCAGTCTAGGCTCCTGGGAAGAAAACAGGCAGCTGCAGCAGCAGCCTTCATCATGTGACTGTGGTAATGAAAAGAGAGAGAGTGTCTTTCTTCTAACACTGAACAAGGAACTGGCATGTGACAGTAGTAACCAATCAGAGAAAGAGAGAGAGAGTTGATTTCTCCCAATGCTGAACAAGGAACTTTATTGGACAAGGAAAACAGTATTATCCCTAAAGCCATTCTCTCTCTCTTCTTCCCTGCTGAACTTCTACCTAGAATCTTACCCAGCCCCAGTCCCTTGCCTAGCTTCCTGTTACAGATTTAAAGCCACAGCATACATATCCTCACAGCTGCTTAATTATTTAACACATCTCTATTGTCCCATCTGCACTGGGGCCAACACACTGGGCCATTTGTTCAGGAAGGAAAAACACAGAAGGCATGTGACACCCAAGCAAAGGGAAACTGGTTTGCCGCTGGGTTTGAGGATAACAGCAGCCAAGGTCACGGCACAATACAATATACAAAGCACAGCTAATCCAAAAGCAGATGAAAAGGAACAGTACGCAGAAGCTAAGCGTCCGAACTCCAGTGTGGCTCTTCTCAGCCTTCTCAAGCCCTGATTTGTATAACAGGGACAAGTTTAGAGAGCCACTCAAAATCATGCAACTGAAAAGCCCTTCTATATATAACCTATGAGTTGACTTGGATGGATTGCATTTTTGTTGGTAAATGTCAGTTTAATCACACACACACACACACACAAACCCACCAAAAATATTTCCATTGATTAACAAAATTTACAGATAGGCAAAATAAGAAAAATGCTGCTTGAGAACTTAGAGTCTGAGTTAATGATCGATACTATATATATTTTGCATACGATGTTGATCATTTGTGTTTTATAAAGCTTTAACTCTTTGAATCTCAACATTTACTGTCATTAAATAGTCAGACCCCCCACTGTTGTCTGACTGCCCCCGTAATTTCCCACAAATGGGAATATTTAAATAGATAAAAATGCTTAACATAATTTTGCACAACTGTGAAAATTGAAATTGTTAAAAATAAATAACTTCAGTAAAAATTTTTTTTTAAAAAAATACCCATGCCAAGAAGAGGCCTTCTCTGCCATGGGACCGGGGGAGAGGTTAGACTCTTGTTGGGCAGTCCTCAGTACCCATCGGCTTCTGACTCGTGGTGAGCATGCACACCTATTGTGGAATTCACATGAGCAATCACTCAAAGAACATAGTGAAAGGTGAACTCTCAAGCTAGAGGGAGGTTACTAGTGGAGTTCCTCAGGGATCAGTCTTGGGACCAACCTTATTTAACATTTTTATTACTGACCTTGGCACAAAAAGTGGGAGTGTGTTATTAAAAAATTGCAGACGACACAAACTTGAAGGCTATTGCCAATACTGAGGAGGACTGGAAAAATCATACAAGAAGATCTGGATGACCTTTTAAACTGGAGTAACAGAAATGGGATATTTAATAATACAAAGTGCCAGGACATGCATTTAGGGACTAACAAGAATTTTTGCTATAAGCTGGAGACTTACCAGTTGGAAGTGACAGAGGAGGAGAAAGAGCTGGGTATGGTGGTTGATCACAGAATGACTATGAGCCATCAATGTGATGTGGTGGTGAAAAAGGCTAATGCAGTCCTACGATACATCAGACAAGATATTTCTAGTAGAGACAGTGAAGTGTTAGTACCATTATACAAGGCACTAGTGACACTCATCTGGAGTATTGTGTGCAATTCTGGTCTCCCATGTTTAAGAAAGACTAATTCAAATTGGAATTGGTGCAGAGAAGGGTACTAAGGTGATCTGAGGAAAGGAAAACCTATCTTATGAGAAGATACTCAAACAGCTTGGCTTGTTTTGTCTAACCAATAGAAGACTGACGGGAACTATGATTATTCTGTATAAATACACCAGAGGGATAAATACTAGGGAAGGAGAGGAGTTAGTTAAGTATCAACGTAGACCCCAGAACAAATACATATAAACTGGCCATCAGCAAGTTTAGGCTTGAAATTAGGTAAAGTTTCTAACCATCAGAGGAGTGAACTTTGGAGCAGTGAGAGCAAAAAAACCCCAAGAGGCTTCAAGACTGAGCTTGATAAGCGTGTGGCGGGGATGGTAGGACAGGACTGCCTATAATGGCGTGTGACCCATCGGCAACTGCCTGCAGTAAAAATCCCCAACGGTTAGAGACAGGGCACTAGAGGAGGAAGGCTCTGAGTTACTACAGAGAATTCTTTCACAGGTATCTGCCTGGTGGGTCTTACCAAATGCTCAGGGGATACAGCCTAACTGATTGTTCTATTAGGACTCGTGAAGGAATTTTCCCCGGTCAGATTGGCAGAGACCATGGGGTTTTTTTTACTGTCTTCTGCAGCATGGGGCACGGGTCACTTGCAGGTTTAAACTAGTGTAAATGGTGGAATTCTCTGTAACTTGAAATCTTTAAATCATGATTTGAGGCCTTCAGTAACTCACCGAGAGGTTAGGGGTCTGTTACAGAAGTGAGTGGGTGAGATTCTATGGCCTGTGATGTGCAGGAGGTCAGACAAGATGATCACAATGGTCCCATCTGATTTTTGTAACAGTATCTGAGTAAGAATATACAATTTAAAACCTACCCAGTGACCCTTAAGTGACTTGCCACAAGATGTCAGAACACAATAGTATTAGGTCTGAGTGGGTCTAATATTTATTTTTCTTTCTTAATACAGAAATTAGATCTAAATGCGCCTGCCAGATATTTCTAAGTTATTGTCTGCAAAAACACTAGAGTTTTCAGTTGCCTAAGTAGCCCCTGGAATCACTGTTAAAGTTGTGGCCCTTCCTCCCAACAGGCAAGGAATTTGTTGTCCCACCCCAGGCCACACGCAGCCCCATTGGCCTGATTGGAGCTGCCCATCCAAATACAGATGTCAAACTACGTCCACGGTTATTAGCTAGTGCTGAGAACCGTGGGAAGACCGCAAATACTTCACGTTTGTTGTATAGCGTGCAAGTGAACATTTCACTGCAAGCAAGTCCTTATGCACAGAGTGGGCCATATTGAGGTGGTTTACAGAGGGAGGTCACTAGAACAGTCTTCAAAGTTGCTATACTAATGTGACTGCTTGGGGGACAATTCTTGTAGTTGTTTATTCCAGGAACATTTACAGAGACTGTTTTGCTTTACTGAGTTGTTCCGCTAGTCGGACACCCCCTGCCAGCACAGATGGCGGCCTAACATGCATCCACCCTTCCCCACAAACCTTATAGGAGGGGAGAGACAGACAGGCATCAGGCAGGTGAAGCTGCCTTTCCCTTCCTGTTGGCATGGAGCGGAGCAGTTTGCAGGTATGTGGGGAAGGAGGCCCTGTGAAACTTACCTGATGAAGAAATAGAGTTTCAGCCCCTGTCCCAGTAGCTGACTAAGCCAAAGAGAGGGATGACAAGTGTAATAAATCAGAATTGCCTCTGATCCTGGCAGATGGGACTCCTTCCCCAGCCCTATCCTTGGCTCCCTGTATCACATGGATTTGCTTGCCTTCCTCAGTCCTCTCCCTGTAACAGAGCTAGCATTCATCAGTGGCCTAATCTATCATGGCCAGACTCCCATTTGCCGCTGCAGCAGCTCTCTCCAGCCTCCCCACCAGCCCCACAGTAACCTGACTTCTTCCTCTTCCTCCAACTCCTTGTCAGGGTCTTTAGCCAGCATGAGAGGCACACTAGTTGCTGGGATGCCCCTGCAGCTCCAAGGCTGGGCCCAATATTTTAAACAATAAATTGCCTACAAGCCTTTTACTTGATGCTACCTGTTGACAAAGTTTACGTTCTTATAATTTTTATTGCACATAATGTACATCCAATAAAAACCACACTATACTGTATCAAAGATTAAAAACCAGACATTCTTATGCTACAGAAATACAAACACTGGTTTTGAGGAGCTTGGCTTCTTTTTTTCTTCTTCTTTTTTTTTTTTTTACAAAGTGAGGCCGTCGATTCACAACTCTCAAGGCTGGAAAGAGTCAGCACATCTCTGAAGATTAAATAAATAGTAGTCAATTCTCTAGGATCCAAGACTTCCCTGTTGCAGGCTTAGCAAAGGGCCTGGCAGCAGTCCGATTTGGAAACTAGATTATGTAGCAAGGTGTCGTTAGGTGAGGAATGAGTTTGAGACAATGAAAGTGTCCAGTGGTCACTGCAACATAAATATGGGGTCTCCTTTAAAAAAAGGCGGGGGGGGGGGCAGTGGAAACACAAATTGTCCAAGCCCAGGCTACATGGCAACTTGAAAGGAGTTCCAGTACCACTTGCAGTTCTCAGCAAATGGAGTCGACAGTATCTTTAACAAAGAGGTCTAGCCCTACAGATCCCAGCACGCAATGCTCTACCTCAGTAGAGAAACACACCACTGCATCTTGGGACCTGTAGCCTCTGAGGTCCTTATCACTGTATTAAATATAAGAAGGCTGCAGGACTCCTGGTACCCATCATAAATCTATAGAATAAGATTGCTTGTAGATTGTATGTAAACAGTATCTCTTCCTTGCATGCTCCACAATACAGCTGTTACCAATAAGTTACCTTTTCAATACAGTTCTGCATTTCAGTTCAATTCTGCATTTCTATAGCACCTCCTACCATTCTGAGCCATTCAAAACCCCTTCCAAAGGTGGGCAGCCCTCATTCCCCTCTTTTACAGGTGAAGCACAGAGAAATTAAGGCTCAGATTTTTAAAGCAGTCATTCCTTTTTGGTGCCCAACATCAAACATCTGTGGACAATTTCGGAGGTGCTCAATACCCAGTACCAACAACTGAAGTCAGTGGGATCTGCAGGTACTCGATACTTGCTGAAAATCAAGCCCTAAGGGTTTGCTGTTAGGCACACAACAAAGGAAGCATCCAGAATTTGAGTCTCCTTGCCAAAAATCACAGTGTGAGCCTGGACAGAAGCTAGGTCTCCTGAACTACCCACTAGACAATGCTGCCAACACAACACTCCCTGCCCCTACCCCTCAATCTGTAGAGTGAAATCTCAAACTGAATAAACAGACTGAAAAACCACTTTGGGGTCCCAAAGACAAACCTGAACATCTGGCTGTTCGCACTGCTTTACACATCAGGGCAAAGCAACTTGTTTCCTGCTAGTGTGCTGAGTTAGGCAGGTCTGTTTCTATTCTAGGAGAGAACAATTCAGGGGGATTTGACCTGCTTCCTTCCATGACCAGCACTGCCTACGAACTCTCACCATTCAGGCAAGATCTTACGTTCCAACACTGATGCACTCAGCGAGGAGCTTGGCAGTTTCTAGACTTTCTGTCATGCACTGAGAAGAAGCTCTGTCTATAGAAGCAGCAGTTAGAAGCAAGGCTGAAATAAAACCTATTAGAAGGGAGGAAAGCAAGTGGGGAGGACAAGAGGAGAGGAAACAACTGAAAAGGAGAAGGCAGAGGAGGACAGACAAAAGAAAGTGGAATGGAAGGGGAAAAGATGACGAAAATGGCAAAAGGAAACGGATGACTAAAGAACTAGGAAAACAGGCAGAAGGATCATATTAACTGTATGCTGAAGCTCCAGAAGTACTAGTAGTGGCCTTGGTGTCCCAGAGATCCAGCAGGCACTCTTTCAGCGGGGAGTGGGGTAGATAGTGCTGAAAGCATGCGGGGTCTCTGCACCTCTAAAGCAGAGCGACTCGGGACAGATGCTTCTCTCACAGTTCCAAGCCATTTGAGCACATCAGGGAGCAACGTTCTGACTGACTGATTGTGCATAAGCACATGTCTACAGCAGATTCTCCCGGGGCAGGGAGAATGTTTAGTAGCAAAACAGAGGAGCAATTCTTGAAGAAGTTCTGACACGGAACAACGGGAAGAGTTTTAGAGCCTGCAGTGGGGACGTGTGAATGCACCAAGGCAGGAGGGAAAGGAGAGGAGGCTCCAGTCAGTATCGTTTGCATCCCTTTTTCTTGCCCCCGCGTTGCTGCTGCTTCTCTTTCCGTGCCCCAGCCGTGGTAAAGGTGATACAGTGAGCGTCCAAAAAGTCCAGCAGTTTTCCCAGTGCAATCTTAATGCCATTCTGCTTCAGCTCTGCCTGCAGCCCAGTCAGCTCAAAGGGCTGGTAAAGGAGGATCTTCCGGTACAGGACGGGGTTTGAAAGGATGTAGCGTCTCACTGCCTCCAGCTTATCTGCCTCCCGGGCTGCAGCCTGAGACGCTGGGATCCCCTCGTCCTCTTCAGATGTAAGGGCACCTGTCTCAAACTCATTGGAAGTAGAACTGAAAATGAGAAAGAGAGAGAGAGAGAGAGAGAGAGAGAGAACGAGATCAATGAAATGCCTTGTTACCAAGGAACTGATCATGGACGGACAAGGAACATGGTGGAGTTACTGATTAAACGCCCTTGTATGAACCTCCCTAGTGATATGAATTCTCTGACATTTAGGTCTCATGAAAATAACCATCTGACAGGACAGACAGTGTGGGCAAGTGCTCAGCAAACTTCCATTCTCAGCTCTGCCAATGTCCCTCCCGCTTTATCAGCGGCATCTCCCACTATTCCAGTCTTGGCCTCCTCATGCATAGCTCTGCTGGTGCTCCTCACTCCTGACCAGCGCTGCCGGCTTCTAGTCTACTCTTGGACTCCCTATGTACAGTTCTGTTACTGCATCTCCTGTGACCAGCCGGGACCCCTGCTATTCCAGTTCTGGGCCTCCAGTCAGCTCTCCAGTGCTTCTCCCTCTTAACCTACAGAGCCCAAACATCCCAGGCGTGGGCCTTTACCAAGCTCAGCATATCAGATATGACAAACTACGGTTTTGTGATCTGACATGCGATCACTAGGAATTAGACAAACCCCCGGAAAAGGATATGTGGGTGACCTAAGCCCATGACAAAGGGCAGGGCTTCTCTACTTTGAAGGAGACCTGAGGTGTCTCCCCATCTTGACCAGACCCACACCAGTAATGAGGTTTTCCCTGCTATTTCCCTCCCTTACCTCTGTGACCCAAAGGAGTTGTCACTTCCAGCCACTGAAGAAGCTGAAGATTCCTGAGACGCTGAGAACACCTGTTCATCAGCACTGCCCACCAGAGAACCTTTAACTGGAGATGTAACTGGAGACAAAGTAGCTCCCTTTATCTCTCTGGCTCCTCCTGGGTGGTCTTTAGTTTCAGCTGTTTTCTTAGTCCTCACATAGCCTGTTGTAGAGGGGCCTGTTGAGCTGTCAGCATCACCACTGCCCAGAACTGGCAGGGAAGGGACCAAAACCCCCAGCTTCTGCTTGCGCCCTCTACTAGGGACTTTGGAACTCTCTTCTCTCAGTTCAATCAAGTCTTTTTGGGGTTGGCTGGGGTGTTTGGCAGTGGCTTTCCGTAGGGGTGGTTGGGAGGATGGGATCTCATCCTCCGAGTCAGAGGACATGATCTGATGAGTATACTGGAATATCTCCTTCAGCTTTAACACCATCTGCCGTTTTGGGAGAGGGCGGACTCCAAATCTAAGGTATAAAGGTGACACTTTAGTTTAGCAATATGGTAAGTTTAGGCTGACGTGGTGACGCTCCATCTTTGTGGCATCGCAGCATGGGTAGAGGAATTGAAGGCTCCAGTCCCACATGAAGTCTGCAGTCCAGCCATCACCACTAACTGGGTCTCTAGGAACATTTATTGGAATGCCATCAAATGTTTCTCTCTTGCTGCAAAGGGGCTTCCTGAAGATATCTGCACATTAAGAAACTGGCCTTGCACTCCAAGGTGCTCATGGAGCAACACTAACCTGCTCAGTTCCTTCTTCAGCTCTGGGGTCTCCATGATGGAGTAAGCTGGTACTGGTGTTATGGGAACTCTGGGGGGCTGGTCTCTCTTGTGACAGGCAAGGTCTGCAGCAAAATGAAATTATTACAATGAGAATAAATATATCAGCACGGAGGGTCCTGGGATTGGCTGATGATTTCTAGTCTTTGTGAGAGATATTACAAGGACACATAATAGTAATATCTAGGGCATCATTTTCCCCAAAAGATCCCATAGCCCTTTACCAACTATCTCATGTTCATTTTAGACAGAGCTGTGAAAACTTTGGGTGGGGAGTTGGGTTGACTCAATTAGGCCTTTTATTGTTTTGTTTTACTCACTTTAACTAAGAAAAGTTTAATTTAAAAGAAAGGACAAGTTTTGGACCCATAGTCCCTATGCTATAAGAACAGCCACCTTACGCCAGTCTAAAAAAGGCTGTGTTATTGAACTCTGTAAGTGGGCCACGGCTGGCACAAGCCAGGTCTGTAGCACAGGAGGGTGAAAGTCAGAGGAGAGAGTTGTTATTCCAGAGGTAAACAAATAGGTCTTACCTCTCTGGAGAGCCGAGTTAGAACACTGAGCTGGGTCTAAAGCAAAATTTAGTTTGTTGGCCACTTCCTAATCCCTTACTGTGAAACTATCACCCAAAATGGTGTGATTAACACTATGAGATCCTGGATAGCAGGAGCTACATGAGCCTACAGAGATTTAAAAACTGTAATCAACTAAGCTCTCCAGCACTGCAGAGAGGTAAGTGTTAGGTCAAATGAATAGATATTTAAGGTGAAGCACAGAGATGTGAAGTTACTGCCCAAATCACACAGTGATTCGGTGTCAGAGATAGGAGGAGCCCAACCTCCCGCTCATATTATTAGATCATACTGTTTCCATATTCGTAAGTCAAGATTTGGGTATGTTACAAGAGCCTCTGGAAAGGGGCCCAAAACTGGGACTGCAGGTTGGGACTGAGGGGCACTGTCTGAGCTTTAAAAGAAAGCTTGCATGATGCCCATCTGCAGCCTGCCTAGTACTTACCAGTGCTATAAGTCTCCTAATTTCTTGAGTGCCACATTCATATACGTAAAAATAAATAAATAAAATAAATAAATAAATAAAAGACAACTGCAACTGTTCTACTGACAAAGTAGCTGGTCTGAAGGCCTCATGTGGTGCTAATAGAAGGGTCACACATAGTGTTTGAATAGTAAGGATCATATTGATACCAAACCATACTCACAGCAGCCAAGCATCCAGTAGGATTTAGATAAAAAAAACTACCTTTATTGTGATCTTGATATTGTTCACTGCAGAAACTTCCCGGGGGAATGGGACTCATGAAACAAACAATGCAAATGAAACACAAAAACAAGGTATTTCAATAATACTGAGTGTCAAGTGGAATCCCCTGCCTAGCAACAAGGAACTGTGAGGCTGCTGACACTACCTCTTTGGCACCTTGCCTTGAAAAATCATGTCAGACCAGCAGGTGAACCACCTAAACACAATAAGGTGAACTACAGAGAGTGACCAGTTCAAATGAAAACAGCACAATCCATTGCAAAGACTCTGGGATTCATACAAGTACTTACCAGGAGTCTTTAAGGGCTGGGTATTCTGGGCAGCTGCTGCAGCTGACACTCTCTGTGTGAGAGGAAGAATCTCTGGGAGTTCATCTTCGTCCCAATCATCCCAGACTTTAGAGTTCAGAAAACTTAGCCTATTGCTCACTGAAGAATGTGCCTCAATAGGACTCTCTTCAGGACAGAGCAAGGTCTTTCTGTTGTCAACAGGATTTCCTCGAAGAGGAGTGCTACCTGTAATTTCCAGGGCTCTGATTGGGCTCTTCCATTGGTCGTGCGGAGAGTCACTTTTTCTGCGGATGGGACTGCTGGTATCTGCACAGTTCAATCTCTCAAGCACCTTGTTATCTTTGCTTGGTGACAGACGTTCGACACTCCAGCAGTCGTCATCAACTGGGATTGGCGGCTCATCACCAAGCAGGAAGCTGCCACTCGAAGGAAGCGGAGCCACCTCCTTTTCCTCCTCACTGTCCACTACCTCAACCACACTAACGTCTGTTTTAGTCTCCAAAGACAGCTCAGGGCATGGAAGGCCACGTTTGGGCGAAGACGGGTTTTCTGAAGACTTCTCTTTCACACGAACACAGGCAGGTGAGAGTAGAGCTGGAGAAACTCGCAGAGAATCCTTCCAAAAGTGACCTAAAGGGCTGCCAGGAGCAGTTTTTTTGCTGATTGAGGAGTTCTCTGTAAGCAAATGTTTCTGTGAGGAAGTTGCAAGTAACAGATCTGACGTTATCTCTGGAATCTTCACAGTTTCCCCAGCTTGTTTATGGTCATTATTATTTACCAATAAAGCTTTAGTCATGTGCTTAGACCCTAGACTCCTCAAACAATTCATACTTGTTGCCTGGGTCTGTGTTGAGCAGTTCCTGGTTTTGTTAAGAAGAGGTGTGTCTGGCACCAACCATGAGATGTCCATGTTAGAGCTCTCCTCATGGCTCAGATTCAATCTGCTATCAATACAGGTCCCAACCTGGTTGTTAAAAGGCATCTCTCTTGACAGCTTTCCAGCATTCTCACAGTGCACCTTGTCTTGACTTCCTACTGACACTTGAAATCGTCTCTGATGTATTGCAATGTTAGCAACTGAAACAGGTCCAGAGTTTGGTATCTCGTGCTCTTGCTCCACTTTCTTACAGTTACAATCCAATTGCCTGGAGATTTCCAATTCCCTCAGGGAAGATTCAGAATCTGATTTCTCCTTCATTTGTTCTAACGCCATCTCTTCATCAGAATCCAGCAAAAGAATAATGTCAGCCTCTTGGTTCACACGAGAAGCAGTATTCTGAGTTGTGAGGACCAACGATGAGCAAGGTGAGGTGTGTTTTTGCTTTTTTAAATCAATGTAGGAAGACTTTGCTGGAGAAAGTGTGTGCTTTGTGATCTTCTCAAGTCCTGAATCATCAGTTTGTTCACTGGCTTTTTGGAAGGATGCACCATCAGACTGAAAGAGTCCTTTATTTTTATTTTGCTTTAGTGCTGATATGGGAGAAATTTCTGTGGATCCTCTGGAAAATGTCCTGTTTGATTCTGGAGACATAGGTGATGAACCAACAGCTGGCAAAACCGGTGAGCAAGCGTTGAAGAGAGGACTGCTACACAAATCATTTTGAACTGACAGGAGATCTTTCTGTGAGTGATGGTGAACAGGTGGATTATTAACCTCAACATGCGTTTCACTGGAAATCTCTCCTGGCTCTTTGTTGTCTTCATTTAGTGTAGAAGGCTCACAATGTTTCCCTTGGGTTGTGGAAAATATGGGATCATAACTTTTACTGAGGTCAGCACCATTTTGTCGACAACCAGAGAATTTTTCCCAGGCATCATCCTTTTCTTCACCTTGTGAAATCTGAGAGAATCTAGAACCCTTCACAACTTTGGACATTCTCTGAGAGCCCTCTCTTTCATCAGAGGCTCCACCATGGGAAGCCTCAATATCATCGCATTCACAAGGCTTATCCTGCAAGTACACAGGAGCGATTCGTGTAACACTCCTACTCTCATTCCTACTTTTATCTGGGATTTTCTTTTCTTGCCCAGGAGATTCACAGCTGGATCTTCCCAGACCAAAATTTTCCTTCCATTCTTTAATCTTGCTGCTTGTTGAGGAAGATTCACACACCTCTAGCTCTTCATCTTTAGTCTGTCGGTTCACAATTTGGGCCTCCTCTGTTTCACTGTAAGTGCAGTTGCCTGTGCCTTTTTCCATCCCTGCTTTATCTTGAACAATCTTTCGTTGAGTGGCAACAAACTCATAAATTTCCTCCAATTCCTGCTCATCCACTTTCTCATTGTCTTCCTCTTCCTGATCTACAGGTTTCAGCAAGGCTACTTCTTCCTCATCTTCATCTACCCACATTGATCTCAAGAGCTCCTGGAAGTTCTCAGCTCTATTCTCACAATTCTCTTCTTCCCCCACAGAGAAAAGTTCATCTCCTGAGTCCACCCCAGCATGCTCCTGCTTCTCCTCAGGGCTGTTTCCACATACAGAGATCAGTTCACTCACACCAAACCTGCAACGATACAATGGAAGGTCACTGTTATCCCTCCACCAGTTAGCTGGTCCACCAGCATCCTCAGCAGATTTCCTTACATGTGCTTCATTTCCATTAGGTGCATCAGCTCAAATATAGCTCTATTATTCAGAATCTCCTTTCCCAGCCGATACCCAAAAGCACTAGTCCCACTCCTTAATGCTTATATTTAAAGGTAAAAGACTTTACATGGCTGGAATTAAAATTCCTAGCACCACAGACAAAACCAAGAGGCAAATCACTGCCCTCCCAAGAAGCAGGACGATCATATTTACACTTTTTGTGTTTCTGCCTCCATCATGGACTCCTTTGCTAAGGAAGCTCTGATGTCTGAGCAGCTTCTCCCTGAAACAGAAGCTAGTAGGCTCAGTATAGCCTCTCCCAAAGCAGAGAACATTTAATGTTCTCAAGGGTCTAAATTTGCCACACTGCAAAAAGGGGGAGAAGGTCAGGGGTCAAGGACAGAGCCTCAGTCACACTGATAGGCTTAGAAAATATGCTTGATACATTCCATCAATCGGACATACAACATCCACGCAAACTCATCAGCCTTGCTGTGTCTACACTGCAACTCCAATCCACAGTCTGTTCTGTTTCCATCTAACTCTCCCTGCCACTCACTAGGCCAAGGGTAGGCAACCTATGGCAGTTGTGCCGAAGGCAGCACACAAGCTGATTTTGAGTGGCACTCACAATGCCCGGGTCCTGGCCACCAGTCTGGGGGGCTCTGCATTTTAATTTAGTTTTAAATGAAGCTTCTTATACTTTTTAAAAACCTTATTTACTTTACATACAACAATAGTTTAATTATATATTAAAGACTTATAGAAAGAGAACTTCTAAAAATGTTAAAATGTATTACTGGCATGTGAAACCTTAAATTAGAGTGAACAAATGAAGACTCGGCACACCACTTCTCAAAGGTTGCCAATCTCTGCACTAGGTATAAGAACTAGGGCCTGGTTTGTGAATGCGGCCTCACAAATTAGAAGCAGTTTCCTTAAAGGGACACAATCAATTTGAAATATACTCAATCAAAAGGCCAAGTTTTACACCTTCCCTGAGTCCCTGTGTTCACTTTTGTGGTTTTACTATCATACTTTTTTCCCGTTTTTAAAAATCTGTTTTTGTCTCACTACTGTGAAGGAATCTACAACATCAGGGGAAACTGACTGACTAGTTGTTGGTACAGAGGAAAGGACTATGAATGCATAAAATATATAAAAATGCTTTTTTTCACCTCTTTCACTCTGAGTCTTTAGGTGCTACTTGTAAAACTAACAGGTCCACATTTTCAGAGAGAGGGGTGATTTTTAAGTTGATGGAATCCCTTGAATCTGTCCGTTTTTTTAAGGATTATACCTGAAGTGCACTTAGAGTCACAAAGTGACAGCAAGGCTGATACCGCAAGTTAGTGTTACACACAGTATTGATCTTCTGGGGATTAACTGACTATAGTTAGTGAAGTCCCTAGAGAACCTAAGATGAAAGACATACTATCTACAGTAACTCCTCATTTAATGTTGTAGTTATGTTCTTGAAAAATTTGACTTTAAGCAAAACAATGTTAAATGAAACCAATTTCCCCACAAAAATTAATGTAAATGGGGGTGCGGGGAGTAGGTTCCAGGGAATTTTTTTTTACGAGACGAGATGAGACACACACACACACACTAAGTTTTAAACAAACAATTTAATACTGCCACACAGCAATGATGATTGTGAAGCTTGGTTGAGGTGGTGAAGTCAGAGGGTCGGATATTTCCCAGGGAATGCCCTACTGCTAAATGATGAACTAGCAATTGGCTGAGCCCTCAAGGGTTAACACATTGTTAATGTAGCCTCACACTCTACAAGGTAGCACGAATGGACGGAGGGGAGACAGCATGGCAGACAGAGACACACATCGTGTGTGTGTGTGTGTGTGAGAGAGAGAGAGGTGCATTGCTTGTTTAAGTATGCTGACCTCACTCATAAGTACACTGTCTTTTTACGTACATCAGCAAGCTGAGACAGCAGCTGCTGCCAGGAAGCTCCCTCTCTCCTGAGCCCTGTGGTGTGTCCCCTCTGCTTTATGGAAGATGGAGTAAGCAGGGTGCAGGAGCAGGGGGGAGGGGGACACCCTGACATTAGCACACCTCTTCCCTCACAGCAAACAGGAGGCTCCGGAGAGCAGCTCCAAGGCAGAGGGTAGAAGCTGCACATGGCACTGAGGAGAGGGACAGCTGAACTGCCAGCAACTGATAGCCTGCTAGGCAGTTGCCATACAGGGAACTTAGGGGAGCAGGGAGCTGATGCGGGGACTGATGGGGGCTGCCAGTCCACCCTGGTTCCAAGCCCCAACCAGCTAGCTGCAACGGGCTGCTCTTCCTGCAAGCAGTGGACAAAGCAGGCGGCTGCCAAACAGCGTTAAAAGGGAGCATTGCTCACCTTCAAACAAGCATGTTCCCTAATTGATCAGCAACGTAACAACATTAACCGAGACAACTTTAAGTGAGGAGTTACTGTATTACATCACCACCAGCAACAACAGAGAGCAGCCAGCAGCAACAACACAGACCATGGAATCAAATGCTGCTCAGGACACTTGGGGCAGAATGGAATGGCTTGTTTTCCCCCAGGCTACAATGGGCCCGTGCTGACAGGTATAACTCGGCAGATACACCCAGTGAGAAGATGAGGGGAGCGACACTTTTGTGATAATGGTCACACTGGAAATGTACACTGAGAACTAAAAAGTGTGTTGTAACTACTCAGGCCAGGCATGAAGATAGATGGCTAGATTTGTGCAGGAAAACTGCAAAACAATGACCCCCATTGGACATCTGAATTGAAAGGACTTCACCTAAACCAGTGCAGCCTGGGGGAGTCACTGCTGCAGAAACTTGGCTGTAAATTCTCAGGCTAGGACCGCAAATAAATCTGTGTAAGTGATTAGACAGCAGCGTACACACCTGACGGCAAGAGCTCCTACGTCAGAGAGCACCTGGGCAGGGATACTGGTATCCGCTGCATAGAGGTACTGCAGAAACGCATGGGCTGCCTCGACTGTCACTTCACTCAGCAGCACTCGACGGGTCCGCAAATTCCCATCCTCCTCCACTAAGAAACCTTCCCTGTGAACCTGAGAGTGAAAAGAAACAAACAGCCAAAGCAGGGTCATTTGTCAGCAAGAGAGGGGCGCAGGGGGATCAGCCCCAGAATGCCCACACAGAGCAGATATTTCATCCGCCAAATCCTTAGCTGGACTTTGGCAGTAGCCAGTACCTGAGGCTTCAGAGGAAAACTAAAAAAGTCAAATATGCAATGCTCTTTATGGGGGTGGGGGCATGTTCCTCCTGATCCTACAAAGATCACCTTATACCCGGAAGTATAACGTCTGATCCTTCTGTATAACTGCCACACATCAGTAATAACCTTAGCCAGCCCATTTCTAAATCCAGTACCTTCTAGAGCAGTGAACTGTATGCTGGGTAAAGAAAAGTTTACTTGGACTGGTTCTAAATTTACCAATCATGGATTGCATTGAGTGGCTTCCTGCTTTCCTGTTATGGGACAGCATAGAAAGGTGGGACGGATCAGCTTTTCCCATATCCTTCGCAACCTGAAATCATACTCGCTGCACCTACATGGATCCATCTTGCTCCCTACTCTTGCTGGGATGCTTCCACCCTTGTCCATCCATAGCATCTACTGCAGGATCTGAGATTGTCTCTTATGGTACTGAATGTCATCCAAAGGCTACATCTAACACTTGGGGTGAGGGCTGTGATTCACAGCTTGTGTGGAAATACTCACCCTAGCTCTTATTAAGCTAGTGTGCTAAAATCGTACTGTAGCCGCATTAGTAAGGGTAGCAGTGAGTGGCAGCATGGGCTAAATGCCCGAGTACAAACCCACTCAGACCCCACAGACATGTACTCTTGGCTACTAGCCGCACTGCTGCTCACCACTGCCCATGGTACTATGGCTACTTTACTATATTTAGCGTGCTAGCTCCACAAGAGCAAGCATGAGTTTGCCTACGCAAGCTGGGAATCAATCCCCCAGCTCCAAGCGTAGATGTAGCCAAACAGAAAAAACAGGCTTCCAGTTGCTTCTGATTCCTTTCAACTCCTGGTGGCTCCAGGTCTCTGAAAATGGCGAGACGTGGCTCTAACACTCTGCTGGGCAACAGAGAGACTAAATGGAGACCACCACACCGCAGAAAAGGGAAAAGATCCACACAGAAGGGATTCAACGTATCACGTAGGGGCCGGATCCTACAACCATTATGCACGTAAGTAGCTCCTATGCATGCAAGTAGTCAATGAGGACTACTCAGGTAAGAAAGGGTTGCAGGATTGGGCTATGGGTCAGTAATGCTGGGAGTGTATCTAAACCACCTTGCATGGGGCTAAACCATGACCTCAGCCTCCTAACTCCATTTACAAAGGGGTCTCAGGGCGTACAGGCGCCTTTGAGTTAACAGCATTTAAGGAAACTCAAAATGTGTTCAGATGCTGGTGGCTGCTCTTTGTGCTACGACCAGGGTTCAGATCCTAGACTCAGGGCCCGTCGTGTTACGCTGGCGAGATACTACTGAGGATGTACTGTGGGCTGCTTGACTGCACACGCTGCTGGGGAGCATGAGAAGCATTTCACTGTCCTCGGTGAGCAACTCTGTTCAGCATGGTTAGCTCACTAGCAATGTGGGAGGAGAGGCCTTGTAAGGGAAATAGTTTCTACTCTGGGGGGAGGGGTGGAGACAGACCCTCATAAAGGTCACGCACAGGCATAGCTAGACTCTCCATGGCCTCCTCCCTGGATTCCACGTGTCACTCAAGCTCAGCTCTAGGAGAAGGGCAGGACACACTAGCCTAGGCTTATGTGGGGTGGGAGGCTATGGAAATCCAGAGGGCAAACATATAGTTACATAGATACCCACCCATATAAACTGCTGGCAGATTGCTGGGCGTACCCTCCCACTTACTCCTGCAAGCAAACTGTCACTCACTCTCTACGACAACACCACAGGACTCTTGCTACCTGCCTGCGTGGAGGGGCGGGTAGCTGCAAATCACAGCTGGGTCAGAAGTGCCTTCTGCACCATGCTTTAGCACCTGCTCCTGACTCTGAAGCAGTGCTGCCTGAAGAGACTGGAGCCAATCTCCTCCTAGTTAGGAGGAGAGTACCGCATGGCAGCTGTGCCCAAAGGCAGCAGCACTGCCAGAAGAAAGAGGAAGGCAGGACACCAAGCAAATACAAAAGCAAACACATCCAGCCATACTTACGACATCAGTCAGCTGTGGGCACCGTGCATAAAGCACAAACATATGGGCATAAAGGACTTCTCCACTGTCTACCTGGAACTGCACGTCACTTAGATGCGGGTTGTTGACCATTCCACTGAAATCGGCAGCCAGCGACCTGAGTGAGGACTAGAACAAAGAAGGAAGGAGAGAGAAACACACAGGTGCAGCTTGTAATTCATTTCCCTGACAAAGGCATAGGCGATAACCTAATTTGGCAGTGCTGCTGTACTCTGGGCCCAGGTTTGGATGGATTTAGCTTTCCCCCTTGTGACAATTCATGTCCTCAATTAAACTGCACTTCTAAGCCAACAATAATGAATTTGAGAAGCAACTAGTATCAAGCTTTCCCTTTGGAGTTACTGCCTTGCAGCTGGAGTCATGCTTCTCTGCTGAGCTCTGTTACACTGCTTGTTCTGGCAGACAGGACAGTTTTAGTCAGACGTCAGTTTAACCGGCCTTAAACACACTGGGCCAAATTCTCTGCAGGCATAGCTGCAAACAGCTCCATTTACTCCAGCAGAGAACTGGACCCATGGGCTGACTGCACTGTGGGTAAACAGTCCTCACTGGAATGTACTCAGCTTCTCAGCCAAACTTGGGAGGTGAGGCAGTAGCAGATTTCTGAAATTGTTCTGACTGGTACCACAGCTAGAAACACTGCAGGATTAGAAGTGAAGTCATCCCATGAGGTGCGCCTAGCCCCAATCAATGCAACAAGCATATCAATACAGGGCCTTTCCAAGTGACATCAACATGCTAATCTATAGCACTCTTCTGCTTGCAGTGTCTCCCTGGAATTATTTTAACTGAATGCATAACAACAGGAAAGGGCACAAAAGAAAGTGGAAGACTCAGGGACTGCATCATGGGATACAGAGCCTTTGACATAATAATCAAAATGCTGACAAAGGAGGTGCTGTTGTCATCATGAATAAGTTGGAATATGAACAAGAGGCTGCTAAACAGCTCTCTAACTCCACATTCTACAAGCCATTATCCTCTGATCCCACTGAGAATTACCAAAAGAAACTACACCATGTGCTCAAGAAACTCCCTGAAAGAGCATAGGAACAGATCTATACAGACACATGCCTAGAACCCCGACCAGGGACATATATTTACTACCCAAGATCCACAAACCTGGAAATCCTGGACGCCCCACCGTCTCAGGCACTGGCACCCTAACAGCAGGATTGTCTGGCTATGTGGACTCTCTCCTCAGGCCCTACACTACCAGCACTCCCAACTATCTTTGAGACACCACTGATTGCCTGAGGAAACTACAATCCATTGGTGATCTCCCAGAAAACACCATCCTGGCCACTATGGATGTAGAAGCCACCTACACCAACATTCTACACAAAGATGGACTACAAGCCATCAAGAACAGTATCCCTGACACTGTCACGGCAAACCTGGTGGTTGAAGTTTGAGAGTTTGTCCTCACTCACAACTATTTCACATTTGGACACAATATATACCTTCAAGTCAGCGGAACTGCTATGGGTACCCGCATGGCCCCACACTATGCCAACATTTTTATGGCTGACTTAGAACAACGCTTCCTTAACTCTCGTCTCCTAATGCCCCTACTCTACTTGCGCTACATTGATGACATCTTCATCATTTGGACCCATGGGAAAGAAGCCCTTAAGGAATTCCACCATGATTTCAACCATTTCCATCCCACCATCAACCTCAGCCTAGACCAATCCACACAAGTGGTCCATTCTCTTGACACAACTGTGCTAATAAATGATTATTACCACACACCACACAGCAAAAACACTAACCCAGGTACCTATCCTTGCAACAAAGCCCGATGCCAACTCTGCCCACATATCCATTCAACTGACACCATCAAAGGACCTAATCACATCAGCCACACCATCAGAGGCTCATTCACCTGCACATCGACCAATCTGATATATGCCATCATGTGCCAGCAATGCCCCTCTGCTATGTACACACCACCCTATACCGGAAACCTACTCACCGCTATACTTACCTACATGCCTCCAGCTTCCATCCAGGCCACACCACTCAATCCATTGTCTACAGCCAAGCTCTAAGATACAACCGCATTTGCTCCAATCCCTCAGAGACAAACACCTACAAGATCTCTACCAAGCATTCTTAAAACTACAATACCCACCTGGGGAAGTGAATAAACAGATTGACAGAGCCAGACGAGTACCCAGAAGCCACCTACTACAGGACATGCCCAAAACAACACCATTAGCCATTACCTTCAGCCCCCAACTTAAACCTCTCCAAAGCATCATCAAAGACCTATAACCTATCCTGAAAGATGATTCCTCTCTCTCACAGATCTTAGGAGACAGACTAGTCCTCACTTACAGACAGCCTCCCAACCTGAAACAAATACTCACCGGCAACCACACATCAAAAACACTAACCCAGGTACCTATCCTTGCAACAAAGCCCGATGCCAACTCTGTCCACATATCCATTCAACTGACACCATGATAGGACCTAATCACATCAGTCACACCATCAGAGGCTCATTCACCTGCACATCGACCAATGCGATATATGCCATCATGTGCCAGCAATGCCCCTCTACTATGTACATTGGCCAAACCAGACAGTCTCTATGCAAAAGAATAAATGGACACAAAATTGACTCAGGAATCATAACATTCAAAAACCAGTAGGAGAACACTTCAATCTCACTGGCCAGTCTATTAAAGACTTAAAGGTGTTAATTTTAAAACAGAAAAAATTCCAAAACAGACTCCGAGAAGCTGATGAATTGGAATTAATTTGCAAATTGGACACTGTCAACCAAGGATTAAACAGGGACTACGAGTGGCTTTGTCATTATACTAATTGATTGCATTTTCCTAGTTTAGTCTCTTTTACAGATTCTAATCAACTGTCAGACATAGATAAAACACAGTGTAAATTTTCACTACAAAAGGTTTTTCTTCTCCTGCTGACAATGGCCCATCCAAATTTAACAGCCTCTTAGAATTGGTATGGTAATTTACTACTTTTTTTTGCTTTCTGTGTGTATAAATGCATCTTCCTTCTGTTTGTTCCATTCTGTGCATCCAATGAAGTGGGATACAGACCACGAAAGCTTATGCTCAAATAAACTGGTTAGTCTCTAAGGTGCTCCAAGTATTCCTCGTTTTCTTTTCTTCGCTAGTTCACTGTAGTCTGGCTCACACTAATAATACCTGAGCGATGTTGCCATCTAACTGGATGTTCCATGGCTCGTGTTCTCATTCCGTTTCCCCATGGACAGGTATGCTGGGTGGGATTTTCAAAAGTGCTTAAGTGACCACAGGAGTCTGTCCAGTCACTCAGGCACTTCTGAAAATCCTACTCACTCGTCATAAAACACACTTCTACTATTAGCAGAAATAGGCCCCTCACTGGCAGGCTCAAGAGGAGAACCATGGAGACTGAGCTCCTTCACATGGTTAGTGATGGTGCCCCTGGATCAGGACTGGGGCATACTGCCAGGACATCACGTGAGGGGAACTTGCCCTGCTACCTCCTGCGTTGCACCTGTTCTGAGGCTAGAGAATTTCAGTACCCAGGCTGCCAAACCAGTGCTTTTCACCAGCATGAAATTCAAAGGAAAAGAAAACAGCGTACGGTCCATTTCTCATAGACTATCAGGGTTGGAAGGGACCTCAGGAGATCATCTAGTCCAACCCCCCGCTCAAAGCAGGACCAATCCCCAATTAAATCATCCAACAGAGTTTTGCCCCATATCCCTAAATGGCCCCCTCAAGGACTGACTTCATAACCCTGGGTTTAGCAGGCCAATGCTCAAACGACTGAGCTATCCCTCCCCGCCTTGGGAGCTGCCCCAGACAGTCATATCTTTAAGACAATTGGAGCCATCTAGTCTGTTATCTGGTCATCAGACATGCCTGTTCTTTGAAGGAAAGTGAAAATCCACATCTTGACAGTTGTACACTGGAGGGGCTTCCCTCACCCAGCTGGGAATCAGCTCATACTTGAAGCACTGGTCACAGACCTACTACATTTTTAACCTTTAGTAGCTTGAGGAACTGCCAATGTTATTCCTATAGACATTTGCACGAGATGCCGCTCCATCTGGAACAACACAGCTCTTTATTTTAGCAGGTTTCTGTATTCTGCAGAGGACAGTGGAAACCAACATTTGATTCGACACAGTACGTGTTCAGGGGTGGCCGACACTCCATAGTACTGAACTGTCTTTCTGGACTTGCTAGGTGGGCTGGAGAAGGCTTTGTGTGTCTGGGCAGCAATATGGAGTCATTCTCCAAGGGGAAGACAGGAAGCAGAGGCTGGAAACCAATCAGATGTTTCTCGCTGTCTATTCTTGGCAAGATGTTCCCTTACAATGCCACCAAACCAAACACACTGGTGCCACATTCTGGGCAGGGAGCCAACATCAGCTTTCCTACTGCAGCTAAAATCATGGATGAGGAAAAGGGAAATGAATTCAAACTAGAAACCTTCTCCTGGCTGTACAGTAGCCTGGGCAAAGTGAGTGCTGGGTCTCAGTCCAGTTCTGAGTGGACAGCAATTCACATCACAGAACCCGCTCACTGCTCCTGGCAGCCTCAGCAGCAAGGCCAAGTTCTGCAATATGCCACAGAACTGAACTTCCTCATAAAAGAGAAAAGACTCCAGCATGAGGCACAGAGCAGTGCGAGGAAGCCTGTGCTCCTCTGTCTTTGCTCTATTTCCGGTCACACAGAGACCTGAATCTTCAAGGATTGTTTGATCGCCTCAAAGGATCACAATCTGAGACTGGAACTTCTGCTGGAGTTTCTGCAGCAAGAACCTCAGGCTGAAAAGTGGGGCTCCCATATCCCCAACAGAGCTTACCACTGACCTCTAAAAGACTGGATTCCTTTCAGAAGTCTCTTAATGCTATCAGTTAAAAACATCCTCCTCAAGGATTCAAAAATATATCTGGCCTGAAAATCCACAAGGCGCCATGACATGTGCACCAGATAAATAAAGGATAACAAATTTTCACCGCATACCGTGGATGATCTTGATAACAACGATGGGAATTAGAAACCTCTACAAAATTATACATATACTGCAAATGTAGAAACTTGAGAATGATTCTGCAGGGCAAGGTCCCTGCATCTGGGGTTAAATGTGATCGATGAAGTATTACAGGCTTGATGGGAAACCCTCTGGGGATTGCATGCCACATGGCATTGCATTTGCTCACCATGTGAGTGCAGAATCTGGCAGGATGCAGCTCTCAAAGGACACTTCAACCCATCAGCTATCTTCTTTGAAATGTGTTCACCTATGGACTGAGGGTACCATGGAAAGATTTTCTTGGCAAGTAATAATAGTGCTGAGCTCTTACAAAGTGCTTCTCATCCATAGATCTCCCAGAATTCCATCTCATCTGCAAGCTTCTTATGCCAGATGGCATGAGTTCAGTATAAATCAGTATGACTCTGCAGGAACCCATCTCTTTATTTTTATTTATATAACTAGGTGCTGGACAGACAGGTAAGACGACATGGTTTCTTGCCCTGAAACACTTAGGAACTAAGTGCATTACCTCCTGTACACAAGCCACTTGTCTTTACACAAATCACCTGGATATTTGTCTAATGTTCTCTTAGTTTAGATCTTTCAATTTCCCTGTAGGACAAGGTCTTGGTCACATACACAGGCCTCTTTGTGGGTATTAGTGAGACACTAGGTGTGTTGACGTCAGCTGCCTTTTCTGATGATCCCTACCACAGAAGGATGGGACCTCTTCCTTTTCTACAGATAGGGATGGAAAGTATTGTGTGTCACTCTTTAGGTATGTCTGCTCTTACACGAAACAACATGCCCCCTTCAACCCCTGAAATACACAACAGTAAAAGTACAAAAAAATAAGGAGAACTAAACAAGGGTCTGTCCTTACTGTGTGAAGGCTGCTGCTCTGGCACATCTTCACCTTGGATGGAGGGACGAAGCCACTAAGTGGAATGTCGCTGGCCACTGATTCTCCCCCTCAAAGAAGAAAATACAAATCAAAACTCAAAACACAACCTCTGTGCGAGACAAGCTGCAAAGTAAACATTCCTAATGGCACCTGTGCTTGGACAGATACCCCAAACTTGTGATTTCCCCCACTCACATATGAACTAGTCCTGACATGTTAGCCTCCCTCTCCCCTGCTTAACAGGGAGCCTCCGGGCTGGGCTGCTGATGTCTGAATCCCATTCAGTTCTGGGCAGCACCTACTAGCCCCTAGCCCAGGCCTGCAAAATATGCGGCCTGGGGGCCACATGCGGCCCGCACGGGCTCACTGTGCAGCCCACGGGGGGTGAGTAGGGGTGGGGCAAGCCAAGCGGTGGGGTGGGGGGAAGTGGAGGGGGGCAGGGCGAGGGTGGGGCCTTTTGGCCCGCAGCTGGTTTTTTGTGGTAATATGGCCCTCGCTGCTTTCCGAGTTGTGCAGGCCTGCCCTAGCCTCTGTTTGTCAGAGGGTGGTGATGGGTGGCAGGAGAAAGATCACTTGATCATTACCTGTTAGATTCACTCACTCTGAGGCACCTGGCATTGGCCACTGTCGGTAGACAGGATATTGACTTGGATGGACTTTTGGTCTGAACCAGTATGGCCTTTCTTATGTTCTTACCTACCATGGATCCTGGGCAAATTTGAGACTGGGGTTTCAAAGTGTGGTGTGCAGAACTCAGTGGGGAGTGGCGGAAGAAACCTATGTCTGGAAAAACTGGTGCAATTGCATTAGCTTCTATTTAGTGCCTTTCATCTCAGAGGGTTCAAACCAAAATACATATATGCATGAGAATTATTTCAATCACTAGCAAAGTTATGTCCCCTCCAAAATGGACCATGGCTGTAGTTTAACATGCCCAGCAGCGCTACACAATAGGAAGTGAGGAATACTACACCTAATTGAAAATGCAGAGAGATGGCACAATTTATGAACTGAGTTCTCCTTTGTAAGGACACAGGAAATACATAATATACCCACTCTTGACAAGTGGCCAGGTCCACAGTTTTAAAGGGCCACTGTCAACTTGAAAATCATTTCACCCTCTGAAAATCTGGCATCTGCTGTTGTTCTAAGTAAACTTTAGGGGACTATAAATGTGAGATTAGAGAGAAATAAATATTCTGTTTTCTGTTTACAAACGTTCTTACTTTGAATATTTGGCAACCCTTGTGTATGGTCAGCCTCACTATTTTGCTGTTGGTCAGCTGCAATTCCTGGCTCACATTCCAGCATTACATCACTATTGTGCTCTGCTCTGGGAGAAGCTTAGGCCTGGTCTACAGTGGGGGGGGTTGTCGACCTAAGATACACAATTTCAGCTACGTGAATAACGTAGCAGAAGTTGGTGCATCTTTGGCCGACTTACCTGCTGTCCTCACGGCGGCAGCGGGCTCTCGACTTCAGCTTGTGCCTCTTGGCAAGCTGGAGTTCTGGAGTTGACGGGAGCACCTTTGGCGATTGATTTATCGCATCTTGACAAGACATGATAAATCGATCGCCAATAGATTGATCACTATCTGCTGATCTGGCGGGCAGTGAAGACATACTCTTAAACACATCACAGCCTTCCCTGGACTCTGGAAGAGTGTGTTACCAGTGACTGCCAACAGACATGAACAGGGAGCAGGGAGGGGTGCGTATGGAAAAAAAGGGGGGAGGTAAAGAGGGTGGGGCCAGGTATTTTTAGCATTGCTCTTTGAAGTGTCCAAAAGACACTCCTGGGAATCAGCTGAAGAGCAGATAAACATTGATACAGCTTTTTAAGGAATTGTAAAAATAAAATTCAGGACATAATAGGTGCTCCGCCCAAACTGGGATGTATGAAAAATTAGTCAGTTAAACAACTGTCAAGTTGACAGTCCCGCAGGCTGGCACCTGCTGCAGAACAGTGCCCCAGATTCCATGCTTGGTGCATTCATGAGTCTGTGGGAAAAGTGCCACCTACTGAATCAGCTTTATTACTTCCTGCAGCCTCTGGTCGAGCCTCTGCTATGCAAGTATTGACCAGGCGCAGTTCTGCTTAGCTGATGTGATTTGAAGGGATCAGTTCATAGGCTGCCACAACTTACTCAGTTGCTTCACTGCCCTGGTGCAGTCAAAGTCAATGTTCCACTGCGTGAGAGTAAGTCCTTCCCCAGCCAGCTCCACCAGGTCCTTCAGAGTCTGAACATCCTTCTGGCTGTAAGTCAGAAACTGCTGCTCTCCATCAGGGTCTGCCTGGGGATCATCAGAAGTTCTGTGTCCAAGTCCCACAGAAGCAGGATCTGGATGGCTGCTGCTGGTCTGTAACTGCTGAGACAGTTAAGAATCAGAGGGGTAGCCGTGTTAGTCTGGAACTGCAGAAGTGACAGAGTCCTGTGGCACCTGCGCATCCGATGAAGTGGGTATTAGCCCACGAAAGCTTACGCTTTAATACTTGTAGTTAGTCTTTAAGGTGCCACAGGACTCTCTGTCACTGCTGAGACAGTTGTGGTTGGCCAGATCTCACTGCTGGCAAAATAGTCTCTGACTTCTAACAGGCACAGAGAGACAGAAAGAATTAGTTCTTATTTTGTGTGTTCATACAGCTTTGGAATCACTCAGTGGCTGGACTACACTCTAGTTCACAGTTTTAAAGCCCTAGTGTAAAGGTTACATGGTTTCCAGAACATTCCCCAGATGCTGTTGCTACCTACTGAGGCAAATCTCCCTTGCATATGGAGAGGTCTATGGAGATGAGAGAGCTCAAAGCACCCTCAGAAGCAAACTGACTGCAATGGAGAATGTGAGAAGAGGGGTTTCCCTGGCAGTGTATCTGTGTGACAGCAGCTGCCAACCAAAGAGGATGGATGGTGGAAGAAGTCCCGCTCTAACAGCTGAACATTTCATTATGGCTGGAGCTCATGGCGACAGCTATGGCTAAGGCAGCCAACAGCTCCATTCTGAAGGGTCTTTTTGCAGTTACTTACAACTTTTACCTTCTGGGCTGAAATTTTCCAGGTCTGGTCTCTGCTTTAGTTTTTGTGGTGTTTGGGTCCCTGCCCCCCTGCTATTTCAATAAAAATGGCTCAGCCATTTCTGCGAATGAAAATTATGAGGGGAAAATACACTCTTGCCATTATTTCAAATGTTTTGCAACCGGTTTTCGAACAGCTCTGGTGCCTCATCATTAGAAACTTGAAATCTGGCACCAAAGTAGCTCTTAGGTCATTTGCAGGCCTTTGAGTCACCAACTGAAAATCTGCTGGGATTTAACCAAGTTACGAGAGTTTAAACAAGGTACCTCCACGTGCACACCACATTTCTTGTTTTTTTAAAAAATGTCCAACTATTCTTCTGGTGTCCATGAATAAGTAAGGAAGCAAAGTGAAATTTTCCCTCTTGGAAGGTGTGTGTGAAAAAAGACAGAACTCTGAAGGAGTCCTATCAATGTTTAAACTGAATGAAGTGCAATGAAAGAGGCGGGAGATCTGTGAAAAAAACAGTCTGTGATTGTGTAATTAAAGAGTGTACCATAAAGCATATGCACAAGGGGGCAGAGTTAAGTTTGCATGAGCAACCTCAGATTTGGCAAAGCCTGATGTTTGAACACTTCACTTTGCAACCTCAATTTACTTGGCCCATACTCTTTGTATGGAATACTAACAAATGTCCTCAAATCACTTAATTCCTATCTAGTCAAGTACTGTATATGGACTAGGAAACAGATATAGAAGACGATGAGCATGCCCGAGCCAATCAAAGAACCAGAAACTCGCTGGACCTCAGCAATGCAAGAGGCAAGCATACACCTAAACTGGGGACAAAATTACTTGGTAAGATTTCCTTATCTAATTACCCTCTATTGCTGCACAGCTGCTTTTTCTGAAATGTAAAAGAAAAAGACTCTAAACAGAGCAGTAAGTGCCTTTGCCTTCAGTTCTAAAAGCAGATGTACACAGTCAGATCACATGAGGGCAGTGGTGCAACTGGGAGGGTCATCACACAGTGCCAATGACTGTGCAGATCACGAAGGCAGCAGGGCCAAAGAGCAAAGGAGCACAACTGCAAGTATGAAAGCAAGATGGTGGCAGGGACAAGCCACTGGTGAGAATAAGTAGTAGAGGAAAGAACAGAAGGACTCCTCACCTGCACAGGTGTCCAAGGTAAAATAGGAGGGGTTAATCCCACTACATAGAAGGACTCTGGGATACAGCGTCCTGTCAAAGTACTATACTCCCACAAAATGCAATGCTGGTCTTTGGGCAAAGATAGAAGCCAGGCTGCTTTCCCAGGCTCCTCCTCCAAAATCCTGCTGGTAGGGAGAGGAGGAGTGCAAGGGAACTCCACCTCCTCTGTTAGTAGCATGGCCACCCGGTTTTGGATCCGTTTCTGGGCTGTCTCTGGATCTTGAAGTAACAATGGCGGCGGCGTGAGGGGGATGTTCTTACGCCTTTTTTTCTCTATAAAAAAAAAAGTATATAATAGAACATACAGGGTGCAGGAGCACAACATACAAGCTCTTCTGAGAGCTGACGACAGGGTACCTGAAGTGCAGCTCACATGCCAAAGGGGACTTTCAGAGCTCCACAACACCACCTGCAGCTGCCGTCATTTAGAAACGACTCCCTGAAACTACAGCTCCCACTATGCACTGCTCCACAATGAGAGCTGTAAACTTTGAGCTTCACTTTCATCATATGCAGTCTCTCTATTTTACTGAAGTTATGGGCATCTTCCAGGTTCATGGCAAGTTGCCATTGCAGCTTTTGGTTGCCTGTCCCTGCTGCAGGAAAACAGCACCGCACCTTGTAGCAACTGTCAGTGTCTCTTTGTGACTTCTGATGCCCAACAGCAGGTTCCCAGCTCCACACAACTGCCATTCAGCAATCTCTGTGCCTTACTGGCTTGCCTTTGCTACTGCAAGGCTCTTCTGCATTCCCCAACGCAGCTCTGAGCTCAGTAACTGGAGCCTTGGCAGGAGGATGCTAAGGAAAATTTGAGTACACTCCTGAAGAGTGTGTTCACCCTCCTTACCATTTCCCAGTCAACTGGCTTTCTTTCAAAATCTTTACTGTGTGCTGCATAAACAAGGCATGCAACTACTACTATCCATTCCCCATCACGTGTCTATCACACCTGGGGCACAGGAAGGGTTGGGTGAGCAGTGTGATTCAGGTTGGATGATACCGAGTAATGCAGAGTACGTGGCAGTGGAAAAATGGAGTGACCCCTTAGCTGTTCATTTCTACTCTGTACAAAAAAAACCACTGCAATTTCAAAACTCCCAACAACAGAAAAAGTGTAAGACTACAAAGGAAAAACAACGAAGCATCCTTGTGGCACCTTAGAGGCTAACAAATTTATTTGGGCATAAGCTTTCGTGTGCTAGAATCCACTTCATCAGATGCATGGAGCAGGTATAGATACATGAAAGGATGGGAGTTGCCTTACCAAATGAGAGGTCAGTCTAACAAGACAATTCAATTAACAGCAGGATACCAAAGGAGGAAAAATAACTTCTGAAGTAGTAACGAGAATGGCTCATTTCAGACAGTTGACAAGAGGTCTGAGTAACAGTGGGGAAGTTAGTATTGGGGAAATTAGGTTTAGGTTTTGTAATGATCCAGTCACTCCCAGTCTTTATTCAGGCCTAATCTGACGGTATCATTTGCGAATAAATTCCGGTTCTGCAATTTCAAGTTGGAGTCTGTTTTTGAAGTTTTTCTGTTGAAGAATTGCCACTTTTAGACCTATTATTGAGTGACCAGAGAGACTGAAGTGTTCTCCTACTGGTTTTTGAATGTTATGATTCCTGACGTTCTATTTGTGTCATTTATAATTTTGCATAGGGACTGTCCAGACTGGCCAATGTACATGGTACAGGGGCATTGCTGGCACATGATGGCATATATCACATTGGTAGATGTGCAGGTGAACAAGCCTCTGATGATGTGGCTGATGTGGTTAGATCCTATGATGACGTCCCTTGAATAGATACGTGGACAGAGTTTGCACCAGGGTTTGGTTCCTAGGTTGGTGTTTTTGTTGTGTGATGTGTAGTTGCTGGTGAGTATGTGCTTCAGGTTGGGGGGCTGTCTGTAAGTGAGGACATCCTGTAGGTGTTTCTCTCTGTCTGAGGGATCGGAGCAAATGTGATTGTATCTTAGAACTTGGCTGTAGACAATGGATCAAGTGTGTGCTGGATGAAAGCTGGAGGCATGTAGATAAGTATAGTGGTCAGTAGGTTTCTGTTATAGGGTGGTGTTTATGTTACCATGGCTTATTAGCCCTGTAGTGTCTAGGAACTGGACCTCTTGTGTGGACTAGTCCAGAATGAGGTAGATGGTGGGGTGGAAATTGTTGAAATCTTGGTGGATTCCTCAAAAGCTTCCTTCCCATGAGTGCAGATAATGAAGATGTCATCAATGTAGCACGAGTAGGGGCGTAAGGGGACAAGAGCTGAGGAAGCGTTGTTCTAAGTCAGCCATAAAAATGTTGGCATACTGTGGGGCCACGTGGATATCCATAGGAGTCCCGCTTCCTTGAAGGTATAAATTTTCCCCAAATCTGAAATAGTTGTGGGTGAGGATAAAGTGACAAGTGGGCTCTAGCCCACGAAAGCTTATGCTCAAATAAATTTGTTAGTCTCTAAGGTGCCACAAGGACTCCTCGTTGTTTTTGCTAATACAGACTAACTCGGCTATCACTCTGAAACCTAAGATTAGAAGGGGACTCTGCTGAAACTCACTGATACACAAAAAGTAGTTAAAAGAGATTTCTGGTTAGGAATTATATATTGCGTTAGAAACTGACACTTAAAATACAGACAGGGCTGTCAATCCAGGATATACTGTTACATTGCTCCTAAGACATTACCAGGCACTGACACTAAGACACTTCAGTACGTACCTGCTCCAGGCTTCCACTTGAGCGGCAAAGCATGCTCCAGTTCAATGCCTGTTACCGATTTTGCTTGCTCCAAGAGGGATCGTGACATTGCCATGGCAACCAGAAGATCCTCATCTGTGGTCTCCACCTTGGACGTCTTCCGCTTTTTCTTTGACTCCTTCTCTTTGGAGGAGCCTTTTCGCTTTGATCTACTGAGCTGATTGCTGAAATGTAAGAATGCAGCATGACACACAAGTCAACTGCAACCGCATCAGAGATGAGGAGCACTCTACCTAAGTGATTAGAACAGCTGATGTGGAGGGTAGATTCTCATTTCCTGGTCAAGGGGAAACCATTCACAGTAAACTACTCCTGAACATAAGGAAGCACTTATCATCTGTGGACCCTTAGAGCAATGTGGAGACTGTCTTATTTGAAAGGTTAAGTGGCCCTGGTGCAGACTAGAAACCTGATATGGTTACTAACAGACTGATCTGCCCTTTTTAGGGACGATCATTAGGACTATCCCCTTAGAAAGAAAATCATCCAGTTAAACAATTAGATCAAAATGGGCAGGCATGGAAAAACCTCAATTTCACTATTTAGGAGGTCAATAGAAGGGCAGGGAGGACGCCATTGAAGCAAAACACACAAGTGTGTTACACAGAACCAGAAGCTGGCTGTGAGTGCTTCATAGCTGCTTCTGGAATCTTTTATTTGCAACTCTGCCTTTTTTGTCCCGTGTCCTTTAAAACCTGGTGCCAGAGAACAGCAAAACACAAGTCAAGGTAGGGCAATAATCCCAAACACCAAAAATTGCTCTGCCATTTCCCATGTGGCTGGGGGGACAGGAATCAGCTTCTCCCCAACCCAATGGAAATAATGGACTTTCCACGTATTGAATTTAGTAGTCAGCCAGTGTTTGCTTTGCTATAGAGACAATACTTGAGGCCACCAGCTCAGTAAAAAGTCCATTCCACCTAGCTCCGTTCTCAGAATAAATTTTTATACATCTGATTCTTATATGTATTCCCTCTTCCTGTCTAGGTACAAAATGTTCCTTAACTCCAGTCTATCTAAGAAACTCCAATGGACCATTCAGTTTAATTTTAATTTCAGAAGCTGGCTCCTGCCTGTGTCATAAACATACAGCTAAGGGTAGCATAAAATCCCTCCTTTACCTGTAAAGGGTTAAGAAGCTCAAATAACCTGGTTGGCCTGACCAAAAGGACCAATAAGGAAAGAAGATACTTTCACATCTGTGCGGGGAGGTTTGGTTTGTCTCTTTTTGTGCGTTTTCTCTGGGACAGAGAGGGACCAGGGCAGGAAAACACATATCCTAAAACCATACCTAAAACAAGCCTCTAAGATTACAAAAACTGTGAGTAAAGCAAGGAAATGTGTTAGATTATCTTTTGTTTTCGCTTGTGAATTTTCCCTATGGTAAGAGGGAGATTCATTCCTGGTGGTTGTTTTTTTTGTAACTTTGAAGCTAAGCCTAGAGGGGAATCCTCTGTGTTTTAAATCTTTTTATTACCTTGTAAATTTACCTTCCATCCTGATTTTACAGGTGTGATTCTTTTACTTTTTTAAAAATAAAATTCTTTTAAGAACCTGATTAATTTTCAGTGTCCTAAATACCCAGGGGTTTGCTCTGTGCTCACCTGTACCAATTGAGGATATTATTCTCAAGTTTCCCCAGAAAAGGGGGTGAAAGGGCTTGGGGGAATATTTTGGGGAAATAGGAACTCCTAGTGGTCCTTTCCCTGAATCTTTGTCTAAATCACTTGATGGTGGCAGAAATACCATCCAAGGACAAGGAAAGGATTTGTGCCTTGGGGAAGTTTTAAGCTAAGTTGGTAGAAATAAGCTTTGGGGGTCTTTCATGTGGGTCCCCACATCTGTACCCCAGAATTTAGAGTGGGGAGGGAACCCTGACAGCCTGATTCTTCCTAGTTTCAGAGCCCTCACGGTGTGTGAGCTTACCTTGGCTTACAGACTAATGGAGCTAATGCTTCTCTCAATCAAAAGGATGCTACCAACATCGCTTATTTGCTGCAGCTTACCTGGGTGCTACAGGGAGCCCATTACTCAGGGCCAATGCCTGTGACTGCACTGCCTGGAGAAGCAACTGTGGAGGAACCTCCATCTTGACAGCGCAACTCTTCAGGTGACTGGCTCGGCTTTTGGACGTATGGAACTGCTTCCCACAGATGGGACACTCTGGGATCTGTGGGTTGCTGGAAGAGGGCGCCTGTGACTTCTCCATCTCATCCAGACACCTGCGGGAAAACAGCAGGGTTTGCTCTTAAAGGTGTTTTAAACTCTGCTCATACTAACACTTTTAAACCACATTAAAGGAGATCTGGAGTGATCAGCTCTACTGCCTAAAACAACCAAAATAACGTTCCCTAAAGAAGTGTGTGTTACATATTATACACTGTTACCTAGCAGTTCTTAGGGAATCAGGGCGCAGTTTCCAGCCTGTTTGACCCATGAAAGACTTCCTCCTCCTCCCAGCAACCTCTCCTTGAACCAAAACTGATCAGAAGCAAGACTTACAAAAAGCAATGAAAAGACAGTAGGAAACACACCTAAACCCCTGGGACAAGGGTGACAGAATTAAGGAAACTCCCCTAGCCTCACCTGCATCAAAGATGGGACAGGGAGGCATCTCCATTAGCATACAGAATAGAGAACAGAGATTCCAAGGCAAGAACTGCACTGAACTATGGGACCAGAAAAGCAGGAAGCACTGCATGATGGGGAATCTCTGCTCCAGATGTTAATGAACCCAAACCTGCACACACCCAGCTCAGGAGCCATCAGACCAATTCTAGTAATGAATCTTTTATTGGTATCCAAAATATGAAGCTGTCTAATTGCATTGTGAGCTCCCTCAAAGGAACACCACCCATAGCCAGGAATAATCAGTTCCTGTTGTCTAGCCTGAACAAAACAACATTGGTGTATGGCGCCCTTGAGCTATCAGTTTATCCACAAACAAATCTAATGTTCTCCCTTGAATCATTGTTCTTTCCCTACAAAAACCCCTACCCATGCTCAAGTAAATGCTCTGATGCCCAGATTCCAAACCTGCATCAGTTCCATTGGGACTTCGTCTTCTCCTGACTGTTCGTGCTGGGGACTCTACCTGTCCCCAGCACTCTGGAACCTCAGCTACCACCATCACCTGGAAACCCCAATCAATTCAAGCCTCACTGAGTGGTGAGAACCCACCTCCCTCTCTCTCTAGGTATCATCTTCTGACCCTGACTTGTGTGATCAGTTATAGTTTTCTAAACCTGACTTAAATTTGATTGTAAATGTTAGATTTAATATTATAACTGTTTTGTTTGTTTGGCTCCCCTTGTATAGTTATTACCTGGCAATAAATAACCTTCATGTTTCAGTTGGTTGTTTCTCTCTCTCTCTCTCCCCTCCCCCTGCCTCATGTGTGTTTTTTGGCTTTCCCATTCGTTCTGCAGCAATGCTCCTTGTAACTAAGCTAAAGATCCCTGCAGCGCCCCAAAATCCTGAGGGGTTTGCTCATCAAGTGGGTTACTGCTAGAACAACTGCAACGTGAAAGTGGGGACAGGATCGTCCTGAACCTGGGACATACAAGGGTGGCAGCTTGGAAGTGCTGAGCCCAGGGACATACATGGGTGGCATATTGAAAGTGCTGCTTGACCCAGCCTGCTCAGGTGTACTCTATTTCGGTGCGGTGCCCATGGCATATGAGGATGACAGCTTGGAGGTGCTGTTCGACCCAGCCTGCTGAGGCCAAGGGACTACGACGGTGACAGCTTGGAAATGCTGCAGGACGAAGACTACTTTGTGGGCTGGAGCTGGCAGCACTCAAACTTGGACTGTCAAACACATGCCTTCATAGACCATCACTTACTTACTAGCTATGCAGTCTTCATTAACGCACCCCACTGAGGTTTACACTGAAAGATGCCGACTGGGAGAGTAGCAGAAAACTTGGCCTCATCACACACTCCAGGGAGAGCCAAGGGACAAAGAACTGACTCGCTGCTGTGACCCTCACAACAGGTTCAATTTACTTACATCTTCAATGTTAACATTACCGTGACAGCCTCAGCTTTTAGCCTTTTCTACAGTAGCTAGGCTGACCGAGTCTTTATCTAGGAGGCCAGGGGAGAGAGGGCGATTATAACCACTGGCCTTTCACCTGTTAACGTGCTGCTCCCGTCGCGTTGCATTCATGGCTGAAAGGTCCTTCTGACAGATCTGACAAAAAAATAAGCCTGCCTCTTCCAGACTTCCAGGTACTTCTTTGAGCTCTTCCTGGAGGGCCACTGCAAGAGCAACATCTGGCTCCTTCGCAAGCAGATTTGGAGTCGTCACTACGGTGAAGGAAAGATCTTCTCAGAGACAGCACTAAGCATTGAACTGGATACTTAAAAATAAAACGTGAACTTTCTCTAGCCCCTTTCATTCTAAAGGATCTCGAAGTGCATTGCAAACTATACACACAGCATCAATGAAATGCAGCCACTTCTGGGGTGGATGGTGGCAATCGGCACACCACCACACAATACAGCAGAGGAGAGAAGTGGTGTAAGTTGGGCGGTCCAGTACAGTCTGCCAGTAAGATATTTATACCTGGTAAGCTGTACCGGAAAGACAGAGAAGGAGCAGAAAGTGGGGCTGCTCCTCCGGTGTGGCTGTACCATCCCCACCTGTAACACCATCCATTCCACGCACCTTCGTCTAGCATTTCCTGTGTGGGGTCTGTAGGCAGCATTGCCAGAAGGCAGGGCTGGGGGTGGTACCAGTACAGCAAAGCCAGAGGACCTGCTGGTGTGGAGCCCATGTTCTGCTTCTTTCGCCCTTGTGATTCTGGAGAGCTCTGCAGTTCTCCATCTGCTGCGTCGCAGACTTCTGAACAAAGCCCCTCCTCGCCCTCCCCAGGTAACGTGGGATGAATCATGGGGAGGGGTAAGGAGAGGGAGAGCACAGGGCCCTGGGCTGGGGGTGGGTCACATGGGGAGGTCACACATCCCTCCCTTTAGCTGGTGCAATGTACTGGTAAGAAATGAATTCTATTTGCACCACTGCAGGAGATGGAGAACTTTGGCTAGGGTCACTAATGCAAACCATGGCTCTTGTATGAAGGCCAAAGAGATTTCTAAATGTCCACACAGAGCCAAGATGACCTTAGTTTTCAAAGATTCTGTTTATCTACAATGATACTGACCTCCTTGATAAAGTGCTTTGAGATCTACTGATGGAAGCACTGTATAAGAGTTAGCTATTATCATTATTAATGGAAGGACACTGGAAGGACGAAAGAATGAACTGACCCTGTTGGGATTTAAACCCGTGCTTCCAAGAAATTTATTTCAAACAGGATGCTTAGATCACCATCCCCTCCAGGATCTAAAAGCCTGCTACAGACATTAACTAAGCCCCAGAACAGCCCTGTGAGGCAGGTATTGTTAGCCTCATTTTACAGATGAGGAAAGTGAGACAGAGAGAGATTAAGATCCAAGGCCACATAATGAGCCAGTGACAGAGCTGGGAATAAAATCCAGAAATCCTGAAGCTGACTCCCAGTCTGGCACTCTAACCACTAGACAACACCCCCTGTATATTTTGGTTAGCTTGCAAGAGACATATACCATTCCCTGGCTGGTTCTTCTCCTGGCTCACATCAGGGATGTTTCCATCGGTTACTGTCTCTGGCAAGCTGCTGCCCAGGGTGTGTTTCAGCTGTTTTGGTTCCACTCTCTTAAACTGCTGCATCCTCTCCAGCACCAGCTCTGCTACTCGCAGCCTGGTTCCTGAGATCTGGCGCATCTTTGCAGGGGATGAGGTGGAGGTTGCTGGTTCTGCAGCAGCAGCAAAAAACGATCTGCGCTTGTCACTGCCTGGTGGGGAAAAAAGCACAGTCCTAATAACTGTCCCATCTGAGGCTCTGCAAATCTGCATTAAACACCCAGCTAACAGGCCAGACGAGAGGGTTTCAGAGAAGCCTCCTCTTACAGCAGCCTGAGAGATTCTTGATTTTGCAGAATGCTGATTCTGAGTGGACTGGATGCATAATTTGCTTAGCTAGTGAGTTTCACCCCATCATAATAATCATACCTAGCTCTTGTACAGCACTTATCATTAGATCTCAAAGTGCTTTACAAAAGAGGTCAGTGTCTTCAACCTCATTTTACAGATGTGGAAACTGAGGCCCAGAGCTGTGACATGTCTGACCCCAGGTCATACAGCAGGTCAGTTGCACAGCCGGGAATGGAACCTAGATTTGCTCAATTCTAGACCATGTGTTATCCATTGGGCCACACCAACTCCCAACCAGCACTCTAGGATCTGACTTCCAACCTCTACCAATGATGGAGCCTGAGAGATGCTGAGCAATAGGAGTTAAGGGTTTCTGGAGAGGAGAAATAGGGAGCAGCAGGCACAAGGAGTTGCCAGGGCAACACTTTACTGCAGCCTTGGCTGCTTTGGGGAACCCTCCCTTCTCTGTTCTTCACATGATCAAGGGAGATCTCTCTTATCTGACAGCAGTGTTGAGGAACAATCAAGGGTGTCAGTCTAACGAGTTGAATATTCTCTAATGCTCTGTCTAATGGTATGGGTGAGCAAAATGCACCCCCGGTGCCATCCGAACTGCCTGGTATCCCTCTCTGGGTGGAGTTTAGAAAAGTTCCACTGAACATGAGAATCCTTCCAGCCTCAGGCTATTTTCCATTAGAAATATTTCAGAGTGAGGGAAGGAAACGGGGGCTGGAGATGTTACCTGCCAGGCTGTTCTGGTTATAGTTTGGTGCCGTAGCATCCATATGAATGGCAGAAGGAGGGTCTCCATTTCCATCTCCCAGTGGAGGCCCATCATTTCCACCTCCCAGTGGAGGCCCATCATTTCCACAGGCTGTAGCTTTACTTTCTGGTTCATGTCCCAATGCCTGCTCATTGGGGTCCATGCACTTTGGCCAGCCCACTCTCTTTCCAACAGAGGAGTCATGCTGGCTTTTGCTCTTAGCAGCTGACTTACTCTTTTTTAATTTGCTTTTTGTTGCAGTGTTCCTTGTCCCGCTCTGAACCTTCCTCCCTCCCTCGGCATCTCCAGCCTTTTTCTTGACTCTACTCAATAGGTTAGCACAGAGTTCTTTAAAATCATTGTCTAGCTCATCCATCAGCCACCAGCCTCAAGACACTCAGCTTCGCTTCAGTGTGATGGAGCGTGTGGGAGTATTAGACTGGGACAGCACAGTCAGCGCAGGTCTGCCTCCTTTGATGACCTGGTCCTCATGGTGCCTCCCACCATCCTGGAGATCTGCACGCTCTGAATTCCAACAAGATCAACAGTGGACACGTTTCTGGCTCATCCAATATTTCACCTTCTATATTTACAACATAGCCATTAAGTCTAGTACAATCTTCAAGGAGTCCATTTGATATCATTCATATTTAGGGGACTTCCTTGCTCTTTGACGGGTTCGACAGCAGATGGACAATGCACTCTGTTTAGAAGATGCCCCAGAATCTTCATGGTGTGCCACAAGGCTGTGCGAAGTGCTTTATCATAGCATCTAAACAAAAGAGACAAAAAAGAGTAAATGGACAATGGTCTGTACAGGCATATTCTAGAATAGGGTGGAGCTTTGAGGATCAGTGCAGGAAAATCCTGAATAGATAAGGCACATAACTGACCCAAAGTGTTATCAAATACTGAACTACCAACAGACACAGGGCATGTTAGGAGGTGAGACACAGGCATTTCAAAGTAGGTTCCTGACATTAGGCACAAGTATTAAATACACACACACACGTTTCCTACTTTATCAATGGGCTGGAGCTCAGGATTAAGAGTGACTTTTTAAAAAAAATAATAGGTTCTGGAAGTGAATGTCAGGGAGTGGAACTAAAACCACACACACGCTTCAGACTGAACACCTATGCCAGCAGAGTGTGAAATTCAGTTTTTTGTCAAAGCACCTTTTAATAGGATGGCCTGACACGTATAAAGTTTTTTCTGCTCCTGGTCTGTACCTGGGAGCAAGCCCATTATAACATAGTCAAACCCACATAACTTCCCTTCCCACTCTCTCCATACACAGAAACTTACTGCTGCTTGATCACTTCCAGTTTTTGCTGCTGTCATTGCTGGTAAACACTGCCTTGCAGGGACCAAGGAAGGGCACTCAGCAAACCAGACACTGGCCACTCTACAAACTTCCATCAAAGTAGAGAGACCAAACAATCAGATAACGTTTTTAAAAATATCAGCAAATACTGTTGTTTGTATGGATACAGCATAACAGGGCTACCCCTCTGATACTTGAAAAAAATCTTTAATCTCTCTGAGTTACAGTAAACATAACACACTACGCAGGGGTTACCTGGATAGTCCAGATGGAAACTGATCAAAGCCCAAGTGATATTCAACTAGATCTCTATCCTTTGACTGACTTCTTCTTAGGCCCAGAATTTGGTATGGTCATGACTCATTTACAAGAGATTTTATATGGCTCCCAATTCCAATTGCTTTCAGTCCTGAAACTGAGCATTTCACTTGGAATGGCAGCAGTCGCAGTTCAGTTTCTCCAGCAAAACTCTGGGTGCCAAAATGCAGGAAAAACACAAGATGGATTGTTTTCTCAAATGGCTTGGCTTCAGACACACAAGGCAAAGGAATGCTTGTTACACACTTTATGGCTCAGGCTCTCCTGTAAGCAACGACAGACGTTAATGGATATTTTTCTTTCAGCCTAGTCCCAAACCTGTAGAGATTTTGCTGTGAATCTTGGAGTAATTCCTTATTCAACAGAAACAGATTTTTTTTTTTGTAGCTAGTTCATAAATTTATTTTCCTGGACAGAGTCTTGAGGCAATCATCACTATAAACTGTCCATGTTCTTCTAAGTAGAAGACAGCAGAGAGTGAGAAACTGAATCTTCAGCCTCTGAGTTCTACACAGTCCTCCCAGACAAACTAGTGCTGTCACATTACTTAATGGTGACCTCCAATTACCACACTTTGAAACAAATCCAGCACTTATTTGTTTGCTATGCGTGCTCAATGCCTCAAGTAGAGTAGGTGAGATGGGCAAAGCACAAAACTGATATAGAATTTACTTTTTATATTCCTTCTTTTTCAGGTCTGAAAATCTGGATTTTCAGGCTCTTAGTGATGCACTGTGCTGACAGGCTTAAGATTAGCAACCGTGTTAGTCTGTATCCATAAACAAAACGAGGAATACTTGTGGCACCTTAGAGACTAACCAATTTATTTCAGCATAAGCTTTCGTGGGCTATAGCCCACTTCATCTATCACATGAAACTTGGGGCTTGTCTTCACAAGAACATGCAAGAAAATTAATCCAAATTAAACTAAAGGTGTGAATTTAAAGTGGATTAGTTAAACGATATTAAATCCCTAAGTGTTTTTTGATTCACTTCCAAAGTGAATTAAGATAAATCAAATTAATGCTGCTTTGAATCTGAATACGAGTGTCCACACAGTTTGAACCCTCTGAACAAGAAGGTCCAATGCAGTTTGACTAATCCACTTTTAAAAAATCATTCGGAATAACTTTCCTGAGTATTCCCATGTAGACAAGCCTTTAGAAATCCTTTGGCATTGGCTGAAAAGGGAAGGGAGTATTGCTTCTTCATAATGCTGCATGGGTTTGCAAAGTGCTTCTTTTAAATATCATATGCTCTTCCTCTATGGGATCAAAAACATCTTTCAAAGCCACGCAAACTAGCCAAATAAAATAAAAACAACAGCACTTAGACCACCTAGATGCCAGCTCTATGATCCAGGTGGGTCCTGTGACTGATCTCCCATCCCTAGGGTGGTGTATGCTAGGATGTCACACAAAATGGGACCAATAAAAGTGGATGTTGGGACCTGGAAAAATAGGGAAGGAAAGGTAAGAGTTAATTATGTTGTGAGTGCCTCTCTCACCAAGGCTATTTGATAGACAGGGAACAACTCTAAATTAGGTGCTAGATTTTTCAAAGAATTTGCCATCTCCTTTAAACAGTGTAAATTATTTAAAATTGTCTATGAGATCAGCTAGAAGGGTCTCAGAGATTGCAAGGTTCATCTGCTTTAGGGTTTCTTTTTTCCAAGTTGTGAAGTACTCTAAGGAAATGATGACTACAAAAAAAATGGAACCATGAACCCTTCTCAAGCAGGAGAGCATGAAAACGTGAGTAAGCAAATCTACTGGAAGAGAAAGAAAACTAGACACCACAAATAAATTAATTATTTTAAATTATTATTAATAAAAATACTTTATTTCTCTATTTACTCCTGAAATAAATAACTTCTTGTCTCACTGGAACATAGGAATTGTAACACTGGATCTAGTCCAGTACTCTGTCTCCGACAGTGCGCCAGATGCTTCGAAAGACAGTACATGAAACCATGCACTAAGCAGATGTGGAATAATCTGCACTGCACATTAAATCTCATCCTAAGCCCTACTGATTATCTTAAACCTAGAACCATGAAATTTAATATCCCTTCCAAAATGTGTTAGCGGTAATAACAACTTTGGATATTCTTGTTACCTATATAATATCCCATCCCTCTCTGAATCTTGCTAATTTTTTGGACTTACTGACATCTTGTGGCAATGAGTTCCCCAGTTTAAATAGGTGCTGTGTGAAAAAGTATTTCTTTTTATCAGTCCTGACTTCACAAGGTTTTAATTTAAAACCCTGTAAGGTGTTCAAGTAGGGTGGTCACCAACAGTGTTCCCTCTATTTTTTTCCACACATGTGCGGGATGAATTTTGTTATGTGCATCAATATGGAAGTGATGTGTGGTGGAGCCAAGGGGTTCGGAGTGTGGGAGGGGGCTCAGGAGTGGTGCAGGGGTGTGAGGCCTCTGGCTGGGGGTGTGGGCTCTGGGGTGAGGCCAGGGATGAGGGGCTCAGGGCTGGGCAGAGGGTTGGGGTGGAGGGTGAGGGCTCTGGTTGTGAGTTCTGGGGTGGGGCTGTGGATGAAGGACTTGGGGTATAGGCTGTCCCAGGACCACAGTGGGGAGAGAGGACTCCCCCCGCCCCAGCACCGGGGCTGGGTGGCAGGGAGAAGCGCATCTTCCTTGGCTGTGGCAGGTCCAGGGCTGAGTTGGGGCTGGGGAGGGGTGCCACACTCATAGGAGGTTCGGGCTGTGGCTGGGTTCCCTTGAGGAGACAGTGCAGATTACATCTGCCTACAGAGAGCCCTGCTGGTTCCATATGCCCACAGCTCCATCAGTGGCACTGCCTTGAAGGAGAGTGTGTATTCTTATGTGGGATGCAGAGAACTGGGAGGAATTGATACATTCGCAGTGCCTGACACTGAAGAGCAGGAGACTTGGACTCATATCACAGTTTGCATGCCAGCCATAGGTTGGACTGCTAACAAAGCAGCGCACCCATGTCTGAGGGAGTACATCACCTCACTCAACAGCAGATCAATAAAGTATTGGCACTGATGGTCCCTCAAGGATGGCCATAACTTAAGGAGGTCCCAAGGGATAGAGTCAAAGTAGTGGGAAGGTTGGAAGCTCCTTATTCTTCTAAAATTAAATTAAATGTTTTTTTCCATATGCACCTAGGTTTCTAATTATAGAAAGTTCCATGCTGCTTTGCTGGCACCATAAATATTACTTCCCCTCCCTTGAAGGCTAGTTACAAAAGATCTGGAAGGTTGGTAGCAGAGTCTTCAATCAAGCCAGCCAAAACACAGCATGGGGAAAGAATTGGTGTTCATGCTGGAAACCACATCAGAGAGAGACCCCCCTGGAATATTTCCAACCCAAGTACTGCAACTACAAACTTTCCTATAGTTCTCAGTACTTCCCATTGCTGCCGGAGAGAAACCCACAGATACAAAGCAGACCTTCCTGAGGAGCAGAGACCTCTATGCCTCTCATGCACTTTCCCTCATGCAGCCTCTATCCAGTTCTACATAGGTTCTTATACCATGCTCATCACAGTAGTATCTCCAGCACACGCATTTATCTGCAAATGAACACTTATGCTGAAATAAGTTTGTTAGTCTCTAAAGGTGCCACAAGTACTCCTGTTCTTCTTACGGATATAGACTAACAAGGCTGCTACTCTGAAATCCGTAAACACAGTATGGCAGACTCGCTATATTGCTGGACTGTCCACAAGGTATGGCTTCTCTATGGCCCTGGGTGCACAGAAAACATCTCAATGTGCAGTGGCAATCAAAAAAGCTAAAAGAATGTTAGCAACCCTTAGGAAAGGGATAGATAAGAAAATATCATAATGCCACTACAGACATCCATAATATGCCCACACCTTGAATACAGCATGCAGATTTGGTCATCCCATCCCTAAAAAAACATATTAGAACTGGAAAAGGTACAGAGAAGAGCAAAAAAAATGAGCACTGTTTGTCTTAGAAAAGAGATATGATAAAGGTCTACAAAATAATTAATGGTATGGAGAGAATGAATAGGGAAGTGTTATTTACCCCTTCTCATAACACAAGAACTAGGGGTCCATTAATTTCATTAAGTACTTCTTAAAAAAATGCACAGTCAACCTCTGGAACTCATTGCCATGGGATGCTGGGAAGGCCAAAACTATAACCGGCTTCAAAAAAGATCATAGCCATTGATGGACTTATCCTCTATTACCTCAGATGGTCAGAGGTGTCACTAAACCTCTGATTGCTAAAAGCTGAGACTGGATGACAGAAAATGGATCACTTGATAATAGCCCTGCTCTGTTCATTCTCTCTGAAACATCGGGCACTGGCCACTGTTGCAAGACAGGATATGGGGACAGATGGGCCATTCACTGGTCTGAGCCAGCATAGCCATTCTTATGAATCCATGCACAAGTGCAACCACAAAATACCATCAATACCACATTCTAGGCAAATAGTTTTGAGAAGTTTCCCTAATAACTTTACCTGCTTATCAAGCTGACCAAGTCTATTGAAAATAGACTTTCTGATTTAGTTTATTGCTCCCAAAATGTATTTTTACATTTCTCTTCAGTAAACTACTTTTTCTCTAACTAACTTAAGTTCCAGACCACTCAGTATCCTATTGCAATGTTACTTACCATTGTTACACATCCCATCTTAATGCAATTGTTGAGCTCTGATACCATACAAACAATTTCAGTTTAGAACAGGAATTCCCACTTATTCCCATTCTGCAGATTACTGCATAAGAACAAGAGACCATCTCACAGACCCGCATTTGAAATCCTCTGATGTCTGCTTCTCAAAAAGATTAATTCTACAAACCATAAACAAGAGCTTTGCACACTCCTGAAACACAGTTCGAGACTGACTTGCCTAGAACAAAGTATTTAATCATAACACACTGTTTATGTTTCTGTACCGTATCACTAGGCACTTTCACTGGATATCCCTATTATCATGTATGAATAGGGCTGCGGGGGAAATCATACATAAAAGGACCTGTGGCCTATTTTTCTTGGACTCTAAAGCTAGATATTTAAAAAGTTTCTAGCTATTTCAATAACAAAGATACATCTTTGTAAAGTGATGCATTGTTTCCTAAATAACGAGCATGCAAAAATCTACCTTCAGCCAAATTGCAGCAGCAGGCAGCAAAGGTGGAAACTAACCTGTCCCCACTCCATTGATCTCAATGAGATGTGAACTTCAATCCACACTTGGGACTTTTTCAGTGCTAAAGCAATGACTGCATCCACCTGGAGACATGACATTTTCTAACATCTGTACAACGTCCAGCACAATGGAACCCCAATTAAGACCGGGGCCTTTGAGTATTATCATAATATATGTATTTACTGATGATAATAATAACGGCTCTAATCCTGCAAACACTTGTGCTTAACTTTACTACCATGAGTAGCACACTGAAGTCAATTCAACTACCTGTGATAAGTAATAAATCATAATAAGACCTAGCTTTTACATAGCACTTTTCATCAATAGATCTTGAAGCACTTTACAAAAGATGTCAGTATCATTAACCCCATTTTACAGATGAGGAAACTGAGGCATAAAGCGGGGAAGGTAACTTGCCCAAGGTCACACAGCAGGCCAGTGGCAGAGCTGGGAATGAAGTTAAGCATGTGAATGTTTCCCGGCTTAGGACCAACACTTTGTATTAAACCACCGCACTCCCTGCCTTTCCACCCAGGATAAACTGTTTCTGTACCCAATCCCTTCTGACCTTGAAAGTGAAAGGTAGATTTCCACTTTGCTGCCCTGAAGAAGCAGCAGAGAAAGTCCTCACTGCTAAATCCCCAGGTAATGAGGCCTGAGTGAACGTGCATTAGCTATTTTTAAGCAACAGCACAAGTGAGTGAAGCAGCTAACCATGAACTTGATTACTATAAATATCTGTAACAGTAAGGCAGCGCTGCAATAGCCTATAGAAAAATCCATGCAATTTTTAACAATATCCCACATTTTAAATTTTACTGCAAATTCCTAATGGCATTTATTATTTCATCTCTGCACCACTTGGTTATGTGTAGAATCTCCATGAAGGGCCTGATTCACCTCTCTTGCCTGTTTAATGCTACTGAAGGCAATGGAGTTATTTCTGATATACACTTATATGAGAGGAGAAGCAGGCCCTAGATATGACAATTGTTTTGGCTTTACTTTACTAATATAAATGTAACTTTAGCAAATTTAATCCTAGGGATAGATGCCACAGTGGATACTGATACCTTCAATCCACAGAACAATTCCTGTAGAATATAGGAATTGCCATTTGGATTGGACCCAAGATCTATCTAATCTATATGCTGTCCGTAACAATGACTAGCACCAGATGCTTCAGACTAAGACGCATGAAACCACTCAGTATGAAGATATGGGATTATCTGCCCCCATGAAGACGTCACCATAATCCCTAGTAGTTAGAAGTTGGGTTGAGCACTGAAGCATGAGGTTTTCTTCTCTCTTTCAAAATTTGTTACCATTACCTATTGTAACTATGAATGTTCTTGTTATCCATATAAACGCTCAATCTCTCTTTGAATTTTGCTAATGTTATGGCCTCAAAGACATATTGCGGCAATGAGTTCCACAGTACAATTACACCTGTGAATTTCATTCCATTGATATCACTTTGTTCCAGTTTTGGAAGACAGGGAGGACAGACACTCCTGATCTACATCCTCTATCCCAGTAATTATCTGATAGACTTTTATCATGTACTATCACAGTCCACTTAGAAAAGAGATGACAATTTTAAAAGGCATACTGAAAAGAGGATAATATAACAGTGGCTTTACTCTTCCTTTTAAAAAGCATTTATTCACCAAATCCCATACTATCATATGTCTTTTCCACAATTCCAGTTAAATGTTTTGACACTTTTTAAAATCCATGAAAATCAGTCTGAATTGTATAGCAATGTTTCCCCATTGTCCCAGACATGAATTGCAGATCATTTTCTTTTTAAGCAGAGGTAAAATGATCTAGTATTGTTTATACTCCCCCAAACCAGGGTTTGTCCCTTTCTAGGCCATGGGAAGTTGGAAAGGTTTACGGTGATACGGCCAGCTCGACTTCCTGCACTTACTAGCTACAGAAAGGAGGGGGTAATATTGATAGGCGTGCAATGCACGGTAGGAAAGTTTAACCAGCGCAATGCTGTGTCAAGCGCCTCGTCTGCTGGTGGGCAGGGGCTGCCCGTCGCGCTGTCACTGCGCTCGCCCCAGTTCCCAGCAGGGCCCTGGTGCTGGGGAGACATCCTGCCGCCGTGCGACAGCAGAGCAGCGCAGCCTGACGGGACCATGGTATAACGGCACAGTAACGACACCACTTATACGTGACATCATGGGTGCGCTGTTGATGTCACGATGACAGAAGTGCTGCCCGGCACCGTCTCCATGGGAACAAGCAATGGCGCCAGGGCTGTCAGGGCAACAGGGAACCTGCCTCTCCCTCCCCCACCCCTCGCTACACCGTGTCTCCCCGGCCCCTCTGACCTCTGCTGAGCGGGGCGGGCTCCATCCGCTCCGCACCTCTGGACACTAACAAACCGGCAGAAGCAACTTCCGTCCGACGCGCATGCGCTCATGATCTGTCACGCACGCGTAGAACAAGCGGCGGCCGTTGCCCGTGAACACTAAAGCGCTTTCCGGCGCCTTGTCCCTTCGCGCATGCGTCACTTCACCGTCACTTCACAAGACCCATCGCCAACGTATTTCTCTACGCATGCGCAAAGCCACCCCTCTGTGCCCGGCAGGGCATGCCCAGGAGGAGCTAGGCAGGGGCGGGGCCGGAAATAATAGAGGCTCTCTCCCAATGGTGGCGGCGGCCGCTCGTCAGTCACGCGGGAGGCTGGGCCAGGCAGCGGAGAGGGCGGGGCGCTGAGCTGCACCCCACGTGGGACAGACGGGTGTGGGGGTCGCCGGTGGGGCCTCCCCTCACTAGCCCCTGGCTCGCCGCTCCCTGAGGGGATATAGGCGCTCCCGGGCACAGGCACTGCCAGGGCGCCAGCCCTGTCCCGGCTCCCCCCGACAGCTGCGCTCGCCCTGCCCACTCCCAGCTGCGGGGCGCCGTTGGTACCCGAGCGATCAGCTGCCGGGCGGCGCACGTGTCTTAGTGCCGGGGCAGCCGCAGCAGTAAGGGGCCTGAGTCTGGAAAGGAGGGAAGTTTGGCTTTGTCTGCGCTACCGCTTTCGTCTGTCAGGGGTGTGAAAAAACCAGCCCCCTTATGGACATAAGTTTCACCAACAGGAGACTGTTGATGAAACTCATGGAGAGGAGAGGCTCTTGTGCCAACATCTCTACCACCGCTGGTTGGAGGCGGTTTAATTAGGGCAGCAGGAGAGCTCGGTCCTGCCACCAAAGGAGTGGTTGGGTCACTACCCAAATAGACTATTTCCCCCTGTTAACTATCCCCCTACTGTTACTCACACCTGTCTGAAATGGGCCATCTTGATTACCACTAAAAATGTTTTCTCCTGCTGACACTAGCTCATCTTAATTAATTAGTCTCAGAGTTTGTATGGCAACTTCCACCTTTTCATGGTCTCTGTATAGATCTCTCTCTCCTTACTCTATGTTCCATTCTATGCATCTGATGAAGTGGGCTGTAGCCTATGAAAGTTTATGCCCAAATCAATTTGTTAATTTCTAAGATGCCACAAGTACTCCTCCATCTTTCTGTCAGGAAAGAGCAGTTACCTATGGGACAAGGTCCATAGTGTAAACATAGCCTTAGAGGGAACTTGCCTTATCCGTAGTCCCCAGTGCACTGAAAATGGATCAGTTGTTTCCCTTGCTCAAGCCCTGTGATCTGACAATAAGGAGTCTCCGTCCTAGCACAGTAACTTCAATGAAAAGAAATACCCCTTGTACAATATAGTCTCAGCAGCTGGGTAGTTTACTGCCAGAGGAGGACAGAGGAAGATTATTTTAACACCAATGATAATTATGTATACTAAAACAAGGGTAATCTTCCAATGGCAGTTAGGAGCCTAAATATTTTTGAAGATCTGTGCCTGAGTGGCTTTGCTGAGTGTAGGCCTGCAAAACTCATTCTCTGAATCTCATACCAAAGGTATCCATTGAATGCTTTTCAGTATTTCAGGCTCCTGCACTGGTTGTACATTTTAAGCATTGAGAAAACTCTGTGTTGGGCCTTCTGGCAAGATTATCTGAAATCAAAATCCCCAATGGCCCTTATTTCACAAATGCACAGCCTGGTTAGCTGTTGGGGCTTTGTTGGGGGGTGGTTCCTGGGATTCAAATAAGCAGCCAAGTTTCCACCTTTCAAGATCCATAGGTCCTACACATGCCTAGCACAACATGCATTGCAGCTCATCCACTGCATCAAATGCCCCAATGTCCAGCTGAAACCAATCACTGCGCTCTCAAATGAACTCACACAGAAAAATAATAAAAGACAGAAACATCCTGTTTCTCTTGTGTGAACACTTTTCACAAAACAATCATTCCTTAGCTCACCTCTGAGTCCTTGTTCTCAATGGAAATCTGCACAACACTTTCAAAAGACGAGCTTGTCTTAAATTCAGAACTTTGTGAGACACTAAAAACCACAGACTCAAGAGAGACACTGAATGTAGGCCTGCAAAACTCATTTTCTGAATCTCATACCAAAGGCGGGACTGCTTTTCAGTACTTGTCTCACTCACTACAACAGTGGTCACTAACACTGCTCTACAGCCAAAATGCTTCTGAAATAAATGTAGTCAAACTTTACTAATTCTGGGTCACTGAGAATGAAAATGATGCTTAAAATTGTTGATTGGCTCTAGTTTTCGAGATATGCTATTGGGTCAGTATATACGACCCTTGACATGGGAATGGCGGAGGATAAGTGAGTTATAAAGGGAAGGGATCTCAATTTAAACCAGAAATGACTAAAATACATCTTTGACTGGATCTATGAATAAATCTATGACTGGGTTTGGACAGTACTTGCTTTTTAGGCAAAACAATGAATGACGCAATCTGAAGCTGGTATTGCGTCATACATGATATGAATTGCATCATGTTATTCCTAGAAGTCATGGATGATGCAATCATAACGAAGCTTACATCACTCTGCTGAACAAATTGCCCTATATCAGCTCTAGAAATCACACAGTGTCGTGCTCTCTTATTTGTCAGTGTTTGATTTTGCAAAGGGACACATTTCTGTTTAGCCAAAGTGAGCAGAGATGCCTCGTACTTGTGTGAACAGTGCAGATAACTTCTGCTAGGTTTGTGGTGAAGTGACTTTTGCATCACAAAAGCGCAGTATAACCACTATGATTAAGAAAGCCTATCACCTTTATTTTGGCTGCAAAATCAGGACAAGAGGTGGGCCCCACACATATGCTGCAACACTTGTGCAACAAATCTTCACCAGTGGTTGAACAGGAAAAGGAAATCTATGCCTTTTGCAGTGCCAATGATTTGGAGAGAGCCAACAGATCATACCAGTAATTGTTACTTCTGCATGGTGCCTCCAATTGGGAAAGGTGTGTCAAAGAAGAAAAAGTGGACTGTGCATTATCCAAACATTTCATCAGCTATACGCCCAATATCCCACGGCGAAGGACTGCCGGTTCCTGATGCACCAGAATCACTCTCACTTGAGTCAGATGAGGAAGAGGAAGAGGATGAAACTTCTGGTCCTGAACCATCAATGTCACAGGACCTACATTTTCTCCCATCCTCCTCCTCTGAACCACACCTCATAACACAAGCTGAACTGAATGACCTTGTCAGGGATTTGGAACTACCCAAGAGTAAGGCAGAGCTGTTGGGCTCCAGACTACAGCAGTGGAATCTCCTGGCAGGTGATGTTAGGGTTTCCATGTTCTGTGACCGTCAAAAGGATCTTGTCCCATTCTTCTTCATGGAAGGTGATCTTGTAGCCTGCAACAACATCGATGGTGTGATGGCAGCCCTCAACATCGTTCACGATCCAGATGAGTGGAGACTCTTCATTGATTCATCGAAGATGAGTCTTAAAGCCGTTTTGCTGCACAATGGCAATGTTTTGTCATCAATTCCAGTTGGTCATGCAGTCCATATGAAGGAAACCTATGACAACATGGAACAACTTTTGAGGTGCATAAACTATGACCAACATCAGTGGCAGCTTTGTGGCGACTGGAAGGTTGTTGCTCTCTTGCTTGGTCTGCAGACTGGATACACAAATTACTGCTGTTTTCTCTGCGAATGGGATAGTCGTGCAAGAGATTCCCACTACATCAAGAAAGATTGGCCACTCCGACAGTCATTGGAGCCTGGGAGGAAATGCGTTCAGCATCCACCACTTGTTGAATCAAAGAAGATTTTGTTACCACCCTTACACATCAAGCTGGGTCTGATGAAGAACTTTGTGAAGGCCATTGACAAAACACAAGCAGCTTTCAAGTACCTCTGTGGAAAATTTCCAAGGTTAAGTGAAGCTAAGATAAAGGAAGGTGTCTTTGTTGGTCCTCAGATTCGTGAACTGCTTCGAGATGATGCATTTGACCATGCACTGCGTGGCAACGAAAAGACGGCATGGAAAGCCTTCCAGTCAGTGGCAATACATTTTCTCGGAAACAACGAGGCAGACAACTACAGGTTGTTGGTGGAAAACCTCCTCAAGGCATACAAAAGCCTTGGTTGCAACATGTCACTAAAGATACATTTTTTGCACTCTCATCTAGATTTTTTTCCACCGAACTGCAGAGCAGTGAGCGACGAGCATGGTGAGCGATTTCACCAGGACATTGCAACAATGGAGAAACGCTATCAGGGCAAATGGAGCCCATCAATGCTTGCAGACTATTGCTGGACAGTGACAAGAGATGCTCCATTTAATGAAAACAAGAGACAAGCCAAGAAGCACCGAGTAGACACTGAATAGGACTAAACTAAGTACATAATAGTTTTTTGCCTTTTGTTTCATAATACATTTGATTTATATAACCCTTTTGCTGATTTTTAAAGTGTTACATAAACAGGACAGGTGAAATATTATCATGTAAACCAACCATAAACACATGAAAAGACCTAGGTTTACAATTTATGATTAAAACTCTACTATCTACACAATATACATAGATATAAAATGTAAAAACTTAAATATCTTAGAAACAGTAGCCAATCAGTTGTTTTAATTGTGCTGAATTCAAATATGACATCAAAATACATCATAAATATCACATTTTATCTCTAAAGCAGACGACTTCTAAAAAATTGTAGACCAGTGTAATCAGTGGATTGCAATCGACTGGTTGATTGTGGAACCTCTGACAGACTCCCATCTTGATTTTTTCCATCCTCCACTCAACACTCCCTCTGAAGGTCCATGCCATTCACCATCTCTGGGGTTGGGTGGAGTGAAGACGGACACAGCAAGTGAGGGGTCAGGAGGAGAGCCGTGGGCAAATGAGGAGCCCATGGCAGGAGGGTGAGGAGGCATCTGGAAGATGGAGTGGATCTGGCAGTGGGCCGAGGGAGTGAGGATGCGAGCGGCAGGTGTGTGTGTGTGTGGGATCTGGTGGCAGGCCAAGAAAGTGAAGAGGCAAACGGCAGGCAGGGGGGATCTGGCAGGGGGCTGGGAAGTGGGGAGGCAAATGGCAGGTAGGGGGGTCTTGTGGCAGGCAGGTGAGGAAGCGAGTAGCAGGTGGGGGGGATCTGGCAGCAGGCCATGGGGTGAGGAGGCAAGTGGGGGAGGGATCTTGTGGCAAGCAGGTATGTGACCAGGTGAGTGGCAGACAAGGCGGGGGGAGGATCTGGGAGCAGGCCAGGGGGTGAGGAGGCAAGCTAGGTGGTGTCTCATGATGGCTGGAGGTGTCTTGTGGCAGCTAGGTGACCAGACTAGAATCACAGGGATGGGTGTCTGGTCACAGGGAAGGTGGTCTCACAGCACGCGGGGGATGAGGAGGGCCTGGGAGTGGAGGGGTCTCGTAGCAGGATGCAGCAAGGGGGCCAGAGGCAGGGCTGGGGTTGAGTGTGGGCAGGCCATGGACAGAAGAGGTGGGACAGGGAGGTATGTTCCCCCGGCGAAGCTTTACCTACTGCCCACGGTTGCTAGCTAGTCATGATGAGTTGATACCTTCAACATGACAGGTTATAAATTTGAAACAGCTTCGTAACTACATTTCAAACAGCACTTATTGTTGATTTCTTTTTTTCAATTCTGCATTTGCAAAGAAAAAAGCTTATTGTGCGTGTCATGCATGTCTACCACTCAAAAGTGTTTCCTATAGACTACAGTTGAAGCTAGTGCTCTCCTGTTTTCTGTTTTTATAATAAAGAATACATACCTAGCTGGCATTAACAAAGAGTGATGAACTCAAGCTATCTAAAAAGAAACTGAAAACCTACAACTTCAATTTGGAATGGGAAAATGAATTTCAGTTTGCAACAGTGAATGGTGAGTGTGTATGTCTTCTCTGTCACATAAGTATATTGATAAGTAAAAGGGGAATTTAGAAAGACACCATACGACAATGCATAGCAAATTCAAGGACAATTTCCCCTTGAATAGTGCACTCCATACAAGGAAAGTTAATGAATTGAAGGCCGTTTCAAAAGCTCAACAGTAATTTTTTACTAAACCAGCAGCAAAAGGGAAGGTCTCTATGGAAGCATCGTTACAGGTTTGCCATCTGCTGGCAAAACACAAGAAATCATTTACGGGTGGAGAAGTATTTAAAGAAGCAATCACTGAGGCATTGTGGAACTGGAATTAATTTACATACTGGACATTATCAACCAAGGGTTAAACAGAGACTGTGAATGGCTTAGTCATTACACTAACAATGTATTTCCCTAGTTAAGTTTCTTTTCACAGGTTCTTATCAACTGTCAGACACAGATCCACTTGATTTTTCACTACAAAAGGTTGGGTTTTTTTCTCCTGCTGATAATGGCTCATCCAAATTAAACAGCCTCTTAGAATTGGTATGGTAATTTCCAACTTTTTCTGCTTTCTATGTATATAAATGCATCTTACTTCTGTGTGTTCCATTCTATGCATCCGTTGAAATGGGCTATAGCCCACGGAAGCTTATGCTGAAATAAACTGGTTAGTCTCTAAGGTGCCACAAGTATTCCTCATTTTCTTTATGGATACAGACTAACATGGCTTCTATTCTTAAACCTGTGGCATTGCAATGACTGTAGCACTCCTTATGTAAAGACTTTAAAAACAAAGAGGAAATAATGATAGCAATCCAGAGCCTACCACTTGGTGCTTCCATAGCAGCAAGATGGGTGGAATCTTTGTCCAAAGACATTTTTCTGCAACTGTGGGAGGATTTGAATGACTGCAAATGCTTTTTACTGCAGTTCAATGAATGAGTCGACATGACCAACACAGCCCAGGTAATTGTTTTTGTTCGAAAGGTTTTTAAGGACGTGACAACTAAAGAGGACTTTGACTGTTTTGACCTTTAGAGAGAGAACAAGGAGGTGAAGACATCTACAACGAATTCAAAAAGTACATATTTGAGAAAATCATTCCAATCAAGAAACTTGTTTCGATAACAACTGATGGAGCACGTGCCACGCTTGGCGCATATGCTGACTTAGTTACATTTTGCAGAAGTGATCCAGATTTTCCTTCATTTGTGGATTACCACTGTATAATCCACCAGCAAGCATTAGCAAATGAAATGGACTTCTCACATGTAATGAAAATTGTTGTCAGAACTGTAAACTCAACTGGAGCAAGAACCCTCCAGCACCATTGTTTAAATCCTTACAAAAGCAATTTTCCCTCTCTTGGTATTGACACCTCCCATGTTATTGGGAGTGGACCACATCCACTCTGATTGAATTGGCCCTGTCAACTCTGGTTCTCCACTTGTAAGGTAACTTCCTTTATGTGTCAGTATACTTATGTCTGCATCTGGAATTTTCACTCCATGCATCTGAAGAAGCGGGCTTTTTACCCACCAGACTCGTTGTTTTTACTTGATGAAGTGGATTCTGCTTATGGTGAGCTGCTCCTCTATGTGGATGTGAGGTAGTTAAGCAGGGGGAAAGTCCTGCAAAGATTTTTTTACCTAATGCCCCAAATCATCACTTTTCTTAAATCAAGGAACGAAGTGTGCACTGAGCTGTCAGACAATGCATGGCTGCTAGACTCCAGATTCCTCTTTACTGACATAACATCCTAATTGAACAAGCTGAACAGTGAACTGCTTGGAAAAGACAGAGACTTATCACATATGATCAGTGCAATGAATGCATTCAACCTGAAACTGAGTCTGTTGTGTAATGGGTTTGGTCCCAGAGACCTCCTTGGAATGGTCACCTGATGTGCTGAGATTAACTCTGAGCCGTTTTCCCTGCCAGCTTGCGACTGTCTTGTTGAGTCCTGTTTTATTGTCCTGTGCTTTAAAAGTGAAAGCTTACTTTAGTTCCACCCGTCTGTGTGAGATGGCGTTCTCACAAATGAAGATGATCAAGTCCAACTATTGCACCTGTCTCACAGATGCTCATCTGTGGGACTGCATACGACTAGCTATTTCAAATTACAATCTGAATTTCAAGACATTGGCAGATAATGTACAAGTGTCACACTGAGACTCGGTAAGTAGGGAAAATGTATAATTATGTACATTTTATATAATTATGTACGAGCCCAATTTATTAAGCACTCGATCTCAGCTTCATATTACTCTTATTTCGACATTTTCTTTGAGGTAGAGCCTGGGTTGCACTTAAATTCAAAAAGCGATCTTATGCTTAAAAAGGATGGAGACCACTGCACTACAACAGCCTATAACCCACTATCCCTCCCCACTTTTTGTCCCATGACTGTGTTATGAGAGAATGGGACTTGACATAACAGCAGCCATTTTCTATGCTCAGATACCATTAACTGGAAGCAAGACACCACATAGGAATAATTTGGCTTTCACTTAGGCAGATAAAAGAGTTGCACAGCTGCTTTGTCACGAATAAGGCCAGATAAAGTGACAGACTCATGAGAATGAAAGGGGGTGTGGATAGCTGACCTTGGATCTGAGTGTCTGACTCTTGAGTTTCCTGCTGGGAGTTGCTTTTGTCGACAAGTAGAAATGATGAGTTCTTTGTTGTTGCTAGGGAAATTGTCAGCCCTTTAGGGGTTACTATGAGTTGTGGGCTTTGTTTTGAGCACCCTATAAAGATTAGTTGTGTGTGCGCAATTTGGAGATAGGAGAAGTTCAGAGAGGATTTCTCCTATCTAGAAGGCTGATAGCTAACTCCCCAGCAGCTAGGAGGAAGGCTGGGCACTAGAACTCTGATGTTGAGCATTCAACACCATCTCAGACTTTGGGTAAGTGTATGTAGGGGGCTCTAGATTATTGCTATTTTAGACGTGTGCTGTAGACTCAATAAAAACAAGGGTTTTGGGGTGAAAGCACTCATGCAGTCCAATCATTCATCAGACAATGGAGCTGTGTCCCTGTTGATTTATGTCCTGACAGCACCTGGAAAACACAGACTAGTTACCATAGTTTCATATTCAGACAACCCCAGGTAACAACTGCAGAGATGTTAATTGCCCACTTCATCTTGAATGGTTTCTTGCCATACATTTTAACTCCTTCTGCTTAACAATCTGTTACACCTTGGGCTTGGCTACACTGGTGCTTTATAGCGCTCTACCTTGCTGACTCTGGGGGGTGAAAAATCACCTCCCTGAGCGCAGCAAGTCTGAGCGCTTTAAAGAGCTAGTGGGGACAGGCTCCAAGCCTTGCTCCCAGTGCTCTGAGTTAATCCCCTTGTGGAGGTGGATCACCAGGAGCGCTGGGAGACCTCTCTCACAGCACTCACAAGTGGCCAAACACACACTTCAAAACACTGCTGTGGGAGCATTCCTGCGGTAGCGCTTTGAAATTTCAAGTGTAGCCAAGCCCCTTGTATTTAGCTGGGACACACCGACTACCTTTCAGACCTGAAACAGACAGAGCTCTGTATAGCTCAAAAGCTTGTCTCTTTCACCAACAGAAGTTGGTCCAATAAAAACTATTACCTCATCCACCTTGTCTCTCTCATAGCCTGGTACCACCACAGCTACAACACTTCAAAGTGCCAGGCATCCGGGACCCTTAAGACATTCCTATTAAGCAAAACCTGTTTCCTCAGAAAGCACACACAACCCCTCTGGGTTGACAATCACATAGCAAACCTCAGAACTGCCCTTAAAGACAGTTTTTGAACATTAAACTAAACTGGAGAATGGGCAGGAATTCTCTTGGGAAACAGGTTCCTGAGCTGCTGTCTATCCCAACCTAGGCCAGAATCTCTGGATAGTTTTAGATCTCTGAAATGGCCTGGTTCTACTTTTTGTTGAAATTTATAAGGTGCAGAGGACAGGGATAGATCCCAGAAGTTCTAAATCCCAAACTCAGATTCACTGTGTGTTCTTGGATAACTCATTTACCCACTGTGCCAGCTTTGCCACTGGTTAACTGCAGACAATATTGACCTACTTCACCAGGAGTTGGGAGAATTAGTGTTTGTAAAACAAGACAGAAGTGCTAAGTATTATTAATGTCTCCTGAGTTCTCTGCTTTTGAAAACAATGGCTTAATGTTTCTTCCCTTAATGTTTTAAACAGTTGCTGGCAGAGAAACTTAAAACTGCAGATTCCAGGCTTGTGGTTTGTCTGTAAATCACAAAGCTGGACTCCACCCAAGACTCTCTCTTGAATGTTTCAGCAGGAAGGCCGAATGAAGAAAGCTCTGTTCTCAGTTATGTGGCCCAGTGAACTACTTTATGAGCTGGTCCAATTTCAAGGTCCCAGCCAGACCCGCAATGGATTCTGTCCAAGTCTCAAAGCACAGGGTCTCAGGCACGTCTTTGCAAACTGGATTTCACTAACTATAAACATTTTGTGTCTCCTGTGTTGAGGATGTGTGTGACTTCTCAATGGCGCCTGTGGGTTAGTTGACCAGCCTCAGAAAAAGGAGGCGGCTTGAGAGCCCAATTTATTACCCCTGAGAACTACATAAACACTTAGAGCTTGTCTATACACAGAATTTGAACTCATTTAAACTTATTCCAATTTAGTTAAAACCATGCTTAGATCAGTGTAGCTTGAAGCACAACCTAACAATCTTAACCAGTTTTGAACCAATAGATTGCCCACACACACAAGTTGCAATGGTTTAACTAACTTGGAATAAAATCACACCTTATCGATATGACGATGTGTAGGCCTGAACTTACTACTGCTTGTAGCCATGAATCAAAACAACATGGATGGTGCCTGAATACTTCAGAGGACCCCAATGTTATCCTAACTTGGGTCCTGGTGAAATCTGGCATAGAAGTAAGCAGCATGGTTGAGAGCAGAATACATCAGGGAAGATGAACCAAGTGGCCCATCCACCAAAACTATACACCAACATTGCAGGATGTTAAATGTTATTGGGAGGTTTGATTTTTGCTTACTAGAGGAATCACAAAGGCTACTCTGTTCTGTTTGCAAAGTCCATAAAAAAAGTACCTGCTGGGATGGAAAGAGTTTGCTAGTGCAAATGCAAAGGAGGATGAGTAGTTTAGTATCTCTGCATGAAAGGAATGTGGTCAGAAGGTGACAATTGCTGGTTTGCTGCTACTCTCCATATTGAAATTCTGCTGTAATGTGCATGTTCCATACAATGCTCTTCTTTCTGCATAGAGTGCTTCGATATGGAGTGGAAGTGGAAAACTAGGCTGTCTATTACCAGCCCAAGTGCATCCTTTTTACCTATGTTTGGAACAGCTCATCCTTTACACCATTCTTCTTAACTAAGGAACCTCTATTGTGTGCTATGAAGAGCCCCCCTCGGACTCAAAGCCATTTGCAGACCAGCTGTCAAGCAAATCCTTTGCATCCATAGCATGGCACTGCCAAGGGGTCAGTAGTTTTTGTTCATCCTCTAATGATGCTACATCTCATGTTCCCACCTGTGCTCTGTTGTGTTAGTCAAGTGTAAAAGGTTCACAAATCCTGGCTGCTCTGCTGGTCATTGCCTTTCCTGTCATGCACAGCTTTACCTTTGCAAATTTATGGGTCCTGCATCCAAAGGATATGCCAATAGCTCATTTTAATTCTCTCACACCATGACTCAGTTGTTTCCATTCTCTTGCTGCATGGGCAGTCACTGTTCCTCTTCATCAGGGCTCTGGTATCAGCCATCATTAATGCAGAAGGATGGGATGGGTCAGGAATAAGGAATCAGTGATGCATCTCCTGCTTTGATACAGCATGATCACAAATGTGACTTTTTGATCAAAGTATGACCCTCTGCATGCTTCTAGTACTGCCTCCTTCAAACATTGTTTATTGCCCCTTCTCATACTGACACAACAAAAACTAGGGGGCAGGTTTTCCTCTGAACAGCTGTTATTTTGCTTGATCTTTTAGTCAGTCACCTCTCAACCCCGAAGGTAGAGCCCAAAGGGCTGGTTGGTGCATAGGATTCATGGGATCATAGCCTATTAGATAGAGTTCATGCCCCTGCCGGGGAGGATTCAGTTCCTGATAGAACACACAGGTTTTAAAAACCAACACTAAACTTCAACTCCGCCAAAAGGATTTCATTGCACTGTGCAACATCTCCCCCAACAGCGAACAGACATCACTATCAGCAACTGTCAGCAAACTCTGAATGGCCAGAGCACAGATGAGTGCTTCTCAGGAATCCACCAGAAGTTCCCATTTCTTCACTCTGTTTCCATAAAAAGCTATAGCAACACATTACAATACAGCCTAGTTCCATGGATGTCTAATATTTCTCCAGTGATCATACAGAGTTCTAACAAGCCCTGGATATACACGTACCATCTAGAAATAACTTGGCATTCCTATATACTTGCACTGATTTGTTGGCAGAATAATCCACTATATCTATTCATGGACTTTGCATTGAAGGTCGCCTCTCTCAAACAACCATGGAGTCTTGGTTCAGTTCATGGAAGGAGGCGTTTAATGACAGATTAACTACTGGCTGCAAATATAGTGGCCTGTATACGCCAGCTCATTTGCACTCTGTTATACACAATATAATGCAGATTAGGTATAAGAAGAGTTACTGGGTACTTCTCATTTAAATGACTAAGGAATTCCACCACAAACAGTGACAAGATGCCATATGTATCTTACTGGGAGCTGGATCATGACCTACCCCTCATTTCATATAAGCCACTGAACAGACTTCCATCAGTGATGCCACTGGTCATCATTCACCTTGTCTGGGTTAATCCTGGAGATGTAGAGGTGAAAGGTTCTACTCTCACTACCCAGACCCATCAGCCATTAGTTATTCATCTGAGTAAAACTGAAGGCTAAGGTAAGTTTATGGTATGTAAAAATGATACTACATTACTCTTGGATCTTGTCCGGTCAGCATCAGAAATGCTGATTTAGTGACAAGTTTTGACTACTTATTTGTGTTCACTTGCCGAGCTCACATAGCTCTGGGAGAGAGCTGACATCCATTCTAGCTCCTGTAGCACCAGAATCATTAACCGAGTTCTACTTACAGAATCTTATTACTGGAGATTTAAGGATGAACCAAAAAGAGCCCGGCCTGACTCTCAGAGCCCGTCTGAGTTCGCAGAGTTTCCATTAAAAATTTTTTTTAAAAAAATCGTGTACATTGATTTATCCAGGTGTAATTGAGAAACAAACTTGGAGGACCGTGACGACTCGTCTATCTCAAGCCCTTTCTGCTGGGTAGCAAGCACGCATTAGAAACCTGGAGTTCAGCTCTTATAACCTTAAGGACAAGAATAGGGTTCACAACTGAGTGACCTGCCTCCTCTTGTCCTTCCACTTCTCTCTACACTGCCTCCCACAATTCACTCACATTCCCACCAGCAGAGGGAACCCCCCCCCCGCCCCACCATTCTAGGACCCTGCTGCCTCTCAGATTTGGGGACTGTCTGAAGGGTTACGAACTGTCATGCTATCAGACCTGGGACACAACATAGAACAAAATAAGGCAAAACCCTATGATGAAAGTATCTTGAAATGAAGAGGAATTTATTTAACATAAAGAAACAGAAAGAGATTACCTGGAACATGCAAATTATACCACAAGGGAGGCAAAGACCCTGGAAACGGTCCAAAAAACTCAAGTGAGCTTGTCAAACATTTCTCTAGATACAGGGATGAGTTCATTTATCCAGCAGCTGACCTACCTTATCTGCTACACTACTCCATTGACAGATCATTGTTCCATCAGTAGTATTTGTGTTTGCTAACAGCAACAATCTATCCTTGTGCTTGCTAAGCCCTAGGTGCCAGGCAGAGGTGGAGATTTTCTGACAAGCTAATGAATTTTGTTGGCGCTGAAGGCTAGTGTTCTGAGCCCATTGGTGTATAAGGGCTAATTCCTGGGAGGGCATATGGGGTTCTAGTCCATGGAGCTAGTCTGGACTCCTGATGTCAACTGCTCTGCTGGGAAAGGCTGTTTCTAGAATTAATATGAAATTAAGGCTTTTGGTCCAAACTTAGAAATCCTGGCAAATCATTTTAGCAGTAATCTCCAGGTTTTGCCTCAGCAGGAGGATGGCACTCTGTGTGGGTAATACACAGTCCAGTACAACCTCCTTATAAAGTGAAACTTGGAAGGAAATTTAGGTGTCACGCAGAGCTGCAGAGAGAGTCTGGGAACAGACGGATGTTCCAACAGTCAGCAACAGAAGCTGTTGTGCTGGAGGGAACAGACACGGGCACCTGGCACAGCGCTTGCCCTGTCAATCAGTTTGAGCTCAGTGTTTTTCCAGGGCTTTGGTAAGGAGTTCATTCAGACGGCTCACCATGGGTCTGGGGTCATCATTCAGTCCTGCTGCTATCATGGCATTCTCATAAATCTGAGTGAGACAAGGGCACAGAGAAGAGAAGGAATTTTCTTAGCAGCAGGAGCCACCATGTATGAAATGGAGAAGCGCTGCTCCTCTGTAGAAGATCATGGGATAGACATCAGGACACATCCGGGGGGGGAGGGGGGGGGAGAGAATCACATGATAGGAAAAAGTGCTGTCCAGGGAGTCTCTCCAGCACCTCATTCCCCAGAGCGCATGTGAGTGTGACATGCCATTTGGAGCCTTGGTCAGCTTCAGACAGACTTACCGTCCCCTCCCCACTTCAAAAGAGCCATCTTAAATGCCAGGTGTTTCCAGTGGACAGGCCTATGAATCCTCTCTGCTTTTTCCCTCCCCACCCTTCTTTCCCAAGTGCAGTCCATGCCAGTGTGGACAGCATAGCTTTTGGCTCTGCACCCAAACATGAGCTGCAGTAGGATCAGAGTAGGTAACACCGAGTCCCATTCTTGGACAGCATCACAGCATTCTAGGGAAATGGACCCTGGGCCATGCATGACTTAAAAATACCTAGAGTTGGGACCATTGGGTGTATAATTACAGCTGGCCATGAGGATAACCTGGGCCCACCCCCTTACTGCCCACAGACATGGCAGCCTGCCAGGGAGAATGGTGGTGCAGACATGGTTCTCACCTGATCGAGCAGCAGCTGGGCCAGGTCGGGCTGGCTGACCTTCAGCTGATTGAGTTTCTTGATCAGCGCATGCCTGCAACAGAATCAGAGATTAGCACAGTATTGCAGTGCCCCTTGGATGCATGAAAAAGCCACTGATCACAGGAGGAGCAATGAGCTATGGGGAAATGGCAAAATGTCTCCTTCAATGGCAAAAAGTTACCTTCTCTGCCTCCATCTGTAAACTTCTCCCTCCCCCATCCACAACCCAGACCCATAACCTGTGGGGTGGATAATGCAGATGGCTACTGCTGGGGGACCCCCATGAGGCTGGACATCACGTGAGCTTGCATTCATCACTGTGCATGGCTCCACAGACCCAGACCTATCAGCACAAACGCAGCACTTAGAGAATGGAGGATCTCAGCTGGTTCAAGTTCGCCATGCCAGCCAGCGTCCATCTTTGCACAACATTCAAGCTGAAGTGCTCTGGCTCTGCCCCACCTCACCCTGTGTTTATCTCCAGCGTGGGCTGCAGGATCTGAGCACGCTCCTCGTTGGTCTTGGCCAGCTGCTGCATGCGCAGAAAGTGGCGGGCAGCCCCCATCTCAAGCACAGTGATCATGGCCGGGTGGGTGTCCAGTCGCGGAGTCACCTGTCAGAGGAACAACAAATGGTGACAGAACAGGAAATGCAGGTGGCTCAGCGGTGGGGGAGAATGAAGGGCTCAAAGGCTGGTTTTCGGCCAAAGAGGAGGATGTCCTCTTAGTGCAGAAACTACACAAAGCTCCTAGAGAACTGACACACTCACTCAAGAATCAGAGGGGTAACCGTGTTAGTCTGGAATTGCAGAAGTTAGTCTTTAAGGTGCCACAGAACTCTGTCACTCTCACTCAAGAAACTGCCTACAACGGGGTGAAAGACCACGGCCTGAACAGTACCTTTTTGAGTGAATGAGTGTGAGTGAGAAAGACAGACACTGAGCACAGGGCAGGGAGCTTGGATGATATGGGTCTAATTCTGCTTCTGCCATTATCTATCTACCTGAGAGTCTGCTACGGTGCCCATCCCCACGGTATGTAAAGTGCTCCACTGCTCCTTTTCTCTGACCTCAAGCCAGTCACCTACCCACACTGTACAGAGGCAGATTAATGAAGATCCTCCACCCAGAGGGCTGTAAACATTTGTGAAGAGCTCTGAAGACGAAGCGCTGTATCAGTTCACTCTACTGTTTACAGAGTAAGAACTCGAGGAATTATTCTACCAACAAACATTATTGATCACTCAACATGCTCACTACTAGCCTCACTGGTAACCCAAGTGTACTTGAACAATCCGACTGCAGTCGTGCCTCTGAGCCGAGCCAAGCCAAAGAGCCGGTGTCTGTAGGAGCACACCCCGACCTCTAGAGCGTTTTCCAGTATCCCGGAACAGTGCTGCAGAATTTTCAATCTAACAAACCTGCCAGCCCTTCTGGTGTCATGAGAATCTGTCATCTTCTGCAGCCTAGTTCTCTAGCTAAGTCACTGCTCAGTCTCCTTTTGTTGCTAGCAGAAATGTCCAAATATAAGGAACTTAAAGTCCAGTGGTCTTGAAATTGCTCCTCTGGCCAATATCTAACATTCACTGTCCCTGACCATTTTCCACCTCCCTTCTTAGTCTGGGTAAGAGGTAGGAGAACCCAGGCCACCCCAACTCTACTGAGCTCCAGCTGAGGGCCCTTTTTCGGAGCAGGCAGAGTTAGCCCTTCTCAAGACCCTTACTGTTCCCTGAGCTGCTTCCTACCTCAGCCTCTTGTTTTGCTTCTCACTCTCTCTGGAGTGTTGGCTTCTCTTCTTACCAGTTTGTTGTCAGGAGCTTCTCTCTACCATCCCTCTGTCTCTCTAGCAGCCACCCTGCCCTCCTGCAATACAACCCTTTAATACTCCTAGCTGCCGTGGGGCTGCCAATCAGCTCATGCTGAGCAGACAGAGAGTCTGAATTAGCTCTTTGGTTGCCAAATTAGCCAGGGAGTACAGACAGAGTCCAAGAGAGCAACGCTGAAATTGAGATATAAAGGGGAAAGACAAGAGCTGGATGTATGCAGGGATATTACTGATAGAGCCATGTAGATGCAGCCCTATCCCTTAACAAGCACGAGACCATCAGCTACGCTCTTTACATCCTGCCCTGGCAGAAGCAAGGTGGGGAGGAGACTTATTTATACAGGCATGTCACGTCTTACGCTGATTCAACTTACGCGATTTCCACTTTATGCAGTCCGCAAAAACAAAAAAAAAAAAAGGAGAATTCTTTTAAAAAAAACTTCCTGCAGGGGGCGCAATTTCACCTCCCATTGAAGTCAACAGGTTCTGGCTTTATGCGGTAACTGCAGAACGGAACCCTCACGCAAGACGCGACACGCCTGTACTACCATGGCATCTAGGGGCCCACCTGAGGTAAGGGTCCCACTGTGGCAGGTGCTGCACATAACAGTAAGAGATTGTCTTTGCCCTGAGGCACCTACAGGCTAACTAGACAAGATAGACAAAGGATAGGTTCTTACACCCATTTTACGGGTTGGGAATTGAGGCACAGAGAGATTAAATGATTTGCCCAAGGTCACGTTGAAAATCTGCGGCTGAACCTACATCTTCTGGGCCCTAGTTCAGTGTCTTGACCACAAGACCATCCTTCCTCTTTTCAGAAGTTATGATCTATATAGGTCTATTCCACCGTTAGCTACTAGAATCCTATAGCACATGTACCTTAACATTGGTGACTCGAGAGCCCAATGCATTCCTCATCCAGGCCATCAGCTCCTCAGCCTCCTTCTCCGTCAGGCGTTCTGCAGCTGGGGAGGAGGATGGGTTACATTTCAGTACTGTCTGTCACTGGGTAGCACTAGGGATGCGTGCTTTGCTCCTGAAAAGCAGCGTTGTCCGTTTCACATATCCATCTGTCTGCTCTCTTGCCAAACAGAGATGCAGAGACATGGCACCAGGCCAAACGCAAACTCAACCGCATCATTCCAGAGACCCCCTCATACGTAAAGAGATCAGGCTTATTCCTTCTCAGCCCCTCACTCTGCAATATCACCCCTGGGATCAGGAGTGTCTTCTTTTAAAATGAAGCTGGCTTTAAAACTAGGCTAGACCAAAGGTGCCCGTGAACTCGCTATGCAATACTTTAATCTGTTTTAAACTAGAAAACTGCTTGGGTCCTATCTGGAGCAGGGCCTGCTCTCTTACCAGACAGGGTTTTGACCCCAGCACAGACAGGACGTTAGTTAGATTTCTGTTATTTTAAAGAGAAGAATTTACATCTATGCTATAATGCTTTTGCTTCACAGTTCTCGGTGTTATCATTGAGAATATAATCAACACTTCATAGCCCTTTACAGCCACTGGCCTCAGGGATCCTCAGTGGCCCAGTGAGCTTGGTAGGACAGTGCAGGCTGGCTAAAATGCCTTCCAGAGTGGGCCTGCAGCACTGGTTGGGGAAGGGAGGCTGCAGGGAGGGTGGGGAAGTAACAGGAAAGGAACTTGCAAGAACTGGTGCTCAGCAGCTTACAAACCAAGAGCAGGCACTATACAAAGAGACAGCTGCCCAGGCCGAGGGCAGAGGTGCCTCTGAGCACTGCAGAGGCAGGATGCTAACTAGAGAGTTTGCTCACATGCCCAGCAAAGGCAATGTTTTCTTAAGGGAAGGCACAAAAATAGGGTATTCTCACTGGTTATCACCTTGCTGCCATGTGGGAGGCTCAGCCCCATCTGGCTGCTGAGCTGGAGAATGTAGGTGCTGAGCCCAAGGCCACGCACCGGATGCGCTGGGGAAGGGATGCTCTACCTGGGCGGCTCTCCTCAAATTTCTCTTCCTTATAGTGGTCAACGACGATGTCGGTCTCTACTGAGATCAGCTTCTTCTTATCGAACTCCCGAAGGTGCAAGAGTGTCAGCTCATCAAACTGCTCATAGCAGAACAGCACCTGTACTGGAAAGGACAGTAAGCAATGTGGTGTCCAGTGATGAACAGCTCTGATGAGCTGCTGGGACAATAGCCTCTTCCTTTTCCCAGAATGCAAAGCCGTGCTAGCCAGCAAGAGCATCACCAGTGAAATCTGGCAGATCCACCACTGCCCGTCCCCCCGACACACACAGCAACTGAACAGGCCATCTGGTTTGCTGATGGATGTTGCTGAGCTCTGTGCAAACCCCACCCTCCCTTTGCAGCCGCCATTCCCAAACGCGGTTGTGCCACCAGCCGATGGGGTCACGGCTGTCCCTAGTGTGCAGAGGACACCATTCGGCTCCGCACGGCGTAATCTCACAAGGTTACAATGCGCACAGGACACCATTTTGCTCTACAAAGTGGCACCCTCCTCTGCACAGCATGACTTTGCACGCACCACACGTATGAGGTAATGCTGTGCGGAGGACAAAATGGCATCCTCTGTGTGGTGAGACCTCACATGTACGGTGTGTGCGCAGTCCTGGGAGGCGGGAGGATGCCATTTTGCTTTGCAAAGCGGCACCCTCCATAGCTGTCTGTGGTCCCCGGAGAAAATGGTTCATTAAAATGGAGTCATGCTGGCAAAAAGCATGGGAATCCTTGCCTTGTAATATCCACCCTGCCATGAGGTACAAAGTCTCAGCAGGCACAAAACAGCCTTCTGTGAAAAGGTCTCCTCTTTGCAGGGGCAGTGCTGAGTCAAGAAACTGCTGATTGTAGATACAATTTCTTGTACTTCATTGTTGTCCAGATTTCATTCCTACCCTCTATCACAGATCCCTAGCAGTCCCAGGAAACGGACTGTGTGGAATATGCCCACCTGATCCTAACAGATTCCTGCTCAGTGCCCAGGAGAAACTGAACATCCCACAGGGCTCTGCTAATAATGCGAAAGAGGAAATTCCCTCCTGCCCCAAATTTGGAGGATTCCAAAGTAACCTGGAGGGGTCTGGAGGTGGAGAATTCTTGCTGCCCTGGGGAGGAACTGTGAAAGGGGAGGACGACCTAGGACACCTGGAAAAGACCAAAGGCCCAGCCACTGACCGGCTGCTCACTCATCACTCTGGTACAGGCTCTGCAAACCAATGGTTGGGCTCTGAAGCACAGCAGCTTTACTACTGTGGTGTTAAGCCGAGAGAAGTGCAAGAGCTCACAGATTTTCCCCAGTACAGACCAATACTAACTCCTTGCCCTTCGCTTCTGAATAGAGAGAGCTCTAATAATCCCCTCCCCACTGCAGGGTGAATAGCCGAGCCCAAGAGGAAGCAGAGGGCTGGCTAGGCTGCACTGGGCCCACCAAATGACTGAAGAAGTAACGTATGCAGAGGGCAGAGAGCAACATCTCTCAACGGCTGTCTCTCCTTTGCAGCAGCTCTGCTGTATCCAGCAAGCCCATAAAATACCCCAGACACAGGGGACCCCTCAGAGAGGAAGCTGGGCCTGGCAGCAGACAGCACTCTGGTGCTGATACCGATTGGCAGCAGCAGAGGGCAGCACAGCGCTGCATCCTGCTGAGACAGCGCATTGCTCACCCACCTCCATGTCCTTTTTCCTCATGGCCTCGAAGTACGGCGAGTGCTCGGCCAGGTGCCGATTGGGTGCACACAAGTAGTAGATATTTCGGCTCCCTGCCTGCATGCGGCTGGCATACTCTGTCAGGCTGGTCAGCTGGCCTGCAGGCAGTGCTGAGGACTCATAACGCAGCAGCTTCGCTATGTCCTCCTGGGAGAGGAGGAGATTTACCTTGTTAGAGGGGTGATCTCCTTCGCCAGGGGCTGGAAACCTGCTTTGGTTTCTGCCCAGGTCTCCTGCAGTGCCAGACAGTACAGAGCAGCTCCCTGGGGTCAGCAGAGAAACTGGAGGAGCTTCTTCCCCTTAGCAGACAGAGGGGAATTTGCATGCTTTAGAGGGTGCTTTTATGGCACTTGTCCCCGCACTAGCTGAGCGCCTCAGGGTTCCACACAGATCTCTCAACTACCTCAGCCAGCAGGCCAGGCTGGGGCAGACCAGCCACTCTGCACTCAGAAAAACCGTGGGCGGTCAGTAACTGTTTTACCACTGTGGGAGAGAGGGGTGTTGGCCAAGACACCAACATAACCCCACCATGCCATAGGGCTTTTAGCCCTCCCACAAGCAGACAGAAGGGAGCTCAGTCCAAAGACCGAGGAAACTCTCCTCTGCACTTGACAAATCCAAGTGATTACAGCAGGTGGAGGTTACGCCCAGCCATCTCATACTGTAACCCACAGCAACCAACAAAGCCGAATATGAGCAACTGCCTTAGCCGCCACGCAAGTGGATGTGGGAGTAACTATAATCACCTTCCTGCACTACAGCCTTACCCCAAATCCAGGCAATAGCCTGTGCTCTTTCACACCAGCCAGACATTTAGTATGGGTATGTACCTTGACATCCTGCTCTGCTATGGTCACAATCCCTTCTCTCATGAACAGCCCGTAATCTTCAAAGAACTTGGCATATTTCTCAGGGTCCTTTTTGCTTTGGTCAATGAAAAACTTGATCAGCCTCTTCTGCAAAACATCCCGGAGTTTCCTGCAGTGAGAACAAGTACAGTTAAAAGCAGTCGATAGCCCAAGATGTTCAATGGTTTTAGATTAATGTCCCTTTCCCTGTATTCAGCATCAGTCATTGGTTTCCTACACAAAGGCTGGCTTAGAAAGAACAAAGGAGAAATACCAAGCCAGAACCTTCCTCCTCTCATGCCATCTTCACACGGGATCTGAAATCGGTTTCCACTCAACTCAGGCAGGGACAGCTCTTGGTGCTAGAGACAAATCCGCTGCTGGAGCCTGCCAAGGGTCACCATCCTGATTTTCAGCTGTTCACATCACTGTTCAGATGTCTGAAATCTAATATTGGTCTCCATCCTCCGTTCTTTTTGGAAACCAGAAAGTACTTGGTATAAAACCCGTTTCCCTTGTGCTGAACGGGGATGAGTGCTATAGCTCCTAAGCATAGAAGAGAGGCAACCTCCTGTCTCAGCAACTGAATGCGAGATGAGACCCTGAAAAGGGACAGGGAAGTGGGGTAAGTGGGAAGGAGGGATAGAAGTGAAATGGATGGAGTAATTAGATGTTACGGTCTCCAAAATGCATTTGTTGGTGTTATACTCTTCTGTGTAGGCTGAAATTGGGAGATGCGGTATCCAAACGTGGGGGCATGCGGACAGAATGGTGCAGCAGTAAATCCATGTGGAGTAGGTGGTTCACAGTCTTGACCAAGCCATCGCAGCTGGCACTGGGACAATGCAGGTGGCTGGGATGAAGTAGCTGTGGCTTCTTGGTCACTGGTTTGGGTGGCTGACAGAAGCTAGAAAAATGAGGGGGGTAAGACCTCTGCGCTCTCTGAGATCTGCTTAAGTTATCATTTAAGGGGTATAGATCCTGAGGGATCTAAGTGTGTTCCTCAAGTCCTTCAAAGTGGGAAGGGACAAGGGAGTTGTCATTAGACTCAGAAAACAACTTGTGACTGATGAAAGGAAGGTCTTTTACAGTAGATTTGTAACTCCCTAGGAAAGCAGATTGCTGGATCCAGATGCTCATTGTATCATGATAGCAGTGGAAATGGAGTGGGCTGCAGTATTGGCTGCGTCTAACGCAGCCTGTAATGGTATCTTTGCCAAGAGTTGGCCTCCATTTATCTACAGCTCAGTTGTCCTCTCACAGGAGGGGGAAACGGCAATTCCCTAGCACGTTGGACTGACTCTGCAGGATGGTGCTGTTCCCACAGCCCCTATATGGACAACAGTATGGATTGAATGGCAATTGCAGTGTCACCATGGCATGGATGGGGTAGCATCAGCTCTGAGATAGGTGATGAGGTGGAGGTTAGTCCCAATTTTGTCCAAGTCTTCTGACCAGGAAGGTAGGTCTTGGGGGTGGGAATAATGATTCATCCAACAGTTAAAATCCCCTGATGGAGAGAACACGGATTCTGGTTCCAACGGCAGTACCAATGAAGCTGTTGGAGGGAAGTCATAGCCTGAAGATGAAATGAGAGACAGACTCCTTCTGAAGACTGGTGCCCTTCGTGGAGTTATAACCCTTCTGAAAAGGGAGGGACCCAAAGGAAAGGGAGACTGAGTATGCGGCAGCGCAGTGACATCCTATAGCTTATCACCACCCACCCAGAGACAGGTTAGCACTCATGCGCTCACCACACACCCCTGGTAACCAGCCCTTTGTCTGCTCACCTGATGAGGGTGCTCTCCTGCAGCAGCTCCCTGCTGAGGTTCAGGGGAATGTCTTCACTATCGACAACACCTAGAACAAACAGTGGCAATGAAGTGACTCAAGACTAGGATACAACTGGACTCAAAGAACTCGGCCCTTTGCTAACTCCTCCCTCCCCACAAATCTCCGGCAGGTATCTTATGTCACCATCTGGGCTGCCTTCAGAAATGCCCCTCCACTGCCCCAAGTGAAACTCAAGGAAGGTGCTGCTGCAGCCAGTTGCACTCCCCTGCTCATTCCCTGACCAGCTCACCTCTAAGGAAACGCAGCCATTTTGGAAGGATGTCAGCGGCTTTGGTTTGGATGAGGATTTTGCGGCTGTAGAGGGCAACACTGGAGCCCAGCTCCCTGCTGACATCAAACATGGATGGTTTCTGTGGAAGCAAGAGGGGAAGAGCTTACACCATCCAAACCCATGGTGCATTGCTCAGGGCCGCAAGCGGGGATCATACAAAAGCCACACACTCTGCAGATGTTCACTATGCATTTCACAGGTTTGAGGTGATCAGAGTAAATCACGTTTTTCTCCTGCCCACCAGAACGGAACTACAGGAGCATGTGAATCTTGTTCTGTGAGGGTTTCTCCCACCTGAGCCAGATTCTGCTCCAGACAAATAGACGCAGTTCAACGCACCCTAATCCCCCATTGGAGAGATGCTTCCATCTCTTTTAGGCACTGGGCATTCCCTTTTGGCTAGTCCCAAAACAATTCTGCACTGCTGGGCACATAAGGCTGTTCAAGTTGGAAAGGACGTCTATTCTGCGATGATCTCAACCATCTGATCCTTCCCTTCACTGAGGATTTCCCACACCTACAAGAGAATGCCAGAGTCTCACCATCTCAGGCACATAAAAGATACTGCGGATATTGAGGGGAGCGTCTGTCTTGTAATGCAGGGTGTAGCGAGGCTTGTCGTAAGCCTGGGCTATGAAGCGATAGAACTCCTCATGCTGCCATTCACCAATCTCCTTGGAGTCCATCATCCAGAGTGCCTGTGGGGGAGGAGGGAAGCTTAAAATCCACGCCCGTCTGGTAACACTCACGCCCATTCCCACCCCACACATTAAGACTCATATGCTTTTAATTCTGACTCTTCCTAGCATGTTTCACTGTCAACAGCTTCCTTTGCTGACAGGGCCCAGAGCTGGGCATCTCTATTATTAATTCTGGTCTGGTCTTCAAAGCTGACAAGCCGCCTTACCCTGCACAGATCAGGGAAAGCCTAGGGATTCCCTCCTTACAAAAAGACAGGCTCTCTTCCTGCAGCCAGACCCCTCCCCACTGTCCTCCAAAGGATTCCCCAGTGATTGCACAGGAAGGCCTGTATCCAGAAAGTGTCTTTGCAAAGTATGTTGGGCTGAACATAAGAATGGCCATATTGGGTCAGACCAAAGGTCCATTCAGCCCAGTATCCAGTCTACTGACAGTGGCTAATGCCAGGTGCCCCAGAGTGAATGAAGCTAACATTCAAGTGACCTCTCTCCTGCCATCCATTACCACCCTCTGACAAACAGAGACTAGCGACACCATTCCTTACCCATTCTGGCTAATAGCCATTAATGGACCTACCCTCACTCACTAAACAGACAGTGCAGTTTTCTGAGATTTCTCCAGCAGCCAGCTCACACTGTCTCTCACTCTCACACATATATTCTCTCCACTTCCCCTGTATCCCATTTCCGCAGAGCAGGGGAGGGAAGACAATAGGGATCAGGAACAGAGCAGGAGAGCTTTCAATGAGTGTCTCAAAGAGACAGCACACAGCATCTCAGAAACATCCCCAGCAGCGTGCACACACACTGTCTCTGTCTGTCTCTCTCTCGCTCTCTCACACACACACAGTCTCTGTGTCACACTCACCTCCCAACACATACTTGTACTATTGCTGTTATTTCTTGGTGCTTCCCGCAATGCACATATATTCGCTGTAATTTTATTCTAAGTGTGTTATTTTAGTGTTTTGATTGGTCTATGCATTTCATAATTTTTATTTCTCTTACACTTAAATTTAATTCTTTGGTGATGCGTTCTAAAATGCCTAACCTGTCCTGGCTGGGGTAATTATCCCCATGATAACTTTTTTAAAAAATGTATATTATATCTAGTTTTTTGTTTCTACTGTTGGCGCATATCCACACATATCAAAATTTATTCCGCACAGGGATGGAAAAAATTAGAGGGAACATTGGGCGGTGCTAGTACTAATCACCGTGGGAGGCAATTGTGCAGGCTCTGCTTTCGCTGACGTGACTTCTGAGAGGGACTAGGGGAGCGATGGTGGCAACATTCTCCCTGTTTAGGACACTATCTACACACTATGCGAATGCATGGATGAACTAACGCCACCAGTTTGGAGAGTGAAGATATTCATCAAACTCCCAATCAAAATAGCAGCTTGTCCAAGAATGGTTCTTTTCCGAGATACACTAAGTGATTCATAAGCCCATTGACTCGGCTATGTCAACTTAATATTGAGTGCTTATATTGTTTGAAGGCTGATGTAATCACGAGGCAGTTGATGGATAACAACAGCAATGATGTCTTGGCACTCCAAGAAACATACATTGCAGAAGATGACTCAGCACACTTCAGGGTATCAGGATATGATCTCCTCTCCAAATAAAACTACCCAAAATAGCCACCTACATCAGGCCAAAACTAAAACACCTAGCCAATGCACTGCCAGTAATGGACAACAGTTTTACGGTCGGTATGTAAGTCGATGAGCTGACAATATGTAATGTATATAGAATGTGCAAAGTGTGGCCACCCAACTAGCAGTGGCCCTTACCAGCCCTGCTAAAGTCACAACATTCCTCTGTGTACCATGGCAATTTTAACAGCCACTATACATCATGGAGGTATTCAGTGAACAATGCCGCAAGCTCACGGAGTGGGCATCAGCACAGGATCAGTACCTTCTATTTGATACAAAACAAAAGGACACCTTCCTCTCATCCTGATGGAAGAAAGAATACACACCTGAATAATGTTTTGTGTCCACAGACTCCAGCAGATCACCATTCATTGCATCTTGAACTGTCCTGGACCCCTTTCCACCTACACCTGTGGAACACATTCGTCTCGAACATCCTGTCATTGTAAGTGTACCAGTTCCACGCTGGAACTGGAGCCGGGCAGACTAGCTGGGTTTTTCCACTGCTGTCAAAAAACCCACCAGTAGCATACCATCAATGCCTGAAAACTTTGACTATCTCATGAAGCTTATTATTATTAAAACCACACAAAAGAATATCCTGCTTGGTTACAGGAGCATTTTTATGCCATGGAGCCCAGAGAGCAAAACACTCCAAAAGACACATAAAGCTACTGGTGACCCTTAGCCACTGCTCTTCTGCAATCATTGGACTCTACAAGATGACAACAATGCATATATACAGGAGAGGCCAGAGATTTCATGCATTCAAGCCATAAAGCATCGGCTCTTCTCCGGCCCCTCGGTGGTATGATGCCACCACAAACACGGCAAGTCATTGCTAACAGCATCGCCAGGCTCCTCTTAAGAAATCCAGACAATTGTCAGATGACAAACGAAGAGAGGTGAAAATGGCTTAATTAATTCTGTGCACTAAGTGCCCCTCTGGCGAGTCTCTGTCAAACCCTCACAAGAGCCAAGAATGAAGCTCTCCTCTCTGCTACCAAAGCAGGAAAAGCAGCTGGCATTGGCAGCATCCTTCCAGATTTCCTTAACTATCCTGGGCCAAGAGGGTGTGATTGGATGGCAGCACTATTGATGGAAGTCATCACCACCAGCAAACTCTCAACAAGTCGGAGATGATCAGAAGTCATTGCCATTTTATAACCTGCTCAACAACCTCCACAGCTACCGCCCTCTCTCTCTGTACAAGATACAAATTACTGGAATAGGTGATCCTGACCCCCCATCCTGAAGACCACAATCCCCCAAAACAGGAATTTTTCAGAACAGGGAAAAGTTACTGTGACCAAGTACTTGCACTGTCTACATATACTCAAGCCAGCTTCCAGCAGAAGCTTAAAATGGCCGCAGCATTTATCGACTTGTCATCACCCTATGACCCTGTCAGGCACAAGAGCCTACGGCTGAAGCTATCCAACCAGCTTCACCGCAACTAGATAGTTCAACTCACTAGGTCAATGGTTTCGGAAAGAATGTTCATTTTGAAAAACTACTCATCTCAGAAAGGCTCTGTGATCCCCTGCCCTGGACAATTGCCATCACTCCACCCATTCACAGTCCGTAGTCCTTTCTGGACCCATTCACTCATTTCCTGAGACCACTGCAGGGTTACAAGTTCCCCCCCACAGTCACTGCCCTGCCCATGGCTCTTAATCTAACCTGTAACGTGTTGAGGCGTCTCCCGTTGAGGAAGAGGGGAAAGCTGATGAAGTTGCTGTATTTTGTCACCACCTCTGGAACAGAGAGAAACATTAAAAAACATACAAACAAAAACAAAACCAAACAAACAAAACACCTGAACATGGATCCTATCAGTTTCAACCACCATCTCATTGTTATAGCAGCCTGCCATAACCTTCTCATTTGCTAACTACGTTTTGAAATCTCAGTGTCTCTTAATAGTTTTCCCCCTACACTGAGCCCTGGTCTACACTGGGGATGTATTGGGGGAAAAAATCGACCTAAGATATGCAATTTCAGCTACATGAACAGCGTAGCTCAAGTCAACGCATTTAGGTCGACTTACTGGGGCATCTTCACAGCGCTGAGTTGATTGTCGTCGCTCCCCCGTCAACTCCACCTGCGCGCCTCTTGCGGCAGTGGAGTACTGGTGTCGACGGGAGAGTGCTCGGGGATCGATTTATCGCATCTAGACTAGACGCGATAAATCGATCCCTGATAGATTGATCACTACCCATTGATGCAGCAGGTAGTGTAGAACTGCCCTGTGAGACATAAGGAATTAAGCCAGGGTTGAAAGACTAGGGGTCTAAGCTCCCAGACATGCATCTGAAAAAGCAGACATGCCAATTCAATCAGATTTTCCCATTTCTTTGGGAGAAGTCAATGAGTTAAACTGGCAGCACCCTGTATTCCTGGATTAGAACAGAGGTAGAAGGAGGTGGAGTAATGGCCTTTGGAGCTGGCAAACTGCTCCTGGATTATATAAATAGGAGCCACATTCTACTTTGGTGAGCAGCACCTGTGGTGAGCAAAGGACAGATATTCTCTGCACACATCCCATCTGTCCAAGATCACTCTTAGAAATCTCATCATCCTCTGTCCTTCCCAGGCTCCTTCAGCAGAGGATCTCAGAGCACTTTACAAACATTACCCATCCCATTATAACACCCCCCAAGAAAGAAAGAACTTCTGAGTTGTAGGATCCTTCCAGCTTTCTAATACTGGCCATGGTGGTTTCCACAGCTTCAGGATAACCTGACAGGATTAGGGTTTGCCTAGGACTGCTCAAAGGAAGTGAAAGCACAGTGATTTAAGAGCTACAGAGGGGACAAGCCCACAGTGTGTCACCCCCATCACTGCAACCTTTACACCCACCCACAGTGCTCCAGAAGCCCAGCTGATCTTCACAAGAGCAACAGCATTGATGTGGACCCCTACAAGGGTAGGAGTGTAAAGTGGGAAGACCCTTGGGGCTCTGGAAATGAAATGTCAACCCTCTGGGGGGGGAAGAAACAGCATCAACCAACAGTCAATTTACAAGTGTTTAAGCATCAAAGGCTGGGTGTCCAGCCAGTGCAGAAGACTAGGAGTCAGGACGCTGGGGTCTAATCTAAGCTCTGCTACCACATCACCACCTCTCTTGGCCTCTGTGAGATGGGGACAGCAATCCACAGGGGGATACCATTTCATTTCCCCACCCCACTCACCTTTGACACGGTCCTCATTCGCAAACTCTTTGCACTCCTCTTTGAGATGAATAATTATTTTGGTCCCAGGTCTGACACCAGAAGCTTCGGCGACCTCAAACATTCCCGAGCTAGGATCAGAAAACACAGCATTGCATAGAAACCTTTCCCTTGGGGGATGGTTATTAACAAGGGAGAATGAAAAGGGAACATTTCATTAACCAAGGGGATAGTTTTCAAAGCAGAAATGACACTATAGCACCCAGCTCCCACTGAAGTCAATGGAAGTTGGGCAGTGTGGAATTTTACATGTCACCCAGATATATAATATGGTGACGCAGCCTCCAGAGACTACAGGTCCCAGCACACAATGCTTCACAATACCAGCAGTCTCTACTGACAACAGCATTGCACACTGGCTGATGTCATCTGTCTGGGCTAAACCTCCATGGCAGCAACTGGAATCTTCTACATTTTATACAGATACTTGCAGCCCTCCAGGCTCCAGGCAAGCAGGCTGCATGGCTCTTTGTTGGTCCAGCACATGTGCCCCAGTCCATGATTACTTCTGCTAGACTGCAGTGACACACTCTGATGAAAGGCTGCTGCGCTCAGCTACAGGGTCCCCTTTGCTACCAATGGTCATCTCCACTCTTTCTAGTTCCGAGCGACTGCTCCATCTGTCTGAGGGTCAAATGCTCCAGGCAGCAGCACCGATTCAAGGGTGGCAGACACACTTTGTGAAAGGTGCAGGAATGGAAGATGACCCTGACAGGTACAAGCAGGAGGACTCGAACATTTAGCACAATAAAGCAGATTATTATCTGGAACACAAGAGGATCCGAAGTTCCAACTGTAAAATAGTTTTCGGGGATTTATAAACTCAGCAAATTCTTTCTCCCCACGGGATTTTAGTAGGACGTGGAGCTTTTCACATCTAGGGCTCTGGTCCAAATCTGGTCCAAGTCTGCAGTAACTCAAGGCTTCTGCCACCTGATGGACATTCTGTGGCCTCTGTGAAATGAGCGGGTGATCTACATGAAAGTCCGGCTCACTGAAGACGTGTGCCCATGTTATAACCCACAACAGGCCTTGTTGGCGTTCTCAGCAAAATCACCAGCCCACAGAGACTGGATTTCCTGCTCACCCCTTCAGTAGCCCTTCAAGGCAGGACCGAGACCCATGGGTGGAGTGGAGAGGGGGAAGCTTGCTCTGTGGGCAGACTGCAGTCAGTCTCTAGGGCTGTCCATCTGGCACACTTAGCAGGACTGAATTCATGTGTGGTTTTCTTGTTTAACAAGCCTGTAGCAGTGAGGGGCTAACAGTTCAGGCTGTGGTGAGGGGCACTATCCAGCTCTCTTAATTCTCTTGCCTTATAGCTGCCCTGGCTATTCAAACCCGAGCTCTTTGCCAGCATAGTCAGGCTGCTGAGTTACATGGGGTGGTGGTTTTGTAATGAAGACTTTCACTTGTAGCCTAAGCAGAATTTTAACCACAGTGCCTAGCTGCGAAAGACCAGTGCCCTGCCACATCTTGCGCCTTCCTGCACAACTTCCAGTCCCCACCCAGGTGGAGCTACAGACAATGTCACAACACTCACTCGTTCTCGCTAATACACTGGCCTCCAATTATTCCAGTTTTGCAGACTCTTACCCATCTGAAGACCAGTGGTAGCCAGGGCTCCCGGACTCTGCAGACTGCGAGTACACCTCCACTTTATCAGCTACCATGAAGGCAGAGTAGAAGCCCACTCCAAACTGGCCAATGATCTTACTACTGGCCTCCGCCTGGCTCTGCAGTGCATCCAGAAATGCCTGTAGGGACAACAGGTAGCAGATATACTGGACTGCAGGTCCAGTAACTCTTGGCTACAGCTGGGAGGCTGAAGCCTCCTCCCAAACCCCCACAGCTGCCCTCCCCACACTCCCTGACTCAGCCTGTTGCTATGTTTGCTCAGTGTGAGCCTGGCACCCCAGAACATACCTCTCCAAGGGGACCCACCCCTCACTTCAACTGCTTTGCAGCAGTCAGCACTCTGGGGGACTGAGCTCACCCTCCTGAGGACAGCACAAGTGGAAGGCGCTCCAGTGACTTGCTCCTACCGAGCAACATAGTAAGGGAGGAGCAGTGACTACAGATTTGAAACAGGAAAGTGTTCCCAAGGACAGTGCCTGCTGCAACAGGTGGGAGAGATGAAAGAGAACGGGGTGTGATTGCTTAGTTGCCGGAAATGAATGGGAATCTCAGAGGTGGAAAACCCGGGCAAATGTATGCACCAGCAAACAGCTGTGTCCACCCCTGGCCCGCCAGTAACTGTGTTGCCACTTGCAACTCAGTCAGCATTTAGAGAACATGAAGGTAGAGAGATTGTGGATCTGGATCACGATGCCTTGGGGAAAGAAGTTTGCTTTTACAAAGCAGCACAGCCAGGTGCACCAGGACTATATAAAGAGCCTGGATCTACAGAATACAGGACACATAAGGAATCTCCAGCTAATGGGACCCTGCTTCCCAATGAAAGGAAAATGGTTCTTTAGTGTTGTCCTGGTACCAATGACCACACACTTCATAGGTCAGGAATGACAGTGGAGCACTGGACTGGTTTCACCTCCCAACAGGGGTCCCCTTCACAACAGGCCTCAGGAGATGCAGGATGGAGCAGCCTCAAGGGAATGAAAATGGCCATGAGGACACAACAAGGAGACAGCATCTCTCTCACCTTCGAGCCAGATCGAGCAATGGTGCCAAGATTAGAAACAAGCTCTTCTTGGGTCATTCCAATGCCAGTATCCTGCAGAAAATACAATGACAGAACCTGATGTACCAGGGCACCTGCATTTCCGTAGCAGACAGGACACAGAGCACCCCAGTAAATTCCCAAAATCAGACACTACTACCATCAGGGACCTTTAGTTAATAAAATGAAAGAGTAGATTTACCCCCACAATGGATGGCTTCCCTTCCCCAGGCCAGGACATGGGAATCAGTGAAATGCAGTTATAAGGTGCAGAAATGACTGCACAGTGGCTACAAACCAGATGTTAGCAGAATGCAGAATAGACACATAAGAACATAAGAAAGGCTGTACTGGGTCAGACCAAAGGTCCATCTAGCCCAGCATCCTGTCTACCGACAGCAGCCAATGCCAGGTGCCCTGGAGTGAGTGAACCTAACTGGTAAAGATCAAATGATCTCTCTCCTGCCGTCCATCACCCTCCTCTGACAAACAGAGGCTAGGGACACCATTCCTTACCCAGCCTGGCTAATAGCCATTAATGGACTTAGCTTCCATGAATTTATCCATTTCTCTTTTAAACCCTGTTATAGTCCTAGCCTTCACAGCCTCCTCAGGCAAGGACTTCCACAGGTTGACTGTGCGCTGTGTGAAGAAGAACTTCTTTTTATTTGTTTTAAACCTGCTGCCCACTAATTTCAATGGGTGGCCCCTAGTTCTGCTATTATGAGAACAAGTAAATAACTTTTCCTCATTCACTTTCTCCACGCCACTCATAATTTTATATACCTCTATCATATCCCCCCTTGGTCTCCTCTTTTCCAAGCTAAAAAGTCCTAGCCTCTTTAATCTCTCCTCATATGGGACCCGTTCCAATCCCATAACCATTTGAGTTGCCCTTCTCTGAATCTTTTCTAATGCCAGTATATCCTTTTTGAGATGAGGAGACCACATTTGTACACAGTATTCAAGATGTGGGCGCACCATGGATTTGTATAAGGGCAATAAGATATTCTCCGTCTTATTTTCTATCCCTTTGTTAATGATTCCTAACATCCTGTTTGCTTTTTTGACTGTCGCTGCACACTGCATGGATATCTTCAGAGAACTATCCACGATGACTCCAAGATCTTTTTCCTGATTAGTTGTAGCTAAATTAGCCCCCATCATATTGTACGTATATTTGGGGTTATTTTTTTCCAAAATGCATTACTTTACATTTATCCACATTAAATTTCATTTCCCATTTTGTTGCCCAATCACTTAGTTTTATGAGATCTTTTTGAAGTTCTTCACAGTCTGCTTGGGTGCAAGTTAATCACATCAGAACGGTGAGAAAATGGGTTGGTATCATGTTTCAAACCCAACCTTCCCACAGCACAGCATCGCTAGGTATATTACAAAGGGTTGAGTAAAGTCACTCCAGCAGATGTTTCTGAGTCCCTCTGATTATGCACGATGGCACATGAACTGTAACCAGATTCAGTGCCACAGTAAAATGAGGTTTTCATCCAAACAAGGGGTTTGAGTCATATACCATCACGGAGCACAAATCACTACGCGCCTTGCAAAACCAGAAGCAGAACAGGGTCTGATTTCACACACTCTGAACACATCTTGTTTGGAGTCAGGGTCCAGGTCCCCAAATGTCAGCAGAATGAATCTGAGTGGAACTGAACAGCATGAGCAGGGATTTCACTGAAATCCAGCCCCCTTTGATGTCTGCTACTTACCCCTGTAACGGTGTAAACCATAGGGCTTTATGGAGAGATGCTTATAAATGTATATATGATATAACTGGAATATGTTTTATGCTACATATGCCATGTAACATCTCTCTGTAAAGGTTACGATCTACTGGATATATTCATCCTATTTGTATGCATGCATCACTTTTGTACCTGAAGTTATGAATATTGGCTATGTACTTGGTTAATTTTAAATAGTCTCAGTGAAGCAGTTGGTCAGCTGTCTGAGAAAAAGACTATTCTCAGTAAGTGCCCAGTCAAGAACCACTTAAGCCAACAATGAATGTGGAGACACCAGTCCACATCTGAGCTTTCCCAGGAATGTGGCTTGGCTGGTAAGGAACTCAGTCATGCAGGGACATGTGACTTGCTCATGTGACTCCAAAATGTCACTTTGTAACTAGATTCTACACAGGGGGAGGGAAGGGGTCCACCCAGAGGAGAAAGTCTATAAAAATCCCTGGGAGATCCCTCCATTTTGTCTTCAGCTAGCTTAAGGAATAGCCTCTCCAACCCCAAGCATACCTGAAAAAAACTGGAACAGGACAGTGACTACAGGGGGTCTGAGTGATTGCTGAACCCAGACTAGAGGGCATCTCGTCTGTAAAAGGAAGCTTATTGAAACATCTCTGATGGTGAGGCTTTTATCTGTATTCAGTTTTAGTACTGTACAGAGATAGATCTGCATGTTTTATTTTATTCTACTCGGTAATTAACTTTGTTCTGTCTGTTCCTACTTGGAATCACTTAAATCCTACTGTCTGTACTTAATAAAATCACTTTTTACTTATTAATTAACCTGGAGTATATATTAGTACTGGGGGTGGCGAGGACGGACAGCTGTTAGGGGACGTGGTTCAGACCTGGATCTGGGTTTGTAGCAGGTTAGCAAGTCTGACTCAAACCAGGCAGGATTCTGGAATCCTACGCTGGTTAGAGGCAAGGAAGCAGGGGCAGAAGTAGTCTTGGCACACCAATTGGCAGCCCCAAGGGGGTTTCTGTGATCTCAACCCGTCACAACCCCCTTCCCCAGCTAGCTATTTCCTCACCATATAGGCTTCTTCTTAACTAGCAAAACAAAATGTCATAATTAATGCTGACAATGCACAATTATTTTTTTTAAATCCGTGTTTATTTCCAATGGATGATGAGAATATCTTCAAGTGCGTGCAAGATATTGGCTCAAGTATGTGTCTTGGTTACTGGTGAGGCGTTTCCTCTGTGTCCACACAGCTCCCCCTTTTGACACAGAAAAGTGACACCTTTCATCTGATTAAAGATGGCAGCCCAATCAGTCACCTTTAAAGTGAACTGAATGCCAGGTAGGGTCTCAATAGCAGGGTTTGTACAGCCAGAAAAAACAAACAGTGAATGGCAAAACCTCAAGAATCTGTCAAGAACGTCCCTGCCCGCAGGCCAGAAAGGAAAGTTTTCAGCATCTGGTTCAGGTTTTGTTCATTCCAGACCCCTGAACAGAGCTCTCAGCTCCTCTGATCCACTCCTATTTATAGCATAGCACGTCATTTCCAAATTCCTATACCTTTTTAAAAAAAACTCCCTACTCTCTGAATGTAATTGACCATTATCGAACCTCTGCCAAACTTGCTGCAAAATGCTTAAGAAACATTTCTGGAGACTAGTTTGAATGGAATGAAACAGCTGCAATGAAAACAGTTTATAGTTCAAACTGACTGCTCCCCGAACAGCTCTGAACCCAGCTACTACAGGGAAATGGGAATGGGACTTGTGCATGACTGGCCAAGAATCCCAGCAAAATGCTGTGCCATACAGCCCGAGATAAACGTGACCAGCTTACAAACTTCTCTCGTTCAGTGCACAGGCTCTTTTGTCACCAGATTGCACTGCTTCCAGCCAGCAAGCTCTCTAATCAATAAGCAGCACTCTAGGGAAGCAAAGACCACAATCACACTTGTGCAAAGCAGGCCCTCTACAGATCTGAAAAGTAAATAAAACTCCCAGGAATGGGGAGGGGGGGCAGAAAGAGCAAAGAGCCAACAACATAGGCTCCAGTAAAACCAAAGACAGGAGTTTCTATTATCATTACCCAGCAGCTTAATTCAGCAGTGTGCAGAATTATGGTTGCACTTCTCCAACTAAACAGCCACATAACTAAATAAACGGAGCTCTTCTCCTGAAAAGATGCCACTTTGCACCTTCCTTTTTAAAGAGGATAGAAAAACTACTCTGTGGATCATTAGTTTCATAATCCTTTTTCATACAGAGATGCCTCTGATAAAAACGTGAGCTGATCTGTCACCACACTGACCTTTGTTCTAAGGGCTTTTCTACCCATAGGGTAATGTGCTACATGGGGAAGGGGGAAGAAGGGAAAGGGTGATTTCTAAAGTGTGCTAAATGTATATTAATTGGTCCACGTAGCCCCTGCTGGTGCACACTAATGGTTCCCTAGTGCAGTGGTTGGCAAACTGGGGTGCGCACACTCAGAGGGTGTGCGAGACCACTCACGGGGCATCCCGGCTGCAGCCCTGGTCCCAGGAGCTGGGCGCTGCGGCCGTGACGGTGAGGACCAGCCCCAGGAGCTGGGTGCTGCAGCGGGGACTGGCCCCAGGAGTCGGGCGCTGCAGGCGCCACGACGGGGACCGGCTCCAGGGGGAGTTAGAGGAAAAGGAGGGGGCAGTCAGGGGACATGGGGCAGGGAGGCTTAGACAGGGGGTGAGGTCCTGGTGGGGGCAGTCAAGGGCAGAGGTCCCAAGAGGGAGCAGTCGGGGGACAGGGAGGAGGAGGTTCTGAGGGGAGCAGCTGGGGGTGAGAAGTGGGAGGGAATGGATGGGGAGGGGCTAGGGCAGGGCTTCCCCCATGGGGGTGCATGCTCAAAAAAATTTTTCTGCTAGGGACGCACAATCAGAAAAGTTTGGAGACCCCTGCTCTAGGGCCTGCTGGTGGCTCAAAGCTCCAGTCTTACTGGTCACTCTGCCCCATGAGGAAAGTTCCTGCTTCTTCTCCACCTCTGCTTATATAGCAATGACCCCAGTGTAGGCACCTAAGCTCATTTCAAGATTTTATTTTTTAAATAAGACAGACCCTGGCTAACAATAGAAGCAACTAGAAACAGGGAGAAGAGCGGGCTCCATGTGACCAGCTAGTGCTCTGCAGGCCACAGCTCGGGAGTGTTCAACCTACCCTAAAAACTGCTGCTCTTTTGCTCCTAGGAAAAGTGAAAGCATCTCTGTCCTCCTTTCTTTGCCTTCGCAAGAGGAACAGTGCGTTCTCACCCCTGCTACAAGAGAGACAAGGCCAGAGATGCACTTCCTTTCCTCTGGAGCATGCTGCATAAGAAAGAAATGTCTCATAAATTTTGATACCCAGTAAATTCCACAACCCCTCTGCCAGCATCAGGAACCCCTCAAACTCCAACCTCGACTCAGGCAGCAGGAAGCCAGAGCATTTGAAAGTCAAGGCATCAGAGATTTGCCTGCCAGAGAGTTTTAGTCATCCCTGAAGTGCAGCTTTATGGTGAAATATTTTATAGCTCAATACCGGGGACCAGAGTTAGGGGACTGTCTCATCCTGACAGAGCAGGTGTGGCTAAGAGAGGAACACAACAAACCGGGGGAGGGTTGCCCTAACTGTACCAGCACCTCCTGCAGAGCTAGTTTGGAGGGGAGCCCTGCCTGCTGCCAGCACATGAGGTCTCAGGCCTAGAGAAGAGCAGAGTCTTGGTGAAGAGAGCCCCTGCATGCACACACTGTACAGCAATATGCCGTGCGCCTGGCTGCCCTCCTCCCACATGGAGGGGATCCCCATTTTAGTGGGAATACACGCACAGAATGTGGAAAGTGCTTTAGTCCCAACGTGGTAACAGGCACAATGGGAGAAGCCACAGGTTGTTTACACAAAAGGGCTGGAGCAGGGAACTTCCTCACAGGGGCATGTGTGGGTGGGGGAAGGGAGGGAACACGCTGGCCTTTCATCAAAGCTTGGGGTTACAGACTCAATCTAGCATCACTGTCGAGCATTGATCAGCCTTGCAGACACCCAGCTGTGAAGGGCCAGGGGCATAGGGAGGCTGTGGAGACTGAAGGGGGCTACACACCAGCTCAGCTTCTACTGGGCTTCAGCTAAGACAAGCCGTGCAGCAAAGTGACTTCCCATTCCTCCTGCCAGCAAAGGGAGATACCTGGATGGTGATGGTTCCCTTTTCACTGTCTGTCTGCAGGTGAATCTCCATCTCTGGTAAGACCTTCCCTTCAGACATCAGTTTATGACGAAGTTTTTCCAACGCATCACTGCCATTGGAGATCAGCTCCCGGATAAACACCTAGGGAAGCAACACTGTTATGTAGTGCAGCCTTTGTCTAGTCAGCACTGCTCCCAGCCAGCTGCATGACACCTCATCAGTGATCAGGGCTCGCTGCTGGCTCGTACGCAGGTTTTTATCCCAACAGAGGGACTTGACACACAGACTGTAACACTCTAGCTGTGGCCATGTCACAGCCCCTAAATGGGGTACCAGAAGAGGGGGGGTTTGAGGACAGCATTCTTTACACTGGCACTGTTGACTCCTATGAAAAAAACATGTAGGTTTTTGGCTCTTCAGTCCTCTGAGTGATACTGATGCCAGAACCCTAGAATGCAGCCTTTCCGATGGAGCCAGAAGTCCCAGAGTGAAGCTTCCTTTCCCAAACATGGCTAGACGGTGTGTATAGGCAAGGCCTTAGTCAAAAATCTGGAGCACACCCCATTCTCACCCGGGCACAAAGATACCTTTGCCGGCAAGGCCAGGGCAGCCTTCCATCAATCCCTGCATTAAAAAGCTAAGGGAGAAAAATGGCCAGTAAAAGGAAGAGGACAGTTCCAGCGAGGCAGCAGGGCTCTAGCACAGCACTGTCTCGACTCCCTTAGCTCCATCGTGCTGGAACTCTACATGCAGTGCAGCCCAGAGCCGACTGTATTTCTCCATTTCAGGGTCGGGGGTCTGGTTTGTTTAAATTTAGTGCTAATACCCAGCCAATTGCCAGAGCCAGGACAGGCCCATTGAGTCATCTGGATGTATTTACACATGAAATTAAAAACATACTCTAAAGGTTTCAATGGAAGCTTGGAGCATGACCAGCCCGGGGTCTGTTGGGAAGTCAAGCAGACATTCCCACTGCAAGGGCAGTGTCTGGCTCTGCCACAGACTTATATATATACATGGCTTTGCCAACTGAAGCTTCACCAGCTATGACTAGCAGGTGGCATACCTCTTTCTCCGAGTACAAGGAACGTGCAACAATGTCCAAGAGCTTCTTTGTCTCTGCCTGGAACTCATGTTTGGAGGCTTCTCCTAGAATTAATCACATACACCCAAGGGCACTTCACACAGTTCTCTCATACAGGAAAGGCAGACACAGCCTCACCAATGTGCCTCAGCCTCTCAGGAACCTGGCTAGGAGCAGCAGGGAATATGGGCATCTATAGCCTCCACAGAGACCGCCAACAAAGGCGTTATTTATTTCCAAATAGATGTGAGAATGGTTTTTGCCATGTAAGCACCCTGCCAGCCTAGACAATGGCTGAGACAACTCACAGACTGCAGAACGGCCATATTATATGAGTCTAGGTCACTACATGTCTGGGCTGAAACTGAGCCAGTGACCTGGAGGTGAAAAATTACATTCCATTCCCGATCCATGGAGCCATCCAATCCCCAAATCTTCTTTTCTACAAATGCCCTCCCCTGCTTTGTAGCCAATCCTCCTGCATCTAACTTTTAGAGTGCCACACACTGCCAGATGTGAGCCCTCGCTGTTGTACCAAATAGAGGCTGGTGGGGAGAGGGAGCTCCAACATGAAAAGGAGCTATCTGCAAACATTCCACCCTAAGAGCTTCAACAAGCACTCTAAGCTCCCAGCGTAAAAAGCGTGCTCTAAATAAAACAGAAGAAGCCATTGTGTTAATCTGGCACCTCTCTGCTGAAGCACCCTTGATACTGCATACACCCCACTGATTAATATGCTTAATCTTTCTGAATGACAACAGCATCTTAAAGAGAATTACACTTTGCAAAGTGCTTCTCTCAAGTGGCTCTCTCTCAGGCTTTTAAAAAGACCCAATCTTTGGCATTTCCTATGTTAGACACACTTAAAGACTCTAAGCAGCACAGTGAAAGTTACCCATGACCTGCTTGTGGACAAAACCCCAGATTCTCTGAGCCCAGAGGGCAAGGTGATGGGTGCAGGGAGCGGCAGATACTCAGTGGGTGCAGGGGGACCAAGTTCATTTAAGGGCTTCAGAGCCCTGGATCTTCAGAAATACAAGTGTACAGAAATGGCCTTGGAATATTGAGTTTAAGATGCTGTTTCTGTGTTCAGATAACTCAGATGACTTTGTTTTAAAGCAGCTCTGCTTGGAGGCAGGCAAAGCAATGAATTCTAACTAAAGGGATGACAGCATGATGTTAATCAGCAATCTCCATCATCAAAAACAATTAGCTGGGCAGACACAGTTCACTTATGTAACAATAAAGGTAACAGCAAGCAAGAGGCAGGTCCTTTGGAACCCCCTACCTACACACACGAAAGGTACATCCATCAGAGCACACAGCAGGCTTCTGCCAGGCTGCAACTAGAGAGGTGTGTGTCTATCTTACTCTTAAGAAGTTTTATTTCTCAACAGGTTCATGCTTCCTGAGAGCTATTGAGAGGGTACAGGAGTGAACCTATTCCTCCTGTTTATTCTTCACTCTGTATTTACTACTTAGCTAGAGGGAGGTTTGCCTTGTTGTGTTCATTCTGGTGATTTTATTTTTGTTAGGATACCCGGAAATCCTTGAACACAAGACTCCAAGAATTTACTGTTACTGAAGCATCAATGACAACTTCCCTCCACAAGTCTCAAAAGTCCATCCCAAAAGCTATTTTAAGTGATGGGATGACAAACACCTGCACCTCTCCCCCTCCAGAGGTGGGGAAGGTACCTTGGGACATAGCCCCAACCTTCTGCCCTCCCAGCTAGGCACTGGCCAAGGCGGTGCCATTTTACTGGGTTTCCAACGCACCACAAGAGGCTGCCTTCCAGTGATACCCCCAGCCTCTGCTCACCTTTCACATTCTCTGTATTGCTGATGATGGTGTGCAGGGGCTCCTCTTCCTTGTTCTCAGCTGGCTGGGTACTGTACTTCCTCCCAGCAAGAACACTGAAGGCAGCTAAGTTGTGCCGGGGGACTGGGAAATGGAGGACTGCTCTCTGAAGACATGTAGTTCCTCTTCCTAGAAGATGCAATTCAAGCGGTTTAGACTAAATTGCACGTATTAGAGATAGAGCTTTCCTATCAAGGTCACAATTCCCTTTCCCGGGGGCTAACGCAGGATTGCTTCCTAAGCTACACTGTCCTATGCACTGTCCAGTCGAGTTTTCAATCCTCACGTGATCGGGCTCAGACTCAGCAGGTGGGGGGGAAGGTCTCAGAGTTCAATCCAAACGTCGCATTGTTATTTTTAGCCCTATAGCGTGAGCCCAAGTAAACTGACCCAGAGTCTGAGACTTGCTGCTGCGGGGCTTTTTTTTCTTCAGTGTAAAGATACCCATATATTTTACCGACAGAAAGTTTTCCTACTATCAAACCTGTTTTCCTTTCCTCGGTTACATTTCATTAGTCCTGATTACATCCCTTTTGACCACCCCCCTACAGAATTCTACTCCGATTTGGTCCTTACATCTGGTGGTTTATTATACTGGCCGTAAACATTCAACCCTGAGCTCTCAAAGATGCCTCCTTTGGCAGAGTGTAGTTACTCGTCAGAATGCCAGAATCATACCCCCAGGTAGACCCGTGCTGCCTCTCAGGGTCCTATCAGAAGTAAGAGTCACAATCCGTGTCATAAATATAAAGGGAAGGGTAACAACCTTTATGTATGCAGTAATATAAAATCCCTCCTGCCAAAGGTTTACCTGTAAGGAATTAAGAAGCTCAAATAACCTAGCTGGCACCCGACCAGCAAGACCAATGAGGAAAGAAGATACTTTCAAATCTGGTGGGGGGGAAGACTATCTTTGTGCTCTTTGGAGCCAGAGAGGGACAAGGCAGAAAAATTTCTCTCTTACAGACAATCAGAAATAAGCATCTAGAATTATAAAAACAGTAAGTAAAGCAAGAAAATGTGTTATCTTTTGTTTTAACTTGTGAATTTTCCCAATGCTGGAGGGAGGTTTATTCCTGTTTTTTTGTAACTTTGAAACTAAGCCTAGAGGGGAATTCTCTGTGCTTATCAAAGAATATCAGGGTTGGAAGGGACCTCAGGAGGTCATCTAGTTCAAGCCCCTGCTCAAAGCAGGACCAATCCCCAACTAAATCATCCCAGCAAAGGCTTTGTCAAGCCTGACCTTAAAGACCTCTAAGGAAGGAGATTCCACCACCTCCCTAGGTAACCCATTCTAGTGCTTCACCACCTTCCTAGTGAAAAAGTTTTTCCTAATATCCAACCTAAACCTCCCCCACTGCAACTTGAGACTATTACTCCTTGTTCTGTCATCTGCTACCACTGAGAACAGCCTAGATTCATCCTCTTTGGATCCCCCTTTCAGGTAGTTGAAAGCAGCTATCAAATCCCTCCTCATTCTTCTCTTCTGCAGACTAAACAATCCCAGCTCCCTCAGCCTTTCCTCGTAACTCATGTGCTCCATCTCCCTAATCATTTTTGTTGCCCCCTGCTGGACTCTTTCCAATTTTCTTATAGTGTGGGGCCCAAAATTGGACACGGTACTCCAGATGGGACCTCACCAATGCCAAATAGAGAAGAATGTTCACGTCCCTTCATCTGCTGGCAATGCCCCTACTTATACAACCCAAAATGCTGTTACCCTTCTTGGCAACAAGGGCACACTGTTGACTCATATCCAGTTTCTCATCCACCGTAACCCCTAGGTCCTTTTCTGCAGAACTGCTGCCTAGCCATTTCGTCCCCAGTCTGTAGCAGACTGGTTGGCATAACCCAACAAAGGGACACAGTGAAAAATTTATGGCAAGCAGAGTAAAGGACAATAAGATGATTTATTTTAAAGTATATCAAAACCAAAAAGGAATCTTAACAAAATCCTTTTATTTCACTATAAAATTACCTTCCAACCTGATTTTATAGAGGTGATTCTTTTACTTTTTTTAAAAAAATGAAATTCTTCTTTGAAGATCCTGACTGATTTTCAGTGTCCTAAATACACTGGGGTTTGCTCTGTGCTCACCTATATCAATTGGTGAGGATATTATTCTGAAGCCTCCCCAGGAAAGGGGGTGTAGATGGTTGGGGAGATATTTTGGGGGAATAGGAACTCCAAGTGATCCTTTCCCTAAATCTTTGTCTAAATCATTTGGTGGTGGCAGCATACTGTCCAAGGACAAGAAGGGATTTGTGCCTTAGTTTTAACCTAAGCTAGCAGAAACAAGCTCAGGGGGTCTTTCATGCAGGTCTCCACATGTGTATCCCAGAGTTATGAGTGGGGAGGGAACCCTGACAACCCAGAAAGCTATAGACAGCAAATTCCACTAACTCCACTAGGAACATAGGAATTGCCACCTTTGTCATATCCTTGCACTGTCCAACTTAGCTAAGTGGAAAATAGGAGACCCTCTTCTGTTTGGTAGAAAATGAAACGAAGGCAAACTGGCTACTAACCAACATTTGCAGCACTTGGCAGATATAAAGCACTGTCCTTGTTAGGGTTCAGCGTGATTATCTCTGTTATGAAGACAAAAGGAAATGGTGCTAGAATGATATTCCAATCTAAAAGGCATGACAAATATATTCAGAGGCGGGTGAACGTGCATGCAGCCACATAACTGCATGTTCAAGCTGGTTTATGCCATTTGTAGAGGAAAATAATGGTGTACAAGAACCTCGAAAGGCCCTTTTCAGAGAGCTTGAGATCCAACAGGTCCTGTAACACACAGAAGCGATTCCCAGACTTTACACAGTGGAAGCCTGAAGGAAGTATTTTACACCTATTGGGCAGCAAACTCTGCTGCATTCCACTTGCCAGGATGGAGTGGCTGGTGGGGAAATCATCAGACAGAGGAGGTTATATTAATTCATCTCCTCTATGACAAAGGATACAAAATGGAATAGGAATGTTCTGGCAAGGGGATGGGTGGTTTTCCACCCTTCATCACTCTAGCTCAGCATTTAGCTGCCGCTCGCCCCACACTGCAAGTGGCAGAGCCTCTTTGGGGTCAGGTAGAGAGACGGAGAGAACCTGGTCAAGCCACAAAAGCCGGGAGCAGGCAGCAGCAGGCAATACTGAGCTTTTACAGAAAGCTTCTTTTGCCCTTGTAGGCTATTTCATCAGCCAAGGAAGGGAAGCAAACTCCAGGCCCACGTCTGTTATAAAGGTCCTTACCTCTGGACCCCATTCATTATTTACTGTTTACAACAACAGGTAAACACAAAATAAACAGGTTTCAGACTAGCAGCCGTGTTGGTCTATATCTGTAAAAAGTACACGAGTACTTGCAGCACCTTAGAGACTAACAAAGCTTACGATGAAATAAATTTGTTAAACAAAATAAAACTATCCAACCCAAAATGCTGATTAGAATCCCAAGAACCTTGCTGCCTTTACCAGCCAGTGCACGTGTGTGTAGCCACCATGCATCCCTCCCCTGATAGCTCTTTGGATCCAGCTTCCTCTTCCAGCCATGTGACAGGCTCTTAACCCTTTCCAGACTGCTTCTTTTATCTCGTCATAGTACCTGATACAAACTTACCACCCCTTACCCTTCACAAACACGCTCCATAGTCCTCCAGCTGTTGTCTGGCTGATCCAAATCCCTTCCAAGGTCAGCTGATGCAGACCCTAACCAACCTAGCAGACGATGCTGACTATCAACATAAAGGTAAAACCCCCACAACACACATAGGTATTTAGTATCTGACATTCTGAAGCTCTGAAAAGATCATAGTATATCTCAATCCAAATGCACCAAAACCAGAGCTCTCAGCATTACTGTTGTCCTTCCAAAAAGTAAGCAGCTCTGCTGCTTCCCTACGCCTCACACCCTAGGCTGAGCCAGTTATCAACCCCAAAGAGTCCCTTACCATGTCTCCCATTCAAAACCAGTTCCAAGTCTGACACACTTTTCCAGCCAGAACCCGCAGTTATTTCTCAATAGTTCTGTCCTTAAAGAGTCTGTGAATAGCTCTGAGGACAGAATACCTTCTACACCCATAACTGTTTTGCTGTATCACACACAGTTCTGCCTCACTGCTCAAGCAAAGGTCTGTAGCTTTTGTTCCAATGTATTTGTTGAATTAATTCAAGAAAATGAAGAAAAAGCCCACATGAATGAGGATCTAAGAACGGGAGAGTTCAGTATGTGGTGAACCAGTCCATCACACTAAGAGGAGGGCCAGCTCAGGAAGAGACACGGGCAATGCCTGAGCCAGCCTGGACTTTACAATCTGACATTTTAACCCTGTGGTGCAGAACAAAATAAAAATCTGCAAATACATCCACACAGGAATCAAGGAATATGAGAGGAGCTTTGCCCGTCGATGCCTCCAGTGACCCAAAAGGAGAAACAATCCATTGGCATTTTCCTCCCATTCTCAAGTCAACTTCTGTTATCAGGTTTACAAACAGAAAGTCCTGAGAGTCTGTCCACCCAATATACACAAACAGAATGCTGCCACCCGCCCCACACACAAGTGCTGGATCTCTCTGGAAACCCCAAATATTTATAATTCTTGGCCTAATCACATCTTCTGCCTCTCTTTCTTCAAAGCACAATGAATAAATCATCAATCAATTCCAACATTATTTTTGGATCTGCATAACATTTGGTCTTAATAGCATTTATTAATAGATGACACTGACTGAGCCAAAGATGAAAACTGTTAAATTCAAGATCAGTTGCTTCCTGTGAAACTCCTGCTTGGCCAGCAGAGGAGGGACTCCTGGCAATTTCAAGACACAGAACCATGATCATTTATATATGCAGAAAAAGTGAGAAAGCGCTCTCAGAACTAGCAAGGAAAAGCCACACACACAGCTTGGGAAGCAAAGTTCCTGACACCCAAAGACAAAGTGGAATTAACTCACATGCCTAGTCTAGCTTTGGAGATCAGCCCCAAATTGTGCCATATTAGACCACGATGTATAAGGGATGGGGTTTTTGGGTGGTCAGGAAGCCTCAAAGGGGTGTCACCACCACCCCGTTTGTACTACATTTGAAAGGGAAACAGATACATCACTTTCAAACTGCTATTTTTCAATGATTGCCAAGTCACCTTCCTTTACGATCCCAGGTGCATAGGCTCTCCACTCAGATAGGAAATACACTAAAGGGAAGATCCAAGCTCAATAGCCCAAACAAAATCTCTCACACAGAAGCTTTCATCCCAAACTGTGCAGGAGCCCACAGCGCTTTACAAACTCAAAACGATCACTTCTGAAGTGCAGCCTCCATGGGAGTAAAACATGGCAGGGCAGTGCACAGCAACACTACCCAGAAGGTCAGGACAGAAAATAAAGAGTGATACACTGTACAATGGAAAATGAATGGAGAGTTTAAGACAGCAGAATTTCCCACAATGACCCCACTGCAATATGGCCAGGCTACCACCCTGAGACTCTTCCAAAAAAAGTCCCATGGGATCTTTCCCGGCAAGTACTCAAGAAATCAGTTTGCATCTCATCTGAAGAAAGGGGTCTCCAACAGGACAGGGTCTCCCGCCATGCTGGAACATAGTTCAGTATGGACTCAGAGAGAAAAGTGAAATCTACTTAATTGCCATCACTAATGCCTGGTCTACGTTAGAAAATTCAGTTGATTTAATTATTTGGGGGAAAATCCACACCCCAAACAGCACTGTTAAGCTGACCAAAGTCCCACGTAGATAGCACTAGGTCAACAGAAGAATTTTTCTGTCAGTTTAGCTACCGTCTCTCAATGAAGTGGATCATCAATTCTAGGCAAACAGAAGAATTCTTCTAGTCATGATAGAAAGCGTCTAAACTGAAGTACTAGAGCTCCACAGTTATGTCTGAGGAGGAAGCTGCGTGTCTGGGATTGAGTAGTTTGGTCTTCATCCCACTCAACACCGCCTCAATGTCATCTTTTAAAAATGTTCATGAGGCCTGCTGGAAAAAGCCAGGTGTGTGACCTGCTCTGTGCGGTGGGAAATGAGGACAGTGACTTAGGCCTCATCTACACTAAAAAATTAGTTCGGCATAACTACGTTGCTCAGGCAAGTGAAAAATCCACACCCCTGAGCAACTTAGTTAAGATGACCTAAGTCCTCATGTAGACAGTGCTCTTCCACTGACCTACCTACCGCCTCTGAAGGATGTGGATTACCTACGCTGACAGGAGAACCCCTCCAGTCAACGTGAGTAGTGTCCACAATGAAGTGCTGCAGTGGTGCAGCTGTGCCGCTGCAGTGGTTTAAGTATACACAAGCTCATAGACGTAATTAAGATGATGCAAAAGAGATGACTGCTCCTGCTTTGAAAGGCTGTCACCTCTTCACCTCAGTATAGTCCCGATTATCAGAATAGCAAGGGGGACACAGATTTGATTTGGATCATTGGGAGTCTGAATAATGAAGAGGGCAGGGTGGATTTGATTTAAAAATCATTTCTCTAAAGAAAGTTACAAATTCCCCACGCTAGTGAGTTCAGTACCCAGAACTGAAGGAAGGAAAGGCCTTCACACCAAGAGGTTGATTTCCTAGGGCCATACTAGGTCAGACCAAGGCAGGAGAGCCAGCCACACGATTGCCCCAGCAGCAGGCGAGGGTACCAGTTAACGGCGATTCGCGGGGCTGGCTACAGGCCCCTGCAGAGACTCTTCCAGCCCCCACGTGCTCCCGGCCAGGCTCCGCTGTTAGCCTGGCGCGAGGCCCTACAGCCCTGGGCGCCGGGCAAAGGCAGCCGCGGCGCCCTCGGCACAGCCAAGGCGGCTACGCAGGCCCCGATCCTCCCGGCTCCCCTCCCCCACCAACTAGCCCCCGAGCAGCGCGACAGCCCCGCCAGGCCCCACCCTCACCTGCCACCGGCGCCCGCAGCCGTGCGGGGCTCCCCGCCCGCAGCAGGGCCCGCAGGCGGCTTCCGCGCAACAGCATCTCCCGGGCCATGCCGGCCGCTCACTCTCCTGGGCGCACGCGACGGCTGTAAGGGGAGCGGGGCGCTCGCCTCCTGACAAGGCGCGCGCTGATGATGTCACGTTGCCTGGGCGACCCACGAGCACCTGACAGAAACCGCCCCCCTCAGAGGCTGAGAGCGGCGGGCCCGCTGTCCACTCGCTGCCTGAGTGGGGCTTGAAGGGCAGCGCCCACGGCTCACAAAGGCCCCTTCCCCCAGCGCGTGCCCGTCCTCTGGCGCCTTGTTGTCCTCCAGCCTGGCTGGTGCTTATCCACGCCACACGCCCTATTGCCCCGTCGCGCCTGATTCGGGTCCCAGAGCTGCAGGGCGAGGGGGTGTGAAGACCTCAGAGCCCCTTGCGCTGAGGTGCCCTGTTCTAGCCCCAGCTCTCGTTCTGCTTCTTCCACCGAAGCAGATAGTTCACACTGCACCCAAACCCGCCCGGCAGGAGCTTCACCGCTGCCCGTCTCCTGCTTGTTAGAAGGGCATCCACTACAGCCGGCTCTGTGGATGATGGGGAAGGGCTAATCCCGCCGGCTCTGAAATGACAGGCGGCTGTTAAGCTTCGTGGGGGAGGCTGCTAGAATCAGAGCATTGCCATTTCAAAGCTTTTGCTTCAGCACCTGGTTTTGCATGGGGGGAGACTGGGGCAGGTGCCCCACAGAGGCAATAGCTGCATCCTCTCTCCCGCCCCCCCCCCAGCAGAGTGTGTACAGACTGGTCTACCTAGTTCATGGCAGAGCCAAGGAAAGGAGGCGCATGCCAATTACACCCAGGGCACCAGGCCTGAGCACTGCTAAGCTGCTGCCCAGCTCGCTACCCGCATTAGCAAGCAGGGTTTGCACATGGAAGCATAGATCTGCTTAATGTACAGGCCAGATGCCATTTGTCCCCATATTCAGGTAAAATTTGATATTGAAATAGCAAATTACTTGACTGGGAATGTCCCAGTAAACCCAATTATCATCTGTTGTCTACTGGCACTTTTGGTTTTTCAGGTTGTTTTCAGGTGTAATGCAATTTACGGTAGGGATATGTAGTTTACAGTTCTGAACCACCATGTCACCATAGGACAAACTAGAGTGGGCACGTAAGAAGGACAGAGACTGCGTGATTTTTTTCAGTGGCTAGCTAACTGTCTTCATCCGAAAACCCCACCCAACACGGCAATGACAAGGAAGGAGCCTAGCTACCAAAACCGAAAAAAGACAGTGCAGATACAGGACACAATGGGAATCCACTTACACCTGGATTCGAAAATCCTACGTACGTGATTCAAGCGCCTTTTGTAAAGCATGCAGGAAGGAATTTAGCATTTGCCATAGTGATGAAGGTGATGTTAAGCATCATGTGGATTCAAAAGATGAACAAAACACCAAGACTCAAGAGCACTACCCTGGTCTCACATTTTTTCAGCAGGCCAAATGAATCCTTTAACAACAAGGTTATCGCTGCGGAGATAACTCAAGGATCAGAGGGGTAGCCGTGTTAGTCTGGATCTGCAAAAGAGACAGTCTTGTAGCACCTTATAGACTATCAGATTTTAGGGATCATGAGCTTTTGTGGGCTAAGATAACTCAAGCTTACCACACAATAGTCCATCAACACTCCTATCACTCACGTGACTGTGAATTTAAACTAGCACCTACCTTGTATCCACATTCAACGATTGCGAAGTACATCAACTGTGGCCAGACTAAAGCGCAGGCATTGATCAAAAATGTGCTGTCACTGCAGTCAACAGAATTTTTAAAAGACCTCAGCAAGCCAGATAGTGACTATTTCTCAGTTGCCAAAGATGCATCTAACAAGGGCAAAGTGAAAACTTTCCCCTTATCGCTGAGGTACTGGACACCTGAATATGGGGTCCCAGATAAACTGTTAGACTTCTATGAGGAAAGCAAAGAGTCTGCAAAGGCAATAAGCAACACATTACTTGAGAAACTTGCGACACACAAACTAGACCTAAACAAAGTGTCTTTCTACTATGCTGATAATGCAAACGTGAATTATGGAAAGTGACAGTAAGTGTACCAGAATTTTAAAAAACAAAATGAAAATATCTTGCCAGCAAGCTGCCCTACCCATGTTGTGCACAATGCCGTGAAACATGCTAGCAATACCCTATCCCTACAAGTTGACATTGAGACTCTGGTGATTAAGATGTTTAACCATGTCAGCAGTTCTGCTAAGAGAGTAGCAGCATTGAAGGATATGTTTGACTTTGTTGATATGGAGTATGCCACTTTACTGCGCCATGTTCCGACATGCTGGTTGAGTCTTTTCCCAGCTGGAAAAAGGCTTGTAAATATGTGGCAGGCTGTTAAGTGCTACTTTATTTCTCTGGACAGTGAGAAGTGCCCCAAATGTCTGTGGATGCTGTTCTCAGACATGGAAAATGGTGAACAAGGTGAGGGACCTAGCAAAGTTGAGGTTCATCTGTTTTTCCTCCAGAATGTCCTGAAAATCTTCACTGATACTAAGAATCAGAGAGGTAGCCGTGTTAGTCTGGAATCGCAGAAGTGACAAAGAGTCCTGGGGCACCTTAAAGATTAAAAAAAAGTATTGAAGCATAAGCTTTCATGGGCTATAGCATCCGATGAAGTGGGCTAAAGCCCACAAAAGTTTAAGCTTCAGTACTTTAGTTAGTCTTTAAGGTGCCACAGGACTCTGTCACTTCAATGATACCGTGCTCTATTTGGAAAATGAGACTGTTACAGCATGAGAAGTGTATGCCATAATGAATACTCTGAGAATTAAACTTCAGCAATGGAAGAATGACAAATTCTTTGGCTCCAAAGTTGAAAATGCATTAACTGAGATGCTGCATGTCTCCAGAAAGACTTCATGAAATTTTACAATGTGTCCATCCTATATTTGGAGAAATGGTTTGATTTTTCAACAGCCGGCTTACTTGATCAATATCCAGTGTTTGAACATCAAAAGTTAATAGGACATTTGAATACAAGGATCTGTCTGTGGCCCTGACAGCTGTAAACTTGCAGAAAATAGTGGATTTTGATCAGCTCTGTGATGAGTACACCAGTAAGCAACGCATACACAGAACATGTATTTTCAGTCATCAAAGATGCATGGGCTGATGTTCAGAATCGAAGCAGCATAAACTTGGAGTGGAGTGAAACTCTTGTCAAAATGAATTTCTGGAACAGCGAATCACGGCCGCTCAGGTAAACAAGGCATCTCGCTGCCTGCCAGGGGCTTACCCTGACAAAGCCATGAACCAAGTTTGGGAACCTTTACCCTATTATCACAATAGTCCCATCCCACCTTGGCATATGTGAATCTATTGAAAGGGTCTGAGGTGTGAACTGCCTAGTATTGTGTCAACTTTGTTAACTACTTTACTGCTAATCAAAGCATATTAGAACGAAGAAAAAGGATCATAGGGAAGATCTCCACAAAATAGTCAGTGACATTTTGTTTTGGTTCAAGAAGTGGCTGGCTGGTGTTTTGGAGACTACTACTAAAAGCTACCCCTCCCCTCCGACCAATCAAATTGATGGAGCTAAAAGGCCAGAGGAGTCATGTGAGTATCCCCTGTCCAGACTAGGCTCCTCCAGTGCAGAAGAGGCCTGGTCTGCTTTAGTAGCAGTGTGGGGCCAGATCACTTCCTCCCAGACTAGTGACTGCTGCTTCTGTACCTACTGGAGGCTGCCTGAAGACACTGATATATAAGGGAGCTGCTGGGTTCTTAGTACATTTGAAAATCAGGTTCTGTATCAAGGAGTCTAGATCTTGACTTTGAAAATATTGGGTTAATATTTATAACAAACACACATTCATGATTCAGGACATAAGCCAACCACTAACTGCCTGGGATGAGGAAATTGCTTCTCCCATAGGCACCTTATTGTATAATTGTCTATTATGCATGATTTACACCTCTCTCTAAAGCATTTGGTACTCACCGCTACGGGAGACAGGATATTGGTCAGCATAGACTACTGGTTTGATCCGGTACACCAATTCCTGTGTTCACTAATCTTCATCTTTTATGTTCCCATTTCTGCTATATATGCACATTAGGTATCACAAGTTGCAGCCCAACTCTGGGGGTTAGCAACTGGGCAGACATACTTTCTCAATTAGCATTAGATGAACTGGTCCTTCACTGAGGAATGTGAAATGGCCTCAATGGTGAACCCAGAAAAAGGTTGCAGGCCAGGATTATGAGGGCTAAGAAATTTCCAGATGCCTAAATCAGATGTTTTCCCTGCTGGGTAATTTGCACCTGAAAGGAAAAAACAACATATAAAAAAAGCTGTCCTGCGCACTTTGTCTGCTGTCCTCCATTGTATTTGAATTTCTGCCCTTGGATCTGTATGCGCAGAATGTCTGGATTCTTGTCTCCTTTTTTTAAGTCAGTGAGTGAAGAAGCCATGTAAATTTCTTAACAGGTATTTCAGATGCTGCAAAAATTGCATCAGCATCTAAAACCCACTTTGAAAGGTTTCTTTCTGATGTGTACTCTTCCTGCTGTGCTGAAATTACCATTATTCATGGTGGAAATGCACTCCTTCTGCCATTTGAGTTTAACAGTAGCTATCAGCTGTGGAATATTTATTGATGGGTCTGTCTGGCTCTCCCCTCCTGAACTATTTTTAACAGCACTTTTCTAATTGCACCTCTTATGCTTCAGTAAGTGATTTTATATCTGCAATCCAGAGCTTTGGAGAGGACGTGGTAAAAATTTTGATCTGATGTCCAGTCCTTTTAGTGATTTATATTCTGCCATTAGGAAACAGTTTTCATTAGCTCTGTATTAAAATTACATTTCTGTAGCTACTTCTTAATTCAGCTACTGACTCTGAAGCATGTAGCATGCTCTCTGCCTTGGCTAGCGTGCCCAGCTTTTGGCAAGGAAGGGTTAGTAAGATGAAGTTAATAACTGTTGAATCTCCACAGCGACTGAAATACTGTTCCATTAATCGCTTCTGTGGAATCATTACCCCCTTAGGAGTCGGTTTTACTGCCTAAATTTGCTCTGCTTCCAAAAATATAATTAATCAGCAATTCTTATTCATCTATAAGTCACCTCTTTATTATTGGTAGACATAGAGATGGTGTCTTGCTGAGGCCCCCCAGAGTCCTTGCTTTCTGTTGGACTTAAGTATTTGGCACATGGCTTGGCCATGATTCTCCTCCAAAACATTCTAGTCACTCAATCACAACCATAGCTTTTAGCTCCTGCTCTTTGTTTCATGCTCAGTCAAATCCACCATAAATCCTGAATATTTCTGTGGGAGGTAGACATTTATTTTCTGCCATCCAGGCTGAATTGTCAATGCCTTGAACCAGTTCTCCATTTGTTTACACCTGTTTGGTGTAAAATGAAAACTCAACTCACATCTGCAGCAGAGTTTGACACCCATTTTGGACATGTATAAATGCTAACTCAGGTTTCAGGCAGCAAAGGATCAGGCCCTCAGACTTAACTGAAAGGCTGAGGGATGATGAATCTTTAGTAAAAGAGGTCTTCTTCCAGCTGTTTATTCAGACAGTTGAGTCAAGTGGGTGTAAACAAAAAACAAAATAATAATAAAAAATTAAATAGCATGAATAAAAATGACCCCCTCTGCCGGGGTCAGATTCTTCTCTGCAATGGTGCAAATCCCTGTGCAGCCACCAAGGGAGAACAGCTTACCCACACAAACATCATAGAACTGCTGGCACCAGCTCAGCCTCAATGCAGGTCAGTGTGTGTCCACGCTGCCCCAAGTTACATCCTGGCTGCATTGACTCATTAAAGCCATTGCAGCAACACAATAGCCAGGGTGTTGACATGTTCTACCTTCTATAGCTGTCAATCACTTCCTTCTCCAGATGTCTTCTGAAGTCATTTGACTCTTTGCTTCAATCTCCTTCCTTGCTCGTCTGTCCCATGTACGTATCCACCCTCCAATTTGCTTAATGTGAAGTTTTTCTACGAGAATTTCCTATTTACAAGGTGTTGTTAAACTTCCTACCAAGGCAAAAAAGTAAAAACATTTATCTCCAAATTGATCGATTTATTTCATTATTATAAAAACCCTTAGGAACACGCTGAAGCCCTCTCTTTCCCACAAAAAAAAAAAATGCGTTTTCTTAACCTTCCCTCATAAGCACTATTTTCATAAGATACCACTTGTCTCTCTCAGGTCACCTTGAAGATTTAAACCTATTTTGTTTTTATTTCATAGTGAATTTAGCACTGGTGAAAGGTGACAGATTGACAGCCCTTGAGTCCTCTATCAACAGAGCAAGTAGAGCATGAGCAGTAGCAATGCAAATCTTCCCCATGTTGCTCCCTGCCACACTGTGCCTCTACAGTGACCCAGAGAAACCACCAGAGAGAGGGAAGGTCATTCTCCAGGATCTATTAGCTCTTTAGCTCTCTGCTGCAACTGCCATCAAATGTGCAGTCTGTGCTGCTGGTGAGTTTAATATGTATTTTATGTATTTAGATTTGTAAGAACAGATGCAAAAGAGAACATCTCCCAATCTGGTTTGTGTAGCACCAAATACCCAGCGAGCAATATCTGAACCAAGACCAGGCCTTGCAAACAGTGTCATCTCACCCCAAGTATTGATGCCCCCAGCATGCATTGTTCTATCCCTGCAGCCACATACAATGCAGCTGGACACCCAAATAAGGACTCCAGGATAGGCAACTAAAGTCATTTTCAGGGCAAAATCTGTATCAGTCTCTATCCAATGGCTAACGCTAATCCCTCCACAGCAACAAAAGGCAACTCACCCTAAACTTGAAGTTTAAACCCTTTGTTTAAACCCTTCCTAAATCTATCAACTTCTCATGCTTCAAGGAATCTATGCACAAGATACCTGCTTGGTGTACACATCCTTCTGTAACACTCTTCCCACCTTATGAAACCATCCCCCTCTGACAAGAGAGGAATATAAACCTGTAATTCATGGGGTTCTCATCCCCTACCACATATATTTCCCCTACTCACTCTGCCGCTCTCGTAAAAGACAAGCCCTTCCTTCTCTAATAAGTCTTTCAGCCTCACCCTGGGAGCTATTGTCACCAGTAACCATCCAGCCTCCCAGGAGAGGGAGCCAGATTCTCTTGCTCATCCTCACAGAGAGTAAGACGGCAGTATCTCCCTCCCACCCACCAGACTCTTCCCTTCCGATTCTTACAGCAACATTCTACAGCAACCTCCTGCTGGGGCGGTTGTGTGTGGGAGAGTTGGCCTAGGCCAGAGCCATTAGATAAAGCTGCCGCCACTGCTCGTCAAGGGCTTGCCTCCTCCACAGCTAGCAGAGCGGGTGCTAGGCATAAACAGACTAAGATTAAGCAATTGTTTAGGGCCCTGAGCAGCTCAAGGGGCCCCCTATTATTTATTGGGGGGGATATTCCTGCTTAGAGACCCCAACGGCCTAGCACTAGCACTGATGGCTGGTAAGTCTTAGTGGAAGTGGGGCAGGCTGGGACTCTCCTCTCTATTTTGTACAGGCCACCTGTCACCATAGCCCACAATCAATCCCCTGAGATATCCACTGCTCCTGGCAGTATTTCTGTTGTTCGGTTCAGTCCTCTCTAACTTTCCAGTAGTTGTTTAACAATGGGGGCCAGAGCCCAAACATCTTGCAACATTATTCCATATAGAACCATTTATTCCAGTGCTTCTCAAACTTTGGCAACTCAAATACCCCCATTTTGATTTAAAATTTTTCATGTACCCCCAGCCCTGAGCTCCAGCCACCACTCCACCTCTTCCCCTAAGGTCCCACCCCTACTCCACCTCTTCCTGCCCCATCCCTGTACTACCATTTCCTCTTTCCTCCCCTTCCCCACTCCTCCCAGTGCATCCTGCACACCAGGGAACAGCTGGTGTGCAGGATGCACTGGGAGGGGGAGGAGTGATCAGTGGGCCTGCCGGGCTCCTGGAGTACCCTCGTGGACCCTCGGGGCAGTGAGGGGATAGGGAGGGGTGGAATAGGGTGGTGGTGTCCCAATGGGCTGTTAGAAGTGGGGGTCCCAGGAGGGGGGCAATCAGGGGACAAGGAGCAGCGGGGGGAGTGTTGATGGATCAGGGATTCTGAGGGGGGCAGGGGCCAGGCTGTTTGGGGATGTACAGCCTTCCCTACCCAGCCCACCGTAGTTTTGCAACCCCAATATGCCCCTCAGGCCAAAAAGTTTGCTCACCTCTGGTCTAGGTTTACTTGATCCTGTCTCAGCACAGGGGGCTGGACAAGATGATCCCTTTAGGTCCCTTCCAGCCCCACATTTCTATGAGTCTGTGCTTAAACAGCTAGTTATTTCCTTTCTCTTTACAAAAAGAGAGGTGGTGGAATCTCCTTCCTTAGAGGTTTTTAAGGTCAGGCTTGACAAAGCCCTGGCTGGGATGATTTAATTGGGGATTGGTCCTGCTTGGAGCAGGAGGTTGAACTAGCTGACAGCCCGAGGTCCCTTCCAACTCTAATATTCTATGAAATGATTGTGAACTTTGCAACCCTAGGGAATTCAGTACACCAGGTACAAGGATTATGGGCTGTGCTAGTGCACCGTTTAGTGCAGTTGAAGTGGAGACCATGGCTGCTGCTTCTGCCCATTTCTAGCTTGCTGTCTGGGGTTGATTAGAAGCCTGCTCCAGCTGTGTCCACTCCTGCTTGTGCCAGGTTCCCAACACAGAGAGCACAGCAAATAACTAGCTGTGTTATCACTATGGCAGCTAACATCTCCTCCAAGTCTGGGGGAATCCAGTCACCCTGTTAGGGCAGCTTTCCAACTCTGGAATAGGAAGATTTCCCCTAGCCAGGGTGGTATTTCTATAAGGCAAAGTACAACACTGTGTGTGGAACAAAGGCCAGAACTATAACATAATGAAACTTCTAAACAATCCAATGCATTGATACTGCAAGAAGTGTGGGTAAGGCCTGGGGCCACACAGTAACCTTGCTTTGCTCAACAAGACAAGGATTATTTGTCATTACTACCCTCCCAGACTAACTGGCAAGCATGGACCATAAGAAGTACCTCCCCTTCCTTCCTTGCTAGTTTGTTGCTCTCACTCTTAAGGGTGGCCATTTCTTAGTTCTTTCCACGTTCAGTTTTGGGTTATACCTTCTTGTTTTGTCACTTGCATCTAACTGGAATAATTTAGGACCATGACATCTCTTGTCCCAGCCTGCCACTTGCATCACCTTTCCAGACTGCATATTAAGCGCGTAGGTAACTTCTAGACTATGCAGTTTCACAGATTATATTGTATAATCCTGTATACATTAAAACTGACATTCTGAACTTTATGTACATAGGTGTGATGCTAATTGACTACTGAGACATCAGTATAGCAGAAATCTCCACTCAATTTACATACTCTGCTTGGACAGGACCAATGGAACAGACACAGATCACATATTTTATCAGACAAAAGCAAGTGCATGTGCCCATTTTTAAACACTCATAACTTGGGTAAATCAAAACCAACTTTTTACCAAACCCGTGAAAGGCATGTGTGTGAGCTAAAGACTACAGCTCAGCCAGATTTTAAGTGTCCATCAGCTGTTCAGAAAGCAATTGCAACATGTCTGGTTGAACTATTTGTTCCCTGTCTGCCAATTTTTGGGGATGGCTCAAGAGATCTGGGTGAAGCTTGCAGAAAATAAATGGATTCCTAACTAAAAGCAAGTGCATCAAAAATGTCAAGGAAGGTGAAAATTCGAGAAAGTCAAAAGAATGTGAAGATTTCCTTTTAGAATAGAAATGCCTGAGCAAGCTACTGTAGTCATCAGTACCTGCTTCATCTCTAATCCACCCCAGAGCAGTATGTATGAGCTATGATTCTACAGCATTGCATTCCAAGTTCTTGTTTTCTATCAGGTACAGAATTTTTTTTCTTGGGTACCTTCCCTTATCATAGCCATCATGATTATATTCATGATAATATACACAAGTCACATCAGATACAAAGTGGCCTTCCACTCCTGTGACTGTTTTCAGCTGTGTATTTATGCTATCTTCATTTGGTACTACAGCTCCAGTTTGATCATTTGAGTGTGCTGCCCTCAAACTAACATTGCTAGGAGTACATTTCAGGGTAGGGAAAGTCAGAATTGACTCTCAGTACTAAATTAAAACTGCCTTACTTTCTACCAGAGAATGGATTGTACGCTGTAGAGCTGCATTAGACTATACACAGGAACCTATGGTGCAGAATCAGTTGCAGCTCCCATTAAAAAGAAAATTTCTAGCCCTTTATATTGCCAAGAAAACTTTCCAAAGCAAAGTGAAAACAAACTAGTGCAGAGCTATCTTAATTCTGAAACAAGTATCTTTGCAAGGGATGAGAGATGTTGAGATGCAAGGGATGAAAGGTATTGACTCAATCATAATGACATCATCTTAACTGTTAACATTGCTATTTCTGTTATTTCTATTTTAGCTATTGCTGACTTTAGCTGAAACACACAGCCCATGTGACTATCCATCCTGGATAGCTGGCATGGTGGAGAGAGGGAGGACAAGGAGTCAACTGGACCAAGTTGTCGCAAGAGGCGATTGAGAATTCAAGGCCCCTTTCTCTCAAAAATAATTAAGCAATTCTTGGCTGTGACAGGGAAGAAAGGAGATGCATCCCTTCTTTGGAGCTAAAAGACCTAATCACCTCAGTGCCAAAAGACTCAAACCTGCCTCCCATGCCTTCAGACTGCAGAAACCCTAGATTTCTCAAGGCCTTCTACAATGCTCTTGTTTATCGCCAGCACAAAACTCTGCAGCACATTCAAATCCAGGGCTTGACAAAACTGGAAAACATTCCAGAATTAAATTTATGCTGAACTCCATGTCAAAATAAACTCGAGGAAGCCTATACTGACTTCCTTATTCACTTGCAATCAAAGCTCTCTGCAATGAATAGTGTACAGCAAAGCAGCTGGTACCTTGTGATCTAGAATCTGTTCCTAGCTCTGCCACTGTCAAAAGCAGGACTGCACCTGTTCCCCCACCTGTAAAATTCACCCTTTTATCTAAAGCATTACAAAGTCTATGCCTAAAAAACATGTTTAATTTCTAAATGTGAAGATACCAGAGAAATTATGTGCCACTACAGTCAGCATGGCAGCAAAGTATACAGGATCAAGAATAGTGACACTGTACATTCTAAACCCTTCCTCCCACCCTCACCCATACTTACAGTGTTAGCGGCACTCTCTCAACAGTGACATCAGAACTTAATTATGTTTCTCTGTCTTCTATAAGGACTTTCTTGCACTTTCCACAGCTGGAAGCCTGTTGAACTGTAACATGAAAGCAGCCCCATCTCCCTCGGGTTTCACTTATACAGCTTTAAAAATAGTGCTAATAGATTTTTAAAATAAAAATTTATATATGTATATATACACACAGTAGTAGGACTCAGTACAGTCAGCCAAACCTTAGTTCAGACTCAGCTGATCCTAATGGGCACTAGCCAATGGGAACCATCCTTCAATCCAAGCAGTTTTACCAGCTTTTATTAGAAACACCAGCACATTTCAAGTTTCCTCTTTTTGATCACAAATATAGTATTTTTCTCCTTTTATGTATACAGCATGAGACACAGCATCAGGGCTTTCCATCCTTTTTACAACAATTTCCTTTGGACAAGCTCTGGGTTAGTGTTCGGTGACCTCACCCCAGCCCAGAATTTTGACATCTTGATTGATGAAGACAGTTGCACAGGAAGGTGAGTCCAAAGATGGCGATGTTGGTACAATAGTTTAGATTTGCAGAAGAAGTTAAGCAGATACCCTCTACACTTTAAAAAAGATTAGGCAGTGCTGTGGAGCACTACTATTTTCACAGTATGGGGCAAAAAGTTCTTACACTTCCAGAAGTTAATACATTTGCTTTTTTTCATTAAAACACTGTCCCAATTAAAAAAAAATGTAATACTGGAGGAAGTGCTAACTTCATGTAAAAAGTCAAGCAAGCCAGGTGCTCCCAACCAGAGCAATGTCAGACCATAGGTTAGGGGGTATTCTTCTGGATTTGCTGAAAATCCCTTTTGAAGTTCACATAAGCCAGATGACTAAAATTTAAGGTGATGTAATCGTAGGCCAACGGTGGATTTAACTTTCATATCCTAAACCTGGAATTTCCTCAGTTTTAAATTCAGAAACAAAGTAATTTACTTGGTGGTGGAGAGTGCCCATGAACATCAGGGCATGACAACAGGATATTAGAGGGAACATGTACATGATTAGTTATTTTTATTCCACAGAAAACCCTCAAATCTAGACTTGGAGTTAACAGCAGAAAAATAGTGTTAAAGTCAATAGGTTCATATTATGTTCATATTTTGCTACAGACTAAATAAATTAGCCTAGAATTAACTCAGTACTTTCTCTCTCTCGTCCAATGGTGATCCTTCTCTAAATTCAATGCATTTTAAAAAAGCAACGGCTATTAATAATTTATTCCAGTTAACCCTTCTGGATGAATGCCTGTAAGTATTAAATGTATAGGGAACAGATTATCTTCCTCTCCCCTTCCCCAAAAAGGAAACAATCAATAAAGGGTGTGGTAAAACAGATATGCTACTGACAGTACTCCTTGTATCGTGCCTCTCCGATCAATGCCACTGGCTGCTTCTGGGTAATGAGTGAATATTCATAGCCATGTCTTACAAAGAACATGATCCAAAAAATATATAAATAAATAAAAACCTTAAACATTCTTACATGGATTTTAAAGAACAGAATACATGTTAAAAACTTCAGTAATTTATATCAATTTTAAGCAATACTTTATATACAATGGAAAAAAGACATGCATAGTCCAAATACAATGTTGAAAACAGCATTTTCATAACAAAAAACCCCAAACACTAAGTGTTAATACCATGTACATGAATTCAAGAAGGACCACCCTTTTTGTCTGTTGCACAGTTTATTTAACAATATGATATATAAGTAAGAAATGAGGTTTTTTTTGTTTTTTTTTACCATTCTATACAGTGACTGAATCTTCTTGGATTTTCTTATTTATAGTAATTATAGAGCTTGCATGATTTACACTAGAATTGCTTTCCTCATTTCAAGTTTCACATAGAAGAAAGAAAGAAAAGAATGCTTCTTCTCTATTGAAATCAGCATGGTCTAAGAGTGATCATCCCTATTTTTTTTCCATCTAAAACCAGTTTTATCAGAGAAACAAAGCAACAATTTCTACATCTGCAAGACAAGGATTTTGGCATTAGCCAATGTGTGTTTGTGTGTGCAAGAGTCAATTCCTATTTTTCCCAGGGGTAATACTTCAAATGCCTGCAGAGTTCACTATAGAAAAAAATCTTCCCGCAACATGTCAAAGTTATCGGGATACATTATAATGTTGCATTTTTCAGGAAACAGTTTCTGAATATTATTTTTTTTCTCTTTTAAACAAATGTTTAAAGTCTTGAAAATACAAATAAAAATATGAATATAATGAACTTGTTTTCCCATTAAAAAAAGTTATGAGTCAACAGGAACAAAAAAAAAATAAAAACCCAAAAAACAAAAACAAAAACTCACAAAAAGAGACCAGATATTTTAACCGCCTGGCTTTAACAAAAAATATATTCTTTGTACTGTTTTTTAACAGCAATTCATTCTTCCACGTGTAGGAAGTAGCAGTTCCATCTAGGATTCAAAACAACCTAGATGTCTGAATTTTCAGTACAAAACGTCCAAGAACATGAAAGGAAAAAAGTGATGCTCCCATAATGCTACAAACCCTCCACAAATTTTTCTAGCGTGTCTCCTGTTGTATCACCAACCAGAGACAATTCGTTAGACAATGCACTCCTGTTTGGGGTGTTTAACTGTGGAAGCATTGCACTCTGTTCTGGGTTGCCCAAGTGTCCCTGATCCATGGAGCTAGCCATAGTAACTGCAAGTCCTGGGTGGGGGGAACCAGTTTGGGGAGAGACATGATGAGGTGACGGTTGGGGCTGTATCCTTGGTGATGGGCTGGAATGTGGTGGTTGGGATTGGGGCCGGGGAGATTGAACAGGTGCTGGAGATCGCACCTGGTTGCTGAGGGATGTGGCAATCTGCTGGCTGGGGAGATGAGATGCCTGTGGTTGTCCTGAGAGCATGTGTTGCTGGGGGCTCATGGGATTAGGCTGGCCTGGGGACCCTATCTGCTGTTTCATCTGCTGCTGTTGCAGAATCCTTTGCTGCAGTGCTTGCTGAATGTTGGGGGTGCCATCTGTTCCCATGCCAGGTTGGCCCATCTGATTCAGCTGTCCCATCTGAGCCATCTGTCCCATGGACCCACCCTGTATCGATATATGCTGTTGCATTCGTTGCTGTTGCATGGCTTGAGGATAACCTCCAGGTCCTTGAGGCTGTTGAAACTGATTATGCCCTGCCATCCCTCCTGCCATGCCAGCACCTCCTTGTTGTTGTTGCTGCTGCTGCTGCTGTAGTAATTGCCTCCTCAATAACTCTCTATACTGTGGACTCATATTTGCCATGCCAGGATTGTGTCCAGGGTTCATAATGTTTATCGCTTGCCCCTGGGGATTCATGCCACCTATTCCCTGCTGCTGAGGAGGAACATTCGGTCTCTGGACTCCTGCTTGCATTGCACTTATGGTCTGCAAGCTAGGCTGTGTGTGCATACCTTGCTGCTGCATCCCAGTCTGAGATTGCTGCATTCCAGGCTGAGGCTGTATGCCTGCTTGTGGTTGCATCCCAGGCTGGTTTGCCACATATTTGGCTGTTCTTTGCTTTATAAAAGCTGCCATAAGCTGAGGGTTGGATTTGAGGATATTAAGAACCTGCTGTTGCTGCTGTGGAGAGCTAGGTGATTTCAAGGTCCGCAACAAATCCTGAAGTGCATTCGGTGCAATGCTGCGTGGTGGCTGTTGCACACCTGGCATTCTTGGCCCAGCTACAGTTTGCTGTGGTGGCATTGGCATAACAGGTCTCGGCATTCCCGGCTGCATTGTTTGCTGTGGTGGCATTGGAGTTGATTGCCATTGTCCAGGTTGCATGCTGGACATTACTGGACCACTTACGGGGTTAGGCCGGGGTACATTCATGCCAACCTGCTGCATCTGATTCACTGAACCCACTGCTGGGCTTACTATTCCTGGACGGCCAGGAGGTAAACCGTTGTTTATGGTGTTGACCCTGTAGAGTTGCTGCTGCTGCTGGGCAGCTTCTCTCTCAATCTGCCGAGCTGCTTCCACAGCAGCTGGGGGAGGCTGGGCAGGAGGTGGAGGGGCTGCCACCTGGTTTGTAGGTTTTCCTGTTGGAACAGTAGTAGGGGGTTGAGTTCTTGTTGCACTGGGGAAGCCAGCTGGTGACATACTTACAGGGGAGGGCTGAGGTTGAGGAGGCGGCTGCGGTGTTTGTGGCGTACTTGGCTGCTGCGTGGGAGTACCAGGCGTTGCTGAGGTAGGAGAAGGCAAACTTTGCTGAGGCACGTTTCGGGTGTTCATGGTAGCCATCCTTCGGCGCATTAACTGAGCTTGTTGGAGGCGGTGCTGGATCTGCTGCTGCCGGAGCTTGTGTTTAATATTGAGACAGAATGGCACAGGGCATTTGTTCTCTTGGCAGTGTTTGGCATGGTAGCAGCAAAGAGCAATTAGCTGTTTGCACACAGGACAGCCACCGTTTGTCTTGCGCTTGCAGCCCTTCGTATGCTGAACAACCCGTTTCATTTTCTGGCAGGATGGCAATGAGCAGTTTGCGTTGCGGCACTGACAGGCATGGACCAGGGACTGGATGCAGCGCTGGATGCTTAGTCGACGCGATTCCTGGGGGCTCTTTGACTGCTGCTCTCCTTGGCTGTTGCTCTCATCATCCAGACCCAGGCCCCATTTAACCATTTTGTGGTCATGGCTCTTAGTGTTGTAGCAGTTAATGCAAAGGTCGTAGTCCTAAAAATAAAGAAAAACCCATTCAGTTCAGCATCTTAATACAGCATAAAGCTCGACACTACAAGGGCTAAAGAGGTTATGCCAACGTATTCATGATGTGAAACTAGGCTTTACTGTTCTGTGGGGGTTTTTTTCAGGGTGGGATCTGCCTTGCTCTACTCAATGTCAACTAAGGCACATTCTGGAAGGGCACAACACCCAGTGCTACGACTGTAGGAACTGTGACCCCTCAAGAAAGGAGATGCTAGGCTCACCCAATATTTAGACATAACAAATCCTGCATGCTGGCAGGGGATTAGACTAGATGACCCTCCCAGTCCCTTCTAACCCTATCATTCTATTTATGAAAATATTCCAGTTAAGTCACTCTAGAGCAAGTAACCTCTTTAGAAGCTACTCGGATATTATCCCCAGCAACTAACTGCCCTGCCTGCTTTTGTCCTTTTCCGATGGTATTATGATACAGTAAGTTTCCACCCCATCAATTACAGTTTCCTCACTGGGACAGGACATGACAGAGGAATAACCTTCTAGTAGACAGAGCTGATATTAAACCCATTAATACTGCAGGAGCTGAAACTTCTCTAATGCTAATGTGTCAGCGCTGAACCACAGGAGCTCCAGAAATGGGTATTTTGATATCCAAGAGGTGCTTTCTTGAACAATCTAACAACACTGACTGAGAACAGAACTAACCAAAGCCAATACAAAACCAGTTGGTTTTTTTAAGTCTCCACAGATTGCAACCACCATCACCAGCCAGGTAGGTATAGTTGAGAATAGCTGAACTCACAATACATTATCTAAATTGTAACTGTAAAAACAATGTAGTAAAAACCTAAAACAACTAGAAAAAGAGAAGCATTGCAGAGTAGGGAAAAAAAGAGTGCAGCTAATGGCTTTAGGACTTGCCATTGTATCAGCTGAACAGGAACTGAGGTGGCTGAGTTTGTAGCACCTTATATAATCTAGGAAGTGATTGTTTGGACCTCTGAGGAAGCAAGCACATAGCCCCTACTTTCTAAAAGGTTCCAGCTTGGTACAGAGGATCGTGAATATTTCCACAAAGGAACATAAGAATTGCCTGAGGTCCATCTAATCCAATATCCTATTCAATCTCATGTCAGCATAAACTAACCTCTAGTATAAAAGTGTCCACCTGGGGATTAATACCAGTGTAACTGCAGCAGTAAAATTATATTGCTAAAATTCCCCTGGTAGGCAAGGCCAGAGCTTCTGCCTACCCTGTAAAGATAGCTACCCATAACAAAAGCCAAAAGCCTTAGCTCCTCTCCTCTGCTTAATTACTAATTAGATCAGTCTCCTGAAGTCCAGCTTCAGAGACTAGCATGAGTCTAAAGGTCCTAGATCCTTTAATATTAAGCTAAACCTAGCTCAGAATCAGAGAGTTTAACAGTAAGCTAAACTTACCTTAGATTCAGAAATTGGTTTGCTTGACTATTGCATATTTAGCTGCTCCTATACCAGTTAGGCTAGAAATTAGTTACTACCTCTAAATCAAAATTTTATCTGCAAAACAAACCTTCATTCTGAGGGGCTTCAAGCTAAAGCATGTACTTTACCTGAAAGAACTGAAACGATATGTATACTACAGGTGCCACAGTGGCACAACCGTAGCGCTGCAGCTATGCTGTTGTAGCATGGACACTTACTACAGTGACAGAAGGGTTTTTTCCATCCCAGCAATACTCGAGAGGCAATAGCTCAACTGACAAAAGAATTCTTTTGTCAATGCTAGCTGCGCCCGCAGCAGGAGTTAGGTCAACCTGTGTCATGCACAGCATGAATAATTACTCTGCTATGGCAATTTACCCAAGAGGACAATCCTGAAACCTAGCTGAGAATTAGTTTCTGGATCTACGGGCAGTTCTCAGGAGAACATTTAACTTGGAGGAGAAGGAGAAGAATGGAAAGAGAAAAAAAAGTCAGGCACACATGCACATACCTCACAGACAGTACAATGCCACCTTGTTTCCACATGGTGCTTGCACTCATTGCATGTATAGACAAAACGGTCCTGCCCTTGAGTATGTAGTTCTACGAGCATGCACAATGTGGACCACTTGGATCGGCGTAATGAGGAGAACTCCCAGTGCTTATCTCTTGCTAAGGTAAGGAAGGCGTCCCGCCCATCCATCAAATCACAGCTAAGTAATGGATCAGGGTCCACAATGGGAGGCAGGGTGTTTATTACAGGTCCAGCATGTAAGTGAATCACAAAAAAGACCTGCAAGTAAATGGGAAAAATGACTAGGGTTAGAAAAATAACTCCAAAACATCCTTTAAAAATAAAAGCTTTTAAATAGACAAAGTTTATACCATACCAGAGATATGGCATGATCTAATTAGTTTAGTTGAAGGTAACCTACTTCAATATGTATTGTAAAAGAAAAATAAAAGTCTAATTGCGATCACAAGCATTGTTCCTTCCTGCTTTGACTTAACTATTGTCAAGCCTCATTTTACAAAAATGCTACCTCCTATTTCAGCAGTATTTTTGACAGTACCTCTTTATGCTTTTCCATGGTGGCATAGAGTTTCTGGGATAGATCATTGGAAACATTTGGCATGCTGGGTTTCTTTTTGTTAGCTCTACTGATGCTGCTCTTATTCTTGTTGGTTTTCTTGTTGTTCTTCTTCTTGGCATTCTTGCTATCACTCTGGCTCCCCTGCAATAAATATGTTGGAAGGATGTTAAACTTTGTAAAACTCTGTTCCATTTACTATTGTTTCATTCAAGCCCTTTGCTGTCAAGAGTTGAGATTTAGTTCCAATTTATGTAAATCAGCCATACTACTGTTGGCATATCAAGTCTTCCAGAGGAAATAGAAGGCATAAATTTAAAACTTAAACAAGGGAAGGGAAACAAATCAATTCTCAAACACTTTACAGTAACATAAATTTATATATATTCATTTAAGGATTGGGGGATTTTATGCAGATTTTCTTTTCATTATAACTTTCATGTGAAAGCTTTGCAACACTTCACCTTTCACAACTTGCCAGCAGTTCTTTACACAGCACCGAGATTGTAGGAGTTTAAACAAAATCGCCTTGCCCTTGGAATTTCAGATGCTTTTTGGGCTCTATCACTTCGAACACCTTTGTTTTTCTGAAACTCTGTGCGTCCCGAGGCTCAACGTGCAGACAAAGATGATTGTTATGGGGGCTTTTAACATGAAAAAAGACTACACACTATTTTATTCAGAAAACTGACTACTGCACATGTACAATTCTTTCCAATAGAATTTACCTGAAAGGGCATATACCAGGCAGCTGCAGTGACATATCAGACCATAATGACTGTGTATTAAATAGTGGAGGCAAGCACAGCGACAGTAATTTCCTTTTAAAACCCATCAGCATGGATTTTCACAGCTGACTTGGGGATCAATTTTATCTATGAACAATTATAATTTTTAAAGCACTTTCTATGCCTATTTACAGGTCATGTTATGTTTAGATTTATAAGACCAGGCAACAAAAACTGCCTCTCTTTGGAACTAGATGCCCTTGACAATTATTTAAAAACACAAACACCTAGTCAAAAACCTCCCAAAACACCCCCTCCCTGAGTTGTGATTTCCACAACCCAAAAGCACCCATGAAAATTCTACAAAATGAAATACACACACTTATATTCTTTATAAGCAATTTATTCAAACATGGAGGCAAACACTATCTAAACTAAAAAGCCTGCAATTCAGTAAACATAATAAAGTCTCCGCTCTTCTAACAAGTTAGGATTCTCTTGCTTCTGCCTTTAGAAAACAATATTCTTTTATCAATCCATTCATTTTTTTCAGCATCTAACTTGTACTGAAATTCTGACCAAGCCCATGTGAATGCATTAAAAACACAGTCTAGTGCTGCTGATGGGAGTCAGAAGTTCAGGTCTTTTAAAAATTGATCAAATGTCCTGCATTCCTTTATTTTCCTTCCAAAATTTTAATGCAACAATGATACAGCTTCCTTTGCAAACATATGTTCAGGGCAGAAATCTAGCTCTTCACTCTTAAATGCTAGGAAAGAAAGGAAAATCAGGGTTATGTTCTATCAGTCATGTTTCAGCCTCTTCTTCCTAGTCTGAGAACAACCTATGACCTCTGTGTATGGGATCAGTCATTAATTCCATAGCTTCCTTAAATAATTTTTTGGTTTTGTCCTTGTGCTGTATTTGTTTTTTGCTGTCAATTAGATAAAACCAGATTTCCCTCTGAGATGGTGATGGTGTTATCAGCCTGTAATCTGACAAGGCCCTTCAAACTTCCTTCAGTTGCTTTTGTACATTTTGTCTGTAATACAGAGGCCCTTGTTAAGTAAAACTCCTCCTCAGTGCAACTTAACATTTATGTTTGAGGTCAAAGGCAGAAAAACAGGGCTTGTCTTCACCAGCAACCAAGCCTGGAGCAGAGGAGAGGGTAAAGATGCCCTTTTGTACTCCCCTCTTTCTGCACCATCCAGGCACCAGGATGGTGGTCCTTGTGGTAAATAAGAGCTGCTTGAGAGTTACTCTCATTTGTGCTGGGTGCCAACTATACCAAAGGAGCATTAGGGTAGCCAAGAGTCCGTGGGGTGCAGGCTCCGGCCTTGCAGGAGTGGTGGGGGAAGAGATGCAATAATCACTACCCACGAATCCTCCTAACACAAGGGGGGTGGTGAATCTTTTTAGTAGCTATCTGAATTTAGAGCAGCTTTGCTCCACGTGAGTGTGTGTGTAGAGCAGCGGTCTCCAAACTACAGCCCGGGGGCCAGATCTGGCCCACGGCTTCAATTTGTCTGGCCCTCCAGCTGAGCAGGCACACCAAGCAGGCATGTGGAGAAGCCACCCCTCCCCCGACCCCCTGCCAGCAGCCTCATGTGTAGAGGGGCGAGTGGCCCCGCGGCAGCAGCCGGAGGAGCAAAAGGGGGGATTTTGCATATATTTGCATATATTGAATTTTTTCACAGTCACTTTGGCCCGCGAAGCCCCTTCAAAAATCTAATATGGCCCTCGTCTCAAAGTTTGGAGACCCCTGCTGTAGAGCACAGCTGGGGGGCCATGGGAAGTCAGGGGCTGCCAACCATGATGGTTGCATCCTGTACCTGAGGACTGTGTTATGCAGGGATGCCAAATTCTCTAGTAATTTATGGCCCTTGATATAAATTTAGGACTCCATACTCCCTTCAATCCATAGCAATTGCCTATGTTGTCACTGGGAGGTTTGCAGAGAGATCAAGAGGCAAATATGGCTTTTAGGCAAACACTAAACTTTTAGGGTTTTTTTTTTTTTGGTTTTGTTTTTTATTCAGGACCTTATTGTTGCATTTCACACTACTCAGTGAGAAAATACACTTCTCTCTATGGGGTCACTGCTATCTCTGCTCTTTGTTTCTCTTGGTTCCCCAACCTCTTTCCTCTGTTTCTCTCTCTTCTCCCTGTCTGTATTACCTATGTTGTTCCCTCTACATTTCCTTCTCTGCAAAAATTCCTAATTCCATCTTTCCTGGTGGCTTCACTCCCATTCTCTCCCTCAGTCTATCAACTAAAATGCTCAACACTGAACTAGTCAATTTTGACACTGAAATGTTGTCACTGGATTGCAGAGAAGACACTTCAAAGAGATTAACAGGGCATCAGGGAATTCACACTTATTCATGATTTCAGGCTCCCAGCAGACTCAGACAATCACTACTGCATCAGTTATGCTCAGCTTACATTTGGAAGCTGCTCTTCACGAACATGAGAGAGAGAAACTTAAAGATTTTGGACAATCTGAATAGGTCATGTCAGCTACATAAACAAATCAAGAAGCCACAGTTTTGACATCCCCATTATTAGGTGCAATTTCCTTCTCAATGAGATTTGAAATAGTGATGAATGCATCTGAGAAGTTTAGGATGTCTGCACTCTTTCATTGCTTGCATTTTCTGAGCCAAATGGCAAAGTCTTCACTGTTACACTTCTCTGCCATTCTTGGATTGGCATTTTTAGCAACTTGAATATAATACTCTGTTTTCTTTTTAGACACAAACACTAGCATTAAATAGGAACACATTTTCCCCTGCTATGGATGCTTACAGCCTTTATCAGACCATTTCTCATTTTCAGCCAGCCATCATTAAGTAATTATTCGTTCTTTTGTCTTGTAAATTTCTTCTCTTCATTTGCAACATCAGGCAGTGAACCTAAAAGTTCAAATCTGCACATTCACAGAGAAGTGTTTCAATAATTTCTTTAAATTGTTCATTTTGTGCTATATTGAAAGTGATACTGTTAACATAAAAGAAGCCTGCAACTTAATCAAATTTAAATCTTTGACTTTCAGTTAATATTGCTGACTGTCTTTACTGCATATTGATCTCTGCTATTTTGAGGGTGTTAAAGACTAAAAAAAAACTACCCCTGAAGGAAATTTATGTTGAGAAACTGTTGGAAGACTTTTACTTAAAAATTACTGTAACTACATTTTGATGACAATGATTTTCTCCTTGTCCAGTCAATCACTTGTTTTCTACTATTTCCTTCAATCTAAGTTACATTGAGTCAGATAAAGTAAGTAATTATCAGATATTAGTACATGAATACTAATTACCTACCTGCAGTACTGACCAACAGCTTCACACTGATGACATTTAAAATGAGAGGAGGAAGTTACTCACCTTGTGCAGTAACTATGATTCTTCAAGGTGTGTCCCCCTATCGGTGCTCTACTTTAGGTGTATCTACGCTCCTGATTCAAAATTGTAGGTAGCAATGGTCGTTCAGCCTGCACACATGCTCTCCCTCCCCTGTGCTCCATCACAAGGCTACCTAGAGCTGTGTGGGCGAACTGCTCTCAGTTCCTTCTCTACAACAGATCCCCCTTGTTGGAAACGCTGAAGTAAAGGGCAGGAGCGCGGGTCATGGAGTGCCTATAGGGACACATATCTTGAAGCGCCATCGTTACTGCACAAGGTGCATAACTTCCTCTGAGTAGTGTCTCTATGGGCGCTCCACTGTAGGTGACTTCACAGTAGTGTCCCCGAAGGAGGGCTGGGGCTTTGGAATGAAGTCTATTATCAATGACACCATCGAGCCAAAGTTGGCATCAGAAGCTGAGTATAGTGTTCCACGAAAGTATGAGCAGAGGCCTATGTTGCTGCCCTGCAGATTTCTGAGATGGAAATATCTTTAACAAATGCAATAGAGGTGGAGACGATCACATGGAGTGCATGCAAATTCCTGATGGAGGCAGCAGGTTACAGGCATGATAACATTTAATACAATTCAAGAACCATTTGGAAAGGCTTTGAGCTGATATTGAGGAGCCCTTGGATCTGTCTGCAGTGGAGAGGAAGTGTTTTTGTCCTGTCAAAATAAAATGCTATGGCTCTCCTAACGTCAAGCATACGTACTATTACCTCCCTGTTGCCACAGTGCGCTTTGGGGGGGAAAAGGTGGGAAAGGGGATGGGTTGGTTCTTGTGGAAAAATCAGGCCACCATGGAACGGAACTTTGGGTGTGGCCTCAGCATGATTTTGTCTTTAAAGAAGACTGTGAAGGGTAGGTGTGCCATCAACACCACTATTTCCCCTATCTATCACGCTGAGAATAGGGGAATAGTGGCTGAGGCCACTAGAAATATTGTTACTGACACGGGCAGAAGACACCAAGTGCCATAAGTTCAAAGGATGGTCTAGTTAGGGTATTTAGAATTAGATTGAGGTCCCATGTTGAAGTGAAGAGCCTGGTATGTGGGAAGAAGTTTCCCATGCCCTTGAATCTTCATGTCATTGGATGGGCAAATATCAAATATCCATCCACCTGCTGTTGGAAGGTCATTATGGCCACAAGAAGTACTTGGTGTGAGCTAAGAGAGACCAGCCCTTTTGAGATCTAGGATCAAAAGGAGGGAGGAAGACATCAAAGCATCTTGTTTGGAATTGCACCAAATTAAGAATTGCTTCTACATTTGCAGGTAAGTGTGACGAGTCATCAATTTCCTACTGTGTAGGAACACGTCCTTTACCTCCTTGGAGAAGCAGATCTCTGTGTAGGAACCATGAAGGAGCCAAGTTTGGAGCCAGAGGATCTGTAAGCTGGAGTTACAGATCTGTCGTTTTGGGAGAGTAGGTAAGGAATAGACAGAAGAGAAATTGGAGGTCACATTGCTAGCTGCGTCCGGTATGGGTACTATACTTGTCTCAGCCAGGTCAGGAAAATTAGTATAACTTACTTTTTCCCGCCCTATCTTTAATAGGACCTTTGATATCAAAGGGAATGGAAAAAAGGTGTATAGAAACTCTCTCCCCCACTGAAGAAGGTAAGCCTCTCCTGGGACTGCTTTCCCAGCCTCGCTCTGGAGCAGTAGTGCGGACATTTCTTGTTCCGGTAAGTTGTAAACAGGTCCACTGCTGGGGTTCCCCATCGACTGAATATGTTGTGGACCACTCTTGAGTCCATTTCCCATTTGAATTCGCATAAGAAATTTTGGCTGAGATTGTCTGCTGTTATAATTTGTACCCCTGGTAGGTAAGTGGCTGATATGAGTACACTGTGGTGAATGCACCAATTTCAGAGTTTTAGTGTTTCCGTACAAAAGAGAGGGTGACCTGGTGCTTCCCTGAAAATTTATGTAAAACATGCATGCTATGTTGTCTGTCATGATTTTTGTGAGAGTATCCCTGATGAATGGGAGAAAGTGTGCGCAGTAATTTCTGATGGCTCTTACCTCCAAAAGGTTGATGTGGAGCACAGCTTCCGTGGGGAACCATCTGCCCTGAACTCTACAGATGTTCAGGTGGGCTCCCCAGCCTATCGCAGAGGTGTTTGTTGTTAGAATCAGTATTGGTGAGCATTGTGCAAATGGGATCTGTGCACAGACTTGTGATAGGGCTTTCCACCAAACGGAAGTACTCTGTACTGATAGTTGTCCTGCCCAAAGGTAAACTGGAAGAATCTTCTATGGCAGGGGTAGGCAACCTATGACACATGTACCAAAGGTGGCACGCTAGCTGATTTTCAGTGGCACTCGCACTGCCTGGGTCCTGGCCACCGGTCTTGGGGGCTCTGTGTTTTAATTTAATTTTAAATGATGCTTCTTAAATACTTTAAAAAACCTTACTTTATATACAACAATAGTTTAGTTATATATTATAGGCTTGTAGAGAGAGAACTTCTAAAAATGTTAAAATGTATTACTGGCACGCGAAAGCTTAAAATTAGAGTGAATAAATGAAGACTTGGCACACCACTTCTGAAAGGTTGCTGACCCCTGTTCTGTGGGACAGTAGGATTGAGATGTGGAAGTAGGAATCCTGTAGGTTGAGGGTTGAAAACCAATCTCCCTGCTCCAGAAATGGAATAGCAGCTGCTAGTGTGATAATCTTGAATCTTTTGCACCATCACACATCTGTTTAGAGCTCTTAGATCTACTATGTATCTCCAATAGTCCTCTCTCTTGGGGATCAGAAAATATCTGGAATAAAAGCCTTTGTCTTTGAGGTGAACAGAGACTGGTTCTGTGGTCCCTAGGCATAGCAGGTGATCTATTTCCTAACATAACAGTCTCTTGTTAAAAAGGTCCCTGAAGAGGAATGAGGGAGAGAGTTGAAGTGGATAGAGTAACCCTTGGAAATGATCTCCAAGACCCATTTTTTGGACGTGATGTTTTCCCAATTCCGGAGGAAGAGAGATAGGTGACATCCAAAGGGATGTGGAAGGCCCCTATGTTACAGATGTTGCTGTAAGGAGTGGCTACTGAGAGTCTAGACCAAGGTGTCAAACTTGGTGTATTGAGGTCGAAGGTTGGGAAGTTGAAGACTGGAGAGCTGAGGGTTTCCGCTTTTGCTCTAGATCGCTTTCTTTGTGGCTTGCAGTATCACTGCAGTGGGGGAAACTGGGGTGGTCGGGATCTATGAGATGGTTATGAACTGAATTTCTTTTTCTGTCCCAGTGTGTAGGTTCCTAGAAAGCGCAGAGTGGCTCTAGAATCCTTTAAAGTATGAAGTGAGGTGTCAGTCTTGTCAGCAAAGTGCCCTCGAAAAGGTCATCTTCAACCACTCCTTTGGCAGCCCCGAGAGATGCAACTATGAAACCCACCTCATTACCACCACCATCGAAACTGAGTGGGCCACTGTATCCGCAACATCCAGTGTGGTCTGTAGTGGTGTTCTCACAACCAGCTGGTCCCTCATGGATGATGGCTTGAAACTGTTCTCATGCTTCTGGCAAGTGGTCAATAAAAGCACTGAGTTTTCCATAATTCATGTGGTCGTACTTTGCCATTAAAGGTTTGGTAGTTTGAAATCATGAATTGCAGAGTTGCTGAGGAGCATGCCTTCCTTTCAAATACGTCTAGCCTCTTCCAGTCTCATCATATGACGTCGATTTAGCGTGGTATTGCTTTCCTCCTGAATTAATGGCATTCACAATAGAGTTAGGTTGTGGATGTGTAAAGAAGAGTCTGCCTCTTTTGGGGGTATGTAGTACTTCTTGTCAGCCCTTTTACATGTTGGTGCAACCGAGATTGGTGTCTGCCAGATAACCATGGCAGGACCTGAAAGCACCTTGTTGCCTGAGAGAGCAATTCTTGAAGAGGTGGTGTGTAATATGTCTGGGAGGCATCACTGTCTCATCCAGTGAGGAAGAGGAGATATTTGTCATGTAGTCTCCTCTTCTAGTATGGCCTCCTGCGCCTCATAAATGTCCTCCTGAGGTTCTAGGGATCTGAATATGTGGGGATGCACCAATTCTAGAGTTTTAGTACTTCTGCATAAAAGAGAGAATGACCTGACGCCTCCCTAACAATTTATGTAAACCATGCATGCTATTTTTGTGACACTGCACTCCATATGCTTTATGAAAATATGCTTATGAATGTGAATATGATGCAACTGGAATATGCTTCATGCAAAAGGTGTCTTGTAAGGTATCATTACAAAGCTAATAATCTACTGTGTGTGTTCATCCTATGTGTTTTCATGTATTAGTTCTATGTCTGGTGTTAAGAGAATAAGATATAAACTTGTATTACTCATGTAAACATGTAAAGTGGAAGCCATTAAGGGTGCTTCACAATCAATGAACTGTAAATGGCTCTGTTTACTTGCAAACCTTCCTGTGTAGGGTTGGGCCAGCCCAGAAAAAATGGAGGCTGGGGTCTCACAGGACATGTGACCATGTCACATGATGCTGGAATTCATCTTTATATTTAATAAAATCACTTTTGCCTATTAATGAACCCAGAGTGACTAATACCTGAGGGAGAAAACAGCTGTGCATATCTCTCTATCAGTGTTATAGAGAGCGGACAATTCATGAGTTTACCCTGTTTAAGCTTTATACAGAGTAAAATGGATTTATTTGGGGTTTGGATCCCATTGGGAACTGGGTGCCTGGGTGCTGGAGAGGTAACCTGCTGAGCTGTTTTTGGTTCAATCAATTTGGGGGCATGACCAGACCCTGAATCTGTGTTGCAGCAGTCTAGTGTGTCTAGCTCAACAAAGCAGGGCTCTGGAGTCTCAAGCAGGCAGGGAAAACAGTCTCAGAGGTAATTTCAGCACATCACGTGACAGTCCCAAGGGGGTCTCTGTGACAGAACCCATCACAACGTTGTCTGTCATGATCTTTGTGAGAGTAACCCTGATGAATGGGAGAAAGAGGCTGCACCCAAGGGAAGCCATACCAAGGGGGCCAGTGACTGGAAAGTGACTGGAAGGGTCCTAGTTGTTATAATGATGGGGCATCTGACTCCTTGCTGGAATAGGGTGGAGCTGATAGAGAAGTAAATGCCTCAGTGCCATTGATGGTTCTGGAGAAAATGACACCATCCAGAATCATGGGCTAAGTCAATGAAATAACTTTAGTAATTAGCAGTACTAACATTTGAATTTCAATCCCATCCCTGCAAATTGACATGCATAGGCTTGCTATAGAAAGAAGAATTCAGGCTTTAAATAGTGTCTTTCAAAATGCAGGTATTTTAAGGCAGTTTGAATTTAGAAATTCAGTGAAGGGGCCGTAAAGCAAATTGGGCAGCCATTGCGCAATCCAAATGAGCTCACAGACATCCCGGGTTTTAGAAAGCATTTTAAAAGAAAGTAGGAACATTGTCTGTGACATCGAAGCTTTTACTACTCTATTTAAAAAGTGCCATAGAATTTTTATCTTTTATCGGGAAAGCCAGAAATTTTGCTGTTGGGAACCTTGGTTTAAAAAAATCAACGGAAAAAAATATTTTTTTTCTCCTAGTTCTGAATTGCAGTATCAGTATTGGGTATGAGCTCTACTTGAGATTAGCAACCTGGACAACATTCCGATCTGGGGACGAATATTGTATGGGAAGGTTAACTTACCTCTGTTGTTTCACTAGCTGCTGTACTTTCCTCCTTCTTCCTCTCCTCCTCTTCCTGTTCCAGCTCTTTAATGCTCTCTTCCAGCACATTTGGCCAGAAATCACCTTCAAAGTAAGGCAGTTCCTTGGCACTCGTCAGCCTATCCTCAGTTGCTTGTTTGAAGATGTCCTGTTAAATGTGTCACACAAATGATAAGATTGAATGAAGTACCGAAGGAAAAAAAGAGCCTGAAGTCAATAGCAGAACCTGAGGCACATCTGCTTTTTCAGTACACTTGGAACTGGTTCTACACCAGGGGTGGGCAAACTTTTTGGCCCGAGGGCCACATCAGGATTCAAAATTGTATGGAGGGCTGGGTAGAGAAGGCAATGCCTCCCCAGACAGCCTGGCCCAACCCCCTATCCTACCCCCACTCACTTCCCGCCCCCTGACTGCCCCACTAAAAACTCCCAACCCATCCAACCCTCTCGCTCTTTGTCCCGACGATTCCCTCCAGAGACCTCTACCCCTAATCACCCCCTAAGACTTCACCCCATCAAGCCCCACTGCTCCTTATCCCCTGACTGCCCCCTCTAGAGACCCCCTTCCCCTAATCACCCCCCATCCAACCTCCCGTTCCCCATCCCCTGACTGCCCCCCCGAGACCTTCTGGCCCTTATCCACCCCTGCAGATATAACGAACACTGTAAAAATCAATCCAGCCAGTAAAAGGTATACAAACCTTGTAGTCATGAATGATCCTCTCAGCAAATGCCTTGTCCAACATCTTCTTATACCATTCTTGCAAGCGTTTGGGTTTTGGTATTTTCTGATCAGGGGGATGGCAATGGAAAATATAGTCATCTCCTTCACTTGGGGGACAAGCCCAAATGTGACCTGTCACATACCTGCAAGTTACATACAAAAACCAGTAACATCTCAATTAACACTCATTTGGCATTTCAATTAAACTCCTTTGCCTTTTCTATATATAAACCCAACCACATTTAGAAATGGATTCAGACTTCCAAACATCTTTATAAGGAAGTGAGGAGTTTTATGGCAGTAATAGCTTGTATCAAAGGCATATGGTCTAATCATGGAACTTGGGCTTTTCATGGGCTATGGGAGTGAGATTCTCTCAGTCTAAAAGGGGAAAGAAGTTTGGGAAAAATGTTCCCAGTATAGGGAAAACACCATTATACACTCACTGGTGCAGAAATCCAAACACTATCTCTACTGCGGGAGAAGAGGTGTCTGTTTCATAAGACTCTTGATAAGACGGTGGAAGGAAGGTAAGAGATAATCATACTGTTCACATGACACTGAAATACATCACTTTGCCAAGAATTCAGACATTTGCTCACCCAAGTTTCTTCACATACTCCAGATAGCCAATAAGGATTTCATGATAAACGGCAGTTCGGAGGCAGCGGGGTCGGAAGAAATGAATACTGTCTAGATATGATATATACACACGCCTGTGAGGATGAGGGAGAAAACAAAAAAGAAAATGATTCTAATACAAACGTTAGCTTTCATAGGTTGGTGTTCAGCTTTTACAACAGTCACTGACTTGGTTGCTTTGGGCAGGGATCTGGAAAATAAAGACTGCAGCTGATTTCAAAGTGGAGCACTACTTTTCACTGACCAAAGAGACACGTCAAAGTACATGATGTAAAGTTGCTGAAATAAAAGTGAAATATTGCTAGTGTTTCATCTTTTGGACAACAGAGAAAGATACTGAGAGACCAGGGAAAATGCTAGCATGGAAGTAGACAAATTTGAATTTTATGTACTTCCTAACATTATGATGTCAATTTTTTATTTTTTTTGTGTGTGGAAAAGTCTTCAAGTTTAAGCTTATGGTAAGATTACATGTGCCACGAACATTTCAGTATGTGGAAGTATGTGTAGTTAGCCTGTATTTAAAGTATTAAAAGGCTCCCTGTGAACCAGTCACTTGTATAGAAATAAAGAAGTACCTGGTATTTGGAGGTGGGCAGTCAGAGCCATACTCCTGTACATGCATGCCAAAGAAGCACACGTCCACTCCATCTATCTCCTCGAAAGCAAACAGAGCTTTGGTTCGGTAAGGGAAGGACTCTGACATTTCACCAGAATTCACAAACCTTAGGAAAGGAAGAAATATGTCAATGGACTCTAAAATTCTATCAAAAAAGAAACACATCTTTACAACTTTTAATTCTTCAGAAATATTTAAGAATAGTTGTGGCAGAGTATAAAATCATATTAAAATGGCATCATGGCAATGCAAGGTCAGTTTCCATAAAGCCTCCAGACCATTTTTTTTCCCCATACAATTAACTTATGATTGAATATGCAAACACAAAGTACAAGATTGTCCAAAGAAACTGCCAGCCTTTAAATAAATGGTACATTAGTTATAATGCATTGAAGTTACTAAGTGAAATGCAGTCAACATTTTGCCATCTTTGGAGTAAAACTGAAGTACTTTTATGGATAAAGCCTTTCAAAAACCATTTCATTTATCATGAAATAGCCCATTTACTATATACGCATTTCCAGAAGCCAATGCATACAGAAAGGCAACATAGTTAATGAAATGTTACCAGACTAGAACTTTATTAATCTGCACTGTACTAAATTACGCTTCCTACAGTCTGCACAAAAATAGTCCCTCACCTCTTCTAGATTTAATAGTAATACAAGACCTCAATGTTGCATAATCTAAGATCACATTTTTCTAAAATACACTACAGAATATATCAGTGTCATAAGTTAAAAGTTAAATACAATTCTCAAAATAAATTAAAGTATATTTTATGGTGTATTGTCTTCATTACGTTTGTTCACTTGCCTGCCAATTACCAAACTTTGATAATTTACAAAGTGTCTCCAAATCAGTGCAGAGGTTATACTATACCTAGGTAGGCAAAAAGTTATACAAGAAATATACTTCAAAATGCTACCATAATAAAAGAGAGCACTAACCTGGATTTCATTCCTGGTTTTACTTCTACTGTCTTATCTGAACTGGCTACCACTCTGACAAAGACTTCCCCAGCTTCAGGATGATTCTGTCGCCGCAAAAACTTGTTTACTCTATCTTCCAGATGATTTCCTAAACGGGTAGTTTGAAGCCCTAAGGGAGAAAAATATCAAAGATCGATAAGTACTGATAAAAAGTTTGGGGAAACTGAAGAATAGTTTAGATTGAATCACAGTGTCAGAGACACCTTTCTGACTCACTGCTCCTAGGATGCAGTCATGGTGCTATCAGTTTTCTTTACTATTGAATGAGAATTAGTTACCTTCTACAGCCAAAAAAAAGTCACCTTCTTAACGAAAATTAAATTTACACAGCTCTTTGAGGCAGGCTAACCACACCACAGTGGAAAAAATACTTTGTAAATGCACTAACAAATGAGGCTTTTATAGTAATTTAAAATTTGTAGGAGATTTTTTAAATACTGCAAAATTTTTCTGGCAAGAAAAACACTCATTTGGCTGCTTGACAGAGATTACATCAGTTTATAAATCTGGCTCCCTGCCACACCTTTTCAAGCAAAGCAAGTCAACAGAAAGGAAAAGCCTCCTGATTTCAATGGAGATTTCACAGGTTTTAAAACAGAAGTTTCAGTCTGAGTAATCTACATAATTATAAAAATGTACATATTGAGCTTTAATAGTTATTTGCACAAGCAAAGCCGCCCCTGAAGTTTCAAGTCCACATACTGTATATCCCTGCTCCACTAACTCAGTTTTTCTTTTTACATATTTAAAAATTATTCATAAAAGAATATACTACAAACAGAGATACAATTTTTAACAAATTCAAAATATAAAGTCTTTCAAAACTTTACTTCTGAAGAAAAATAACCCGTCATTTAAATTGTGAAAATGAAAGTACCTTATGTTGCAAAGCTTATTACTACTGCTTTTTTTTTAACCATTTATACAAGTTTACATACATTTTGTCAAGTAGTAATTTGTATTTAATTATTCTAGTCTTACCAGCATATTCTCTCCTTATCTAAAATCAAAGTGGAGCTGCTAGGGCCAGGTCACACACAGTGGAGAGGAATTTAAACCCCGAGCCAATCAGGGGCGTCAACCCATTTGGTGAGTTTAATGAGCGACTAAGCTAGTGGGAGAGGTGCCCAAGTCTTCACCCCACGACCCTGCAGGATGGAATGCCACGCTGCCTCAGGCCCCCTGCAGCCCCCCATCCTGCCCCCGCACTCACCCCCCTCCTTGTGAGCCAGAGGGCTCAGGGAGGTGAAGGCTGATCCTCAGCATGGTCTGTGGGGCATGTGTCTCCATGCATGGAGCTTGGCCAGAGGCACAATTCCAGTGGATGATGCAGCCGAGGGTGGTTTTACCCCTCCTGTGGGGGCTGTGCTCAAACCCACAAGCAAGCGCCTCCCCTGTGAGTGCAGGAAGAAGATGACAGAGCCCTTCCCATGGAAAGTTTCCCACTTTGCCAGCAGTCCATGAAGCTGGAGGTGCTTGCGATGATGTGAGGAGTCTGTGCTGGGGGTGGCCCCTTCCCCCAAACTTTGCTGGGATGGAGGGACTGTGGGGAATGGAGCTGCATGTGACCAAGAGCCCACACCTCCAGGAGGAGCCTTCACCTCCCCAGCACCCCAACCCTCTTCCCTAGTCCTGAGCCCCCTCCCACTCCCCAATCCCTTCACTCCTGACCCCACCCCAGAGCCTGCACCCCCAGCCAGAGCCCTCATCCATCCCCCCGGAACCTCAACCCTCTGCCCCAGCCCTGAGCCCCCTCCCACATTTCGAATCCCTTGGTTCCATGGACTCTCCCTCTACCCTTTTAAGTAATGCTATTGGGAACCCTGGGCCCAATAAAATATAAATAGAAGCATTATGTTTCTTCCTATGCCATCATTGCAGCTTTTGTAAGTATTCAAGAGTGCTGAAACAATTTTTACAGCTGGGGTGCTGATGATGGAAACCATGCATTTGGTATTTGTTATTACTATTTCAAGCCATAGGATGGGGCAGCACCCCTAGTTCCAGCCCCACTGGATTCCACAGAATATTCTCGCTACCCATTATACTGGCCAGGACCTCTGAAAAGCCAGCCACATGCAGCTGGACTGTACAAGGTCCTTTCTATGACAATGCCTCGTATTAATGACGTAAGTGATACAAAGAACCTTACAAGTGCCTATGTGGTGGCAATAAGTTTATCCTGGTAACAATTCCATAATTAAGGTTTAATCTAGCCCTACTTTCAGTGTAACACTAACTTTTTATTGGAGCAATACAAAATATTTTTTTTTTTGAAAATTGGAATGCTTAAAACAAAGTAAGAAATTAAATGAGGAGGAATGTGCACGATTAAAGATCTTTATATATCACTTTATAAAAATATCTGTGTTTTAAATTCTCCCCTAGCATCTTGTGCTTTTTTGCCCACACGTTTTAGAGATGCAGCTCTGTGTGAATTCATTAATTAGGTATTTTTAAATCAGTAGAACACTTTCTACGGACAAATTATTTAGAAACCTTAACTCTTATGGAGAGTATGACGGGATCAAATCAGACAATCTAGTTTCATCTTGTTGGGAGGTGTCATGCCTGTTTATTATTATTTTTGATGGCACTGGAGGGCTAAAGAAATCCTCCTGGATCAGAGAAGGAAAGAACAGGGGCAAATGTGAGGAGCTGAGATACAAGGATTGAAAAGGGCAATACAGGGAAATTAGGCAGAGCTAGTGGTAGGAATCAAAGAGGGGAACTTTGGCTCGTCAGGGATGATTATTAACCCAACTACACTTGTCAGGTGGAAGAAGAGACTAATAGAAGGCTTGCTGGGTTGGGGCAAAAGTAGAAGTTGGGGGAGTCCTCTCACCATTTCAAGAATACTTACAGGAATACTGTCACATACACATACAAACAAAGTAAAACCCAGGAAACTCAAAGTTATGAATAAACTTAAAAGAAACCAAACATTTCCAAGTACAGAAATGCTCTCAATCTTAACTCTGCCTCTGTAGTGATGTCCTAAGGGAGATGAAGGGGAATAAACTTTAGAACAACCTTACCCGCCCATAACAGGTTAGTCTCAACAGCAACCACAAACACCAGAATATATTATTCTTAATCTTGCAATGGTTGGAGTTTGTACAGTCATAAAATGTTCAGAGAATAAAACTGTACTTAATAAAATCTGGAGCAAACAAACAGAATACTGAAGGCCATCATTCCACAATCTTCATTATGCACTGGATTTTCAAAAGCAAGCAGTACTGGCTAACAGCTCCCATTACAGTAAGTGGAAAAATTTGCCACTGACTTCAATAAAAGCCAAGTTAGGCCAATGAAAATTTTGAAACTCTCTCCCTAAAACTCCATGTGCCACCAATTATAGAAATATCAGTAAAAAAGAATTATTGCATCTACTTACACAAATCTCCTAAGACTAGCTCATGAATTTATGGCACACGTATGAAAAAAGCAAAAATTAGTGTGCTGACAAAGAATAGTTGCAACTTATATACAAATGTCTGTGCAAGCTGTACAAATGCATTGTGTTCTCAATCTTTAACATTACTGCTACGATGGACTGCCTTTATGAACAAAGATAACAAAGGGAAGATAAAATGGGAGTACAGTGAGTTGTGATCACCGAATCAATACTGTGGCTTTTACAAACTAAAGAGATATTCACTCCTGTCTGTGAATTTCTTAAACTTCTTCAAAAATGTTCTTGATCCAAAAATACCACTTCATACAATGTGGGGTGTATGCTTACTCTGCAAACCCTTAATTACAAAACTAGTGTTGTTCTAAATAACAGCCTCAAATATGAAAAGAACAAAGGAAGAAAGTTTGGAGGCTGGCATTACCACAGTGGAATACGATAAGGTTGTCTGCATGCCTCTTCATACTTTCCAGTGTTTGGATTTGTTTAAATTTACTCTGAATTTCCTAGGTTTCTAATGTTTAATTTGTTTTTTCCACTCTACACTATGAATGCCATATTCTGCAGTACTGGTCCTTATTGTATTTTCGGCACTTGTACTGTACATGTACTTGTACTTGCACTTCGTGTTCTGTGGAGTTAATGTGTACACAATCTGCAATAAAGATTAGCACAGCAGACTGAAGAACATTTTGCCCTAAGTGCCTAAAAGCTTTTGTTTTTTAATATTTCAACTACAGCATGACAAAAATTTGAAACTAGAACTTATTTTAGAAAAGCTTTAGACGTAAAAACATGACAACTAAATATGACGTTTACTGAGAATTTGTATTACTTTATACTAACTCAAAAGGCAGAGAGCACTGTAAAAGGACACACATGATCATTTAACATGCCTGAATTATATCAGAAGTGCATGGACTACCACAGTATGAGTCTGCACAACTTATATATTTTAATTCTTGTTGATTGCCGAGCACAGAAATGTCAGATATTTCTGTTTTAAGGCTACATGGAAACTAGTCTAAGTTTAATCAGTCATCTATGTGTTTAGTTTTGAGTTTCTGCTTTATTTTAAAACCTCAAAAATAGAAATACATATATAAAGTAGCAAAAAACCCCACTGCTCAAAATCAGAAGTTCAGCTCTCAGCACCAGCCAATATAATCACTTCCACTTAACAGTGAATTCTGTGCTGTTCATTGAGTTCTGCATACACAAGCCTTTGAGAAATCTCACATCAGTGTACTATCCATGGTGCAACTCCAGGGCACAGGCACTGATGACGGACACCTGTGAAGAGCAGGTCTACATGACACTGAGTAAAATAACAGCAGCCACTGTTGCACTAGTGCACATATTACTACTAGTGCTGGTGAAGCTGCACCAGTGGTAGGGGAGATCTCCTCTGCAAGCCTAACATATACTAGGTTTTGGAACGGAAGGTACTGGGGCAGGAGCACAGGCAAGATAAAGGTTGAAGAAACTATAAAATGTATGAATAATAAAAAACACACAAACTTACTCTTAGCACTGAATTTGTTCTCTTTACGTGTTCTACCAGTTTTCTTCAGACAATTGTCACAGACAAAGCTGTAAAAACAATTTTTTGCTGATAATTTAGTATAAACAGCCTAATCTATCTTAATCCATCATTAAACACTTTTACTCTTAATAGTAGTAGTCAGAAAAAAATGACTTGCATCCCAAACTACTGTTTCATCATTTAATATGGATTAGGAACAATTTAAGTATATAAAGTTTAGAAAATCTTAGATGCTTTAGAGTTGGTTTAACTCATTCCACCAAATGAGTAACTAATATTGCCACATTCATTTTATATTTCTTTTAATATTTATCCCCTACCATTATCATAGAATCATAGAATGTCAGGGTTGAAAGGGACCCCAGGAGGTCATCTAGTCCAACTCCCTGCTTAAAACAGGACTAATCCCAGCCAGGGCTTTGTCAAGCCTGACCTCCAACTTTAACAAACAGTAAGTAATCCAGAAAGAAGAAACAATGTTTGTGGACAAGTTCCTCCCTACATATTTTAGCCTGAATATACAAAGGAGCTGCTAACAACCAAATTAAAAATTCATTTACAGGTGGTTTGTCTCTTTATATGTGGTCCCTGAAAGAGGATTATTATGTGTAAATCAACAGCTCAACAGGATCTACACAGTTAAGAGTTTCATTATAACTGCAGAAGAAAGGCTAAAACCCATTTAAGGCTACTTACCCTGAAGGCCAAATAATATCATAATGTAGCACACAAATCTGGTGCATCTTCCGACCACATTCTTTGCAATCAACAAAGCTTGGAAGAAAAAGAAAGAAAAAAGCTACCTTACTTTCCTCGGAGGGAAAGAGTATGAAACTACAAAAAACAGGTCAACGCTGGGTTATTAGATAATTCCCCAGAGGGCTACCTTTCAACAATAACACAAGATTATGTGGAGGGGTATCAATTAAATATATTTACTTTGCTAGTGACCTTATTAAACCAAATTTATAGACCAATGAAAAATACTTCCACATCAAGATGGAATTGATATATTCTGCCATTATATTTAAGATCTAAAAATGTGTATAAAACCTGTAAGTTAACAAGGAACTGTCAAAATTTTGTGGGCCCAAAAGAGAAGAGAATGGTCCTTTGTCCAAACTCTTATTTTCTAGATGCTTTCCCTGGGTCCTACTGGTCATCCATATTTAAGCTGAATTTCCTATTGATTGCAATAAGGAATTCTGCTCGCAAACAACAGGTATTTTAAGACCTCCATTCATTTTAGTTTTCAACTAACTTGCAAACACAGGTTGAGTAAAGTTGCTCAAGCTTATTGTCATCCTAACACCTAGTTCAGCAGTTCTCAACTGTAGGTCAGGACCCCAAAGTGGGTTGCGACCCCATTTAAATGAAAAGTTCTATAGAAGAGCAAGATATTAAAAGCACTTTTTTTCCCCAAGTATGTTTAAAAGTTGCTATACAAAGGGCTAAGAACTCTATACAAAGATTTTGCTACCTATTTGGGTGTAGATGGGGAAGAGGATTGCTCTGGCTATATAATTTCCCATTTCTGAAATGCTGGCCACAGAAGGAAGTAGTAGCTATAATAACTACACAGTGATGGTCAGAAAGTCTGGTTAAATTTTTTTTAATTAAAAAAAGACAACAATACTTACGGCTCTGGATCTAGTGTATCATTTTTCTTCTTTTCAAATTGATCTTTTGAGATTGTTCTAAAGAGAAAGAGTTAAAATGAAATTTTCCTATTGCCAGCCTCACATCAGATGAAGCTAAGACCTTATTATCATGATTACTTGAATTGCAGCAAATGATTGAAATCTCAAGTCTGAAGAAGAAAGCGCACCAGGGGAATTCACATTTTGTTTAGACAAAGAAAATCAAATTTTTATTTTAACATGTATTTTTTCCACAGTTATCATAACTAGTTACTTGTGTAGTAAGCTAAAAGTACTGATTTCTATGAACATATACACAATGTAAGATCCAATACAAAAAAAAGGAAAATTGCAGTAAGTAAAGAAGCTCTCTCCAAAAATAGCTGGTCTTGACCGTAAGCCTCGTTGCACCTCACTTCAAGCCAGTCTGGCAGGCTGAAAACAAGCTAAAGCATTCATTCATGAAATGGGTGGTTCAAGAAGGTAACAGTCTTTCTAGCAGTATTGCCCTGTTTCACTAGCAGATGCAAATAATCAATGAATCATTAAAACTTGCTTTCTCTTTACACTTTTTAGTGTCTGCTGTCTCTGAAATCATTAGTACATGGGCAGCTATCAAGGAGTGTGGCAAATATAAGAAATGAAAGCAGAGGGAGTATTGATAATCATCTGACATTATAGCAACAGTAAGTCATCTGTACCCATATAAACCTTCTCCTTGTAAGCATCTATACCAGGCCTGCACAACATGCGGCCCGGGGGCCACATGCGGCCCGCGGGGGGTGAGTAGGGGTGGGGCAAGCCAAGCGGTGGGGTAGGGGAAAGCGGATGGGGGCAGGGCGAGGCTTTTTGGCCCGCACTGGTTTTTTTGCAGTAATACGTCCCTCACTGCTTTCCGAGTTGTGCAGGCCTGATCTACACACTTTCCCTTAGTTTACCCTAAAAGCAGTAAATGGTCAATTTCAGACAACCAAATCAAGACTGAAAATTCTTTTCCATTATTTTAAATGTAGCATTAAGAAGAATCATGACTACTTACGTTTGAGGCTGTGAAGGGTCATCACCCAGGGTAACATTCTCCCCCTGGATTTCAGTGAAACACTTCTCACAGAAGTGATACCTGTCAGCAAGAAGGCCATATTTGGGTGAACTGGTCCATCACATTACACAGCCACCCAAGCAACGGAGCCATCAATCAGAGCAGGGCAGATCACCACGACGAAAGGGGGGGCGTTGTTGGTTGATTGGGTCAGTGTGGACAATGAAAAGGAACAGAGGGAAGGGAAGGGCAGGATTAGAGAACAGGGAAGGGAACAAACAGCACAGACATAAGAGGTAAGATGCAAACACCAAGACAACACAGAGCAGAAAGCCAAGGCAAAGCACAGATTAGCATTCGGTCTCATTTTATACATTACAGGCCATCAGTACTAACAAATAATAGGTTGTTAATCAAATTCAAAATTTTGGAATGATTTTTAAGTAGCTTTTAAGTGCTACATTTGCATATCCTTCAAATTTAAGAATTTGGATTTGATTTTCATTAGTTAGAGAAAATGCCATATAATTTCAGGCGTAAGAATTACTGAGTTTCCTTGGAAAAGAACACCCTATCAAAAAGCCTGAAAAATATTTTCACATAGAGTAACAAAAAAAGGGAAGATATGCCAAAAGCATTCAGTGATGTATTAGTAAAACTGCAAAGGCAGAAATAATCCTAATGTTGAAAAATCTATAAAAATATTAGATTCAAAAGTTATTTGGTTTATAAAGTGAAATGTGACCAACTGCTCAGCTAACTGTATTTCAATACAAATGAAACCAAATCCATACTCTAGACAAACATTTAACATAAATGCACTTATGGGTCAGAGTTTCCAGCCATTTATATATAAATATAAGTAACATATGTATATATGTGAACTTTTTATAAATTGCACATACATACAATATATTTAAGTAATACATTAAAGATCTGCAATGAAGCTTTGTAAATTGAATGTAAAGCAGGTTACAATTTTGGGTCACTAGACCAACCATCAGCCAATCCGTGATACTCAGCAAAAAACATTGCTGTAATTTAGTAAACCAAGTTGAGTAAATTAGAGGTCTACTTAAAGATACAATCTGCATTTGAAAAAAAAAAAAATCTAGTTGCACAGATTTTTTTGCATCAGATGAACTGGAACCAAAGTTGTCAGAATTGTAAAGAATACAAAAGAAAAAAAAACCCTAAATATTTGGAAAGGGTAGGACTTAAAACATGAACAAAGTTAACAAATATAGGCCATGACCATAAAAAGTAAAACTGGCCACACATGATCATCAAAATAAAAAAAGCTGTATGAAGATTTAAGAGTGAAAAGAGAGAACAAGCAGCAATGGCAGCACAGTAAAATGCAGTTTTAGTACTCAACACTAGATCTGTAAGTAAGAGTGATGGGCATAAAAGGCATTAGAATAAGACTCAGAATGCCACACTGAACCAACAATGCACAGGATAGAAATAAATAGGGTTGCTTGCCCCTTCATTCATTCAAATACCTCCCTTCCCCCAACTACTGTAATCCAGGTGACAGCTTTCCAATGCTGTATTTTCCTGGAGACAACAAAGTCATTTGCAGGCTCTTACTGAAAAGTATTGAGCAGAACTTTTCTCTTGTGATTGGCACTAACCATTATGAAAACAAAGAATACTTGTAGCACCTTAGAGACTAATCAGTTTATTTCATAATAAGCTTTTGTGGGTTCTACCTCACTTCATCGGATGCACAGAACTAACCATTATGTTACTAGAAAGATGTAAATTTGTAAAACAACCCAAATTCAAACAGATTGAACTTAATTCCTCAGTGGCGCCCAATAACTACTGGATGCAGCTGAGGAATGGAGCTGCAAGGGAGCCATCCGAAGGTCCCAAATCTTGGAGCCTACACTTTCTCCCATAGTTTACCTCAGCTAGCTAACGAGTTAAAACTGCAACTGTCATGGCTTCACTAGGATTTTATGTGTATTAGTTAACCCGAATTACTTTAACACAAGTTAAAAATACACCTGTTTTCTAAATGAAGGCAGGACTTTGAAGCTGCTAGAACGATGCAGAGGGGGCAGAAAATCTAACTTGTTACCTTTTGATTGTAGGGAATTAAGATAGACCATAGACATTTTATAAATTAAGCAGAAGAGCATTTTGGTAGAGAGTACTAATTGCGCATACCCTACTTCCACTAGCTTTGGTTCTGAATTCTGCCTATTTCTGACACTTTGGCCAGAATAAATAATATTTGGGTGTGTGAGTGAACATATTAACGTTTTCTCAGATACAGCAAACTCCTTTCTTTTCTTTACAGTATGGCCGCTCATTTTCAGAGTCAAACTGAACACCCAGGCCAAATAGGTATTGCTATAACTAGAGAAATCAACGGTCATGGTTCCACTGAATTTTTTTGCATTCAAATGGTTTTGGAAACTGTTAATTCTGATACACTTTCAAATTAAGTTTGTAGTCTTTGAAAACACTTATGAGACTGAGCAATAAGTAACCACGAGGAACCCTAGACTGCATGTTACGTAAATCAAATAGTGAAGGTAATATTATACAAATTAACATATTTTACTGATCCAATTGGTCTCTCAGGCTAGTTGATCCATACTGTGACCATTACAGATTCTATTTCGCAAGATGCTGAGCACTCCTGTTCCAACCAAGCAAAGCACTTATGCATATACATAAAGATAAGCACATGCTACAGTGTTTTGGTGGATCAGGACCAGAGCTCACAGCCTGCTGCAGAATTAACTACTCACAGGGACTGAGTCCCATGAAATAATTAAAATGAGAAAACAAAAAATGGAAATATAATGATACCTAAAGGCTCTGAAGGTCTATACAATCAGATTGCCCAGATGATACTCTATTTATAGATATTATGAAGAATACGGAATTGCACAGAAGAAATGAGACTTGCCTGTAGCTTTCAGAGTTTTCTATAACAATTTTGCATGCATAAAATCTACAGCAAAGAACACAATACTGTGGTTCCTCCAGTCACACAAAAAGAAGCAACGTGGTTCTTGTAACACATTGAAAATGAAAGGCTTTTCAAATGCAGACTGTTTAGACAATTATGAATCTCTCTTATTAAAGATAACACTAAGGTTCAGTGGCTCAAATCAAGGAAAGGTTCAAACATTGTTGCATACACATCTCTAATGGGTTCAAAGTTCCAGACTGAAATTAGATAATTTTCCTTCATATATATTTTAAGTAAATAATTGCACATTGGATTTGATCGTGTACATAACAGTTTCAAATCTGTACCCAAATATTAAGCATATTTCCCAGAACAATATATTTCCTTTGGTTTAAAGCTCAGGTTTGAACTAACTAGATGAAGACCAAATTCTCCTATTGATTTACTTTTTAGCCATTATTTAACTGAAATGCCTGAGCATTCTTTGTCAGGATTTAGTTTATCTGTGATATGTGGTAACACCGTTATACAATCCCCAGTAATGATGTCTACTATACAATTTCAAAAACAAGGATAGTTTGCTTACTAGTTAGATAGATAGATTTGCTAGAAACATAAAATTTGTTTCATGCTAATTTACTATTTGGTTAGGGAGAAGCTAGGATTTTGGTGAGGGAATTACAGAAGGAAACTGTTACTGTGAACAAGCACAGTGGAGTATAGACTTTCCATGACTTTGTACATACTTGTATTCTTTTAGGAAAAGAAAGTAACTGAACTTCTGTTCATTCGACTGGGACTCTGTAGATCTGAGTTCAACACCCTGCTCTGTCACTGAGGATATGTTTACACTACAGTTAGACATCTGCAGCTGGCCTGTGCCAACTGACTAAGGCTTGTGGGGCTCAGGTTAAGGGGCAATTTAACTGCAGTGTAGACTTTCAGACTCCAGGACTCTGGCAGGTGCGAGGATCCCAGAGTTTGGGCCCAAACCTTGGGAGCTCAAGTCAGCTGGCACAGACCAGCCTAGGGTTTTTATTTGCAGTATAGACATACCCTGACCTGCTGTGAGACTCTAGACACATTCCCTCCCTGAGTCTGTTTCCCCTCCCACCTTGTCTTTTTTGTCTATTTAGATTGGAACTTTTTTGGAGGAGAGACTGTGGCTCACTATGCATCTGGTTAATTACTCGTGAAATGAGACTGCACTATACTTCTTAGTCAACAAACACAAATCTTGTCATCGCTCCTCTTAAGGTATTATAATATATCCATGCTCTATTGATCCCATGTATCTGGCATGCTAACAACTGAATTTGCATTTAAAAGAACAATCCTAATGGTCTATCACTCTTGAAAAAAAAAAAAACAATTTAAAAAGGGCATTCAAATATCTGGATGTTTAATCAAAAGGAAATGGTTGATCAGTTTGAAATTCTCAACCCAAGATCTTGTATTTACAAATCAGTTCCCTCCTCTCTTAGCAATCGTGGGGAAACACACACTTTTTACATCAGTGTGTGTCAGTACAAAACACCACCAGTTGAGCTACTTGCCTTACAGAACTTTTATATTTTTTTTAAAATTTTGAAATAAAGCCAGAAGAAACAAATCCACATGACCTATACACAAGCAAATCTTCAGGTAAATTTGCTGCCCATTAGCGATGACTGAACATCATAGGATCAGAAAGGCCTAATTCATAATCTAACAAGCTACTTTCCTGTTTTACTAAATTAAAGCATCTCTGAACAGCTCCATCACAAATCCATGACAACTGAACCAAAGAACTTTTATCCCTTATCTTTAAGTGTTTCAGACACAATCTATTTTTGTTTAAAAAGCAACAAAGTATTTAGTAATAAAATAGTGAAACATTATTACTGCACGCATTTACAATGTGAGGATGGAAGGATCTTGTATAATAATATCACCCTCAGGTATACCTGAGGACATCATATAAATGACTAATACATAAAATGCCCCCTAAAGAGGTACCATATTATCCACTCCTCCCCGAGTCACACGTCTACACAATGAAAATTCAACTGTATTGCAGAACCAGGTTACTATATGAAAGCGCCAGATAGTTAAATATGCTTTGGTGTTTTGAGTGTATTTCTTACTGTGCTATAGCCCTGCAGAATACGAGACAATAGCGCAATTTAGGAATAAAAATAAAATGTGGTTTTGTCCCATTTAGTCTGTAAGACTGAACCGCTTCATCTGTGTTGGATGCTACAGTTTTGTGAAGTGCCAACATGAGTTTTTTAGTGCAAAGAGATCTAATTTAAAAGTGGTGGCTGTCAATGTTTACTTCATAACTTAAGTTAAAAGGCAAACTGCCGTACACCTCCAAGTTGGCATGGCTCAGGCTTTGCAAATCTCTGGCAAGAAAAAGTTTCACACTATAACCAAAAAATGTCTCTTCCTATAGGTTTTAGAGCCACAGCTAATTTATATTTAAGTAGCCTTTTTAAAAAGAAGCTAAAAGCTAACTTTTCTTTCTTCTTTAATGGATGCCACTCACTACAGCACTGATGAAATAAAATACCCTAAATAGAAGCTGAACTTAATTGCGATAGATGCATTTTCTAAGAGTGGGGGGAGTTCTAAAAATATCAGAAAAATGAAAGAGCTGTGTCATTTTGATCTTTAAATTAATTCCAAACACTGTTTAATAACACAGAACACTGTCAGGGATGGAATCATATATTCTTCCCCATATTAACCAGAGGACTATATTTTAAATAGTAATTTTATTTTTCCTCCCAGCTCCTCATGGCATCCTGGGAGTTATTATGGAAGTCAAACTTATCAGGAACTCTCAAAGAAAACCCTTTACATTTCATTTGCACCCATTACTATGAATATGTAATACTACAGCCTGAATGTTGTTTAGATTACAAAGACTTCTTAATGAAACTGAGTTGAATTAAGAAGATTTTTAACTAACAAGTTCTCCAGGTTCTAATTTTGTGCATCAACATATTAAAAATATCCAGACACAATTTAATAGGAGTAATCCACAAAATCATTTTCTTTCCAGCATAAACCTTTAAGCTGATATCTTTCTGACCATGATTTGAAGATACACCTACACATTTTTATTCAGAACTCCTATCAAGGCAAAAGATACGTTCTCCTAAGTTGCTTTTCCCCCCCCCAGTCATGCTTCAAATTTCATGGAAAAATACAAACAACTTTAGTTAACTGGTGCCATATAGTCTATAAACTGACAAGCATATAAATACCATGTACTATAAAATCTGCAGTGTAAAAAAACCAAAGGGTTTATCTGCAAGAAGGTTTTACACAAGAGGGACAAATCAGTAAGCTTATTTTCTGCTAATTTAGCAGAGAAATAAAGGAAACAAGATGTTAATCATTCTGCTTAGCATGTGCTAGGCTACAAAATACAAACTTGTTTTATCACTCACTGGATCTCATTTCCTCAGCTAATGCAAGAATTTGGGACTTACCTATTCTGGTAACTGTAATAGGCAGCATCACGGGGAATAGTACACAGCTGCTTCCCGTAGCAGCACAAGGTCTGCGGAGAAAACTCATACTGCAAAACAAAGGTGAAAAGCTTTAAAATGGGATTTTACATTGTGAACAAAGTGAACGTGCTATACAAGTATATTGTAAACAATCAGTGGGGTAGCCGTGTTAGTCTGGAATTGCAGAAGTGACAAAGAGTCCTGTGGCACCTTAAAGACTAACTAAAGTATTAGAGCATAAGCTTTCGTGGGCTAATACCCACTTCGTCAGATGCATGTAGTGGAAGTATCCAGGGGCAGGTATAAATAGGTAGGCAAGAACCAGGTGGGAGATAACAGGGTTAGTCCCATGAGGCTGAACCAGCTTGTTGTCTCTAATCAGGGAGGGTGAGGTATTCCTCTAGCAGCTGAACTGGAGGTGTGAACAGAGAGAGAAGAGAAACTGCTCTTGTAGTTAGCTAGCCATTCATAATCCCTATTCAGTCCTGAGTTGATTGTATCAAATTTGCAAATGAATTGCAGCTCTGCAGTTTCTCTTTGCAGTCTGGTCTTAAAGTTTTTTTGCTGCAATATAGTGACCTTCAAATCTGCAATTGTGTGTACAGGGAGATTGAAGTCATCTCCTACAGGTTTTTGTATATTGCCATTCCTGATATCTGATTTGTGTCCATTTATCCTTTTTCATAGGGACTGTCCAGTTTGGCCGATGTACATAGCAGAGGGACATTGCTGGCACATAATGGCATATATTACATTGGTAGATGTGCAGGTGAATGAACCAGTGATGGTGTGGCTGATCTGGTTAGATCCTGTGATGGTGCTGCTGGTGTAGATATGTGGGCAGAGTTGGCATCGAGGTTTGTTGCATGGATTGGTTCCTGAGTTCGTATATTGTATATAAGTATATTATAATATACTGAGATGTTTATTAGATTCAAATGGATATGGACTGATGTGGCTAGATCCTTAGCTGGAATAAAATAGCTCAGCTCCTTTAACTTCAATGGAGCCAATATGGCTTACTCCAGCTCAGGATTTGACCCAGTATCTGCATAAGAAGGTGCAAGATATATGGGACTGTGTATAATAGTATAATATTTAATCACTTCATATTGAAAATGATACCACCACCAGTGATAGAAATTTGGCTAGAATCCTTTAGATCAGTGGTGTCCAATAGAAATTCAATGCAAGACAGTTGTGCTTTTGAATTTTTCTTATTCGACACATAAAAAAGGATTAAGAACATACCACAATATTTCAAATTATTTTTATTAATATCAAAAAAGTAGATAATACAAAAATATTAATAGGTACTACTAAATAGCCTATTAGCCACATGTGGCTAATGGTGAACGTATTGGACACTGCTGCTTTAGATATTTTCCACTTCCTTACTATGTTGACATGATTGTTTAATTTTTACTAGCCATTCCAACTAGAAGTTTAATTTTATTCAAAATAAGTAAAGGAGATTTTTTTTTTTTACCTTCTTTGTCAAACTACTTAGTTTTTCGGCAATAATAAACTTGAAAAATAATATACCTTGCGTCCACAACAGTATCCAAGTGACTGCATGACAGGGTCAATCTCTTGTTCAAAGACCTCTGCGAGTTTAGTGCAAAACTTATAGACCCTGGAAGTCTTGCGATTGTAAAGCCAGGCATTGTTAAACATTAGCCAAACGTCATCCACATACTGCCACGGCTCTTGGTATTGCCCAGTATCCAATTTACGTTTAATGGTGGAAAGGTCCATAGGATTCTTCACAATGTCAAAGTAATCCTTCAAAATACAAGAAATATCATCCATTATTTTTAAGATGCACTTCTAGTTCCTACTATTTTGAACACATCCAAAAGGATGAAATGTCTCAACGAATATGTGCAAAACCGTCTATTTTGAGGCTTACCTGAAGTTTAAATGAGGTTTGGGCCTTGGGCAGAATGACCCCCAACATGAAAATGAACTGAACCCATAATGGACTGTGGGTAAAATTTTCAAAATTGCCCAAATGACTTAGCATCCAAAGTTTCATTGCAAAACAATAAGACTTGCCTCCTAAGTTACTTAGATGCTTTTGAAAATTTTATCCATGATCTATAACATTTTTTTACTCCTTTCAAATTGGAATCCCTAGGCCAAATTAAAGGATGCTTTAAGGAATTCAAAACAGATCAAGTTTAAGAAAACCGCTGTGCTTGTTTTGTTAAAGTTGTTCAAACTTTTAATAGATCTCAAAGGAACTTTGAATATTGGGAAAGATTTAAAAACAAAAATATAAAAACCAAGATCCAAAGAAGATCACTAAGCCATCAAGTTTCGCTCCCATAAAAAGCTCAAACTACACTATGGACAAATTCACACGTTAAGTTCTGTGACAGGTGCTCAGCCTAGCTATATTTGAAAGTTATTCTTCTAGTCTTTAAGTGAAAGGAACCTTCATGCACTCAACATACAGTTTAGTTTCCACCACAGAACCTAAGGCAGCAGATGACATTTTTCCTGTTTTGGTCTACTGTGCAGAACTTGGTCCCCTATTAAATACCCTTATCTCGGCTTCACTTAAAAAACAGAACACTTTAAAGCTTCATCCATCCACATTCAAATATGTTTATTCAATGACCACTATTGACCTTATACTTATTACCTCTCTCTTTCAAACATGGCCCCTTCACTTGTTTCTGTGTGGTTGTACTCTAAGAAGTTGAACTTTTGTTATATGGAATGAGTTTTTATTTTGTTTTAAGGCACTCTACAAGGTGTATAGAGTTATCAGAGGGTGCGGAGAAAGTATGTTATTAAAAATTATCATTAGCCTTTTAACCAACTGGGCTACATTCTAGATGGCCATTCAATGAAGTCAGCATATACTTAGGCTATGTTTACAATTTAACTGTTACAGGAGCACAACGGCACTGGTGTAAAACTTCATTGTAGACACTCACTAGAGCAATGAGATGTCTCTCCCGTCGCTGCAATTAATCCACTTACCTGAGAGGCAGTAGCTAGGTCAACAGAAGAATTCTTCTGTCAACCTAGCACTGTCTACAACATGATTTAGGTCAGCTTAACTTATTTTTCACACCACTGAGTGGCATAGCTGGGTCAACCAAACTTTTTAGTGTAGAGTTGGCATCATTCTACAGTATTGGAGGGATGTAAAATGTAGCTTTTAAGACATGACTTTATGCTACAGTCTTATTCTGTGACTATAAACTACCAAAAATCTTATTGTGCTATGAAATCTGAACACGTTTGTAAAACTACTCTGTTATAACTTTCATTTTGTTAGATGCAAATAACTGAAGGTCTTCGGAAGAAAAAATAATCAGTGTTTAAAACAGATACCATACATAGGATAATTTCGTTTAAGAAAAGAAGGAAAGCTTACTCACCCTCTGCAGAACTACTGTTCTTTGAGATGTGTGATGGGTGCTTTGATTCAGGTGCTCTACACTACTGTGTGCCATACACTGAGGGTACATAGTGCTGCATAGGCAAACCGCCCTCTGTTCCTTCTCTACCCAAATGTTCAACAAAGAATGATGGAGGGTAGGTAGCAGAGCACCCATAGGACGACACACCTCAAAAGAACCACAGTTACTGCACAGGGTAAGAGAGAACAAGGAGATCAATCTGTAACTGACTGTGAACAATCAGTTGAGATAACCCACTACCTCCGGACCAGCCTTAACTAACACTTTCTTCTCTGAGCATTCTTCCTATGGATTCTCCACTTAATTTCAACTCTACAAACAAAATGATGGGGTCTATATTAGCTGTCGCCCCTCAAGAAAGATCTTGGAGTCTTTATGGATAGTTCTCTGAAAACATCCACTCAATGTGCAGTGGCAGTCAAAATAGCTAACAATGTTAGGAAAAGGATAAGACAGAAAATATCATAATGCCACAATAGAAATCCATGGTATGCTCACACCTTGAATAGTGTATGGAATTCTGGTCGCTCCATCTCAAAAAAGATAGATCAACCAAAAAGGTCTAACTTCTTCTGGCCTTTTTCACCGGGGGCAGATCTTGAGTAATGCTGTTTGCTCACCTATTTACAGCATTATATCAGGGAATTAAGCGCAGGGTGCAAAAACAAAAATTCTGAGTCTCTAGGAGCAACATTATATTTCTTATCCAACAATTTACAAGTTGTTGGGATAGTGGCAGGAGTGTGTGTCACAGTCTTTGTTGGATCCAGGAGTGCTTCATTAATAGACAGTGCTACCTGGGTGAGTGTTGCCAAATGCAAAATGTCCAGCAGCCTGTGCTGCAAGTCTTTGACCTCAAGGTGTCAGCCACCCTCTTCAGGAGGTCCCTAAATTGTTAAAAGTCGTTGGCCATTAGTGGTGGTGGAGATATGACTGCCTCATCCGGATAGGAGGATAAAATAGAAGTTTATGGGCAGCCTCCTTATCAGCCCTAGTCTCCTGCTCTTTAAATGTCTCCTCATGTTGGGTATTTAGTAGAAGGAACTGTGCAACCTTATCCTCGGCCCCCAGTGCAAGAGTCTTGGAGGTCTGGCAAATTGCTTCTGACACAACCCAAGGATCCCAGTATAGTAACTGGGAGGCCCACATACCAGAGTGTATGGTGCCCAGGACTGATCCCACCTTCCCTGTGATGGATGAGGATATAGGTTCCTGTATGGATGCTGAGTGGAACCCTACACTGATAGGGGAGACTGACAATGTCTCCTTCATCTTCCTCAATCTCCTTCAATGGTGGGGCATCAGCAGAAAAAGGTAGCGAGTCTTGTGGTACTGGGAAACAATGTTAATCGGGAGACCGGGATCTTGTTACCAAGTTGTTTGGTACCCAGAAGCAGTGGAGACTGGCTCATCTAAAACAGACAAGTTATTGAAGTAAATGCCTGTGGTACAGAGTGGATTGATACTGTGCAGCTGCTGAGGTGGACAGTATTGTTGATTTGGAACACATTGGTGCTGAGGCTGAAAGCGTCTGATGCTTTGATTAGCCCAGTACTAATGAAATGGTAAATTTGACAGACAGTGCCACTTTAAAGTAGTGTGCATCCTAGAATTCACCTCCCTGTCCTTCACAGATGGTACTAGGGGGCCTGATGAAGCCATGTTTCTTCAAAGTGCTCTAAGATCTCTGGCTCCACCAGTACTGGAGGAAGAGCCTTTTGCCTTCGCGGTAACAAACCAAGAAGTCAAGGCCTCCAGCACCACAGACTTAGCATACAACTGGGGAGCTGGCTCCTTGTGGTGGGCAACTGAGCTCCTCCTCTTTGGAGCTTTCCCTAAGTCATCCAAAGTCTTCCTCTTCTTAGGGGAAACCTGGGCTGAGGTCGGAAGGGCACTGGATTTGTCCGGAAACAGATGTACATGGGGGGGTGGGGGGAAATGTGTCTCCTGACATGACTTGAAAGCAGGTGGAAGGGAAGGAATGTTTCATCAGCAGAAATCTCAGTTTGGGGTCTCAATTGTTCCATACTCTAGATCTGAGAGCTAAGCAAAAAAGTTACACTTTTGCTAGATACAGAACTCTCCCAAACAGCAGATGCACTTAGAGTGACCATTGCTGACAAGGATAGGAGCCTGACAAGAAAGGTAGTGTTTGAAAAGGGGGAGAGGAAAAAGTCAATCCTCTCATTATAATCTAACATTCTATATTAATACAAGTAACACTAACTAGAAAGACTAAACCTACTAAATGAACAACTGTAGAACATGCTGAAGAACGGACAAGATGGACATGCTACAGCTCCATCTCAGGTCAAGGCGGTAAAGAAGGAACTGAAGATAGTTCAGCTGTGCAGCCCTATATATCCTCGATGGGTCACCCAATGTTGTACAGACTGGAGGTGGGAGCCAAAAAGACACTGCTAATGGAATGTCTCCAATCAAGGGGCTTGAGAGGCCCACGTGCACCTGAAGTGGAGCACCCATAAGGTCACTACTAGAAGAGCAACTTGTACATTCCTGTTCCCATGGAAATTCAGACATTCTTTCTTAACTCAACTCCAGAAGAGAAAACTTAAGGGCACACAGCTGATGTTTCCATGGCCATATACAACTTGAACAAGCACAAAGATATTATACCAAATAAGTTTACAAAAATAAGAATTATGAGATATCATACATGCATATATACATATACCACAAAGGCTTTTAATGCTAACTCACTGGAATCCCTAGGAGCTGAGGATCCACAGGCTGTCTGAAAGGAAGGGATTCTGGATCCTGCCGATACAATGCTTCAAGGGTAGGCATGAGAGCCTGGCGCAGCTCTTCAGGTTTAAAGACTGTTTTAAAAAAACAAACCCCAAATAGTTAAAATACAAAGAAAAGAATTTCCCTCTGATATTAAAATTGCTCTAGTCTAAATACTTTAAGACAGAATTTTGTCATTATCAAATATTTTCTCACCTTCAAACAACCAGGTTTATTAATCCTAATGTGGGTTTTTCATGTGGCTGGGATGATTTAAGTTGGGGACTCGACTTGCTTTGAGCAGGGGATGGGACTAGATGACTTCCTGAGGTCCCTTCCAAACCTTATATTCTATGATTCTGCTGTGCAGATCGGAGGCAGAACTAGATCTGAATTGCCAGGACAGTTTGGCTTTGCCTGTCTTGAAACCTTGCCAGAGAGGATTTCCAGAACTGCAACATATTTATTAACTTCATGACTGCAGATTAACAATCCTACCCTGTGAAAGGTATCTTTCTACTAAGCAGAGAAGGCAATTTGGCCACAACTGATTTTTTTTAAAAAAAAAATCAATAACGTTAATGAGGGATGGAATAGAGCACCTGGCTAGTCAAAGAAAAGAATCAGTTAAGAACAGTTCCCCCCAACTCACCCGAATACAACCACGTCTCATCCTACTGAGATTTTTAAAGCAAAGAAAATTGCAGGGAGGGACCAAAAGCTGCAGAAAACTGTATGCCCAAGTTGTACTATCTATAATATGGACAAATGACCAGATGGCTTGATAAGTGGCATAAGAATTTTCTGATCAGGATTTAGAAACAGTCCTGGTCTGATGGGTTATAACTAATTTTGGAACACTACACTTTCCTGATGCTCAGTTTCAGCCAGCCTGTAACAGATGATTCTGATCCCTTGTTTTGCTCAGCAGTGGTTTGACAGGACAAGGAAGATTTTCTGAAAAACCTTGAAATAATTATGGAGTGCTCTTGGCATATCCAAAATGTATCAGACTTCATTTTGGATGATCATAGCCTTGACAAAAAAGTGGAGGAAGGACTTCCTCCCGAGAGCAGTGAAAAATGCACATTAACCTTAAGAATGGACGTTGGGTGTAGGAAAACCATCACCCAGTTTAAAAATCTGCGTTGCAGAGAGGATGAAGACTTTTGGTGAAGAGGTCCAAGAGGTAGTTTTGTTAAGGCATTCAAATCCAGGTGGAGTGTTTGGGAGATTACTCCGTATTGCCCTCTAAGGCTTATTAACAATTTTTGTCCTCAGAAATTGCCTGATGTGGAGAGATTAGTCATGGTTTGTCCACACCCAAAATATTTGATATTGTCAAAGTATGCCAACAGCCTCCAGAACTAGGACAAGGAGCTTGACATTTGTAATTTATACTGCAAAGTGGCATCAATATTGTTATTGTGATTTGACAGAACTTGACCCCATCTTAACACTGGTATTGATGACTAAACACAATGTAGAGAAAACAGAGAGTTGGGCTCAAGCTATCCTGTAGGAAACTGGGAATTTGGCTTTGGTACGCTTGGCTCTAAACCAGGCCTGCACAACTCAGAAAGCAGCGAGGGCCATATTACTGCAAAAAAACCAGCTGCAGGCCGAAAAGCCCTGCCATCACCCCACCCCCATCCACTTCTCCCCACCCCACCGCTTGGCTTGCCCCACCCCTACTTACCTCCCGCGGGCCGCACAGTGAGCCCGTGCGGGCCGCATGTGATCCCCGGGCCGCATGTTGTGCAGGCCTGCTCTAAACCATGCACTAAATTTCCCTTATACTTTGGCATAACAGATTATAAACTGTTTGGGGCAGGGAATCACTCTCTCTGCATTTTTGTACACTGCCTAGCACAATGGGTGAGCACCACACGATTAAAACAAATCCAGATTGGTAGATTTCTTTCTCGAGAGCCAGAATGTATTTATAACCACAGACTGGAGTAACCATTTTTTAAATTGCTGCCTTTTAATATCCAAATGGATTAATGAGGCCCAGATTCTGGGTGGTAAAAGGAACCTTAAGAAAATGTCTCTCTCTGGGAGACTGTGAAGAAAAGAAGCAGAGGTAGAAGGGAAGATTATTGAGATGAAATCTACATAACATGGCCACCAAGGTCGGAGAGGTGCCACTAGTAAAATGGAGGACTCTCTCAGTCAGATCTCATCTGTTCTGAAGAGAAGAGATACTGAACGACAGATAGGAGCTCTTTTAGTTAGGCTTTAGAGACAGCATCTAAGGCAAGTACGTCTGCAAAAAAACAGCATAATTTTAATATTTTGTTTGGATGTAAAAAGTTCTTGACGAGTAGAGACTCCATTCCACGGATCCGTCTCCTTCCTTCTCAGCCAGCTAAAACATAGGATGAACTCCCCCTAGGTATTAAGAATTCCTTTATTCTTGCAAAAGGATTTGTAATCACTACCTTGTTGCTTTGGAGAGGGAAGCTATTTCTTTACTGATAACTTTGACAAGAAGCTTCCAGAAAAGCCTTCCCTAAGAACATTTGGAACCTGACACCAGATGTTTCGCTTGTAAATCTGTTTATCATCATCTTATTTAATGGTGCCTTCTGCCCACTGCAAGTGTCTTCAGAAGTGAAATGAATCCAGAAAGAAGTCTTAAATAACTGCTGCTGTTGAAGAAATCTCTGAATCACTTATTTAGGTTCCCTGAATTGTTTTGGGCACTTCCTCCTGAAAACTGTCAGCCAAGGTAAAAAATAATTCATGCAAAGCAGGTGGAAGCTGTAGACACTTGGGCTGTAGCCAGCACCTTGCAGACCTCATGAAGCGCTGATTCCACTCTCCTAGTCGTAGGTATCATATGCAGGAATTCCCCTTCTGAAGGGATCCATGCACTCTTAAGAACTTTTGAGATTGCTTAGAAAGTCTGATCCAGAGAATAGAAGGGTATGCTGTCTACCAGGTGCTAAGATATGGGATGTAGACTTGAGGTTGAAAAGGATCCTAAAGGGAGCGGGAAAGAATCCACTGATCATCCTTCATGTGGGAACAAATGATACTGACAGATTCTCATTGGAACATATTAAGGGAGACTATGCCAGACTGGGGAAGACGCTTAATGAAATCGAGGCTCAGGTGATCTTCAGTGGGATTCTGCCTGTTCCTAGAGAAGGGCAACAAAGGGATGACAAGATTATGATTATTAATAGATGGCTCAGGCAGTGGTGCTATAAGGAGGGCTTTGGGATGTATAGCCACTGGGAGACATTTATAGACAGGATTGTTCGCTCAGGATGGACTTCATCTGAGTAGGGAAGGAAAGAGACTTCTAGGATGGAGGCTGGCACAATTAATTAAGAGAGCTTTAAACTAAAAAGTTGGGGGAGACGGCTGGGAGATGTCCAGGTAATTTCCACGCCAGATTTTAACAGAGAGAGGAAAGAAAAAGAAGTGAGAGAGGATATAGCTATGGGTAGGGAAAAGGACATAAGGAGGAAGGGCAGTGTGGATACCAGCCTAATAGGTCACACCGGTGGTAGAATATCCAGGCCTAATCGGGTACAGAATGTGAATGAGGGCGAACAGCAAAAATTAAGATGTTTATACACCAGTGAGAGGAGCCTAGGTAACAAAATGGAGGAATTAGAGCTACTGGTGCAGGAAGTGAAACCAGATATTATAGGGATAACAGAAACATGGTGGAATACTAGTCATGACTGGAGTATATGTATTGAAGGGTACGTCCTGTTTAGGAAAGAAGAAATAAAGGTAAAGGGGGTGGAGTAGCATTATATATAAATGATGAGGTAGACTGTAAAGAAAGAAAAAGTGATGGAATAGATGAGACTGAGTCTGTCTGGGCAAAAATCGCATTGGAGAAGAAAACTACTAAAGCCACCCCTGGGATAGTGCTTGGAGTGTGTTATAGACCACTGGGATCTAATTTGGATATGAATAGAGACCTCTTTAATGTTTTTAAAGAAGTAAATACTAATGGGAACTGTGTGATCATGGAAGACTAACTTCCCAGATATAGACTGGAGGGTAAGTGCTAGTAATAATAATAGAGCTCAGCTTTTCCTAGATGCAATAGCTGATGGATTCCTTCATCAAGTAGTTAATGAGCCAACAAGAGGGGATGCCATTTTGGATTTGGTTTTGGTGAGTGGTGAGGATCTCATAGAAGAAATGGTTGTAGGGGACAACCTTGGGTCTAAGTGATCATGAACTAATTCAGTTCAAATTGAATGGAGAGGTAAATAAAAATAGCTCTGTGACTAGGGTTTTTGATTTCAAAAGGGCTAACTTTAAAAAATTAAGGACGTTAAGGAAGTGGATTGGGCTGAAGAACTTGTGGATCTAAAGGTGGTGGAGAACTGGGATTACTTTAAAAAAAAAGTTGCAGAAGCTATCAGAAGCCTGCATCCCAAGAAAGGAGAAAAAAAATCATAGGCAGGAGTTGTAGACCAAGCTGGATGAGCAAGCATCTCAGTGAGGTGATTAAGAAAAAGCAGAAAGCATACAAGGAGTGGAAGATGGGAGGGATCAGCAAGGAAAGCTACCTTATTGAGGTCAGAACATGTAGGGATAAAGTGAGAGAGGCTAAAAGTCAAGTAGAATTGGACCTTGCAAAGGGAATTAAAACCAATAGTAAAAGGTTCTATAGTCATATAAATAAGAAGAAAACAAAGAGATAAGAAGTAGGACCGCTAAAAACTGAGGATAGAGTGGAAGTTAAGGATAATTTAGGCATGGCCCAATATCTAAACAAATACTTTGCCTCCATCTTTAATGGGGCTAATGAGGATCTTAGGGATAAAGGTAGCATGGCAAACAGAAATGAGACTATGGAGGTAGATATTACCATATCTGAGGTAAAAGCCAAACTCGAACAGCTTAATGGGACTAAATCGGGGGGCCCAGATAATCTTCATCCAAGAATATTAAAGAAACTGGCACATGAAATTGCAAGCCTATTAGTAAGAATTTTTAATGAATCTGTAAACTCGCGGTTGTAACATATGACTGGAGAATTGCTAATATAGTTCCTATTTTTAAGAAAGGGAAAAAAAGTGATCCGTGTAACTACAGGCCTGTTAGTTTGACATCTGTAGTATGCAAGGTCTTGGAAAAAATTTTGAAGGAGAAAGTAGTTAAGGGCATTGATGAGGTCAATGGCAAGTGGGACAAAATACAACATGTTTTTATTAAAGGTAGATCGTGCCAAACCAGCCTGATCTCCTTCTTTGAAAAAGTAACAGATTTTTTTTTAGATAAAGGAAATGCAGTGGATATAATTTACCTTAACTTTAGTAAGGCGTTTGATACGGTGCCACATGGGGAATTATTAGTTAAATTGGAAAAGATGGGGATCAATATGAAAACTGAAAGGTGGATAAGGAACTGGTTAAAGGGAGACTACAGAGGGTCATACTGAAAGGTGAACTGTCAGGCTGGAGGGAGGTTACCAGTGGAGTTCCTCAGGGATCGGTTTTGGGACCAATATTATTTAATCTTTTTATTACTGACCTAGTCACAAAAAGTGGGAATGTATTAATAAAGTTTGCAGATGACACAAAGCCGGGGGTATCACCAATTCAGAGAGGGACCGGGATATTATACAGGAAGACCTGGATGACCTTGTAAACTGGAGTAACAGGAATAGGATGAAATTTAATAGTGAGAAGTATAATGTCATGCACTTAGGGATTAATAACAATTTTAGTTATAAACTGGGGACGCATCAATTGGAAGTATCAGAGGAGGAGAAGGACTTTGGAGTATTAGTTGATCACAAGATGACTATGAGCCGCCAATATGATATGGCCGAGAAAAAAGCTAATGCGGTCTTGGGTTGTATTAAGCGAGGTATTTCTAGTAGAGATAAGGAGGTATTAGTACCGTTATATAAGGCACTGGTGAGACCTCATCTAGAATACTGTGTGCAGTTCTGGTCTCCCGTGTTTAAGAAGGATGAATTCAAACTAGAACAGGTGCAGAGAAGGGCTACTAGGATGATCCGAGGAATGGAAAACCTGTCTTATGAGGGGAGACTCAGGGAGCTGGGCTTGTATAGCTTATCCAAAAGAAGGCTGAGGGGAGATATGATTACTCTCTATAAATATATGACAGGGATAAATACCATGGAGAGAGAGGAATTATTTAAGTTCAGTACTAATGTGGCCACAAGAACAAATGGATATAAACTGGTCAACAGGAAGTTTAGACTCGAAATTAGACGAACGTTTCTAAACATCAGAGGAGTGAAATTCTGGAATAGCCTTCCAAAGGAAGCAGTGGGGGCAAAAGACCTATCTGGCTTCAAGACGAAGATTGATAAGTTTACGGAGGAGATGGTGTGATGGGAAAAACATAATTTTGGCAACTGATCTTTGACTATGGTAACAGAGGGGCCTGGTGGTATATAATAGAAAATTGGAGGGGATGGGATCTAAGATACTACAGAAAATTCTTTCCTGGGTGTCTGGCTGGTGAGTCTTGCCAACATGCTCAGGGTTCAGCTGATCGCCATATTTGGGGTTGGGAAAGAATTTTCCTCCAGGGCAAATTGGCAGAGGCCCTGGAGGTTTTTCGCCCTCCTCTCCAGCAGCGGGCATGGGTCACTTGCAGAGGATTCTCTATGCTTTGAAGTCCTTAAACCAAGATTTGAGGACTTCAATAGCTCAGATATAGGTGAGAGGTATATTGCAGGAATGGGTGGGTAAAATTCTGTGGCCTGCATTGTGCAGGAGGTCAGACTAGATGATCATAATGGTCCCTTCTGACCTTAAAGTCCGAGTCTTTTATTAAGAAACTCTCACTTACATTTTGTGGTATTCTCCAAGAAGGAATGAAATAGAAGGCGGAATTTCTTTTTAGAGGAAAAGAAAAAGTACCTCCGACTGGCAGTACAGTCTTGGTGGTATGGCTTGGATAATCTAGAATCATTAAATTCCGAAGTATTTCATTTAATAGATTTTAAGACCAAAAGAGATTACAATAATCTAGCCTGACCTTCTGCATTACAGGACATAGAATTTCCCTGCATCGATTCCATTAACCTATGGCTGAGCTAGAGTATATCATTTAGAAAAATATCCATTCTTTAAAAGACTAAAAGAGATGGAGAATTTACCATATCCCTTACTATGCTGTTTTAATGTTTAATTACCCTCCCTGTTACAATCTGCATCTTATTTTCAGTCTGATTTAAAAAGAAAAACAAAAAAACACTGCAGCTTCCAGTCACTGGATCTTGTTAAACCTTTCCCCACAAAATATATTGGTAACTGATCATTTCACAATTTAGCCTTGAAAGTTTTAGGAGGAAAAAGCCTCCCTAGTTTCATCTTCAGAACCTTCTGTCTCTGAAGGGTATGAAAAATAAGGAGAAGAGTGCTTGTGGGCAGGGGATTTCTTTTCTTCCTATGCAGTTCAGATTCCTTCAGAGGGGGGACAAACCATTTTATAGGGTTTTCCTTTTTGAGAAACAATGCTCTGGTTTTCCTTTTCAGGAAAAAAGTCCTGTGAATATGGGAAAGATTAATAGAAGCTAGCGCTAAACACATCTCATTTTGTCTTGGTATATGATGGCTGAGGGTATGGTTACACTTACAAGATTATAGCGCTATAGGTTATAGCGGTCCCCTTATACAGTAATATGTATAGCGCTATTGTATGTCCACACTCAGATGCTCCTGCGGTATAGCATGGCCACATTTGGGGCACTTAATGCAGCATTAAGAGCAGCGCATTAGGGCAGGTATCCCAGCATTCAGCTGGGTGCAACGTGCTTTTTAAACGAGGAGGGTGAGGGGGGATGCGTTGTGTGTATGCGGAGGGAGAGAGACAGTGGTTTTTCCGTTTTTCTGAAAGCCTGTCAGTGAGCCTCCGTTCACAGAGGGCTTTGTTTTCACACAGGCTCCCTCCTTAAACATTTGCATTGCTTATCTGCCGAGTTAAGAAAGAAACTCTAAAGAGGTACTTCCGCATTCCTCCAGCCGAGTTCAAAACAAAGGGAAGCGACGTCAATTGCCTTAAATGGCTCTAGGCATCTCCAGAGATTACTTGTAGCGCAGTGGGTGTCCACATTCTTGCTGTAGCGCTACAGCAGCTGCGCTACAGCCCTTATTCCCCATGAGGAGGTGGATTTATAATAGCGCTATAACTCAGCAGTTATAGCGCTATTAGTGCCTTGCCAGTGTGGACGGGGAGTAGGTTATAGCGCTCGTGGGGGCTTTATAGCGCTATAAAGTGCCAGTGTAACCATGGCCTGAGAGAAACATGACCTTTGCCTGTATCATCATCATCATTATCAAACATCTGATAAGTACCAACATTATACCGTAAATTGCTTTAGAGGGAGTCCTAGTTGAAGTCATTAAGGAGAAAACTCTTAGGGCTTGGTTACACTGGCACTTTATAGCGCTATAAAGCCCCCACGAACGCTATAACCTCCTCCCCGTCCACACTGGCAAGGCACGTAGAGCGCTATAACTGCTGAGTTATAGCGCTATTGTTAATCCACCTCCGCATGGGGAATAAGGGCTGTAGCACAGCTGCTGTAGCGCTACAGCAAGAATGTGGACACCCACTGCGCTACAAGTGATCTCTGGAGATGCCTAGAGCCATTTAAGGCAATTGACGCCTCTTCCCTTTGTTTTGAACTCGGCTGGAGGAATGCGGAAGTACCTCTTTAGAGTCTCTCTCTTAACTCGGCAGATAAGCAATGCAAATGTTTAAGGAGGGAGCCTGTGTGAAAACAAAGCCCTCTGTGAACGGAGGCTCACTGACAGGCTTTCAGAAGAACGGAAAAACCACTATCTCTCTCCCTCCGCATACACACAACGCATCCCCCCTCACCCTCCTCGTTTAAAAAGCACGTTGCACCCAGCTGAATGCTGGGATACCTGCCCTAATGCGCTGCTCTTAATGCCACATTAAGTGCCGCAAATGTGGCCATGCTATACCGCTGGCGCATCTGAGTGTGGAAATACAATAGCGCTATACTTATTATTGTATAAGGGGACCGCTATAACCAATAGCGCTATAATCTTGTAAGTGTAACCATACCCTTAGATAAGATCAGAGCAGCATCCTTGAAATTACTGAAGACAATACTTTTGGTTGTATTTTATCTTTTCAGTAGAGGATCCTGCTGAGTGGGGAAAGAAGAAATCTACTTAGCTTGGAGGCGTCTGAACAGCTTAAAAAAAAAAGTGTTAATTCAAGTCTACTTAGGAAGATTCCAGGGAGAGATGGCAAGCATTCTTGAATAAACATTCCAAACTGTCTTTGTTTTGTGAAGGATGGAGGAGAGAATGGGACAGGAAAAAGTTCAGCCTGCAAAAGAAATAAAAAGGGTTCCTTCCATGGTGTATCTGAAGGAGGGCAGAACCTCATTTTCAGGGAAAATGGATAAGGGAGAAGTTGCCTTAATTTCGAATGTACGTTTTGTGAAGAGCCTACAGAATAACTTTTGGTCATTTTATGATGAGAGCTGTTTTCAGTCACTCTAACCTTCCTTAAGTCCCACTACTTGGGCTGAAATTTTCCATGCTTGGTCTCTGACCAAAGGTAGACTTTTGGCATCTGAGCAGAGCTTCAAAATACGAGGAGAATGAAGCCCCTTTTCATTTTTTTAAAAACAGAAACTTCATAAAAGCAGTTACATTCAGAGAGTATTACAGTTGCATGCTTCAGAATTTAATCAGGAAATGCCATATTCTTCTACAATTATAGGACTTTTAGCACTGTGTACCAGCATGCATTCTAACCAAACCATGAAAGTCATTTTAAATGAAAAGTGCACAATAAACCACAGCTTAATGCAGACTATTAACAGAGTAATAATTAAAATGTACTGGCATATATAAATCACTTACATTTCCAGTTAAGGGAAACTTTGCTGCTGTTTGAAAAGAAATAATATAATATGTGGATAGGACTAAGTTATTAAAATACTTGGTTAGAGAGAAGACGTTACAGTATTTGTCAATAAAGATATTCTAGACCATTTTGACAATGAAATTTGTGTTACTACATCATGTAATAGTTTTTATAAGATTTTAGGGAAAAGTTTATATGCTGTGTTTGGGAAATAATGTCAATCTGAAATTACAGACAATATCATAATGAATATACATGGTGGCCAGTCGGAAGATTTCGCATACAATCTCAACTTTGGTATTTCGTCAAGAGTGCTTTGCTTAACCCTCATTTTGTATTTATATGGAATTACATTATTAAGCCAAGAAGCATGGAAGAATAATACACAATTAAGTGCATATAACAAAATGTTATACATTATCTTACCACCCCATCTGTTTTACCACCATGTCTACTTACTTACTTATTTTCATTAACAATACAAACAGTGAATTAAGTGACAAAGATGACAGGAATCAGTGAAGCTTCTTTAATTGGGTGCAGAAGTTTCTGTTGAGACTCTCTCTTTCCTTCCCTCCCTTATAATCTGATTACTAAAGCATTCTTTACAGTAACTTGGAATACAGCAATTATGTACCAGAAGTCCCAGTAATAAATATGTCCATTAGCAGCTAGCACTTGGCAATATATAACCATGAACTGCAGCATGAGTGTCTACTGGTAACGAGCGATTAAGGTTCATAATGTTGCTTTAATAACTTAAATATTTGAAAAGGTTCATGACTGCAGTGTGCAGAATAATCCATTTATACTGCTCATCCAGGTATACTAATCAAATTACACATGTACATACTAATCTGAGTAGATTACGCTGTAATTTGCCTGAGTGATGGGAGATAATTTCTCTCTCATAATTAAATTCATTACTACTACAGTGAGCTTTTCTTTCTTGTCATCCTTCCTTCAGTCCATAGAAGATATATCAATCTCCGAGATAGGGCTTAATTTGGCCACTCTTGTAACCCTGCCAGTTCTGTTTGGCCTCCATGGAGGATCACACATACTCTGAATCAGCTTCCCTACTTCCACAAAGCCATGAGGTTCTCCTCTTCAAAAGAGGCGTAAAACTTTCACATTTAACGTCTATTGCTGCTTTTTTCAGCATAATTAGGTGGTGTTTTTTCTGGCTTGAGGGATGGGTTTTTCTACATCAGAGCCTGCAACAGCGTTTACATGAAGAAGTGGACAACAAACCACTGAAGAATCATGGCAGTAAATACTTGTTACTTATTTGTAACTGGAGGATCTTTGAGATGAGTGGTCCCTATCTATATTCCACTTAGGATGGCTGGAGCTGGAGATTTTGAAAGTAGTAGTGTCCATTGGTCCGTGCATTGCTCTGCCTCACGGTTTTGTCCCAGAAGGTGATAAAGGGCAGGGCGGACCAACCATGCCCTCAGCTTTTTCACCACCAAAATTCAAGAGAGATCCACAGCACAGGGGAAGGAAGGTGGAACTGGAATACAAATAGGGACCATACATCTTGAAGAACCTGCATTTACAGGTAAGTAGCCACCTATTCTTTTTTGAGTGATAGTCCATACTGTTTTCCACTGAGGGTGATTAACAAGCAGTTCCTAGTCATGAGGAGGGGTGTGTGAGGAGATAATGGAACCGCTGACTGGACAACAGCTCCATGGAATGGGGCATTCATTGCAGAATCTTGTTACAATGTGTAATGTGAAGCAAAATTATGTATCACACTCCAGTTGGTTGCCCTATATATGTCCATAAGCAGTGCATCTTGAAGCATGGCTGTAATTGATGCTTACGCTCTTGTGGAGTGGGCTCATACCAAGGGGTGGAGACAGTCCCAATAATCAATTGCAGAGCATAATTCACCCCAAAACCCACTTAGAAATTCTTTGAGTGGTTATCGCATTTCCCATAATCCTTTCTGTTATAATGAAAAACAGCCAAGGGGACTTCCTGAATGATCTCGTTCCCTGCAGGTAGAAGGCCAAGGCCCTGCAGATGAGGCTTTGGGAAGAAAAGCAGGTAAGTGTATTGGCTGGTTAAGGTAAAAGTGGGATATGACCTTTGGCAGAAACCTGCAATGCATACGCAAAGAAATCTTGTTCTATGAAACATGGTAAAATGGAGGTCCATCATCATGGCCTCCAGTTCTCCTACCCTTCTCACAAAAGTAAAAGCAACCAAGAAGGCGGCCTACGTGGAAAGAAGAGAGAGGCAATGAGGCTGAAGGTTCAAAGGGAGAATTCATTAAGGTCAAAATGATGAGGTTGAGGTCCCATTATGGGGACTATAGGATGAATGGGTGGATAGGTCTAAAGGCCTTCCTTTAGATGAATGGGTGAATAGGGTGGATAGATGATAGGTCTAAAGGCCTTCCTTTAGGTGGATAGGGTGGATAGATGATAGGTCTAAAGGCCTTCCTTTAGGTGGATAGGGTGGATAGGTCTA
>ML677381.1:28284372-28306158 GCA_007922305.1 Dermatemys mawii
GATAGGTCTAAAGGCCTTCCTTTAGGTGGATAGGGTGGATAGGTCTAAAGGCCTTCCTTTAGGTGGATAGGGTGGATAGGTCTAAAGGCCTTCCTTTAGGTGGATAGGGTGGATAGGTCTAAAGGCCTTCCTTTAGATGCATGGGGTGGATAGATCTAAAGGCCTTCCTTTAGATGCATGGGTGGATAGGTCTAAAGGCCTCCCTTCCAAAACCAGCAGTGATTGGATGCATAAATACAGAGTGTCCTTCCATGGGGGGTGGAAAGCACTAATAATTGCCATGTGCACCTTGATAGAATTAAGAGCAAAGCCTGATTCCTTCAAGGACAGAAGTTAGTTGAAAATAAGGGAAATATTCAAATTCTCAAGGGCTTGACTCTTCTGTTCTCATAGACTCAGACTTTAAGGTCAGAAGGGACCATTATGATCATCTAGTCTGACCTCCTTTGCAATGCAGGCCACAGAATTTTACCCACCCATTCCTGCAATATACCTTCCACCTACTCTTGCAACAAAGCCCGGTGCCAACTCTGTCCACATATCTATTCAAGTGATGCCATCATAGGACCTAATCACATCACTCACGTCATCAGGAGCTTGTTTACCTGCATATCTACCAATGTGATATATGCCATCATGCACCAGCAATGCCCCTCTGCCATGTACACTGGCCAGTCTCTACGCAAAAGAATAAATGGACACAAATACGACATCAGGAAACATAACATTCAAAAACCAGTAGGAGAATACTTCAACCTCTCTGATCACTCAGTAACGGACTTAAAGGTGGCAATTTTGCAACAGAAAAACTTCAAACACAGACTTCAACAAGAAGCTGCTGAACTGGATTTAATTTGCAAATTGGATACCATTAACTTGGGCTTGAATAAGGACTGGGAGTGGCTGGGTCATTATACAAATTAAATCTATTTCCCTATGTTAAGTATCCTCACACCTTCTTGTCAATTGATATGGGCCATCTTGATTATGACTACAAAAGGTTTTTTTTCTCCTGCTAATAGCTCATCTTAACTGATTAGCCTCAGAGTTAGTTTGGCAACTTCCGCCTTTTCATGTTGTGTGCATGTATTATATCTGTATAGATATATATCTCCTACCATATGTTCCATTCTATGCATCCGATGAAGTGGGCTGTAGCCCACGAAAGCTTATGCTTAAATAAATGTGTTTAATCTCTAAGGTGCCACAAGTACTCCTGTTCTTTTTGTCCTCGAGTAGATAGGCTTGTGCTAAGACTGCATCGATGCATGCCTCAATGAATTCTAGGGACTGTGTGGGATTCAAAGTAGATTTTTCTATGTTTATGCTCACCCCCTGGGGAGGAGAGGAATAGGAACAGCATGGAGGTCAAGGCTTGGTCCTCCCCTTTGGATCGCGTTGCTAGCATCCAGTCATCGAGATATGGGAATATAAGAACTCCATGACACCCAAGGTGGACCACCACTATAGAGACGACTTTGGTGAATACCCAGTGAGCAGTAGTGAGTTCGAATGGTAGAATCCTGAATTGAAAATGGCAAGGGCCTACCATGAATCTCAAGAACCTTCTGTGGGTAGGATGGAGATCTATGTGAAAATAGGCTTCCTGCACAGTGAGAGTCACAGATAATATGCCTCTTTCCAGTGAAGGTCTGACGGTCTCTAAGGGTGACCATACAAAACTCTGGCTTGCATATGAAGTAACTGAGATGGTGGAGGTATAAGATTGGTCACCATCCATCTTTTTTTTGGGGGTGGGGGTCTGGGAAGAGGGGGTACTAGAAAATTGGCAGAATAAAATCCTGTGCCCTGATAGGTTGTAGGAACATGTTTTATTGCTCCCCTTTGCATTACAGTGGCCACTGTGCATGAAGAGATATATGCCACATCCACCATAGCCTGGAGCACTATCCTTGTGACCAGTTTGCCTCTCTCTAAGATAGTCAGGAAGGAGGCATGATTCTGTTGAGGAAGTTTGTCTGCAAAGTCCACCAACAAGCCATAAGAAAGCAAGTCATATTTAGTTAATAATGCCAGGTAGTTAGAAATCCAAAATTGGCAGGCCAGACAAGAAAAAACCTTGTGACCCAGAATGTCCAGTAATTTACCCTCTTCATCTGTTGCGGTGGAGAGTAGGTGTTGCTGCCTGGCCTGCTCTGTCGCTACCTGTATCACGACAGAATTAGGTGTGGGGGGGAGTGGGGGGAGAAACAAACTCAACCCCCTTTGCTGCTATATAGTACCTCTTCTCTTTCCCCTTTGGGATGGATGCGCAAATGGCCAGAGTGCGTCAAACAGTTCAGGCCAGCTGAAGAATGGCATCGTTGATGGCTAGGACCACTCTGGTCAGTACTGAAGCATGCAAGATGTCAAGCAGCTGATGTTGTTTGTCCTGCACTTCCTCTGGTCACTCGGAGTAACAGTTCTTGGAATTGATGGTAATCATCCAGAGGTCATGAGAGAGATGACGATACCACAGCATCTGGGGATGATGAAGGGAATCATTGATGAAGGGAGCCAAGCTAGTTCATCCTCCAACACTGGTTCTGAACATCTACTTGGTGACGGTCAAAGAGGGGATATGGGGCACTCCTCTTATGCTGAATGGGAAGGCTCTGACGGTGGAAACTGAAGTCAGGACACCCAGTAGAGCCCAGGAGGAGCTCACCATTTGCAGTGGTGAGCCCTAAGGAGTGGGGTATCAGTGGCTCCTTTGCTAGTGAAAGGAAAGGTACTGTCACTGAGTCAGCAAAGCTGCTGGATAGTTGTATCAACAGTATAGGAGGACTGGAACTGTGCTCTGTCCGAGCCTCTGATGCCAAGAAGTCAGAGCCTGGTTCTAATGGCGGCACCATGGGAGCTGGAGGAGAGCAGGCAGGAACACGAGCTGATCGAGGTAAGTCCAAGGTGAGAGAGCACACCCCTCTAGGAGTTGACTAGAGGGCAAGCTGTGAAGACCTCACCTTCTCCAAAGCAAAGAGCCCACAAGACTTGGGCACAGTCTCAAACCTGACTGGTGTCAACGGTATGTGCTCCGCAGTCTAAACGAGAGCTGGGGCTGGAATGGAGGACTGCCTTGAAACCAAAGGTTCCCTTGTCTTTGGCAGTGCAGAACTGAAAGGTGTATCTCGTTCAGTGGACAGAACCAACAGATCCTGTGGTCTATGCGGCTTCTTCTCATGCTTGTGCACCTTGGAACGCATAGTTCCTCCATGGCCGGAACTCATGGACGGTGCAACGTCCTTCTTCGGCTTAGAGGAAGACTTACTACCATGCTTAGGCACGTGCTTCCTTGCCTCCCGACTAGGCCCTGACATGGGGTCTATAGCACTGGTACCAGGGGAACCAGACTGAGTCTCTGTGGTAGGATGCACACACCTGGATTGCTCAAGCTGATGTATGGAAGGGGTGGGGGAAGGGTTCCCAGCCTGGATCCAATTGTGATCTCATGGCAACTGACATGAGGTGGTGCTTCTTGAGGCAGAGAGCCCAATCTTCCCGGGTACAGCTTGGGAAGGAGGGGCAGATACTGCACCTGGATGAAATCTGGGCTTCTCTCAAGCAGTAATGGCGGAGCTGTTGCTCGTTGCTGATTGAGAACGAGCGATGGCAGGAGATGCCGATCTTTGGAAGAATTCAGTACCCAGGTGCTGGAGGAGGATTGGGGGTGGGGAGCGGAGAGAGGCAGGAAGCAGGGAAAAATGGAGTCCCTGAAATTCCTTAATCCTAAAACTTACAGTAAAAACAATGAAAACTTACTATATTCAAGAATAAAACAATATTTTTCTGTTATTTAAGTAAACATGTCACAAGGGACGAGAGAACAGCAGAAGCTCCAACTCAAACCATGTGGCAGTGAGAAGAAACTAAGGGCACAGTTTGTTTGCTCCACCCATTATTGCCTTGGACAAACTCATGAAGCTGAGCAACAGCGCACATACAGACCAATGGACACTATTATTTCCAAAATCTCTGGCTCCAGATGCATGGTGCATGTGTTTAACCCTCAATGGAATACAGCAGGGACCATCACTCAAAACCCTTCCTTATTTCTAAGTGAATTCAGTCCTCATGAAATAGCACTGGCCAAAGTCAGATACATGCATACAACACCTACCTATGTAATTTCCCTACAATTCACCTCAGTCTTGAACTGAAACCAATCCCTTATTATCCTGGCTTTAGCCCTTTTGCACAAAGATTGGCTATTGTGAAAAAGCCAAACTGTGATGTAAACATTGACCATAATGTTAAGTGGAAATCAGGATGACATCAAAACCTTACTTTTCACTTGTGATCCAAGAAAAGATAAGGGTACTACTTTCCAGGAGGAAAAACTCACTGTCTCAGTCCCCCACTTTGTGGTGTAAGTGCATGTGTGCAAACAAAGGGACCAGCTGGCTGGCTTAAATATTGCAGGAGACAGAAAACCAAGAAAAATTATATCAAGGACTCCCATTTCTATATACGTACTCTTTTTACGGGGCTGGGATGGTGATGTAGATTGTGAAGTGGTGCCATTAGTGCCACTCTCCTCTTCCTCTTTAGATTCTACCTTGATATCAAGTTTCTTTTCTTCTACCTCCATTGGCTCCTGTTTTGACTCTGCCACATCTATTTCTTCTTTCACTTGGCAAGATCTTTGTGACTCCTCCTCCAGCTTAAGAAAGGAAGAGACGAAATTAAACTACACCTATAATGCCTCAAATTACAAATTCTATCAGTTTGAAGTGTCAGTAGCCTGATACACAAAGCACCATACATAGGGCTTCCACCAGAGTGAAAACCAGAGTCTTCCATTAACTAATATTTCCTCTTGTCAGCTTGGCTCGCTGATTTACTCTCACCTTATTTTCACTTCTATATATTTTTGTTCTAATTAACGGTGAAGGAATTTCACTTACCTCAGTCTTAGGTTCCACTTGTGTTTCACAAGGCTCTGGCTCAGTTTCTTCATTTTTAACCTCTGGTTTGCTTTCTAGCATTGATGCATCAGGTCCCAGTTGCTGGGAGTTGATATCGGCACTGGCAGCTGAGCCTGGGGTGGGCACCCTGTTATCAATACTAGCTGCTGCTTGGGACAGCTGATGTAAAAAGGTACAAAAAAAAATCAAAACGTTGAGAAAATACATAGAAATATTCATTTGTCTTGCTAAGAGGAATAACACAAAAGGATCATCTGAAATAATACCACTCCTGAGTCTGATACGTACTAAAACTAAACTCTGGATACCAGGCACAGATATCAAGTTATACAGAGGTAAAGACAAGAATGAGTTTATCATCTGATGCATTAGCATCTTCTATTGATAAAGCAACTGTACAGTGGATAGTACACACTGATTACCATGCAGACTCTTTTTACTCATCTTTAGAAACCATGTGTGAATTTAATGATCATGAAGGTGAAAGACTAATGATCCTACTAGAGCCAAATGTAGCACAGGCAGATTATATACAAGCTTCCCACGCACAGCTGTAGAAACATTCTGCAGTATTTTTAATCCTAGTATTGGAAATCACAAACTAAATTGGCTGCTGAGAACATTTGGATGAATGCATTTTGTTTGCATATGGCTCAAAAAATATATTTTAGAATAGGTATTTATTTATATCTTCCATGATAAAACAGAAGTTACTGTTGCTATGGCAAAAGGATCCTGCAATTTGTAATTCTACAATTACACACAGTACTATATAGTGGAAAAGTTCCTTGCTGAATGTTTAGGTTTCTGTTGCATTTGGACCAAATAAACTAGCTGATACTTACTGGAGTGCCAGGAGGTTGTGCCTGCACAGATGTTGGTTGTTGCTGAGATGGCTGTGGAGTTGGCACAGACTGGGGTTGTACCGGAGTCTGAGGTTGTGGTGTAACTTGAGCCTGTGCTGCAGTTTGTCCCGTAGGTGTACTCTGTGTCTGTGCTGCATTTGGAACAGAGCCAGGTGTTGGTGTAGGAGTCTGTCCTGAAGATGAGACTGGTGTGGATGGCTGAGTAGGTGCTGCTGGCTGAGGAGGAGTCATTCCAGGTGGGGTTTGGTGTTGGATAGGTGGTTTGCCAGCTGCATTGGATACAGGAGGTGCAGTCTGATGTAGAGGTGGCTGGGTCGCTGGTGGACATATCTGACCACTCTGTGGTCCTAGCATATTCATGGAGTTCGGAATAGCAGCATTGGGAACCTGCCCCTGCTATAAAAAGAGAGCTCTTAATGTATCCATGCTGCTCCAAAATTGAGCCATAATTTCTTGGACATTATAAGAGTATTAAATGCCTTACAAGAGTAGCAGTTTAGATCACCATACATTTTTCACATTAATTTATTTACAACACACACAGCGTTACTATCTCAACTGCACAGGTTATGATCAGGTAAAATCACCAATAATTTTCAACAGCTTCTGCTCTTTTTATATTGTTCCACTAGCATAAAGGAGATGGAACTCACTACCCATAGGCAGCCATTCAAGAGCTAAGTTGTGCCTGGGCTGGGTAGGGGCAAGATTCAGAGGACACAAAGTGGCTTAAAACTTACTACAACCTAGGCTGCACCTACTGAGCTACATTGCTCAGGAAGGCATCTCAGAATTGTGTCCCTTGTGTTTACTATAGACAATACACCTGAAAATGTGACTGTTTTTACCCGACTTGACTATTCTGGATATTCAAAAAGAACGTGGATCCACATTTCGAAGTCCAACAATATTATAAAATTGAAATAGCACAATATAAATGACATGGTGCATGTGCATATGTTTTATTATATATTTTACTAAATGCTGCATCAGACAAACTAGAAAGGGTGGAGGGAGAATCAGAGAGAATAGACTGTGCTAATATGCCTTCATCTGATTTCTATTTAAAACCTTCATACAAATATTTTTAAATATTTGTATAAATCTCAATAAATCAATATAAAGAAATATGAATCAATTATAGGTAGTAAAATGTCAGATTGTTAAAATGCTTTTATATTGCACATATATATATAGAGAGAGAGAGAGAGAGAGAGAGAGAGAGAGAGAGAGGGATACTGTTTTTCTATCCATCATGTATTCAAGACTTTCTCCAGGAGGGTGGATGTTTAATTTTTTAAAAAGCCACATGCAGAAGTGTTCAGCTACTAAACAAATAATTTGACTGAACTTCTGTAGTAACATGGACTGGTGATAGACAACAATTTCCCATTGAGATGCAGCTAGCTTAAAAAATAATTCTAAGAGGGCTATTTGATTACATACTTTCTCGCACTTCATAATTTAAAATAATAGCTACTGAAGTCTGCATACAAAGAAAAAATAGGAGCATATGGATGACTCAGATACAATGGGGGAACACTAAAAATAGTACAATTATGCACCATAAATTAACTTTTCCTGCTATTCCCCACTAAAATCCTTCATAAGATTATGTGAATTATAGAATTCACATCAGGAGTAGTGGGGAACTTTTTCCTAAACTAATATACCTAGAGTTTTTGTAGAAGTTCATGGAAATACTTGGAATGCAGAAAAAGAAAGTGAAAGACAGGAGAGTCTCTGAGAAGAGGATTAAATTGGAGGGGTACAATGAACACTGGATATACAAATATAATGCAAACTATGTGAAGACGTGAGATTTTAAAAAGAAATTAGACATGGGCAGTTCGTGAACTGTTGGCTGGTGGAGGCTTGTGTCCAGCCCCGACCCTTCCCCGCCTGAGGCCCCAGCCCTTCTGTGCCCCCCACCAGAGCCCAGTGTTCCCCCCAACGCAGCTGCCAGGCCTGCCCCAGGAGGGTGGGTGGTGCAGCCTGGACCCCAGAACACTGGGCGGGAGGGCAGAGTGGTCTGAACCAGGGAGACTGGAGCTGTATCGAGCAGAAGTGGTGGAGGGTTGTTGAGGGTTGAGCATGTCCTCCCATGAAATTAGATTAAGATAATCCAGAAAATGAATTCTACCTGTGAAACTCCTGTCTGGGTTGTTGATTGACCCATGCCTACATTGTTCACATTCAGAGCTCCACTTGATGATGGGAACTGATTCTGAGGGAGGAACTGGTTTTGGGTAGGAGCCTGACCCATCATAGTACTGGAATGTGCTCCCATCATGTTTTGTGGCTGAGGCATTCGGGAAGGAGACATTGCCATCTAATATTTAAAAAAAAAAAAAATCAGTTATTAAAGAAATTAATTGTGTAGCCATAAAGGAATAATGAACTAGATAATTAGCCATAAGGTCTGAGAAAAACAACTGACCTCATAAATCAAAGGGAGTTTTGGACGCATGTTCCCTCACAACATTTTATGAGTTACTTAACGTGGAAAAAATACTAAAGCTATATTCAGAACGCTAAATTCTATAATTCTGTTCTTTGAGCTAACATAGAAAAGTAATATGCTGGAACTCTTAACATGTATTTTAATTTTCTGAAAAAAAATGAAATCAAGGTTTTAAATGGTACCAGGGATTTATATACTGGATGGCTACAGTAGTTGGAAGCAACAAGCTTCTTTCTCCCAGAAAACACTAGTTACTCTTACACCTGTGGCTATGGCTACACTACCCTCCAGATTGGCGGGCAGCAATTGATCCAGCAGGGGTCGATTTATCATGTCTAGTTTACATGTGATAAATTGACCCCCGAGTGCTCTCTCGTTGACTCCTGTACCCCACCACCACAAGAGACACAAGCAGAGTCGACAGGGGAGCAGCAGCATTCGACTCACCACAGTGAGGACACCGCGGTGAGTACATCCAAGTATGTCGACTTCTGCTGTGTTATTCACATAGCTGAAGTTGCGTAACCTAGATTGATTCCCCCACCAGTGTAGACCAGGCCTCTGATGTCCTCCTTGCACCCTAAGTATTTATGTTCTGTATGTCAACTTTAAATGTTGAAAATAAACAAACAACTCAGTAAAAAAAAACACTATGATAGCAAAGATGAAAGATAATTTTCCCTGAAGTTAATTAGCATGAAATTCATGTGGACTAGGAGGCGCATGAGCTTCCCACACTAGTATGAATATGGTTTTTCTCAGAGAGTAGCTTTATTATAAAAACTAAGGAAATTCTTAAGTAGAATTATAATAAAAACTTGCAGAAAGGAAATACAAACCGCTGGAACAGAGCTCATGTTGTTCATTTGTACAGGATGGTTCATTGGAGAAGCTGCACGGGGTCCCATGGGTGCCTGTGGCATCTGTACATTCCCTATGGACATGGGGTTAAACTGATTCATTCCTGCAAAATGCACCCCCAAAACAGTTCATTAGGAACAAGTCATCAAGCACTTATACATAGTACAGTCACTAGCCTACAGCATCATAATTCAAATCAGTTATAGTAAAAAAGAATTGCCTACACATAATGCCAGAGAGCAAGTGAGGTGTGTAATTATATGCAATTGATTACAATTCTGCCTCATCTGTCAGAAGAACAATAATCATTCTTCACATTAAAAAAGTCAACATAGTGACCATTTTACAGAAAGGAACAAAGACATGCTGGACAGGGAGAAATGTTTAGGGAAAACCAACATTGAAACTTATTTTAAACAGTCACTCAAGGGGCAAACAAATGGAGGTGATGCTCTTTAAAAGCAAAGTAGTACTATACTCAATACTTTTAGGAAAATTTGCAGGGGAGAAGTTCGTAAGACAGCGGTTGCATAAAAAGGGTGGCCTCTTATTCAGGTTTTACTGTAAATAATTCTCAAAGTAAGCCATATAAAGTACACATTGAAGGCAAGCACATTGCCCCAAAGTGAAGTATAAACCAAAACAATACCACAACCAGCAACTACCAAGTACCAGTTCCCTCTCCCCACCATCCTCCTCCTCAAAAACACATCCCACAAACCATGCATAGGTAACAGGCATAAATTTATCATAGGCTAAATAATATTTACAGATATATATGTGCCTGTTCAAAGAACTTTTCTTTTCCTACCAAAAATAAATAAAATGCTAGATGTGTCACTAAATAGAGAGCACCACATCATAGCCCAAAAAGGTTGTGATACAGGTTTCAGTTTACTAGATTCCATAACAAACATTAATTCATGAAGCAGATAAAACCTGGACTTAGGAAGATGAAACATCTCCACTTTCAGTACTTTTCAGGAAAATGCAGCTGTAGCAAGGCTACTGGTTTCCTCTAGAATGTGCATGGGATTAATTAATAATGAGAAAATTCCCAATTTACAAGCATCTTCTGGGCTGATAGGATTATCTGACAAAGCAGCACTGAAAACAAAAATGGTTTAGCACATTTCACACTGATAGATAAATTAAGTGAAGGTACTGCTGATTCTCTTCCTTTCTCACAGGTGCTAAATTACTCTCTAACTTTATGCAGACATTATCCCTGTTGTGGAGAAGCTATTGGCCACGTCTTGTTAGCCCTTAAGCTACCACTGTAACAAAACTTGGTAAAATGTGTTGCTGGCAGACCAGATGCCAGCTCATGCCAAGGCCTCTAAGACTCACTGAACACTGACAAATGCACAGCTGGAAACGCCAGTCTGGCTTGCCTATGCTTTAGTATTTTTAAAATAAGTATTTAGAATTTAAGAATGCGTTTGTATTTAGACTTTGGGGAATAATTGTAGGATGCTGCATATATTAATCCTACTTATATCTGTATTCCTGTTACAAGTTAATGTTCATATATTTGTTTTGTTACTATAAAAGTGTTTGCTAAGACTGTAAATGCCCCACAGTCAGAGGAGAAGCATTATCATGTGTGAAATCCTAGTTTAACACAAGAGGTGTTATCTTCACCCCAACAAAGGAAGGTCTACAGACATCAGATGAGCCATTATGGACAAAAGACTGTTGACTGCTTCCCCCACAAGCCTGTGTCCCTTCACATCTTGAATGCTGGTGGAAGGCAATAAAGATGCCCGTTAAGGAAACCCTAGTATCTTTTTGCTGTCTGGACTCTGAGGGCTTGGTTACACTTAAAGATTTATAGCAGTTTTAGTTATACCTGCCCTCGTATACAGCTACAGGGATAGCGCTATAGCTTGTCCACACTGAGACCCGCCAGCAGTATAGCGTGACCACATTTGCGGCACTTGCAGCGGCATGGGGAGTGGTGCATTATGGGCAGCTATCCCAGCATTCAGCTGGGTGCAATGTGCTTTTCAAACGAGGCAGGTGAGGGAGAACGTGTTGTGTGTATGCGGACGGAGATAGCAAGTGGATTTTCGTCCTTCTGAGAGCATGTCAGCTAATTTCCTTCGAAATACAGAGTCTGCTAGTCTTCTGTCACACAGGCTCACTCCGTAAATATTTGCATTGCTGATTAGCCGAGTTAGAGATAAGGTCAGAAAACGTACTTCCGCATTCCTCCAGCGGAGTTCAAAACAAAGGGAACAGAGGCTTAAATAGCTTAGGGGCATTGCCAGAGATCACTCAAAGCGATGTCTTCTTAATACCCATTCACAGTGGAGATAATATGGAGCACTCAATATGCTACAGCTGTTAATCCTCTGGGAAAAGACGATTACCAGAACCGGTGTAACTGTGGATTTATAGCGCTCTATGTGCCTCGCCAGTGTGGACGGGTAGGAGGTTATAGCGTTCCTGGCGGCTTTATAGCACTATAAAGTGCCAGTGTAATCAAGCCCTGAGGGGCAAAGATCCCTAAATATAAGCAAGAGATGCTCAAGCTACTAAGCTTGGGTTAGCCCTAAAGGACATAACAGTTTGCTTATTAACAAAGCTTCTATTACTTTTTGAACTTAAGATTGCACCTCATTTGTGTGTATGTTTACCTAATTATTTCTCTTCTTAGTTAATAAACCTTTTTGTTTGTTACATATCCTTTCCCCTACAGTTATAAACAATATGAAAGGAAAACACAGAAGAAACCAACCTAGAAAAGCTGCGTTTTGAATCAACAAAGCAATTTACTGAAGGAAAAAAGTTAAATACCTTGAGAGACCTGCATACGACTCATAGGCACATTTGGCATGGACATCGGCCCATCTGTAACAGAATCAAAAGAATGGTCAAAGAAAAAAATTCTTTGTTTTCTTTTAAATTCAGAAATAGCATAAAAGCACAATGACACTTAAGCCTAGCATGATACTGCACAGCCGAAATATTTAAATTCAATAAATGAAACGTAAAACACTGTCCCACTCTCTTCTTTCATCTCCCCTGCCCTACTCATCTAATCCATACGCGCAAGTACTTACTGGGAGCTCTCACGGGCTGTGCCTGGCCCAAGGCAGCAGCCACCTGTGGGATACCAGGTGGCTGAGCCCCTGGGGTCTGTAAGGCTGGCTGGTTACCCAAGATCCCTTGTTTATGTAAACGAGATCTCCGTTTCTCTTCTAGTTCCTTTTGTATCTTATAGATTTTCTCTGCTAATAAATGATAGTATTCATCCTACAAAGGAGAAAGATAATATTCAGTATTGTTACAAAATACACAAGAATACAGAGGTAAAACTAATTCACCTGAATAGTGTGTCATTTACATTCTCTTACAGATAAAGAGCTGCCTATCTGAACAAGAATTACATTTCTTGTCACAACTATTATATGTTGTATAGCTCAGAAACTTTCACATGAGTAAGGGCACCTTTATGGAACTGTGTGACTTTCTTTCCCCTGCCCTGAACCACCAGAATACCAACATGTGATTAGCCCTCACAGTTCAAAAGTGAGTGGTGATAACCCTCTGGAGGCTCGCCATGCCAGACAGCTACCGGTCAGCTGGCAATCAGTTCAGAGTAAATCTAAAGTGGGGCCTGCAGTGATACAAGTGGCCAACGCAATTATTGAACTGATGCTGTCAAGGGTAGTGACTCTGGGAAATGTGCAGGCCGTAGTGGATGGCTTTGCAGCAATGAGGTTCCCTAACTGTGGGGGGGCTATAGACGGAATACATATCCCTATCCTGGCACCAGACCACCAGCACTGCGAGTACATAAACCGCAAGGGGTACTTTCCTATGGTCCTGCAAGCACTGGTTGATCACAGGGGATGTTTCACCAACATCAACATGGGTTGGCCGGGCAGGGTTCATGATGCTCGTGTCTTTAAGAACTCTAGCCTTTTTAAACAGCTGCAGGAAGGGACTTTCTTCCCATACCAAAAAATTACTGTTGGAGATGTTGAAATGCCAATTGTTATCCTTAGGGACCTGGCCTACCCATTAATGCCCCATCTGATGAAGCCATATACAGGTGCCCTAGATAGTAGTAAGGAGTTGTTCAACTAGAGACTGAGCAAATGCAGAATGGTGGTAGAGTGTGCATTTGGTCATCTCAAGGGATGCTGGCACAGCTTATTGACCCATTCAGATCTCAGCACCAGAAATATTCCCATTGTTATTACAGCTTGTTGCATGCTCCACAATCTCTATGAGAGCAAGGGAGAGATGTTTAAGGCAGGGTGGGAGATTGAGGCAGACTTCCTGGCTACTGATTATGCGCAGCCAGACACCAGGGCAGTTAGAAGGGCACCCCCTGACGCGGCGCACATCAGAGAAGCCTTGACAACTAATTTCATGGCAGGGCAGGCTACAGTGTGAGACTCCAGTTTGTTTCCACTTGTACTGTTTGTTTATGCATCCTGAAAACCCACCCCCATGCTCAGGCTAATGTTTTAAAGTTTTTTTTATTTCTACGTGTCCTTTTCCTTTCTCTTGCTCCCCTGCACTGAACTTTCAGCCAGCCACCCTCCCACGTTCCCTCATTGCTTGCTGAGCAATAATACAGTCGTCGTTTGAAAACCACGCATTCTTTATTAAGGGGTCACAGAAATATGGGGCATTGCTGCAAATATAGCACTGGAAGGCGTGGGTGGGGAGGGTAGGCACTGGAAGCATAAGCACTGCTTTGGACTGTTATTGAGCAGAACCCATCATCAGCATGGAAATGTGTCTCCTGGAATGGTGGTTGAAGCATCAGGGGACATATGAATCTTTAGTGCATCTGACATGTAAATACACTGTGGCACCGGCTACAACAGTGCCATGCAAACGCCTGTTCTCACTTTCAGGTGACACTGTAAACAAGAAGCAGGCAGCATTATCTCCTGCAAATGTAAAAAACTTGTTTGTCTGAGCGATTAGCTGAACAAAAAGTAGGACTGAGTGGACCTGTAGGCTCTAAAGTTTTACACTGTTTTATTTTTGAATTCAGGGGTTTTTGGTACATAATTCTACATTTATAAGTTCAACTTTCATGATAAAGAGATTGCACTACAGTACTTGTATTAGGAAACTGAAAAATACTATTTTTGTTTTTTTTACAGTGCAAACATTTGTCATACAAATAAAGTGAGCACTGTATACTGTGTAGTCTGTGTTGTAATAGAAATCAATATACTTGAAAATGTAGAAAACATCCAAAATACTTAAATGAATGGTATTTTATTAATGTTTAATAGCATGATAAATGTTTTAAATCACTTGACAGCCCTATTTATTTTGTATATTAAAATTGTGGGTGCATTTTTGCTTATTTTATTTTATTTTTGATGTATGGAACAGCATGTGAGAAGGGAACACAGAAGGGGATTAGCTAGAAAGAGAAACAAAGGAAAGTGGGGAGGGGAAGAGCATGAAAGGAATGTAAAGGGAAGATGAAAGGAAATGACTGAAGGAAAGAACTTGAGCAGTCAAGTCAGCCAGCAGAGGGAAAAGAATGCTCAGAGTCGCTGTAAAATGCATAGTGTGATCTCATCAATATCAAAAAGTATGTTTAAACTGCTTCTGAACATATGCCTACAATCCTGAGTCTCAGGCTGGCTCTACCCTGCCAGCTTCACCTTTCCCAACTCCATATGGCAGAGGGAGATGTGGGGCTGCATTAGATACAACACCCCACAGGGGGCGTTAGGGACACGGTTTGGATACAGAGTGTACATGGGAAGGGAGAAGGTTGCATCAGTTTGCAAAGGAGGTGACAAGAAAACTCCCTGACAAGGATATTCCTCCATAGCTCACCACAACAGCAAGTCTTGACTCCTCTTGAGCTATCCATCTGTCAAGAAAGGGATGAGACAATTTTTTGCAGATAGCCCTGCACAGATCTCAGACAGACTGACAGACAATATGACCTAGATGCCATGAGGCCCAACTGCCACAAGGAAGAATGATATGCTTTGCCAACACCGTGATCTCAGATAGTACTCATGGTATGGAATCTGTCCTCTAGAGAGAAAAATCAAGGATTCTCTCGGGGTTCCAATAAACTCTGTTTCTTGTGGGTTGAAAGTGCATCTTATAGTCCAGGCTTGCACAACATGCGGCCCGCATGGGCTCACTGTGCAGCCCGTGGAGGGTAAGTAGGGGTGGGGCGGGGGGAAGTGGATGGGGGCGGGGCGAGGGAGGGGTTTTTCGGCCCGCAGCTGGGTTTTTTGCAGTAATACGGCCCTCACTGCTTTCCGAGTTGTGCACGCCTGTTATAGTCTATGAGAAGTCACAGGGACTGGAGGACTTTCTGAATCGGCAAAAACTTTCTTCATAAGCCAACATCTAAATAAAGGTAGTCTTAAATGTTTGAAGAAAACAGCCACCACAGGCAGAGATTTGTGGCTTTCTACAAAATCTAAGTAACCCAAACAATAGTGCTGTGGGTAGTGGTAGGGGCCACCCATTCCTCCTCTCCTCTAAATCTGTAGATTCTTCCCAAGAATTGGATGGACAGAGGAGGGGAAGTGGGCATCCTTCAAGTAGAGAACCTCAAACCAATCCTATGGACTTAAAGGTATAAGAGAGACTAATGTCAACACAAGGAACTTCAGCTTTTGCAATATTTTACCTCAGATCCATTATGGGAGGCAGAATTATTTTGCTCTTTTGGGTATCAGAAAACAACTGGTATAGAGCCCTTTCACCCCCGGTATGGGTGAGGGACCAACTCTATGGTTCCCATCTGGAGAAGTAAGATGACTGCCCTTTAGCACTTTTATTATAACAATTCCTGAAAAAGAATGTGTGGCAGAGAAGACGGAGGTGTAATGCCAGAGTGAAATAGCATGGCATGATGCAAGCAGGGAATAACAAGGCTGGGAACAAGCAGGGACAAGAGCTATTGAAGCTGTGGGCAAATGCTTTGAAGCAGCCAGTGACCTTCTGCTGCTGGTAGTCTTAAGAACATGTCTGTTGATGCCTTCAGCCAACTGGGCTGTTTAGACCCAGTGGCACTCAAACTGGCTGGTAACAAGTAACCAGGCTAGGCTGCAGATCATTTGTCCTGACACTACACTTCAGGGAGCTGATCCAAGAAGTGCTTCATTTCATCCCACACAGGGAGCCCGTACTTTGCTATTACTGACAGGAAGCTGCCAATCCATCTGGAGTGTGGCGGAGGAGTGAGTAAGTAAGTAAGTAATAAATAAATTAATAATAATGTGGGTTATGTCCCAGGAAAACCAGCTGCTTAGCATCTTTTTCCTTAGGCACGGGCTTAGGGACTCCAGTCTGCTAAGATTTCTCACTGATGGTTGCCATTGCTAGACACATTTATACTGCTTTGGCAGGCCTGAAGAAGTGGCTTTCCCCCCATGTCCAACACTGAAACCAGAGGCTCAGTACCTCAGTTGACCAGACTGAGTCCTCCCCCTCCTCCCAACTACTAGTTTGAGGCAACTATCCAGATTTTTATGGGTTCAAAGAAAGTAAGGAAGACTGAGTACCAGTCCTTGTTATGACCTTCTTCTAGGCACCACAGGTAAGTATTGGTAACTAATATCACAGCATCTTATGAAGCACACAGATTAAAGCGTTTTCTTAGCCACCTCAGTCATGATGGTGGTTGAGTCAATGCCTCCTCGGAAATCCTAACAAGGCCGCAGGGGAAGGGTAAGCAGCCTAACAAGGCTAGGGTCCAGCAGAACCATGTCTTCAATGGCATGGACAGAGGAAAACCATTAAAAGTGTTCTTTAAAATTACTATTTACAAGTAAGAGAGGTCAAAATGAAAGGGATAAGGAAGGACAAAGCCAGTCAGGGCACCATCAAGGATGCTGGGCTGTGCACTCCAAGCCCAATACACTTTCAAGCAGCCAAAAGAAACTGAAGTTTCTCCTACCCCCAAGAATTAAAGTAGGGGGAGTGGTCCCAGCAGACATGGCTTGTGGAGCTTCTGAATTAGCTTGTTAGAGGGAGACATCCAAAGAGCAAGGATCCATTTCCACAATTCTTGAAAAAGAATACTGGAACATTTTAGCACTACTTTGAGATATACAGGAAGTTCCCATGCACTTACATTTATTTAGAGCACTGGTTCTCAATCTTTTTGGGCTCAGAACCCATTTGTAAATGTTTATGGCCTGTCGCAACCTAGTAAATAGTCCAGGGGTAGAGGCCCTGGGGCAGAGCCGTAACTGGACATTTTAGTGCCTGGGGCAAATAAGCATAATTGTGGCACCTACCAGAGGGGGAACATGGAGGTGATGGGGTCGCTTGATCCCGATTTTTTGGTTGCACACCCCATATAACCCAGACAGGCTTGGTAACTCACTGAGATGAGTCAGGGGGTGGAGGGAGCACTTTCTCCTCAAGCCCTCCCATATGGGACTGACCTAAGCCACCCCCGGGACTTTGTTGTCCCACCCACCTTGCCCTGGTTATGACCATGCCCTGGCGTGGTTTTAGTCAGATCCTGCCCCCTAGGGGAGTTAAGTCTTGCTCAGAACCCACCCCACAAAGTGGCAGCTCCTATGCTGTGGGGCTGGCTGGGCTTGGTTCTCTGCTTTGGGTGTTGCAATGCCGCTCACATTTGGCCTTGCCCCCTGACTGGAACAAACTTAGGTGAGTGGAGTTGCTCATGGGGTTGCAGCACCACTCATTCAAATTTGGCCTATTTAGACTCCCATCATCATGATGGCTGAGCCAAACCTGAGTGTTGCTGGGACCCCAGAGGTCGCAATGCCTAGCAGAAGGAAGAAAGCCCAGCCAGCCCTGTGGGAGACGAGCCACAGGAGCTGCCACTTGACCCCCTGAAACAGTCTGGTAACCTAATTTTGGGTCCCCACCCTTATTTAGAAGGCCTGCTTCCTCTCCACAGATAGAAGATCCTCCCAACAGTGAGCTGGTTTGGTGGATGAATGGGGTATAATAACTGAGATGGCAAAAACCATCTAAGCAGTTGAGTTTGTTAGGTTTTCTGCTATAAAACAAGATAATATACACTGAAAGCACTGGGAGATTTTCTGCCGTGCAGTGAAATGAAAAGAAAGGTTTTTAGCAGGTGTCATTGTACACATCAGATTTCAAATATGAACAGTTCACTGAAGTGTAGTGAATGCCTGCATTGAGGTAACATACCCTACTGTTAGCAGATTCATACATATCCCCTTCCACTTTCCTGGCATAAGCTACCAAGTTCTCCATGCGGCGATCCTTCAGTGCTGCTGGGTCAGGAGTGGGAAAGATGGCTTGGACACTACAGGGAAAAAAATATAAAATCCATCACTTTAAATGTACATTCAGAATTCTTTACAATCGTTAAAATTTGTATACACAACATATATTAACACTATTTAAGAGCGAGAAGCATTGTCCAACCATTCTCCCACAATTATTTAAGTGAATTTAGTAATGGTGAAATGTGTTTAGACTGTCAATGCAAGTGAATGAAGTCCTTTATTTACAAAGCAGATACAGCAAGGGCAGAGGCAATGGACTTTTGCAAGCACGGTCCTCAGAACCTGAGACCTGGACAGATAATAGGGTTAAGAAAGTAGCTCAGTCTTTAAAGGGCCATCTGCTGAGATTTCCTGCGGGCACCAAACAATGCAAACTGCGATGATGGTTTTTATGGTGTGTACATTTCCTCAACAACTGAACCAAGACCACCAAATCATGTAGGCCTTCAACTATCAGGTGCTTACTTTTCAGTTACTATAATAATCCCATTACCAACCTCTTGAGCCACTGAGTCCCAAGATATGGATACATCAAACTTCATCAGTTAGTGATATTTCAGTTGGTTACACCAAAATCCACTGATGCGGTTCCCACAATTTCCCAGCTCAGACACTTCCATACAGCAAGTCACTAATCAAAGAACGTAAATATTTAGGAAAAAGTCTTCCATCATGTTAAGTACTTACAGTTTATGGACTAAGTGATTGCGTAGGTCTTGAGTGACATGTTCATGCCATGCTTTCCTTACCCCCGTACTGGAAGGAGGTGCAGCTGTAGGCAACGAGCTGAGGTTTCCAACATTGCCAGAATTTGTGCCATCATTCATTAGTGGACTGAAATGGAAGACAAACAAGGGAATGTTGTAGTGTGGAACACAACTGTCCATTTCATATATAAAATGGGAGAATTATTTAAAAAATTTCTTCACTAACAGCTATAGTTACAAAGATTTTAAAATGAAACTGTGAAGTCATCAAACTGCAATATACAAAAAGCAATGAAATCATGGAATTTGAGGACAGAAAAGGAAACTGCTACCGCTCCAGAGGTTTCATTGATGCTACTTGCCATTGGCAAGAGGCTCATTAGTTTAATTCTTTTAAAATTGCTTAGGTGTTGAGAGATCAGAACAAAGATGAAAGGACAGGCAATCTAGGAGACACAGAATCATAGCTGTTAAGTATACAGAACAAGTACATAAAAGAATAAAATATTCTACATTTGGAAATGCATTTCCACTTCAAAAGTCTGAAGAAAAGTTGTGTTGGAAGGTGTGCAGGTTTCAAATGGCAATGGGAGTGGGAGAGTGTGTGGTCAAAGAGCAGCATTCATTGTTACAACAGAAGATACAATGGCGATACAATCATATTGCACAATGCATATTCTTCATTTAAAAACTTACACTCCATGCAAACAAATCTTTAACTTAGCAAGAATATAAAACGTGTGCATTACTTCGTTGTCCCCAATGATGTTGGAAGAGCAGTTTCTGAAATTAGACTAGCTTGCTGGTCTGTTATCCCTCCTGCAGGAAGGTTCATCTGGTTAGCTCCTTTGGGGAAAAAAATGAAACAAAACTGGTATAGAAGGTTGCTTAGGTATACGTCAGAGTTTTGATAATAAATGTCAAATGGCATTTTGATCTTGATTAAGAAATGAGAAATAAACATATTTTTGTTATATTGGGTAAACGTGTCCATGAACATCGAATTCTTAAATAAAACACTCATTGATGGAAATTAGAAATGCTGTAATTTTTGGCACACCTGTTTTCATTATAAAAACTGACAGTTAAAATTCTAAACTCATGAGATCTGAGATGATCTTACATAAATTACAAGAGAGAATATAAAAGTACTGACAATTTATCCATCATATTGACTTAGTCTATCCAGTATCTGCTGAAGTGGAACAATCTTAAAATGAGTGATTTACATGCTTTATTAAACAAGATAAAAATCTATAAGGGATTATGCCTAAACACAAACAGCACTATCAGCACCAACAAAATATGTGATTGTTTAACTGCTAATCATACTTTTTTGAAAGTAGCTATCATTAGCTATATATATGGAACCTCCTAATTTTCTAACAGATTGAACGAAAGCATACTTAAAGGTAAAATTTTGTTTCATTACAAAGAAGTCATTATCTATATGCAATCATATCGGTATGCCTGAACTTTCCTCATTTTCTGGATTAGGCTGCAAAATTAATTTAATTATTACAGAACACATTTCTACTGCCATTTTTTTCACCTACCTAATGGATTTATGGTCCTCATTTGCTGGTGAGCTTGAGGCTGTGCTGGTTGTTGGCCTTGTACCTGTGGCTGCAACTGTGTCTGTGGCTGATTGCCATACGGCAGTCCAAGAGCAGCATAGGCTCGCTGCATGGAGCTGGGGTCAATCGGATTAGGATTACTTAATGAAGGAGTAGTCTGTTGGCCTGTTACAACCGAGCCAATAGAATTCTGGATTCCACCAGCTGGAGACCCTAAAAGGGCTATTTAAAATAAAATAAAAAAAAAAGTGGTGAAGTGGGGGTATTAAGGGGGTAAGAGGAAAAAGACAAAATGAGATTGATACAGCAATAGAAGCTATCTTTCATACAAGTAAATGAAATAAATTTATATTATATATATATATATAAAATAAGTTTATTTAAACTTGGGCTTCCCTGACATCTGAAGAGCCAAACGAGAGAAACAAGCTTCAATCCTACACAATATGAGCCTCTCTTGCCTTGAAGTACTGATTTTAGGTTCAAGACCAAACCAGCTGCCCAATGCACGTACAGTCAAAGGAGAGGAGAGAAAAACTTCAAGCAGAAAGGTATACGATTGTTAGAATTCTTTCATACTGGCCCATTTCTTCGGCTACAGCCAATGTAAAGATGTCAATTATGCTATCAGTCTGGGCAACCTAGCTTCTAGCGTATCTGACAGAGTTCTTTACTTTCCTTTGAAATGGATTCATAAGTGAGACACCAGATTTGAGGGCAAGCAGTGAGAAGAAATGGTTTGGCCCATTTTCAGTTGAAAGTCACAGATCTTAGAAGGAGAATTCCAGCTTGTACAGCTTTCTGAATGACCTTGGGATTGTTGTAGAAGCATGTAGATCAGCACAGTCCATCTTGACTATCCATATGATAGAAAGGTGAACTGGAAGGGAGCCATCTCTGGAGCCTCCTGCAGGAAAATATCATGGGTCTCTCACTCCCCCTTATGGTAAGTTTGAGTGCCTGAGCCATGTGGGAAATCAGGTAAGCCGACTCCTCTAGAGAGCGGCATTTGGGTGTCTTAGATCTGGAGGATCTTCTTCCTGCTCTCCTGTGTCGAGTTTCCCTTCATCCTCTGGAGAGGCCTGTCTGGCCTTTTTTTTTTTTTTTTTTTTTGGGGGGGGGGGGGGGG
>ML677381.1:28306258-28318036 GCA_007922305.1 Dermatemys mawii
ACTGTAGACCTGCCTCAAAAATTCAACATAGAACCTGAGGCAGCAGCTGGAAGAGGAGTCAATCCCTTCGTGTCCACAGTTTCTGAGCTGAGCTTCTTGGGAATGGGATTGTGAGGTTGACAGGATATGTGAAGATGTCATCTTTGGCACTAGGGGCTGGGAAGCATAAATCAAAGTGTGCCAGAGTATCTTTAGGTTCAGAACCCAACACATCCAAATCCAGATTCAGCTGAGTGCGACCAGGATCTCAGACTGGATTCAGCTGACATTTCTGCTCCCAAGGCAGATACTCACATGGCCTCCTCTAAGCAGCTTAGCCTGAGGCAGCTGTCCAATCCCAGACTTCTTGTCTCACCCTACTCTCCCTCACCCTCATTTTTATCCCTTTTGGAGTTGAATCAGACCATTTCTTCCTCAGACATGGTGCTTAGATGCCAGCACGGGATCATTGAGAGTACTAGAAATACAGATTCTCTGTTCTCAGTTCTAGTGCCTGACCCTACTCTGGCCCAGAGAAACTGGGAGCATTCATTACAGGGTAAGTCTTCTTGTCCCCATAGCCCTTGGCTGGAGCATGCACAGTCACTGTATGAGGATGACACACATGAATGCCAGTCACATGTAGGAGCTGTGAGGGGATGAAGAGTGCTCAGTTGCTCTGCACGGATGGCGTATGCAAGGTTGGGCAGCACCAGGAGTAGTGAGAGGCTCATGTAGGCTTAGTGAGTACAGAATCTTCAGAGATTTAACTGTTAAAAATCAAAGAAGTCTCTACTGAGACTGTGTGAATTGCAATTTTTCACAGGTTCATAAACTAGTCCAAACTTGCATAAATTTTCAAGGGACAGAAGAAGTCATCTCTTTGAGACCCCCTTGCCAAATTAAGTTCCTACTTCAAAGCACGTGGGCACCAGACATGTCCAAAAGGTCACGATTTAAAAAAACAAAAAAAAAGATACGGGCACAGTAATACATTTTCCCTTAGCCTCATTCTTGGAAATCTCTAAACCATTTTATTATCTGAAATTTTCCAAAGAAGTTAAAGCGGATGCAGACACTTGGCATGGAAAACTTTAGTCCAAACAGATAAAAGTTTTTCAAAGTATAAGCAACCAAAACCAGAGTCTTATAAGAGGAAGTGTCATATAACCTTAATAATACGTGGTGCTACCTCTAATAATAAAAATAAGTAATTAAGATTTCATTTTATATCAAGGATGAAGTTGAGATCAGATACATACATTCCTTGTAGAAAATCCAAACACTCAGAGACTTAAGTAAAATACCCTAAGAAGATATAGCACAGCACTGGATTCTTGCCACAATGCAGAGGGTTCCAGAAATGAAAAAGGTTTACACATGCACAAGTGTAAATATTTTAGAAAATCTGGCACAGTGGATCTTGAAGATCTTGTCAATTGGGGTTGGAGGTTGGTAGATGCATTTGTTCTAGGAATGAGAAAGGTTAATGAAATGGAGGAGTGGCTGGCTGGAACATGAGTTACTACAAGGTATAAGATTTCAGAAGCCTGGAGACTAGCAAGTGTGACGTGGTTGTTACAGGAAGGGGGTATCCACCAGATCTTCCTACATTTTGTGCTCTTTCCCCCTGAAGCTGCCCCTTCCCTATCTTTAAAAGATAGTTCTGAGGACAAACATGCATCTGTGCTGTATCTGTATATATCACCTCTGCTTCAGAATGATCCTCTAGAACTCGAAGGGGGTTTGAAGTGTTCCAGATATCAGTGAGGTGTGACTGATCTAGCATGCTCCAAAATTTGGAAAGCATTAGAAACTTTGGGAAGCACAGACTCAACAATTCAGAAGGTGGAGCCACATAAAAGCCCTGCACAGATGCGACATGGATTCAGAATTCAGATTTTAAACAGGCAATGGAACAGGGCTACAGATTCTAGTGCTCTTGTGACTCGCCAGATGGCTATCCTGAAACATTATCCTGTTTGCATCACAACTTGATAGAGAAGTAAATGTTACTGCTCTTTCAATTTCTTTCTTTTTCAGTTTTTTCCATCATTTTCTGCCATGGACATTTTTAACAATTATGGGAGATGTTACAAGCAATCACATCTAAAAGCAAGCATAATTAAATTTGGGATGTTGTGAACCAGCACACCAATGTTTATTTACATCTTTGTGTATCATGTTGCTAATGTGCTAATTTTCAGATGAACCCCATTAATTTATCTGAGTTTTAATATTACATTAAGAGGGCCTAAAGAGTGAGACAGGTGTGCTTTTGTGTTATAAATCTAAATAAAACGTAAATGTTCACAAATTTGATTTTTTTAAGCTCAGTACAAGCCATGAGAAGTCATGCCTATCACTCAGGCATGCATTTCAGATTAAAGAATTTTGCACATCAGTGCACTGCTAAGCAGTAAGTGCTAATGGTGAGTCGTGCTGAATTACGATCAAATTGAGGAAAAGGAGGTGGGATTTGAGATTTACATTTACGTTGCCTTCCCCTTCAAAGATGGCAAATTCCGCAGTTACCCTCCATCTTTCTGTTGCATCTACGCCAAAACATCTTACTCAGAGATCTAACAACAAAGACTGCTTTTTACATAAAATTTATTTTAATTCAAGTGCTTTTAGTGGTTCGATAAATCACACAAGTGACAAAACAATGAATGTATGAACAATGCACAGCCAAGCATTCTGCAGTGACTTAAATTAGAAGATCACCAGCATAACATCTGCATTATGACTGCTAGAAACTCTGCAGTTAGCAACTTGAGAGCAAATGACTGAATGGATTGCTCATTGGAATTGATCAAACATTAAAGCTGCTATTTTTTAAAATTAAAACTATCAGAAAATGTCTCAAAAATCAGTTATTACAGAAATTAATCACTAACAATTAGCCATGTCTAAAAGAAAGGGAGACCAGGGAGGAGATTGGTAAAAGTCAGCATAAAGGGGCTAATTATATTCCTCAAAACTCACTAATTTATATTATCTATTCATAAGAATGGCCATACTGGGTCAGATCACTCATCCATCTCGCCCACTAACCAATCTTCCAACAGTGGCCAATACCAGCTGCTTCAGAGGGAATGAACAGAACAGGCAATTATTGAGTGATCCACTGCCTGTCATCCACTCTGAACTTCTGGCAGTCAGAGGCTAGGGACACCCAGAGCACAGTGTTGCATACATGACCATCTTGACTAACAGCCACTGATCAAGCTATCCTCCTTGAATTTATCTTTTTACTAGCTCTTTTTGATCCCTGTTATTTTGGCCTTCACAACACCCCCTGGCAACATGTTCCACAGGTTGACTATGAATTGTGAGAAGTAGTATTTCCTTTTGTTTGTTTTAAACCTGCTGCCTATTCATTTCATTGGGTGATCCCTGCTTCTTGTGTTATATGAAGCAGTAAATAACACTTCCTTACTGACTTTCTCCACACTATGCATGATTTTATAGACCTTTATCACATCCGTCTTTAATAGCCTATTTTCAAAGCTGAATAGTCCTAGTCTTCTTAACCTCTCCAGTTGTTCCAGTCTCCTAATCATTTTTGTTGCTCTCCTCCTTATCTTTTCCCAATTCTAATGTATCTTTGAGATGAGGTGACCAAAACTTCATGCAATATTCAAGATGTGGGTATACCGTGGATTTATAGTGACATTATGATATTTTCTGTCTTATTATCTCTCTCTTTCCTAATGGTTCCTAGTGTTCTGTTAGCTTGTTTGACTACTGTTGCACATTGAGCAGATGTGTTATTCACAATGACTGCAAGATCTTTTTCTTGAGTGTACTACATTGTCCAATGGGCATTAATTTGCATTTATCAATATTAAGTTCATCTGGCATTTTGTTGCCCAGTCACCCAATTGTGTGAGATCCCTTTGTAACTCTTCGTAGTCTGCTTTGGACTTAACTATCTTGAGTAATTTTGTATTATCTGCCAACTTTGCCACCACACTGTTCACTACTTTTTCCAGATCATTTATGATTATGTTAAACAGCACCGGCCCCAATACAGACTCCTGGGAGACACCACTATTCACCTTTCTCCAGTCTAAGAACTGACTAGGCCTTTGCATCCTATTTTATCCAGTTATGATCCACGAGAGGTCCTTTCCTGTTATCCCATGTCTGCTTACTTTGCTTAAGAGCCTTCGGTGAGGAATCTTGACAAAGGCTTTCTGAAAGTCCAAGTATGCTATATCCACTGAATCACCCTTGTCCACAGGTTTGTTGACCCTTTCAAAGAATTCTAACAGATTTGTGAGACACGGTTTCCCTTTACAAAAGCCACGCTAACTCTTCCCCCACAAACTGTGTTAATCTTTGTATCTAATCATTCCGCTCTTTACTATAGTTTAAACCAATTTGTCTGGTACTGAAGTTAGGCTTACCAGCACATAATTGCTAGGATTGCCTCTGGAGCCTTTAAAAAAAAAAAAAACTAGTGGCACATTAGCTATCCTCCAGTCATCTGATACCAGAGGCTGATTAAGTGACAGGTTATATACCACAGTTGTTAGTTCTGCAATTTCATATTTGAGCTCCTTTAGAACTCTTGGGTAAATGCCATCTAGTCCTGGTGATTTACTACTGTTTAATTTATCAATTTGGTCCAAATTTATCAGTATGTTCCCAATCGGAGTAACTTGTGCAGTAATTTTTCAACCTTAGCTCAACTAACCATAAGAGAACGGTAGAATCACTTTTTCGGTACCTTCTTTCCAGTCGGTTTGCCTTCAGTGAAACTCTTCCACCTCTTTCTTAAATGGCTTATTAGCTTGTCTCGCTTTCCTTGCAGTCTCAGCCTAAACCAGAACTAAGTAGACCTCTTTCAAAACACAAATACTCAAATTTGCAGTTCTTCCCTGATACTCAGTTATTTCCCACCACCTCCCTCAATGACTTAAGACTTACTTTATCTCCTTTTCAAATTTACTTTTGTGATATCATTTAACAGACTGCAGGATCCACACTGTTAGATTTTCTCTCTCAATTTATTTTAATCCTGTCCAGCTATCCTTTAAAACCCACCAATATAATTTCAACAATTATCTGCTTTGAGGACAAAAGAACACAAATCAACCAGAAGTTGAAACATAAATATTACCTAACTGTAATATTAAGCTATTATGGTGAGTTTGACAAGGCAGCTTACTAAATTTCAGCCATTCATTCCTTTTCTTTAGGGTTAAATATACAGTGCAATTCCGTTTTCCTTATTCTTACTATTAATCGTTGGGACATATGCATCAGACCTTCCTCTCCACACACCTGTTTCCATTTATGTAAATTTGTTTGTCCCACATTGATCAATGGCGCCCTTGGCTAAGAAGCAGACTTTAAATTATTTCTGATATTATGAAAGATAGGACAGAATCTTAAATCTTCTCAAGTGCCATCAGTGGGCAAGATAACGAATCATACAATCTATGGGTATAATAACTAGACCACTAATAATTTGACTGACCTACCTTAATACAAAATGACGGCTAGAAATTGTCCTGTCTTGGCAAAATGGAAGTTGTCTTTCTGGACTGGGAATTTCCCTGTGTCATGAATCAGGTATTAAAAGTAATAATTTGAACATAATGATCAAAAAGGATATTGCCCAAACGCATTTTTTATAACAGAATACCATATACAGCAAATGAGTTTATCAAACCACTATAACTCAAAGTCCTTCATAGTACTGTATATCTGATTCAGTTTGTTTTACCTATTTTATTGTAATGTTTGTACAGTAGCTGATAAGCAGAAATGATCACTTACGTTGTTGGTTTCTTTTATCACTGGCATTTTTCAAAGGGAGGCACACAGGACAATCATGCCGAGTACAATTCTTCCAGTGAGAGATGATTTGTCGTGAAGATGCACAATGAGCAACTATCAAAAATGTGAAGCAATAAAATTTAGGTTTAAGTTCGGTTTTACGGCTTTGAATAAATTCATTCCATTTCCAATACCCTCAGTTTTCTTTACTAGATAGTGCTACAAACACCAAAATCCCAAATACGACTAAACAAAATGTTAAGACTTGAACAAATAATGAACACCTCTTTCTCTGGACAGTACATTAAAGATGCTGCTCTAACATGAAGAAAACCAGTTCAACAACAATATAATGGCTTCAATGGTGTCCACATGCTAAGCTAATAGAGATCAGGCATGATGCAGATGTGACATGCTTGATCTGTGATGGGAAGTGAAACATGCTACTCTTTCAGGAGTAAAATAGTATTAATAGTGACCTTGAAAGATTAAATATTTTATTCTTTCTTCTAAGAACAACTGTATGATGGCGGTAACAAGTGGCAAAACTGGAAGGGAAAAAAAGCAAAAAGGCGTAGCAGCTATTTAAAGAAAGGAACTTTTTCCAGCTGACAGTGACTTCTTTCCCTGGCATAAAAACCAGTAGAGAAAAAACCCACTGGAGAGTAGTAAAGAACTTTTATATTGACCCTCTAACAATCTTGACAGGCTCTTACCTTGACAGGCTTTCCCAGCTTGACAATGTGTCATGTGATTGAGGACATTCTTCATGGTTCGACAGTGTGGGAGAGCACAGGCTCGCACCTCTCCATTTGCTTGCTCTCGTCTCTGACATTTGTGAGCATGAAGTAGTAGAACCAGTTGCTGCTGTATCAGTTTGCGTTTCTCAGGATCTGCTGTCGGTCCAGCTGCCATTGCTTGTGATGGTACAATTCCCACCTGCTGTACCTGGGTTTGCATCTGCGACTATGAGAAAAAAATTTGTTTTCATGTGTTATCAAGTAAATTCCACATAAATGTAACTGAGAACAGCATTAATGTGTAAGATATTGAAACTCACCTGTTTTGTTAATTATATTCATACTCATGAACAGAAGAGTATGAATATAATGAACAGTAGTCTGAAAATCACAAGACAATTCACAAACTATTCTGGTGTGGCAGGCTATAAGTAACTAAAATCAATATTTATAAATACCTAAACATGTCAGTATTTAATTCTGAGAGGTGAGTTTCTCTCTAGACTGATTCTCGGGAAGTTTGTCTTCACTGCTTGGAAGATTTTTTTTTTTTTTTAAAAAAAAGGAAAGATCTCTTAGGAACTTTCTTTTGAATAAAGCAAGATTTTAATAATAGAGTGCCAAAAATATGATCAATTTATTAAACGGCCATCATGATTTCAATGAGACAAGAGTGTGCTCAGCACTTGGAAACTAGACAAAATTATTTAAGAGTCTAAACATAGATTTAGTCACCCATTTTCAAAAGTCATAGATTATTCCTATTTTGATAAAAGATTTAGCCAATCTGGAAAAGGCTGCTGGTGCTAGATTCTTTATAGTGAAAAGTATTTCTGCCTCCACTGTTAAAAGTTTGGTGCCTTCATCCTCAGCAGGGACAGCACCCCGTATCTACTCTCAGTCTGGCAACCTTAGTATCTAATGGCATTACACATGTACAAGAGACCATGTAGCCAAACATAGACAACCCCACACTGTTGCTCAAGGTCTGAGAGTGTCTTATCAAACTGTTCATGGCATGGAATCGATCTGCAGGGAGATAGGAACTTGCTGCAGACAAATCCAGGGTCACTGCTATAAACTCTATGAGCTATATGGGAGTCAGAATAGACTTTTTCATGTATACACAGATTCCAAGGATGCTGGGAAGTGGAGCAAAGATAAGGTTGCCGACTAAACTTCTGGCTGGCATCTGCCTGTTTGAAGCCAGTGGTCCAAGTGCAGGAAGATGATGTAGCCATTTTATCTCATGTGTGTTACTAACACTAAGATGACAACATTTGTGAAGACCCTGGATGTTGCTGCCTGCCTGAACTGTAGTACTTTGAACTGGCAGTGTTCCTGTCCTACCAGAAACCTCAGGAATCCTTTGAGAGATGGGTCAGTGGGTCCACTTGAGAGTAATCATTTTTCAAGTCAAGAGCTGCAAACCATGTGTCTTTCTCCAAGGAGACAATTATGTCAGCATAACCATGCAGAATTTTAGTTTAATAAAAATGTCAAGAATGGGCCTCAGTCCTCTTTTTTTCTTGGGAACTATGAAATGAGTAAAACACTCTCTCTCTTGATGCTGATATGGCACTCTTTCTATAGCTCATTTAAGGAAAAATTACATCTCCTGCTGAAGGGTCTCCTCGTGAGGCTGGTCCCTGAAGAGACACAGGGAAGGTGTTTTTGGAAGAGATAGCTAAACAAACTTGATTATGTAGCCAAAGTGGATGGTACCTATGACCCACAGGTCCACTGTTCTGCCCTCCATTTGAGGGCAATGTATGCGACACAGACAACAAAGTGGACTACAGAAACAGGTGGGAATGGCCTCATAAGATTGCAACTCTCCAGCATCTCATCAGAAATAGCTTTTAGCAGGTGGATGAGGTTGAGTGGCTATCATGAAGGTGGCTAGTTCGGCATCCCTTGTCATCTGCACTCTGGTGATAGAAAGGCTGTGAAAGGAGTCTTTGCATATATACCTGGTTATGATGATGCATCTTTGGGGCTCATGAATGCTCAGGAAGAGGAGGGCTGTCCTGAAGTCTTTTAGTGAGCACAAAAACTTGTCTGTTTTCTTGCTGAAAAGACCGGTTTCATGAAAGGGCAAGTCCTCAATGGTGTTCTGAATCTCCCTGGGGACCCGCAAAGAGTGAAATCACAACACGCTACTTTACTACTGTGGTATCTGCTGCATCCACTGCTAAAAATCTTACTGCAAACTACATAGAGGCTATCTTCCTTATCAAGGGTTTGGAATTGAGCCCTCTCCTCCTGGGGGAGTTTATCTTTGAACTCCAGGAACTTCAAATAGTTCATAAAATCATATTTTGCTAACAGGGACTGGTAGCTAGAAATTCTGAGAACTGGATGCTAGTGGATGTAAATACCTCCCCCCTCAGAAGATTCAGGCGTTTCACTCCCTTGTCCACAGGGATGGCTTTAGGCTGTTGCTACCTGGATTCTTCTGTGGCTGCTTGTACTACTAGGGAGTTGGGGGCAGGGAAGGTGAACAAAAGCGCTTCCCCCTTTGCGGGCACGAAAGTAATGTTTCTCAGCCCTTTTAAGGGTAGAGGTACATTACCAGTATATGCTATAACACACTATAATTAGCTAGGAAGAGAGGGACAACATGACACACTGGTATAGTGAACAGATCCAAGTTGTGATGCATAAAGATTTCAAGGACTCCAACAGGGGCCTGTATGAAGGGTTGAAAACTGGTTTGGTGTTGGGGGAGGAAAGGTCTAGATCCTTGACGATGCACTGGAGAGGTTTTAGTTGGGAGCTATAGGTGACGGCTAGTGATGTTCTGTTACTTTCTTTGTTGGGCCTGTCTTGTAGTAGCTGACAATCTTTTTCTTCATTTCACCAAGTAGGTATTGTAGTTTTAAGAATGCTTGATAGAGACCCTGTAGGTGTGTGTGTCTGTCTGAGGGATCAGAGCAAATGCCGTTGTATCTTAGAACTTGGCTGTAGACAATGGATCACGTGATGTGGTCTGGATGAAAGCTGGAGGCATGTAGGTAAGTATAGCGGTCATTAGGGCTGCAGTATAGGGTGATGTTTATGTGACCACTGCTTATTAGCAGTATAGTGTCTAGGAAGTGGACCTTTAGTGTGGACTAAGCTTCTTCTAGAGTGGGCTTTGGAGGTGATGCAATAATCCCTAGTCCTTCAAAAACCACTTTCACTATCAAAAGAAAGCTGTCTTTTAAGGGCACGGCTATCAACCTGAATTTGGAGGTCTGGGCTATGGATCTAAAGGTTCTAACCCTGCTGAAAGCCATGTGAAGTTATGATTCCATATGAAGGAATTTTTTTTAAAGCTAGGAAATTACACACAAACTACATTAAAAGGACATTAAGGTTGCAAAATCAAGTGCTCAAAAATTAGGAAATGCCAGTATTATGGCTTCCTGTGTGCATGCATCATGACACAATCTTTAACTACATAACATTTTACTATATCCACAGGATTCCTCTTTCAATCAGTTTACAGGACAGACCATACTCTGAGAAATCAAAGATTTACAGTGAATGAGGCTGTTGCTTGTAGGACTCCTGACTCATTTGTTGCACAAGTTTCAAGATATGTAGGGAATGAAGGAAGAGAAAGGATGGTCTCATAGTTAAGGCAACTGAATGCCTGCCTGAAGAAATATATTTTATTCCTACCACTGCCACAGAGTTGTGTGATACTAACACAGTCACTTAAAGTGGAGGTTAATTGCCGCAACTGGTGGTTCTTTAAAATGTGGAATTCAGATAGGGACCAATCAGGTGGCTATGTGCATGTGCACCATGTGCCCAAATCTAGAAATTCTTCAAAGCAATGTCCATTGGCCCTCACCGGAGCAGTAACTCTCCTTGTGCTCCCAACCGAGGGTAGAAGAGGCAGTGCAGGTTCCTCTTCTTACTGTAAATCCAACAGCATCCAAACGAGATGGGAGAATGGGTGGTCAGTACAATAGAGATAGAGATCAGACATCTCAAAGAAGCTACAGAAGAGTAACCTTCACTTCTTTGAACCTCCACATGGGGGTGACTTGCAAGCACTGTTCAGACTGGAGGTGGGTGGGAGAAAGCCAGTAGTGAAGATGCTTGCAATACTTCCGATTCCATAGCTGTCTAAGGAATGGCACTTCCACTCCTATCTGCAACTGAGGCATGAATCTCCTTCATAGCCACCTTCCGTGACAGGCGGGTCCTGTCACATGTTGCTGTGGGTTCAAAGGGCGGATCTGAGAATGTCCACAGGACAAGGTTAAGGTCCCATTTGTGTGTAGGTTTAAGCATTAGTGAAAAGGGCCTGATCAGGCCCTTCATAATTTTTGCTGAAGCAGGGTGAGTAAAGAATGGACCATCCTTACACTGGAGGGAAGAAGGCACTAATCACTGCTATGTGTATTTGCTGAGAACTAATAATGATCCCTGAGGACTTCAGGGACAAAAGACAGTTTATTTAGGACAACCGGGATGCTTAAGGTATCTATAGAATGTTGGTGCAGTTGAGTCCAGACCAAAAAAAGTCTCTCCGTTTGGCCATACAGCAGGTTCTAGTAGAATCCTTTCTATTTTGGTTAATGATCTCAACAGGGGCCAACCATGAGCATTCTATTTCCAATGCACATCTGAACACCAGGCCATGACGTGGAATAAGCCCAGATTGGGCTACTTGATTTCCCCCCATCCTGGCTTAGGAGATCAGGGAATAAGCAGACCCTGATTGGTGGATGGGCAGGCAGATATCTTTAGACGCTCCCTGAACCAGAATGGTCAGGGTCAGTAGGCTGCTAGGAGAATGATACTGGTTCTGTTGTGACATATCTTCCCCACGACTAATAGAAGTAGGAGAATTGAAGGAAAGGCATATCTGATGCCATTTGTCCAAGGCAGCAGAAGAGCACTGCCTTGAGAGTCACATCCCATGGCTTCTCGGGAACAAAATAGGGGGAGCTTTCTGTTAGTTTGGGATGCAAATATTGGAGTACTCCACTGTGCAAGTATCTCACTTAGGACTGTTGTGAACCTCCTACTCACAGTCTGCCAACAAGCTTCTGCTTAGTTTAGGATGGACAAACTTTTTGGCCCAAGGGCCACATGGGGCTGTAAAATGGTATGGAGGACTGAGTAGGGAAGGCTGTGCCTTCCCAAACAGACTGGCCCTGCCCCCATCCAACCCCCAACCACTTCCCGCTCCCTGACTGCCCCCCTCAGAACTCCCCACACATCCAACCACCCCGCTCCTTGTCCCTTGACTGCCCTCTCCAGA
>ML677381.1:28318436-28385090 GCA_007922305.1 Dermatemys mawii
GAAGGGAGGCTTTGCACGCAAGGCAGACTACCCTCATTTCCAGTATGTTTCTATGTAGCCTGTTCTCTTGTGAGGTCTAGGCATTTTGACCATTATAGTTGTACATGTGAGCATCCCACCACAGGAGGAAAGTAGCTGTGGGTGTGGGAGGGCTGAAGGGAACCCACACCATGGCCAACAAATGAGGGAGGTGATAACACTGGTGGAAACAGCCACTTGGAATTGATGTGGTTCTTGTTCAGTTGGCAGATTTGAATGGAGCCAAGCTTGCAGACATCACAAGTGGAGTTTGACAAACGGAGTCACGTAAGTGTGTTTGGCCATAAGCCTAACAGTGACAAATACCTGTGCACTGTAGTTTGTGGTCCGCAGATAATGCATGAAATCATGTTGGTTATTTTATGACTCCTGTCTGCGTGGAGAAATGTCTTGCAGAAACTGAGTCCAGTGTTGCCCCTGTGAAATTTACTGTCCTTGTGGGTAACAAAATGGACCTACCTTTATTTATGCAAACATCTATGGCTGCTAGAAGTTGTATGAGAAGCCGTCACTGACCTGACCCCCAAACAAAAGTGGCCTACCAGGAGTCAGTGGTCTCAGTATGGAAACACTATATAGCCCTGCTGCTTCATCTGGTCTGCTACCACAGAGAAAAATCTTTGTAAATGTTCTGGGTGCTGTAGTGAGCCAAAAGGGGAGGGACTGAAACTGTTCCTGGCCAACCGTAAAAATGCATAACTTCCTGTGTGAGGAGTAAAGGTCCATGTGGAAATACACGTGTTTTGTGTCAAGAGCTGTGAAGCACATCCTTTCCTAAAGAGAAGAGATTATCAGTGCCAATATAATTAGAATTTCAGCTTTCAAATAAATATGTTGAATTGCCAGAGGTCAGGATGAGCCCTCACCTTCCATCTTTTTTTGGAAATTGAAAATATGGGGAGTAGATCCCCCTTCCCATGATGAGGTGGGATGCGCTCTACTGCTACAGTGCAAAAGTTATTCTGCCTCATGTTGAAGAATCACCTCATGACAATGGTTCCCAATGTGGGACTATGAAGGGAGTTTGAGAGGCAGGAAGGAAAGAAACTCTATGGAGTATCCCTGATGGATAATCTCCAGAACCCAACAGCTCGCAGAAGTGTTTAGATTCTATAGCATTAATCTGCCATTTCAAAAAGGAATTATGCAGCTGTGCAAATGGCTTCATAATAGAATTATACACAGGATCTTGACTTTACCAGGTGGCAACCAGCTCCTTTCTATAAACACCACCAAAATATAGATGATTTTTAAGACAACGCAAACAAGATACGAAGGAGTACTCCTCTGACAGCTGGATGCAACTAAGACCTGGAAGTTTGAGATTTATATCCTCTCCTTCCCATTTACACTTCCTTTCAGACACAGCCTGAAGTGAGGATTCCTGAACTTCCTCCTAGATTTAAGAGAGATTTATCTGGAAGACAAGGGTGGAATCTGTGCATCAATACTTCTGCTTAAGAATGGCAATGTTTCTAGTGTCAACCAACAGTAAGTAATTTTAATCTCATAGAGAGGCTTTATCAGTTTCTATAGTAACTGCTATCATGTTTAAGAGCATAAAACTTAACTGAATTCGTAGTTTCCATAGAAACTATACAAGCAGTTCAATTAAATTATTCCTAATACATGGAGGGATATTAAAGAAAGTGGTAATATTTTACTTTTACTTTGTGAAGAAGCAGCAAGCACAGAAAAAAGTCACATGAAATTGGCCAAGTTTGCAATATTCTAAACATTCAGTTTCCAAAGTAAATTATATTTTTAAAAAGTATACCACCTAGAACTATTCTCACACGCAATTTGCACTAACTAGAAGTCACTTGTTTTACACAGCAGAAACATGAGAGCATTCAATAGTGCACTTCCCATATCAGAGCCAAAATGATACCAGAGATACTATTCACTCTATCAGCAAATAGTCCTCTTTGTACATAAAACAAAACTAACAGTTTGAGGAATTTACACACACTTACAGTGGTGCAGATAGAGCTTATATAACATGGCATTTCCTGGATCTATTTGGGACTTAGTGTATAAGGTTAAAACCAAATACAATCCTTTGTGACAATGACACATATCTGGAGAATTAATTTACTGCACAACTGTGTACACACAATCTTTGTCGATATTATTAGAAAATTTACCCATTGCTGAAAATGCAGATCAGGTGAACTGGTGTGAAGTTTAAATGGCAAGTGCAGACAAGATCAAAATAAGTTCAGCAATGTTTCAGAAACCAAAGTAAATTTGTTGCTTCAGTGTTCTAAAAGGTGAGCAATACCATAGCGTAAACCTAAACATCTGTATGAAAAGGCATTTCATTTTATTATAGCATTTTAAAAACACAATTCTCATTAAAAATACAATACAGTGGTCAAAACGCACGTGCTCTCAGTCTTTTGTCAAGACAATGGATGGAGGTGGCATCTCTTACTAACAGTAAGATGACAGCAAGCATAGTTAGATAAATTTAAGCACAATAGGGCACTTCAACTTTGCAGTAATAAATATGAACACATAGTTTAGGAAGGAACAACAACATAACCTAAGATACTGGACCTTACTATAGGGTGACCACACAGCAAGTGTGAAAAATCGGGACAGGAAGTAGGGGGTAACAGGAGCCTATATAAGATGACGACCCTAAAATTGGATTATCTGATCACCCCACCTTACTATAAGTTCACCACCAATATAAACAAGTTTTTGTAACCTAACTCAGAAGTTCTCAAATTTCAACATACTGGATCCCCCTTCTGACAATAAAAATTACCACACAACCCCAGGAGTGGGGACCAAAGCTTGAGCTTGCCCAAGCCTCACTGCCACGGGCAGGAGGGGGGTTGACAAAGCTAAAGCACAAGAACTTCAGCCCCAGGTGTGGTAGCCTGTAACCTGGGCCCCAACACGCAGGGCTGAAATCCTCAAGCTTCGGCCTCGGGTGGTGGGGCTTGGGCTTCGGTTTTCGGCCCTGGGTCCCAGCAAGTCTAAGCCAGCCCTGGAAACCCCATTAAAATGGGATCACCACCCACTCTGGGGTCCTGACCCACAGTTTGAGAACCACTGAAACTTATTCTAGAAGTAGCCTTATGACTACATAACCACATAGTATAAAGAAATGAATTGGTTGACTTTTCTTATAAGCTTAAGGATGACTTGATTTATGAAGCTCAACAAAATTTTCAGTAATCATTTTAGGAGAAACTGTTGTAACTGACGGTTTTCCACCCTGTTTCTCCTTTACTTTTGAGTTCCAAAATGGTATGCAAAAAGCTCCTCCTCCTTCCTAATCAGCTATGCCTTCATTCAGTGATGCCACAATCCAGTGTTGCCTTTATAGCAGCATTCTAACACACTTAGAAAATATTAAGAAGGAGCTGATTATTTTGGTAAAGAAGCTTTTTCTTAAAGGTGATCTGCAAAACAAAAATGAAGACTGATATAGAGGGAGGTTGACAAATTGAAAAATCACATTTCCAGATAAAAATTTTGTAGTATTTTTTTTTTAAAATAAAAAATCCTTAAGATTAAAGGAAAATATCTTCTCTTTTTTTCAGTTTTCTTGGTGCATTTGACAGCATTTAGTGAATTCAGTTTCACTGTTTCTTGGCGTGTGCAAACCCTTCCCTAGACTCTACAACTCAACTACAGCAGAAGTAGAGGTGAAAGTGTAACAGACTGAAGAGGCAGCAGGTGGTAGTGTGCACAAAAAGAAAAGGAAAAGTGCAGGCCTGAGCACGCTTGGTGATGTTGCTCTCAGAAACACTCAATTCTGAACATCAGCAGGGAACAGAGACACGTCCCCCCTTAATTTTAGTTTTAATAATTTTTAAAAATGCAGAGCATACTGTTTAGGGGTACTCAAAGAAAATATTTCAAAAAATGCAAGTTCATATTGCGCCCTTTTAAGGACAGAGCTTTTTGCTAAATGCTCCTGGTAACTAATAATAGGGGTTAGCGAGCACAGAAATTTTTTTTTATATGAGCTTCTAAATCCCCCCACGCCGGCCTTCTTGATTATTTCCCAGATTACTGAAGATGTGACAGAATGCAATACTGTCTCAGAGGAACCCATGCAATTCCCAGTGTCTGAGATCCAGACAATAATGAATTCTGAGATACCTTCAGTGAAATAAAGTACCAATTTCTGTGGTGAAAAATACTGGGAGGGTGGATGCTAGTTACATAGGAATAGCGAAACCGGTCAGACCAATGGTCCATCAAGCCCAATATCCTGTGAAACTTATTTCTATCTTTCATGCTCAGCACAGACTGGATAGCAGGCACACTTTGCATATTTGGGTATATGGTATAAAAATACCTCATTTTTGTTTTACAAGTCACCTTTAATATTTTGCTGACCAATACTATTGAGGAAAGAAATCAGATTAATGAGTTTTCAATACCATTCATTAAAATCTAAACTAGTATGATGTTAACTCAGTTTTTACTAGATATAACTTTATACATTGAGACTTGGAATTTATTTTGAAGATGCATAACAAGGAAGAGGGAAATGACATAGGAGTTAGATGCAACTTACCATATTTGGCACACTGGTAACTGAAGTACTCTTGATGTCAGCAGGAAAGGGAGACAAATTATTTGCCATGCTTGACTTGTTTGGTAACTGAGGGCTCACGCCTGTAGCTCCCATCTGCTGCCCTCCAGCTTGACTAAAGGGCTGCCCAAAGGGACTAGTGTTACCTGTGATTCCCATCTGGAATAGAAAGAAATATTTTACTATTAACTCTCAATTATCTACAAACATTTTTAAGATGATAAAAGTAGATGCAAGTATCCATCTTCAAATTCTTTGATCCACATGGCTAAAAAACCCTATACCCAGACACTGAGGGGTCATTCATCATTAGTTTCAAAGTTAGATGGTCAGGCAATAAAATTTGGACACCTGGTTTTATCCATATGCCCTTTGTGTTAACATTATTTGTTGCAGTCCAATTTATAAAAGCATGATATAACTCTGAAGAAGGGAGAGAGTTATTCTTTCCAATAATGTATTGACAAAAGAGACCCCAAAAGCAGATAACTTTGTGTGTGCTCTTTTGTGCAGAAGATGCAACTTTGCACCCAAATTGCACATAGTCTCTTATTTCCCTATCTTGTAATTTTTTAGTCTTTTAATTAGTTATTTAAATATCTTGAAATTTTACAAAAAGCTACTTTACATCAGATCTGGCATACTAACACAATAAGAAATTCTGGGTATAAGTTTACATAAGCAATTGATTTAAGAGATATTTAATTGATGTCATAAATAACATTTTTAAAGGTTAAGAGAACAATCCAAATGGATAAGTAATTGCAGCATAAAATAAATGAAAAGGAGGCACTCAGCCTGCAATTCAACTTCACAGGACAAGAATACACATTACTTTTATACAGAGCAATAGATCCAACACAGACTTTCCTAGCCAGCCATACAGTCACCAGAGTGAACAAACATTCAGATCAAAACACTCTCCAAGTTAAGGTTGTTTCAGGAACATTAACTCAGCCATATTATACATAAAATGTTCATCTAAACAAACTAAAGTAGAAGAACGTTAAAGTTGCAAAGTCAAACACTCATATTAGGAAACGGCATATTTAAGGCTCTCTCTCCAGCCTTAATTTGTTCCCCATGTGCATCTGCACTGTGACACAGTCTTTAATTACAGGATTACACACTATTTTTTTCAGCAGGAAAAAATTGTGCCAGCAGAGGGAGTTTTGAGAGTAGAGGACAGTCTCCCTACCCTCAGTTCTGGTGCCCTGTGTCACAGCAGCCTGAAGGAGTAATTGCAGGGAAAGTCCTGTTCAGCCCCTGCATTTCCAGGATGGAGTATGCCCAATCCCACTCCGTGGGGCAAGGAGTGGGAGACATGCACATTTCAGAAGCTATACAGGAGCTGTGAAGGAACAGAGCCTGCTCACTACAGACGGACAATCTTCAGAGAAATTAGGCTCCAAACTCTAAAAGACTGTTACCTTTCCTAACTGTTGCTCTTTGAGACATGTTGCTCATGTCCATTTCATTGTAGTTGTGTGTGCTTGCCACATGCACAGGTACCAGAAGTTTTTCCTTCAGTGGTATCTGTAGGGGACCAGCTCTGGCATCCTCTGGAATGGGGTGCGTATGTACCAGTATAAGGGCGCCACCAGCTCCCCGCTCCCCCAGTTCCTTCTTGCCAGAAATTCCAACAGAGGGGAAGGAGGGTGAGTCATGGAATGAACATGAACGACACATTTGTTCAATATCTTTATCAATGATCTGGAGGATGGCGTAGACTGCGCCCTCAGCAAGTTTGCAGAGGAGACTAAACTGGAAGGAGTGGTAGATACGCTGGAGGGTAGGGATAGGATACAGAGGAACCTAGACAAATTAGAGGATTAGGCCAAAAGAAATCTGATGAGGTTCAACAAGGACAAATGCAGAGTCCTGCACTTAGGACAGAAGAATCCCAGGCACTGCTACAGACTAGGGACCGAATGGTCAGTTCTGCAGAAAAGGACCTAGGGGTTACAATGGACGAGAAGGTGGACATGAGTCAACGGTGTGCCCTTGTTGCCAAAAAGGCTAATGGCAGAACGAGGGATGTGATCGTTCCCCTCTATTCGACATTGGAGAGGCCTCGTCTGGAGTACTGTGTCCAGTTTTGGGGCCCACACTACAGGAGAGATTTGGAAAAACTGGAAAGAGTCCAATGGAGGGCAACAAAAAGGATTAGGGGGATAGAGCATATATGAGGAGAGGCTGAGGGAACTGGGATTGCTTTGTCTACAGAAGTGACAAAGAGTCTGGTGGCACCTTCAAGACTAACTAAAGTATTAGAGCATAAGCTTTTGTGGGCTAATATCAACTTAGCTCACGAAAGCTTATGCTCTAATACTTTAGTCTTGAAGGTGCCACAGGACTCTGTCACTTCTGGAATTCCAGACTAACACGGCTACCCCTCTGATTCTAGTCTACAGAAGAGAAGAACGAGGGTGGATTTGATAGCTGCTTTCAACTACCTGAAAGGGGGTTCCACAGAGGATGGATCTAGACTGTTCTCAGTGGTACCAGATGACAGAACAATGAGTAATGGTCTCAAGTTGCCGCGGGGGAGGTTTAGGTTGGATATTAGGAAGAACTTTTTCACTAGGAGGATGGTGAAGCACTGGAATGGGTTACCTAGGGAGGTGGTGGAATCTCCTTCCTTAGAGGTTTTTAAGGTCAGGCTTGACAAAGCCCTGGCTGGGAAGATTTACTGGGGATTGGTCCTGCTTTCAGCAGGAGGATGGACTAGATGATCTCCTGAGGTCTCTTCCAACTCTGATATTCTATGATTCTATGACTTTGAAGAACAGTTACAAAAGATAACGGTATTTTCTTCTTTGAGTGTTTGCTCATGTCCATTCCATCGTAGGTGATTCCCACACAGTACCATAGGAGTTCATGGACATGTCAATTATAACACAGCGCTGCCAAATCCAGTACATGTGCCTGGCTTGTTGGGTGATGTTGTAATTCTGCATCGTGACTTGAGAACTGAAGACCACACTGTGGCCCAACAGACGTCCTGGATTGGGACATGCACCAGGAAGGCAGCCTAAGACCCCTTCAACGGAGTTTTGCCCCATATCCCTAAAAGGCCACCTCAAGGATTGAACTCACAACCCTGGATTTAGCCGGCCAATGCTCAAAACCACTGAGCTATTCCCTCCCCCGACTGAGCCTTCAGTATCAGTGGAGGCACAACCTGCTTCAACTCATAACGAGTATGGACACAGGTGTTGATCCAATTCAAAATCCTCTGAGGACATCAGAAGGCCCTTTATTCTGTCAGCTATTGCAATAAAGAGCAGAGTTGATCTGCGGAAGGGCTTGGTGCGCCGCTAGAGCACCAGAGTGTTCCTGACATCTAGAGTGGGCAGCCGCCTCTCTCCATTGGTTATGTGAGGCTTCGGACAGAACACTGGGAAGAAGAAATCCTGGTTGACATGGAAGTGCAACACCACCTTTGGCAGGAAGGTCAGATGGGGCCACAGCTGGACCATGTCTTTGTGGAATACTTGGTATGGGGGCTCCAAAATAAGGGCTTTAATTTTGGAAACACGTCTCACCGAGGAATTAGCTACAAGGAATGCAACCTTCCACAACTAGAAGCTCTTTTCCCCTCCTATGTTTCAGTCTAAAAGTCATGTTTTTCCTACAAGAATAAAAAGAGAGAGTACAAAATAAAGCGAAAGTTGGGAAAGGGGCCACCTGCAAGAGTAGTTTGTCAGGAATATCTAATTGTCTAATATGTAATAATTATCTATAGTCTTATCACAAAATAATTGTACCATTACTTTTTTTAGTCAAAGCCTCACAAAGAATACATATTAGCAACTATATTATGATTTTCAGAGACAAAGGAATGCACATAAGAAAATTCGATTTATTTATTTATTGCATTTTACCATCAAGGTTAAAAACTAATTCCAAACAAAGAAAGGGAAGACCAGCATGGTGTTTCAGTTGCAGAGCAACACAGTGCCAGATGGCAGGTCAGAATCAGAGTGGATCTTCTAGAGCAGGGATCGGCAACCTTGTCACGCAGCACTGCACGGTAAGCACCCTTAGCGGGTCCCGCCGGTTTGTTTACTTGCCAGTTCGCTGTCCCAGTCCAATGGGGGCTGCCAATCCCTGTTCTAGAGTAAGCAATGCTGCAGAGGCAGTATTCTCAGTGCAAAAAGAAGTGCAGTTCATATCATTCCTACAGCAACAACTCCGGCAAATACAAAACGAGAGTAACTGCTTTGGAGAGAACAAGTTTCAGTTTTTCTTGGCCAAGCGGGTAACACCAATATGAATGGGAAAGTTGAGAAAAGCAATGAAGGTAGTAGGAACCTAGGGGCCCACTTCAGGCCAAGCACTTTCACACACCAAAAACATCCAGAGTCAGACGGGGTAATTCTGTGCTTCCTAGTTATGTATCTGAAGATTTTAAAGTAGTTAGCCATTTCAAAAAGTGTGTCAATCCCGGCTTGTTAAATCTCAGAACAAGCTTGCAAATTTATTCAGAATCTAAAATGCAAAATCTCTGCAGCGTTTTTGCTTCTTATTCAGACTGAGAAACCAACAGCTTTTAAGTGAATGAAACCCAGATTGTTCCAGTTCAGCACTGCACTTTCTCAACCCACATACTTTTGAGCAGCAATAACCAACCACCATTCTCAAAAGATCTGCTTTCTCCAGAATTTTACTGAGAAATATGAGAGTTAGAAAGTATAATTCTTCTGAACCACTAATTACAGATCATCAAAAACAAGATAAAAGGTTAAAGTAGTGATATAGTTTTCCACTAGGTATGGTGATGACATATACATTGCAATGTGAAACTCTCCGTTCAGTCATGAAGAACTGTTTTTTTCAAGGAGTTTGGCAAATTAGCCTCTCAAAAGGCAGCAATATCCACAATTAACAGGCAGAGCTCTTCACTGGATTTACCATCTGGGGATAGAGATCTGCTTCACAGGTTATGGCTCCTCTTGAGCTTCAATCCAGCTTCCACTCAACCCTGTCTACCCGAAACTGCCAGCACTAAGGTCACCATAAAACTCCCACAAAGCACTGATTCTCTTTACTCAGTGCTGTGGATGATCCATTCTTTGTGTGGCCACTCTCATCTACTCCCACCTTTGATTAAACAAATCCTCAATCAATCAATCACTCCACATCTACTCCTGCATCACTGCCAGTTTGCTTTCATAATGGTTGTCCCATTGCTCAGTCAAACTCAGTGAGCCACACTCACGGGTGGTGTAAATTACACGAATGTAAAAGTTACAAAGACCAGGGATGTGTCCGGAGGAAATGCTGTGAATGCTCTTGCAACTCACTGGCAGGTTAATGTGTATCTTAAAATGAAGCTTACTGTAAAAAGAATTGTGGAAAAAGTGTTACCATCTTATTCAAGAGATTTATTCCTTCTTTTCATATTCAGTATCAAAGCTTCTGAAGAACTGACAGAAACAAGTTTAGTAATGTCTAATTCTGCAATGCCAGCCAGATTCCATTCCCTGCATAACAACAAAACTGATCACTAAATTAATTTTATTGCTAGCTACACCTGTGAAAACCCAGTCAAGATGCACAAGTATCACTACAGCATAATCTGACCACCAGAATCTTTACTACCAGGGATGGTGGGTGGGAAGTAGAGAATCCAGAACGACTCTCCAATTCCAGGGAATATGCAGGGCTCACAGTCAGAAAAATATCTTTTTTACATTCTTATTTGCTTTGTACTAGGTCACCTACCATGGCATCAATACATTAAGGATCATCCTCTGGACTCTAGCATGGAGTTGGCACGATATGAAAATTATGACCAATACAGAGCCTTATGTCCCAGAGCACTTAACGAATACCTCATTGGGTTTGATATAAATAGATTGGCACACTTTTAGCATCTGTGTGCTTAGAGATTAATATGGTTTGGTGTGTCAAAATACCTGAGACACTATAGAAAAGGGGGAAAGAGAAGCGGGCTTGAGGGGGAAATAAAAAGAGATAAATGGACTGTGCTTGTCTCAGCAAGACTGAAAATTGTATCATTTTTGCCGCCTCTTTCACTGGGCTGACATATCCAAACTCTCACCAAGTCCAACTTCTCCATTTTTTATTATCTGACTAAAATCAGAATTTCCCTCAACTGCTAAAACTCTATTTCACATTTTGGCTTTCAACTCACCTCTGTACTATAATCACCTCCACTCTGGCCACTCTCTCTCTTTCTGATCTCCTCTCCCATCTATTTAAAAGCCTGCAGCAGCCAGAAACTATCACCTCTAGCTTCACTGCAACCATAAAACTTTCCTCCCTCAGTGCATTCCCTGACTTCCTCTCTGGATCCAGAGCTTTAATCAAGCTCTTTACATCAGTTTGTAGGTGATTTACAGAGGTACCCTGTGCTCTATCTTACTCCACCTCCTACACCAAGGTCTCAAAGTCCCGGTCCACAGGCCATCTGTGGTCCGAGAAGCTCCTCACTGCAGTCTGTGGACATGTTTTAAAAAGTTCTTTCATCCAGCCCCTCTGGCTGCCAGCCAAAGGGGGTGGGTCAGAAGGGAGCGGGCAGGACAGATTCACATGTCCCTCCCTGCAACCTTACTCCATCCTGCTGCACCAAGGACCCTCCCAGGGTTACACTCAGCAACATATCATTCACCTCGGGCCACTCAGCTCCCTGCAAGCGGTTTCCTATCCCTGCTGTTGCCGGCAGAGCTGTGGAGGAGAGACCCACGCAGCCACGCTGTCGACTGTTGCAGGCACTGCCCTCCGTAGCTCCCATTGGCTGGGGAAGAGGGACACAGATACCATCACTAGACGCTGGGCAGAGTCAGCCATGGAAGCAGCGTCACTAGTCACTGGGCAGAATCAGCTAGGGCGGCACGAGGCCAAGGAAGCGAGGGAAAAGGGTGGGAAACAGGCTGGGAGGTGGCGTGAACACCATCTTCAGTGACATTATTGGCCCACTGGGAGGATTTGAGAACAGGCATTGGCCTTAAGGTAAATTGAGATTGAGACCCCTATTCTACACTCAAAGAGTGAATGACAACTTGGTCAATCTAAGCTGTTTTAATTCCACAGCCACTTTCACTCTGTATGGAAGAAAAAAAAAAAAATCATCTCTGGAACCTAGTCTCCCACCCCCTTTTACATTAATTCTTATGGGGAAATTGGATTCGTTTAACATCGTTTCACTTAAAGTCGCATTTTTCATGAACATAACTACAATGTTAAATGAGGAGTTCCTGTATATCAGTTTTAAGTGCAAAATATGTTTTGAAAAATGTACTGGATACATTAAAGATTAAGATTTTTTAGTTGTTAAAACTAAATAGAGCCTTGGGCCCCTAAGTAGAGCTAAAAAACTGCTTCAGTGTCATCACCTCCTTATCTCCTCTGGGGACCATATATCCAGCTTTAGCCACTAAGAGCAAAAATCCAACAGCTGTTGAGACACTGCCCAAGGCAGAGATTCTGGGACAAACTGTTCCCGTCTCAACCAGCACAGAAGTCCTTCCTTGCTTCCAGCTCTCCATAGTCCTTTGCTGAGATCCTATCCATAGCACAATATGCCTGGAACTACCCCTGTGAAGTAGGGGACAATTTTGATGGTCCACATCTCTTGGGTGGCTGATACCAGTTCACAGATCTCCTAGAAGGCATCAGGATTGTCCTCTGGACCCCCATTAATGAGAAATCCAACCCACCCCACTGAAGGGTAACTGGGGCATCACACCAAAATTATGAATCCCAGTTATCCTGATTCAGTAGTTGAAGTAACTGCTGCTTGCTTTCCTGTTTCTGTTGGCACTTATGTTGCTGCAATTATAACCTTTGTTGCTGCAGCTGCTGGTACTGTTGCTGTGCCAAGAGCTGTAATGACCATGTTCCCCCAGACATATCAATAGCACTTCAGGATCCATTTCTACCTTCAAGCTGTGGCAACTGCCCATATTCTCCATCACAGATATGTTAAGTGAGCTCCCTCACTACCTCAGAGAGGAGCAGTATCATGCCCATGTTTCCTTCAGGCCTGTGCCTCAGGGAACAGTTTATTATTCAAACATAAAACTCAAAAACAACACAGAACTAAGCTATTGCCCTGGCCAAAACAGTTTTCAGGGGCCCAAAGCCCTTTCCCTTTGCAACTCTCCCTGACTGGAAAGATGGCACATCCCTTCCTTTAAACCCTTGCTGAATCATGTTACAGGCAAGCAGCCCTTAGCCCAGGCCTGCACAACTCGGAAAGCAGCGAGGGCCATATTACCGCAAAAAACCCAGCTGCGGGCCAAAAAGCTCCGCCCTCGCCCCGCCCCATCCGCTTCCCCCCACTCCACCCCTTCGCTTGCCCCACCCCTACCCACTCCCCGCGGGCCGCACTGTGAGCCTTTGCAGGTTGCATGTGGCCCCGGGGCCGCATGTTGTGCAGGCCTGCCTTAGCCCTTCACCCTGTCACACTATTATAATTAAACTTGCAGACAAAGGGCTCCTATTCTTGTAACAGATGATAAAATAGGAGTTTCATCCAATACTATTCTGTGTACAGTGCTTCGCAGAATGAGGACCCAACTTAGTCTAGACCTCTAGGAGCTACCATAATACATACAATAGTAATATTAAGTCAGGATTTTTTAAAATGAAATATGGATCTCATTTATTTATATGAAAGGCTCAGTATTTTGAATAGGAGTTTTAGAAACGGTTTGATGAGGAAACCTGACTTTGATTCAAGAACTTATAATCCACCTGTTTTGTACACATTACCTTCTCCAGTCTATAAAGTATTTTCTAACACCTTTACCAACACTTCTTAAAGATTAAAAAAATATATTATCTGTTACTAATAGTCTTAAGAAATAGTGTTTGGCTACTTTAGATGTAAGGAGCCTTTATATCTCACACTCTTGGCTTTAAAGCATTTAATCATTTTTAATGACCAATGAGATAGGTGAACATTTGAATTTGATCCAAATGATTTAAAAAAAAATCATATTTGAAGGAGTTTTACCTTAAAGTTACCTCATGGGTACCAGTATGGCAACATCATGTGCTATTCTGTTTGTGGGTTATTTAGAGATTTTTTGTTTATTTATATTAGTGGACCATACCACAACCTTCTCTTGTGTATCTTGACAATGACCTCTTCATCATATTAAAATATTCCAAAGGAAACTCACTTGGGATCCTAATGAAGATGATTTTCCCAACTGAGATCTACAGTTTGTCCTCAGTGAACAAGTCAGACACAGGCTTCTGGCTAGCTAAATTTCTGTAAGCCACTGGACTCTAGATCTGAAAACACAAAACAATAATGCCAATGACTGTTTCTGTACCTTCCATATAAAATGTCTTCCTGACAGCCCTTTCCAAATATGTTGAACAGACCCTGAAAGGAGACAATCTAAGAACACCGGAACACTGCCAATTCCACCTATGATCAGCAATCCTGGAAGTCCAAAGATCAAGCCCTCTTAAGGATGTTTCGAAGATGGGTAGAGAGAAAAACAGATGGTTGCATATCAAGCCTCAACCACCTTAACAACAGAGGAGGAAGACAGGTACTACCTCTGGACCAATTACCATATGAAGGAAAATAAGTAATTTTCATCCTTCACAATTTGCCCACTCTCCATTCTTGAGTGCTTGAGCCATATGATATAGCAGATAGATTCAGAAGCATTTCCTCTGATAAACAAGTGTCTGAAGAGAAGAGATAATGGGGAAGTTAAAAATATTTTCAATTAGATGGGCAGGAGGGGAGAGAGAAAGAGCGAGGAAGGAAATCTATTTCCTCGAGCAAAGTAATTCTGGGAGTAGAAGAGGAAGTAGCTATTCTCCTTAGCAATGGTAAATACTCCAGAGGAGTCATGGACAGGTTCAGCAAGTATGTGATAAGGGGGAGATTACGTTTCCAAATATAAACAAAAAGCCTCTATTCAAGCTGGACAGGACAGAAATGCTCCCAAAATTATTTGGATCTAGAGCAATAGATCAAATGCAAGAGAAATAATGGAGAAGTCCACACAAAGAATTACACCAGACATCACCACATAGGTTACCCAAAATGGCCATATCACACAAAACTAGTACCCTGCTGTCATCATAGCTTACAGTAAATGTATACATTTACAAGTTTATTTACTTTTTTAAAATGTTCTTATAACAAAAGCATGTGTATCTTTTGAAGACATTGAAACTAGAGACAATACTTTGTTTTAAAAAGAAATCATTGCAAAAATCTGAAAAGCAATAATGAGGATATACCAATCCATATGGAGCTGACAAAAGACCTACTCTGTGGCTTTTCAAAAGCTGCTACATTGTTGGTCTTGCATTTTCAGTGTTCATTTTAAACAACAAACTGCAGGAGCAAACTAGTTACGCATGTCCAGGACTGCTCATAACAGCTTATACAGTTATATCATGGTATCATACACAAACACATTTTAACCTAGGGCCCACATTTTAACAATAAGGAAGCTCTCATGATCTACTCTCTGACTCTTCTCTCTTTTCTAGAGCATAAAAGTTGCACTTGTGGTAGCACTTATGATTTTGTTTGATTTGTTTTGCGGGGGGGGGGGGGGGAAGAGAAATGGGCTGGTAGAAGGGGGAGTTAATACTGCGAATGTTAGTCTTGCTATAGTGGAAATACTTGGTCCAAGAAGAAGGATTTGCAACAGTTCCAAAAGATGATCAAACTCTATTTGCCTAATCTCCTCTAAAACTTTATTCCATAGCCAGAGCCTCTTAACCTAGAATGCTCAGGACTCATGTGCTTCATCCTTAATATTGTGATGTGCACTATTTAAGGGGAGCTACTAAAGCCATTTTACAGTAAAATATGTGGTTCTTATTTAGTAGCAACTTCAAACATCTAAATAAACACTCCAAAAGAGAAAAATCACAGCGATGGCTGCTAAGCATCTACTTTATCTTAACTTCGCTTTGTAACTTTGTAACTTTAGTATATATAGAATGCATATTCAGAAACGTGGCATATATGACTCTTTGGATGTACTACTATGTAGATGACTTTGCCTTCGAGGCAAACCTATAAATATAGACAGTGCAAAGAATATTTAAATTGCTACCTATTCAAGCATTACAATTCTACAAAGTATTTCAGATCTTCATGCTCTTCAGAATATAAAATAAATTACGCACCCACAACAATGAGAATGTTTTTTGTAAGCAAGTATTCAGCATTTTTGGTGCCATTTTTTCATCTCAAGAATTTCAAAAGGGGGGATTTGTTTTGGCTGAGAGGAGGAGGAAGAAAAAAAAATTCATCCAACACTATTCATGAAAACCTGGCAACATACATTTCTCACAATCGTCAAAACTGCCTGTCAACACCAACCAAAGAATTGAGATTTGCTAACCAAATCAGGAACATATAAGGATGATTATGTCCTCAGAGCGACTCCTTGAGAGGCAAGGGAAGAGAAGGTCCATGGCATTTTTAGCATTAATCTTTTCCTTAGCGCTGAACAGTAAATCTCCAACAGCCTATTTTAGTCAGCTCTGCTGTAGCACACTACACATAGTGGTTCTGAAACTTAAGTCTGCTGTCAAATATCTTTGCTTTCCAAAGAGCTGAGCCACTAGTATTCAAACTATATACCATTATGTTGTCTGCCTTGACATCTCTTCAAACCTGTTTCTAATTACACCCATTCTGTTCAGGTTCATACTTTGTTGCCAACTACCAGAAACAAAACAATCTTTGAACAAGCAGAAATCTTTCAAGATTCTAAAAAGTCTTGGCCGAAAAGTGCTACTGTATAACACAATTTATAAGTGATTATACTTTATTAGAAGAACTACGATAAAGCTACTTATTCCTGACATTCAGTTACCCATGCACTCCCTAACTTCTACTGATTAACGTTTAAATTTGTATGTGTTCCCCCTCCTCAGCATCTGATCATACTACTAAAAGGTAAAAAAAATTAGAAGCCAAACAGCAGCAGAAAGGTATTCAGGAATACTGACTGGTAAGCCTGAAAATCAGAACTACACTTCTGTCACGTGTGTGGATTATTTAATATTAAAGAACTTGGGAACCACATTTATATTCATATTTCTAGTAATACTGCAAAAAAATTACAAGTAAACAAAAACAATCCAATCTGATTTGCAATTAGTGACAAAGCTCTCACATGTGAATGATTCACATTAAACTACTGCAGTTTCCAGTGGCCCGGCCATTCTCCACCAGGGGTCCAGGGACTCTTGGAGGGGTCATGAGGAGGTTTCAGGGGGTCCACCAAGCAGGGCCAGTGTTAGACTTGCTGGGTCCCAGAGTGGAAAGCTGAAGCCCCACTGCACTGAACTGAAGCCCAGGGCCCCAAGCCCCACCACCCGAAACCAGCCAAAACCTGAGCAATTGCCCTGCTTGCTACCCTGTACGGCCAGCCCTGGCTTTCATATACAGAAAAACAGTTGTGGCACTGCTGGGCTGTGGAGTTACTATAGCATGTTGGGAGGGCGGTAGATCTACTTTGAAAGAGAGACTCTAAAAAGGTCATTTTTGGTTTACTATCTGACTTCCAGATTAAGTGTTCTCAGTATACAAGTAACAAGATAGGTGTGCTAACTGCCAGCCCTGCAAAATCAATCTAGACTCAGTCAACAGGGTTTATTCTCTCTCATGCATTACTTCTAGTAAATACTATGGAACCAAATTGTACTTAGACACACCTGTGCAAACTATTGCATTCAGATTATATACTCAGTTACCACTGCTACTGTCTTCAGTGGGTATGCACAAGCATAACGGGAATATAATAATTCTGTTGCACAAATAATAGGATCCAGCTTGCTGTCTTTCAGTTATGCTGGTTCCCAAAAGAGTAACAGGCAAAAAAGTATTAAAAACTCATTTGTCACTAATAGTCACCTAATCTTATTAGTATCTACAGGAAACTGGTCTGTGGAGTAAGAACTGATCATTCTTACGTGACATTTCACAGACTTTCACTTTAAAATGTTTTAGCTCCATTACAAAATCACCCAATCAATTCTGATGTCTTAGGGGTTTCTGTATGTTTACATTCTGCATGTAAGTACACTAAATACAAAAATGCTTCTCCACTACAATACGTTCTTAATGAGGATGTCCCAATTTGACTTCTGCCCCAATGAATAAGAATTAAAGATTAACAGATAACAGGACACTTTCAGCAGAGAGATGCAGAGTTTTGGCAAGCCTATACTGTTATTACACTGTCCTGTGGAGTTGAGAGGCGGTACTATTTGCACTGGGATAGAAACTGGTCTTGCTCCCTATCACTGACAGAAGTAGAGTAGTTTAGAGACACAGTTTGGCAGTCCAGTACATACAGGGCTGGTCTTCATAGCAGATTTAACTCCAGCTCAACCACTGTTTTTTCCCTGAACATGCTCTGTGTTTGCACACGCCTCTGTCAGAATCTCACAGCCCGGTATCCAACACTCCCTCCCTGAACTATAGGGCAGACGCTGAGGTAGCTATCAGTACATATTGCTATCCTGACGAAATGGCAGTGAAGATGTGCAACCACGGGCAATCTCAACAACTGAGATCTGATGGTGCTCCAATCCATTATCATAAGCCCCTTAGTCAAATTCTAGTTATCAGCCTGCCTCTGCTCAGCTTCCTACTTGCAGTCTTCAGTTTCTCCACCTTCACACACACCCCTCAGTGTGGGGAAACTGAGGCAGTTGAGTACTGCATAATACACAATTCCTATCAGAAGTTGGGAAAAACCCAAGATACATGTACAGCAGTGATGAAGCTGGTGTACAGCAGTGATAAAGGAGTGTCAGTGTCAACTCGTTGGTACCACAAGTTGTTTATAGGATAAACACTACAATGAGGGGTGTTTTGTCACACTAGGGGCCAAGGATGGTTTTGTCTGTGCTGATCTTTTAGAGCTGGTTCGGTCTCTGTCTTTATCTCTGGGAGATGGTGACATTGCCTCCACTCCTGTGCCCATCAGGTACTTAGACAGTTCCCTGATACTTCTGGATACTGTGCTTCAGAGTAGTCAGTACTGAGGTGGCCAAGCTCACCGGGGAACCCTTCTGGCTTGCCAAGGGCTCAAGTCTGAGGGCTTGAAGCCCTTTTTCTAAAAGCATTGCAGGAGGGAGGGAGGAAGGAGCGGGGAGGTGGAATCAGCCAATTTCTTTCACAGTTCTGCACCTCTGGATGTTGAAGGCTCTGTGGACAATCTTCGTCCTGGAGAACTGGGTTAGTCAATGGCTGAACAGCACGCTCCATTAGGAGACATTTAACTTGAGCCTCCGGTTCTTATGAGATCTTTCCTTTAACTTCTGGCAGAAAGAATGTGTCCCCCCAAGGCACCAGACACAATGAAAGTGTCTGTTACTGGGATTGCCTCATAGCAAGAGAGGCACTTCTTGAAGCCCAGGGAACTGGGCAATCACCCCTAAAAGGCAGGGAAATGCGAAAGGTCTGGTTTTTGTTTTTTTATTTAAAGAACTGAAAAACTTAATTCAACTACTAAACGCCTCTGAGAAGGTGCTCCCCCTGAACAAAGGTGGGAGAAAACAGAAAATCTAAGAACATTTACTGCTTCTACTAAACACTTATCAATGCCAGGAAGGAAGTGACTACTGCTTACTCCGTTCCTGGCCAAACGCGGCCAAGAAAGAACACACATCTTCCTGGGACAGAATAGCCAAGGAGTGAAGAGCGTGAAAAAAAATAAATGTTCTTTTCTCAAAGGTCTGGAAGCCTCCTGTCAGATCACTCACCATGTGCCTTTCTAGTCCTGACTCAAAGGCAAGCTTTATCCGTCAAGATCTAGGAGAATCCAGGACACATTACTGTGGATAAATAGGACATGTGTGATCCCAAGGGCACAGTGATGTAGCTCAATGCAAATGGCAACCCAACTCCCACTTCCCTTTCGAACAAGCTTCAGCTTCAAAACAGTTCACAGAGGCACTTTCTGCCTCTCTCAAATTTTCCCCTCGATCATTGAGGGAAAAACCACAAGCCAAAAAAGCTCCACTAACATGGGATGAACTACTGTGACTGACACCAGTGAGAAGAGAGGTGGTAAGAGCAGAGCTGAGCAATCCTGAAAGGTCCTCAGAACTAAAAGTTAAGGTGCAAGAAAATGATTACTTCCCTGTATGGTAACGGCTCTTTGAGATGTGTTGTGCACATATACATTCCAGTGTAGGTTTATGTGCACCCACTGCACTCAAGTTGAAGACTTTTGCCAGCAGTACAGTAGGAGACAACTGCACCCTTGTGCAGTGAGAAGAGGGCATAAAAGGAGTGTGGCTGCTGCCTCCCTGTTTCTTCATGCAGCGGTCTAATACCTGAACTAGGGGGATAGTGGTATAATGTATGTATGCACAGCAATCTCAAAGAACAGTAGTTACAGAACAGGAAAAAAACCATTTTCAATCCCCGAAGTGATTGTGCACATATACATTCCAGTTGAAGTGATTCATCACCTCTTCCCTTAATAGGTGACAAAACTTTGGATTACATGAAGACTGTAGCACTGACTTGCCAAAATTGGCATTGCCCAGGAAAGCTTGAGCGATAACAGTGTCTGGAGAAGGTATGTACCAATGACCACACTGCTTCCTTGAAAATGTCCACATCGTTATGTTACTCAAAAAGGCTCATGAACTGGAATGAGCCCTTGTAGAATGGGCCATTATTCTAGAAGGAGGAACAACATTTGCTAGATTATAACAGAACTTGATAAAGTCAGAAATGCAGCGATATACACGCTGGTCTGTAACCAGTTCCCCTTTACTTCTTTCAGCAAAGAGCAGTACCATGTACTGGTAGTGCACATTCCCTACTATGAAAAGAAGATACTTTCTGTGGCCAGGATTGAAGGCAGCATACCAATCCTTCATCACTATGGATGGGATAATAGATGCAAGAGTAACCATTCTGAACTTGATTTTCTTGATGAATATGTTCAAATTTCTTATATCTAGGAGGGGCCAAAGATAGCTTCCCTTTTGGGGAATAAAACCCTTTCCCTCAGTGTTAGTAAGTAACTTCTGCTATTGCTCTCTGATCAAAAAGAGACTAAGAGTCTTAACATTATTACAGCCTTGTGAAATGTGTCCGAGAAAAGGGATGGGAAGCAGGGTTTGGGAACGGGACGGAAGTGAACTAGATAACATTTCCCTCCTGCACAGTGCTGAGATCCCAACAGTCAAAAAGGATCGCTGTCCTTGCACTATAAAAGAAAGACAGATGATTTCCAGATTGGGGGATGAAGGGAGTCGTCAAATTTTTTTAGATGATTTACAGTCTATATGCTGTCCACAACTGGGATGACAAGATGACCCTAACGAAACCAAGATCTAGGAGAAGGGCCCGATGTGGACAAAGCTAATAGGTGACATGTAGGAGAGTTAGATCTTCACCTAGAAACATCCTGAAGTCTCAAGTAGTAGCAAGGTCTATGCTCTGCTTGTCGTCTTCATCACTAGGGTATAAACACCCAGAGTGTGAAGAGTTATATGGGAATCTTAACTTACGCATGGCATCATTGGTCTTCTGAAAAAACAACTTAGTGCCCTCTAATGGGAAGTCCATAGTTCTTTTTGGATGCTGGCGGCCTGCAATGAAGAACACCTCTTTAAGATGCCTGTCGCCACTGAACAGAAAGCCACGTTAGATGCACGGATAGATGTCCAGGCAGTGAAGTGACCTTCAGAGACAATGATCAAGGACTGCTCTTCATAATCCTCTGGCAACTTGCTTGTGAATACAGAAATTCCTGACCAATTAATAAAGGAATACTTAGCCCATAAAGCCTGATAGTATGATACCCTCATTTGAAGGCTCGCAGTACTATAGGCCTTTCTACTATATAAATCCAATCTTTTAAATTCCCTGTATTTTGGCATAGACCTATGGAACAACTTCCTTGACTGTTCATTTTCCGCTGAACAACTAAAGAGTTTGGGGCAGAATGAGGCTACAAAGAGTCTAGGGGATGTCCACAAAAGTCTTTTAGGTTAACATGGACAGAGCCCTCCAAAATAGGGAGCTTCTCAACGACTATAAAAGACTAGAGCCAGGTTTTGGAACACATACCAGAAGATGAATGGTCTGATTGAAGTGGAATGCAGCTATAACCTTAGGCTAGACCCCAACTTATGCCTAAGAGAAACCTTGTCTCTGTGAAATGTTTGGCAGCCCCATTGGATCCGTATTTGATAGCGCCACCTCAGACTCCTGGTCAGTGTGTTGCTTACAAGTCTGCAACTTGGTACCAGAAGACTATTTTTGTGCTTTTTTGAGAGACAAGGAGCATGGCCCATCAGCCTCAGAAGGTTTTGAGTACTCTGAGGAAGCTGCAGGAGAGGAGAAAGATCTACAATGCTCACCCAAAAGAGGCTTCGAAGCAGTGGCAACCAGATGGTGCACTCCTCGTAGAGGCGCTCTCTCTCCGTTCTCATTGTCAGGGTCAGGCCTGAAGAGGCACATGTCACTTTTTCAAGATGATGAACCTTAAGGCGGAGATTCCTGTTTTTTCATTCTCATAGGGAGCATGGTACTGAGAGGGCCTTTGTCCCTCACAGATCCCTCACTAAAGCAAATCAAGTAACTAACAGTGATAAGGATAATAGCCCTGCACAACACATTGTTTAAATCTAAGGGATTACTTCATAGCAAAAAAATCCAAAACAACTATCAACTAACTAGAGACTATATATTCCAAATGAGAATCTCTCTTTCTAAACTGGCCAGCCAAGGCTCTCGAGCGACAGGAAGCTCTAACTTCCACCACAGGTGGTAAGAAGGAACAGAGAGGAAGGCAGCAGACACATGACTTTTGTGTCCCCTGCTCTGTGTGTGAGGGCAGGAGCATATGTGCAACCCAGTGGTACTGTTGACAAAAATCTCCAACTTGATTGTACTGGGTACATATACGCCTACAGTGGAGTGTATAGATTCACAATCACTCAAAGGAGGACATCAGTTCTAAATTAGTATACTTAGGATGCAGAAACAGGTACGTTTTATTGTCTTAATAAGTGAACAATTGAAGACTAAAATGTGCATAATAAAGAGGAAGGCTAATTAAAATGTTTCACATATCAAGTGGCAAATGAGTTCCACAGGCTAGTTGTGCAATGCATGAAATTCCTTTTTTCAATTTTAAATTTTGCTGTAGTTTTCCTAGGTTCCCCCTCTTCCAGGGTTTGAGTATTAGTGCCTCATTTACCCTCACTGTAACATTGTATTATACATATTTATCCTGTCCTCTCTTATTCATGTCCTCTAAGGCTAGCAGACCCCATCTTTACATGCACCATATAGAAATGCTTTTGTGTCTCTAATTGTTCTCATCATGCATCTCTGAATTCACTCTCTGACAAACTCTTTGAGACAGGGTGATCAGAACTGAACCCAGTATTTATCCAATGTGAGGGCATATCAGTAGTTTATATAATGGTGTATTATGTTTTCAGTATTTTCCATTTTCCTCATGCAACCTAACATTTGCTTTGCTTTTCTTAAACCAGGGGTCTCCAAGCTTCATGAGACGAGGGCCATATTAGATTTTTGAAGGGGCTTCGTGGGCTAAAGCGACTATGAAAAAATTCAATATATGCAAAATCCCCCCTTTGCTCCTCCAGCTGCTGCTGCGACACTCTCCCCCCGAACCTTTGCTCCTCCAGCCGCTGCCACGGGGGCACTCACCCCTCCGCACATGGGGCTGCTGGCAGCAGCTCATGGTGGGGTAGGAGCAGTGGCAGTTGCTCCACGTGTCTGCTCAGCTGGAGGGCTGGACAAATCAAAGACGTGGGCCGGATCTGGCCTCCGGGCCGTAGTTTGGAGACCCCTTTCTTAAACTAAAGCACAATTAGATCCAGGTCTTTTTCACAGAGTCAGACTTTAAGGCCAGAAGGGACCACAGCATCATGTAATCTGACCTCCCATGTAGGACAGGCCACCAATACCACCCAGCACTTACACCCTAAATCCAGCAGCCAAAATTAGACCAAAGCCTGACAGCCCATAAGAGGCTACACTACTACGTGTCATAGGAGGGACCAAGGTGCACCAGTGCTGAAGGCCCCCACAATGGCAGAGAAATTATTAAGATATACCCAGATGACCCAGGCAAGTGACCGCCACCGACATGCTGCAGAGGAAAGCAACCCCCTTCCCCAAAGGCCACTGATAATCTAAAATTCCCGCCTGACCTCACATATTGCAATCAGTCAGATCCTGAGCACATAAGAATCATCCAGGCAAACAGAGAGAACGCTCAGTGCTACCTAAGAGACCTGACCTTCCACTCCAAGGTCCCCTCCATCCGTGGCCTTCCCTACGCTTTCAGGGGAAGGTGTTAAAAACACAACACTAGAATACTATTTTTTTCCCCATGGGAGGAGCAGCTGATCTCTTTCTGAGCCCTGAAGAAACCTGGCTGAAACCCTGAAGCATGAGCTTTTAGAAATATAAGATAAGACAGAAGTGAGTCCAACACTGTTGAGCCATGCCCCCAAACATCACAAGTAACCTGTTGTACGATCGCACTAAATTTCTCCAGCTCTTCCTAAAACTAAATAAATTGTTTGCCCCCACAATTCCTATTGGCAGGCTATTCCAGACTCTGACCCTTCTGATGGCCTCCTTCCAATTTCCAGCCTGAATTTGTTTATGGCTAATTTATATCCATTTGTTCTTGTACCAACACTGTCCTTCAGCTTAAATAGTTCTTCACCCTCACTTGTATTTACTCCCAGTGTATCTATCCACAGAAGTCATATAATCTCTCAGCCTTCTTTTTGCTGCACTAAGCACACCACACTTCCACATACTCCGTTTAGAACTCAATGCATTGCGAGATCAGGGCCACAGATTGTAAGGTCTCTGCAACAGAGAACTTGTCTTCCTGAGTGTTTGAAATGTATATCACTGATAAAGTTATTTTTTTTAAAAAAAATGGTACAGAATAAAAAAGCAGAAGTCACATGACCTCCATTCGGCTTGATAAGTAATCCTTAATCAAAAATGGTAAAAATTACTCCAAGGCAGAGGGGCCCAAGTAAGGACCTCTGCCCCAAGATTCTAAGTGCATACAAGCGAGTTATAACCTACATAACACCCAACAAGTAGAAACTAAAGAAACCTGCTCCAATGGGTTCCTTTTTAAAAAATGGAAATAAGCCAAATAATTAGGTATTTTCATTCCATTTCCACACATTTTAGAGAAAAACAACTCTAGTACAAGAAAATAATCACCTATCCCTTTCTCTACTTACTTCCCAATAACTATTCTTTTCCTGTAACTATAGCAGTCAATCTCTATACAAAGCACCTCTAAATGTTTAGGTCCATAGACTGACGATAACTATGCTCAGCTTTACATCATGCTGCCAATCTGTTTAGACCTTTAAGCGTCTCTTTCTTAAAATAAAGAAAATTATTCCCCAGTAGGGAAGAGAAGAATCTGTGCCCCCAACTTCTGTCAGCAACGAACCAACAAATTTAACACATTGCAGCCAAGAGCGATACTAAAATGGTCCCAAACCCTCAGACAGGGTCCAGGGAAACTCCTCACTGGAAAGCTCTGCACTCTCAGCTGTTGAAGTAGTGAAGTGGCTCCTAGAATTAGACTTCACAAAGAAAATAAGCTCTTCCCCTGTCAGGTTTAGCCTAGGGCCTATATGAAACGAACAGCCTTCAGAACAGAACCCATGGGGATATTGTAGCCACATCACCAAACTACTCAATGCATCCTTGCCTGCAGTTTCAGCAGAAGCGTAAAGAACTGAGTTTTAATGGAAATTGAACCTGTCTTTTTCAGCATTCAGTGGCTAAACAAGATGTCAGTCTCCAATACTAGCACATGACTTTCACACTTTTTCAATATCTCAAAGCTGTAACTACAACAACAAATACAGAAGTGTGGTCTCAGATTCCAATATGAAAGGAGACTCTGACAATAGCAGTTTTGCTTAACTTGTAAAACATGACTTTTCCCCACCCACTAACAGGAGATTTGCTATAGACCAGATCGATAAACGCAATAAATACAAAAACTCTAACTCTGCTCTTCTGCTGTAGGCAAAGAGGCAAAAAAAGGAAGCTATAAATGGGTGACTTGCCACTCACACACTTGTATTGTCTCTTATGGTCTCATAGCCCTCTGACAGACAGGGGTCTGCATCACAAAAACAGTCACTAATTCTGCTAATTGGTACCCATCTTTAAGCAAAGAAGCCAAAGACTTCAATGGGAGCACACTGCCACGACAGTATGGAGAAGCTTATATTGCCTCTGCCTATTCTGTAATTTATTTGTAAATAGGTACATATATTCAAGCCTCTCAGTCTAGTACTTTTTATGAATACCAAATGTGCTTAGCTCTAAATACACACTTTTTCTGTTTGCTAGAGTGAAGTATACAGAAATGGTCAGCAATCCACCTTTTTTGGACCACTAAATTCTTCTCTTCCAGTAACTTAATAGCAAGATTTTGTCTTAGTTTTAGTCTTCTTCAAAGAGATTCTAAACAGCCTTTTTCATTTATGATGATACAATGAAAAATGCTGCTTTTATTGTCTCATTTTCAGGACATCCTAATGCCTGAAACTGATAAGTGCAGAATTCACAAAGCAAATATTTTTCCTCTTTTATTTTTCTTACTAAACACAATGGAATGCAATAAGCTATAATAGAATCACCATTGAATCAGAATCTTTTTTAAACAGTGAAACATTCATTGCTGAAAAGACTTGATATATAGAATTTATAGTCTTAGGCTAATTTTATAATGAAACTTCAAAACCCAATTTTCTTTAAATTACACATCCTACTGCAAGCATGAAATCTTTAAAATTTTCACAGTATAAATAGATTACTTAAGCAGGACCAAAGTTTCCTCTTCCGCTCAGAAATGTGATCTGTTTAGGATCTTTAGCACACAGTCAAATTACACTCATCACTACAAGAAGTCTAGTATGTATCTTAGTTTTACATGAACCACGGATATCTAATTTACACCTAGTAACAACTGAAAAAACATATCTCCCAGGCACCTGAATTTCTATCAGTTACTAAAATTAGTTTCTAAGATATCTGGAGGAAAAACATGCATCTAGACGGATAGACTTTATAAACTTATATATACATACTTTTGTCATTGCTCCTGTCTGTGCTGTGTTCAGGCCTGTGTGACCAGCCATCTGTGGTGATACTTGGGTTAAAGTCTCTGCCAGCACACTGCTTGCATTCCCTTGCATGGAAGGGGCAGAATATGGCATTCCTGCTCCCCTTCCTCTTCCAGCTGTCCCAAGAGATCCATTCATTACCTGCCCTTGTCCTTGCTGTGGCTGATTCATTAAATTGTGTCCAGAGTTACTGCTGAGAAGGCCCTGGTGAGTCTGACTGAAATTAGCATTCATACATATCCCAGGACCAGTCTGTGATGTTGCAGGACTGCTTGTCACCATTCCCACCTGTTTTTGTGCTTGAGAGTTCAGTGCTTGTGATGCAGGTGTTGTAGGTCCAGAGGTGCTGCTGGCTGCCTGCTTTGCTAGGCTTGAAGCAGAAGAGTCTCCCTGGTTTAAAGGGCTCTTACCCATAGCTCCCAGATTACTAATGTTAGCACTGTTCGGCTGCCCTTGGACTTGGCTACCAACTCCTTGCTGGACAGGGCTATTTGAGTTCACATTTCCAATTCCAGGATTTAGGGTAGAGGTACTGCTTCCCCTTAGAAGTTCAGAAAGTTGTTTGTGTTTGGAAGCTGCATCTGGAACAAGATTCCCACTGCTGTTTAGAAGGCTTAACTCTCCATTGGGGATCAGCTCATCAGGAAGATCATTTTCCAAGTCAAACAGAGATCCAAAATCTACAAGTTAAACAGAAATTTATATAAGACACCAAATACACTGAACAGGCAAAACGATTACAGTCTATTTGTTCATATAGGTATTTTAACCATAACAAGAGACATTATATGTTAACACAAATCAAAGAATGTATGCCTTATTTCACTACTAATATTTACTTATTAGTATCCACCAATATCTCCACAGGGAAAGAGTGACTGCAGATGCACTAGTAATTATAGATTTTTTTTTTACATGGGAAATGCACCTGCACTGAAATGTATGCAAAGTGATAAACTCTGTAAGGCAGATTAAGTGGAAGTACTCCCCAGTAAAGGTACTAAACTTTTTTTGTTGTTGTTTTGCAAAACATCAGTTATGACTTCACTACAGCATCAAACAAAATACAATAGTTTTAACAATGTTAAACAGGAAATAACTGACGAACTAAACTGCTCTTCATATAAGTCTTCCCTTTATTCACATTTCCCTACTAAGCAAGTCACTTCCTAATACACCTGACCCAAAAAAATGATATTACACCTCTATCCCAATATAACAGTCCTTGGGAGCCAAATAATCATACCGTGGTTTATGTGAAACTGCATTATATCAAACGTGCTCTGGCATCGAACTTGCTTTGCCACGCCCGCCCGGAGCACTCCTTTTCCGCGTTATATCTGAATTCGCCTTATGTCGGACCGCGTTATATTGGGGTAGAGGCGTATATCAATATTTAGCATCACTTCTACAGTTAGGCCAGTAAAGTGTATTACAATATAAATGCTGTTCCATCTCACACATTCTGAGCACAGCACTGTCCTACAGCAGGGCTCTCAGATAAAGAACTCAAATTCATGAATATTATGTGGAGATTTCAAAGACATCCAAGGCTGAGGAAGCTATCCAGCTACAGAAGATTGCTGTCACACCACCAGGGGAGAAAGATATGGCTCTATCGCAGAAAGGACACCCGCAACTCGTTACTTCTGGCAGTAGGCAGGGCTCCACCTATATTCCTAACCCACCCACCATGGAGACGGAAAACAGATATGCAGCTCTGGCAACGAGCAATGAGGAACCACCCACAAGGGTGGAGGAAGAGAAGCCATCTATCCTCAAAACTGGGAGGACTGCAGCCACCAGTCCGCAGGAGGAAACGTAGGATAGTGGTGGGTGGTGACTCTCTTCTGAGGGGGACAGAGGCAGCCATTTGTCGTCCTGACATGGCATCCTGGGAGGCAAGCTGCTTGCCAAGGGCCTGTATCCGAGAAGTTACAGAGGGATTGTCGAGGATCATCCAGCCCTCTGACTACTACCCGCTGCTACTTATCCATGTGGGCACTAATGATACTGCGAGGTATGACCCTATTGCGAGGTATGAATTAGTAGGGGAAGCAAAAGTGGATGGAAACCTAGGAGGCAGTAACCATGAGATGGTCAAGTTCAGGACCCTGACAAAAGGAAGAAGAGAGAGCAGCAGAATATGGACCCTGGACTTCAGAAAAGCAGACTCTTGACTCCCTCAGGGAACTGATGGGCAGGAACCCCTGGGAGAATAACATGAGGGGGAAAGGAGTCGAGGAGGGCTGACTGTATTTTAAAGAATTCTTATTGAGGTTGCAGATGTGTAGAAATAATAGTAAATATGGCAGGCGACCAGCTTGGCTTAACAGTGAAATCCTTACTGGTCTTAAACACAAAAACATAAGCTTACAAGAAGTGGAAGACTGGACAAATGACGGGGGGCAGTGGTATAAAAATATTGCTCAGGCATGCAGAAGTGAAATCAGGAAGGTCAAATCACAATGGGAGTTGCAGTCAGTTAGGGATGTTAAGAGTAACAAGAAGGGTTTCTTCAGGTATGTTAGCAACTAGGTGGTGATCAGGGAAAGTGTGGGCCCATTACTGAATGGGGGAGGCAACTTAATGACAGAGGATGTAGAAAAAGCTAATGTACTAAACGCTTTTTTTGCCTCTCTTCATGAACACAGTCAGCTCCCGGACTACTGCACTGGACAGCACAGTAAGGGGAGGAGGTGACCAGCACTCTGTGGAGAAAGTAGTAGTTCAGGACTACAGTAGACTCTCGATTATCCAGGATTGGGTTAACCAGAAAGTGGATTAACCAGGATGTCAAAAAACATGTAACTCGCAGGGCCAGCTCTGGCTTTGTTGCTGCCCCAAGCACAAAAAACCAAAAACCCACACACCTCTCTAGGCACAGGGCAGCCAGTGAACCAACACCCTCTCCCCCTGTGCAGGGTGGCTGGTGAACCAACCCCCCCTCCCCATATTTCAAGGATGGATGCTGATTATCCAGGATTTTATTAACCAGAATTAATTTTTTTCCCCTATCATCCTGGATAATCGAGAGTCTACCGTATTTAGAAAAGCTGGACGAGCACAAGTCCATGGGGCCAGATACACTGCATCCAGAGGTGCTAAAGGAGTTGGCAGATGTGATTGCAAAACCACTGGCCATTATCTTTGAAAACTCATGGCAATTGGGGGAGGTCCCAGATGATTGGCAAAAGCCTGATGTAGTGCCCATCTTTAAAAAAGGGAAGGAGGAGGATCCAGGGAGCTACATGTCAGTCAGCCTCACCTCAGTCTCTGGAAAAATCATGGAGCGGATCCTCAAGGAATCAATTTTGAATCCCTTTGAGGAAAGGAAAGTGATCAGGAACAGTCAGCATGGATTCACCAAGGGCAAATCATGCTTGACTAACTTAACTGCCTTCTATGATGAGATAACTGGCTCTGGATAAGGGGAAAGCAGTAGATGTGTTATTCCTTGTCTTTAGCAAAGCTTTTAAGACGGTCTCCCACAGTATTCTTGCGAGAAAGTTAAAGAAGTTATGGGCTGAATGGACTATAAGGTGGATAGAAAGCTGGCTAGATCATCAGGCTCAACAAGTAGTGATCAATGGCTTCATCTCTAGTTGGAAGCCAGTATCAGCGGAGTGCCCCAAGGGTCGGTCCTGGGGCCGGTTTTGTTCAATATCATCATTAATGATCTGGAGGATGGCATGGATTGTGCTCACAGCAAGCTTGCAGATGATACTAAACTAGGAGCAGTGGTAGATGCACTCGAGGGTAGGGACAGGACAGGGACAGGATACAGAGGAACCTAGACAAATTAGAGGATTGGTCAAAAGAAATCTGATGAGGTTCACAAGGACAAGTGCAGTCCTGCACTCAGGACGGAAGAATCCCATGCACTGCTACTGGCTAGGGACCGAGTGGCTAGGAAGCAGTTCTGCAGAAAAGAACCTAGGAGTTACAGTGGATGAGAAGCTGGATACGAGTCAATAGAGTGCCCTTGTTGCCAAGAAGGCTAACAGCAGTTTGGGCTGTATAAGTAGAAGCTTTGCCAGCAGACTGAGGGACGTGATCCTTCCCCTTTATTCGGCACTGATAAGGCCTCATCCGGAGTACTGTGTCCAATTTTGGGCCCCACACTACAAGGATGTGGAAAAATTGGAAAGAGTCCAGCGGAGGGCAACAAAAATGATTAGGGGGTTGGTTACTTCTCGCAGCAGGCTTATGACTTATGAGGAGAGGCTGCAGGAACTAGGATTATTTAGTCTGTAGAAGAAAAGACTGAGGGAGAATGTGACAGTCGCTTTCAATTACCTGAAAGGGGGTTCCAAAGAGGATGGATCTAGACTGGCCCCAGTGATACCAAATGACAGAACAAGGAGTAATGGTCTCAAGTTGCAGAGGGGGAGGTTTAGGTTGGATATTAGGAAAAACTTTTTCACTAGGAGGGTAGTGAAGCACTGAAATGGGTTACCTAAGGAGGTGGTGGAATCTCCTTCCTTAGAGGTTTTTAAGGTCAGGCTTGACAAAGCCCTGGCTGGGATGATTTAGTTGGGGTTGGTCCTGCTTTGAGCAGGGAGTTGGACTAGATGACCGCCTGAGTTCCCTTCCAACTCTGATAGTCTATGATTCTATGATACAAGACTCAGAGTAAGGGTGAAGGAGTTGGGAGCAGAGGTGGTGTCCTTGTCGATCCTTCTTGGCCAGGATAGGGGCCCAGACAGAGACTGATACATCCCAGAGGTAACCATATTACATAAATTAATGATAAATGGGGACGACCCCTCCCCCTCCATCATCAAACTGTAAAAAAATTCCCCTCTTGCTTTAAGATGATTTCACAATTGGAAAAGGGCTTTCATTGTTCAGTCATTTCACTTTCATATTAAACCACAGTTATTTTTTAAATTATTAAACTAACATAATCATGTACTGACTTAGGTATTTAAAATCTCTCTGACTTTGTATCTGTCCAACATTAAGAGCTGAAAATGCACCTTTGTCACTTGAAGGGTAATTTCCCCATAATTTTAATTTATGTATCTTTATTATTTAAATGCCTATGGACAGTTCTAGATGCTTACAAGTTTTAAAATAAATCATTCTGATGTCTATACATATTAGAATATTAGTTATATTAGCTGCATAAAAAACTGGCGTATGCCAATAAGCTTATTTACACACAGAAGAATTCATTACGCAATAATTAAGGTTGCTACACAAGTGACAGAACCCCAAGTGGAAACAGACATTGAAGACTAATAGTACATACCCTCTGTTCCCCCACCCACTTTACCCCCTCACTTACGACAATCTTAACGTTAATTCCGCTCCCCTTCCCCAGATTACCACCCTCCCTTTTGCACAAACCTCATTAGCAAAATGGCCCCTTACCAATAATATTAGTTGTAAATGTTAACAGACAGTTTTTAATTTAATGAAACATTTTAGCACAAGTCATATGTATCCATCAGGTCAGCAGTTTGTCATTGATGGCGAGGCACATAATTCATATTCTAGAACAGTGGTTTTCTAACTGAGGGTCTGCACACTATGTCTAAAATTTCCAAAGGGTTATGCACCTCTGTTTAAAAGTTTTAGGGGACCACAAATGAAAAAATGTTGAAAACCACTGTTTTAGAACAAACCCTGTATTGTATAATTTATTTGGACTACAAAAAACATGAGGCAGTCATTTTCACAGATGGAGTTTAGAACTAGAACAGACCATTAGATCTTATGGACAAACCTCCCATACATCACAAGCCATTATATTTCACACAGTTACCCATATACCGAGCCCAGTAATTCGGGCTTGATGGCTAAAACATGTCTTCCACAAAGGGATCCAGTCTTGGTCTGAAGACATCAAGAGATAGGGCTTGGTTACACTTGCGAATTATAACACAATAAAGCCACCACGAGTGCTCTACCATACTACATCCAATACAGTGTGCAGCAGCAGTCACGAGAGCAAACAGGATGTTAGGAATCATTAAAAAAAAGGGACAGAGAATATCTTATTCCCCTTATATAAATCCATGGTGCGATCACATTTTGAATACTGCATACAGATGTAGTCTCCTCATCTCAAAAAGGATATACTGGCATTAGAAAAGGTTGAGAGAAGGGCAACTAAAATGATTTGGCATTTGGAACAGGTCCCATATGAGGAGAGATTAAAGAGGGTAGGACTTTTCAGCTTGGAAAAGAGGAGACTAAGGGGGGATATGATAGAGGTATGTAAAATTATGAGTGGTGTGGAGAAAGTGAATAAGAAAAAGTTATTTACTTGTTCCCATAATACAAGAACTAGAGGCCACCAAATGAAATTAGTGGGCAGCAGGTTTAACACAAATAAAAGGAAGTTCTTCACACAGCGCACAGTCAACCTCCTTGCCTGAGGAGGCTGTGAGGGCTAGGACCATAAGAGGGTTTAAAATAGAACTGGATAAATTCATGGAGGTTAAGTCCATTAATGGCTAGTAGCCAGGATGGGTACAGAATGGTGTCCCTGGCCTCTGTTTGTCATAGGTGGGTGATGGACAGCAGGAGAGAGATCACTTGATCATTAACTGGATTCACTCACTCCGGGGCATCTGGCATTAGCCACTGTTGGTGGACAGGACACTGGGACGGATGGACCTTTGGTCTGATCCAATACAGCTACTCTTATGATTCTGCTGGAGGGTGGTCAAGCTCTGAATAGCAATGAACATAAGAATGGCCATACTGGGTTAGGCAAATGGTCCATCTATCCCAGTGTCCTGTCCTCCAACAGAGACCAATATTTCAGAAGAAACTAAGGGAACAGGGCTACTATCAAATGATCCATCTCCTGTTATCCAATCCCAGTTTCCAGCAGTCAGAGGTTTAGGGATACACAGAGAATGAGATTATGTCCCTGATGATCGCTAACAGCCACTAATGGATCTATTCTCCATGAACTTAACTAATTTTTTTAAAAAACCCATTACATTTTTGGCCTTCACAAAATTCCCAGAGAGTTCCATAGGTTGACTACATTGTGCAAAGGAGTATTTCCTTTCATTGTTTTTTTTTAAAAACTGTTGCCTTTTAATTTCATTGGGTAACACATGAACCAGGAGTTACCCAATGAAATTATACGAAGGGGTAAACACCACTTCCTTATTCGCTTTGTCCACATAATTAATGATTTTACAGACCTCTGTCATATCCCCCCATCCCCAGTAGTCCCTTTTCTAAGATGAATAGTCGCAGTCTTTTTAATCTCTCCTCATATGGAAGTTGTGCCATACCCATAATCATTTTTTGTTGCCCTTCTCTATACTTTTTCCGAATCTAATGAAGCCATTTGTCTACAAACACAGGAAGACAATAACGCATCAGTTTACACCTGGCACATGTTTGAAGCTTACCGTCAAAACTGTAAGGGCCACAAGTCTTTTTTCTATCTTTTTTTTAAAATGAAAATGTAAATGCTGACAAGGATAATGGCAGTTGCCCACGCAAACTTCCCAAATGTCACAGAAGCATAGATTTTTTTAAAGCCCTGCTCATAAAATTGCTGATGCTACACACTTGAGGAATAAAAAGAGAGAAATAAAAAGGAGATGAAAACAGAAGGAGAATGGAGAAAGACAAAATAAGATGCTGTTTTGGCTTTTACTTTCACTTGATTTGAAAAACAACAGGCAGGAAAAAAAGGGAACAGTCACTGCCAAGAACCATGATTAAGGCTAAGATTTTATGCTGGAAATTTTTAGTAAAAGTCAGGGACAGGTCACGGGCAACAAAGAAAAATTCACGGAAGCCTGTGACCTTTCCCCAACTTTCACTAAAAATATCCATGATAAAGTGGGAAGGGACTGGGGAGCCACGGGTGGCTGGGAGCTCGGGGGGCCCCTGCCCTGCTGCTGCAGCAGGAGAGCTCCAGGGGGCCCTCCGTGGCAGAGGAAAGTTGCAGATGTTCCTCTGCCCCATGTCCTCCTGCCGCCATGGTAGCTGGGGAGCTGCTAGGGTCCCCCCGCCGCCATAGGCAGCTGGGAGCTTGGGGGCTGCTGTCTCAGGCAGCAATGTACCTCACAGCTCACTGCCATGGCAGAGGCAACAGGATCCTACAGCTCCCAGCCTCTGGGGCTGGAGTCACGGATTCTGTGACTTCCAATGACCTCTGTGACAAAGTCATAGCCTTAACCATGGTCTTCAGCAAGTCTGTGAGGCCAAAATTTTCCTGGGTGCCAAAAGGCAAGACACCCAAATCTATACTTAGACAACTAAATAAATGACCTAGTTTTCAATGGTGCTAAGCACCTGCAATTCCCATTTATTTAGGTGCCTATATATGGGCTTAAGTGTTCCTATAAGCATCCAAAAATCAGAAGTTTTAGCTATTAATTTATCTGTAAATCAGGCCTTCTCTACACTGAAAAATTATACATAACTACATTGGTCAGGAGAGTGAAAAAAATGTATCACTGACCAACATAGTTATGTTGACACATCCTCCAGTATAGATACACCAATGTTGACAGAAGATGGCTTCCATCAACTCAGCTAACTTAATTTGGGGGAAGAGGTGATCCTACACCAGACAGAAAAAAACTGTGTGTCAGTGTAGGCTGTATTGATACTTCAGCTGTACAACGCCATAGCTATGTCAGTACAGTCTGTGTAGTGCAGATATATCCAATTTTTCCATTCACAAATGAGGATAATGATGCTTTGCAAAGCTTTGATACCAACAGATGGAAAGCATAACTTAAGTACCCTAAGCTTCATCTTCCTTGCTCACTGTGCATGCTCTTGGGAGACCTGTGAGCCAAGTACTCATGCACCATAAGGACTGGAAGAATTTTTATAAACGTAATACAAAAGATAAGAAAATGCAACAGAAGACATCTGCTGAACACCTAAAAAGATATTATCCATTCCTGATGCCCTGCAAAATGAGACAAATCTATTCTAAACAATAGAACGTTTGTGAATGACAATCAAAAGCAAGCACATAAGAAAAAATGAGCATAAAGCTTAACACCATGAATCTGTAAACATTCAGTATTCAACTCCCATTAAGATAACGATTCCATTTCCGGTTTTTATATTTCAGTCAGTGGTGTTGTGTTCACTAAAAAAGCCATCAACATACAAGATTCATTTTAAAACAGTTATAATAAAATTCAATAGAACACATGAGTTTGCAGATGCACTTTTGCTACAAATTCACAAAGGCAAGTGATTCTCTCAGCAGCTATAAAAAATACTCCTTGCCAAAATGACTAAGTGACCCAGTTCTCATGTTAGATGAACATACTCATTCCCCGTAACACCACCCTCCCCCAAAATCTAATCTCAAACACAACTACTTACAATCAAACTTTTCTGTTAGTTTCTATGAGGTTTGTCATTTTCAAATCCAAGGAGTGTCATCAGTTAGCAAGAGACTAAAGTAAAACTTATTGGTTCTGAAACCAAAAAGTGCAGGTCTTCACATCATAGTCAGTTAGGCTGAGTGATCAGCATCCAAGTCAGAATACCCCCACTAGCCTTCCTGAGTATGAACAGCCACTCTGCAAAACCCTACCCAAGTTACTGTATCCTCACTGATGCTGCACTCTCCTTTGCATATTGCTAGGCTTTCTGCGGGGCATCCCACGGTTCTCTGGGCTGCAGTAAGCTTTATGGCTCTTTCCCAGTGAATTGTGGGATATTTTGTCTGCCCTTCTGGACACAGAGGAAGATTTTGGAAGGCAATGAAGCACTATCTACAATCAACTGATTTAGCCAGTGCGCTCACTTGAAAGCAGAGGTTACCCCCTTGAGTGAAACCAGAACCCAGACTCTAACCTACAGTTAGCCTACTGCCAGCTAGCCCAGTTTTCAAACTTTCAAGCACCTCTTCACTCAGATGAGTGACACGTGTGGCTGGGAGAGTAGTAAGGGCCAACACCCAAGTAAGAGCTCAGGCTAATTTTGTACTGAGGACATACCAGAAGAGAAATCAATGTTGTCAACTCTTTCCATTTCAATCACAAGTGTCACAATATTTGTTGTTTTTCTTAAGAGTCCCAGCCCTTAGAGAAATGTGATTCAGTGAGAATCTCAGCTTTCATATACAAAAAGTTTCTATCCCTTCATTGCATAGAACAGTTTACAAATACAAGTGCAACCTACAGACTCAAAATCTAACCTGTAAAATCTCAGGATTTTTCAGACCATCTCATGATTTTGGTGGATACCATTAGAATCTCATTTTTGAGGAACCAGAGGTTTTTATGATGAATCCAAAGCCTCCTTATCACCAAAAGAAAAGCATCCTAGATCTAGAGCACATAATCACAAAGACATACCAGTGATTAATATTAACACACAATATTTTCAATAGCAGCCTACAACGAACCTGATATCTGGAGATAAACTACTTACTCCCAAGTTTCTCTTTGCAACGCTGATCTTGTATAAAGTAGTGTCTTTCTATACTAAGGGATGCTCTACGCTGGGATCTTACATCAGCACAGCTACATCTCTCAGGGCTGGTCTATACTAGGGGGAGGGATCGACTGAAGATATTCACATAGCTGAAGTTACGTAACGTAGCTGAAGTCGGCACATCTTCGGCCGACTTACCTGCTGTCCTCACAGCGGCAGCGGGCTCCCCCGTCAACTCCAGCTTGCGCCTCTTAGCGAGCTGGAGTTCCTGAGTCGATGGGAGCACCTTTGGCGATAGATTTATCACATCTTGATGAGGCATTAAATCGATTGCCAATAGATCACTACCCGCCGATCCAGCGGGTAGTGAAGACATACCCTGAGGGATGTGAAAAATCCATACCCGTGACAGAGACAGCTGTATCAACCTAACCCCAGGTGAATACAGTGTTTGGTTGACAGAAGAATTCTACCACCTATTGGGGGGCAGATTATGCTGACAGTAGAACCCCTCCCCCGGGATAGGCAGTGTCTACAATGAAATGCTAGAGCAGCACAGATGTCACATATTCAGTGAACATGTATTCTAAGCCACAAAGAATTTATACAAACACTTTCTAAAGCAAATTATTTTCTATTGTATTTTTTTAATTTAACTTTCTGAAAGTTAAATGTACAACAGCTTTTAGATTTTAGCAAAACTGATTGAAACAACCTTTTAAATTCAAATTGTAATCTAGTAAGAAAAAGCAGCAAAGTAATAAATCAATACCCACACAGATGGCCACATCTGTTTGCATGTTAATGTTTAGTTAATTATTTGGGGCAGTTTTATGAGGTCAGTTTAAAATTAACATTTCTCTCATTGGTGTAACCAAACTTAGGTACTGGTATGTCACATTGTGTATGAGACTGAAAATAATTCAACTACCTTAAATTCAGAAAGAATTAACTTCAGTGTTTGGAGAATAGCATATTACCCTTCACTCCCAATAATCAGTAAAGTTTGGTTTTAATTTTTACAAAGATACCAGTTCCACTTTCCAAGTTCACTGTGTTCCATGCTCACTGAAAACAAAAATGTTCCTTCCTTGTTACAGAAATAGGGACCGCTGATCCTCCAGTTCAGTCACTAGGAAGCAGCAGAGCTGTCACGAAGGTGGCACGGGCTGATTCCTGTCTCACTGACTCCTGTCTCAAATACGGTACCCTCAAAGCTAAAACCCATACTAAAATTATGGTAAATACAAGCAGAGTAACGATCTTAGAAAGATAAATTTAAACAAAGTACAGATAAGTTTCTTGGCTTCAGGGAGAGTTGGTAGAGCAACAGACTAGTTTGAGGAAGCTGAGGTAAGGAAAGTCTCTCATGTTGGTGCCCCTTATCCTTAACAGGTGGGATATAGTTAGCAGTGCTGACGGGAGTGGGACAAGGGAAAAGACAGTCTTTGATTTAGATTAAGGTACTTCATACATCTAGGTCAGCACTTCTCAAACTACAATTGTGTCTCCAAGGGGCAACAGACAACACTAAATTTGCCAGAAACCCAGCAGTTACTAAGTTCTAAAGCAGGGGTCTCAAACATGTGGCCCGCAGGGTTATTTCCTGCAGCCCGCCAAGCTCCCCTCTTCCCATTTCCTCTACGCGCTGTGTCCCTGCTCCTCTGCTTACCTCCAGGCGCTTAGCGCTTTCAGGGGAGGGAGCCGGAGTGGGGAGCCACATGCTCAGAGGAAGAGGCAGGGCAGGGACGGGGACTGGGTGAGAAGAGGCAGGGAAGAGGTGGAGTGGGCGGCGGGGCCAAGGACAGGCGGTGGGGGGTGAGGTGTCAGTGATGTGGCCCTCCTGGTGATTCGAGTTTGAGATCCCTGTTCTAAGGGAAAATGAAATGAGAGGAAAGTAGCAGCTCTGCTCCCTCATTCTGCCATGCGGCCCCCAATGGCACTTAGTGTCTCTCCCCAACTCCCCTTAAAAAAAATAAAATAAACCCACAGCCCACACTCTGCTCCTGGAAAGTATGCTTAAAAATGGGAAAAAAGTGAACTACTTTGGAGCATTTGCACGCCATCCCACCCCCATTAAATCACTAAAATGGCTTCAATGCCATTTTACAATTATGAGTCCTTGAAGCAGAGCAGTGCACGACGGAGGGACAGAGGGGAAGGGGCAAGAAGCTGAAGTGCTCTGTGGGGGACGTTTAGGTTCGATATTAGAAAAACTATTTCACTAAAAGCTGGTGAAGCAATGGAATGGGTTACCTAGGGAGGTGATGGAATCTCCTTCCTTAGGAGTTTTTAAGGTCAGGCTTGACAAAGCCTTGGCTGGGATGATTTAGTTGGGGTTGATCCTGCTTTGAGCAGGGGGTTAGACTAGATGACTTCGAAGTCTCTTCGAACCCTGATATTCTATGATTCAGTCCATGAAATAGCCATCCAAGGCACCTCAACCCTAATTCTAGGAAGGATTCTGGGATTGGGGTTAAAGCAATAAAATTGTAGCTGGTTTTAGAGCAGAGAAAGTCTGGAAAATTCATGATCTATTTCATGTTTGGGTTAAATCTTGTAATCTTGAACCTGATGGCTGTTGCAGAGACAAAGCATCCACACTGTCAGGTATAAAACCTTGTGGAGAAAGTAGTAAATAGTGTATGGAATACTCATGCATCAGAGGTTTGGATGGCTGCACCTGAGAAGTTCTCTAATCTATTTCCATTTTTGTTTATATCCTTTCTGAGAAAAAAACCTTATTTATCATACTTTTTTCTCCATTCTTAGACGGCATCTTCAGCAGCTTGGATACTTACTCTGCCATTTTCTTCTCAGAAAGAACTAGTAGCATTTAGAAGTGACACATTTTCCCTTGTATGAATACTTACTACTATTATCAGGTCATTTCTTGTGTTCAACCAACCCCTCATCCATTAATATCACTGTTGATTCTTTGGCTCTTGTTTATTTTTTCCTGTTTTTCCATATGCAGTATTTAGTGAATATACAAGCTTAGTTAGATCTTCCTTGAAGATTATATTCTGAGCAAAATACTTCAACAGGTTTTTTTTAATTATTCATTTGATGCTATTTAGCATAAGAGGCAGGCGAAAGTACCAAAATCAGGGCGGGACATTTCAGATTATATGGCATAACCTTCAAGTGATCTGTGTCAATGATGGGCTTCCAAGATGAACAGAACCCCACTAACCATGCTGCTCTCTCCAGTCTGTCCCATTCCCATCCTCTCTAGGCTCCCAGACGGTTTAATAAAACTGCCTTATTGTTTCCTAACAGGCATAAGCACACTTAGGTCCCCAATGCTTAACTTTTTAGAACAGTTAAAATTTCATTCACAAAAATATTAGAGCCTATTTGCAGTATCAAAATTATATAACAGATACACATAGACTATATTCATTTAAATGAATGAGTATAATAGACGTTCAAAGAAAACGAACAAATTAAAAAAACTGATTTGATTTTTTCTTGAAAAAACACATGGCATTTCTACAGCAGAATATAAATCTTTTCCAACTGCTGAGGTATACCTGGTTGGTGGATTTCTTTTCTTGAAAAAACAAGGTAAAAATGACTGTATCCAAAAGTACTTATCTTAAAAATAGAATCTGGTAAGCCACAGCCCGCATAACAGAAGAGTGACTGGATAACTATCCAGACTCCTTTGCACTTGAACTTCTGAACATCTTTCTTGAATTGGGGATTAGGTGGAAAGACTGAATCTGGTTTGTCCATTCCTGAGCGAGTGCATCAGTTGCCAAGGCTGTCTTCTATAATTACTCTGGAGAAATAAAACTGATACCATGACTAGGTCCATCTTTCCAAAAGGATCCAGCTTTTTAGGGAGTCCATTGAGAAGAGGGCCACAGACAGAGCAGGACCATGAGCACAGAACAGTTCTCCCCCTCAATATAATAGAGAGGGTGACCTTCACCTTTAGGCAGGGATGGTCTCTTTTTATTCTGCCATTTTCTCTTCTAGCAGCACAGTGGTGTCCCAGACAAGAGGAATAGCACTCAGAGTTTTGGATAAAAGTGGAAATATGTGGTATAAATGGTCAGAGATAAAAAGAACATTGCCAACTCAAAATGTAGTCAACCTCAAAATGTGACTTAAATGTAGTTTTGAGGCCAACATTTTCCCATTTTTAATTTTTTTTGCCCTGTCCGTCCCTAGCTGCTGTGTGCAAAACCCAAACAAAGGAGGAACTTACTGATTTCTCAAATACTGAAACTGATCACACACAGTAAAATAATTGAAATATTTAGATAAAAATTTTCTATAATCTTTCAGTTACATTAAAAAGGGTCACATTTGCTATTTCAAAAATGTACATTACATGTACTAGTCTGAGGTTTAAGAACACCAGTCAGGGTTAAAAGAATCCTTCACTCAGGTAACTTCGGAAGCCATATCCCAAACTATCTTTAAACTCTAATTAGGCAGTCAACTTTCTATTCAACTTTTTTCAAAGATAACTTTCAAAAAATCTATTGCTTTTCCCTCACATCTTCTTACCTTTTTGGCTTCAATGGTCTTCAATACATTTCCCCTTTTCCTTCTCACCCTCTACGTCCTGTATCTCCCCGAAATGTCTGTCTACTAGATTTTTCTAACTTCTCTCTCCTCCCAGGCTCCCCATAACACACTCACAGTTAACTGCTAGAAGTAAAAATTAAAAATGGGGGGTAACACCTAGGTGAGAAACAAACCTCCCCCTACCTTGAGCTGCCAGAAAGAAGACAGCTGTGGAATTCCTATGAAGATGCTTGCCATTCTTCTTTGGAGTAGGGAGTAATCATCTTTCAAATCAACTTCTGGTTAAGTGTCTCAGTTGGATTCTCCACAAAAACTTTATCTAACAGCTGAAAGGTAAAAGCAGCACACCTGCTCTGCTTCCCTCTGACACCAAAGAGCTGCCTGCTGCTGAGTGATGTGCATTCTCCACAGCTCCATCCCTTCTTCAGCTGCTGTTAGAAGGGTCCCTTCACTACTCAAATTCTCTCAATTCTTCTGTGCCAGTAATTCCAGATCCCCCCTCTGCTACTGCTCATATTTCAAAAGCAGCAGCAAAACTGATGTGATTTTTGTCACATCAAGCTGCCCACTGGATTCTGAAAAGCTACAACCAAAAAACGTGTCAGATTTTTTATTTGCTGTAGCTTGCCAAAGCTCTGAACAGCAGCAAGGGCACTGAAGCTATCCATCCACTGACCAGGAAGACACATTATTAGTTCCAAACATAAACGTAGTGTAAGATTATCTTTACAGCCATAAAGACTAGAAATTTCAGGGTTTTAAAATGAAATCTGAAAATTTGGCACTCACCTAGGAAAGCTTATGTCTCACCACACAAACAGTGAATGCATTTTTTTCAGCTTTGCTTGTAACAGCAGGTAAAACATTTTCACACACACAATTTAAGTTGAATCAGTTCCTCTAAAGAGGTGGAATTATGAGAAAATAGTGCATAAAATTAAAGGCTGGCTCTTACCGAAAGGCACATTAAATGCACAAACTGTTTGGGACAGAAAGTCAACAGGCAAGTCACTTTGGTTTAGCCTTCATAAACTAACAGCTCTGCAGCCTCCACATAGTGCAGTGAAGGAGCGACAACCCACTTCTGAAGAATGAACAGATATTAACTCAAGGGAGGAAATCCTCTTGCCAGGCAAATATTTGTAGTGCTGCATAAGTGTAAAATTACTGTCAAATGTCAGACATGTAGCACAATACTTACTGTTTATTTTGTTTTTAAATTAGCTTCAAATTATTTTTTCAGCAACTAGCAATATTAAAGGGGTGAAGTGTACCTGCTCATATCCTTCTTTTGAATCACAAAAGCTCCTAAAGCATTTCTTTCAATTCAAAGAAATGTGGAGTTTACATTCCTTCACCTAAAAGGATACATCAATTTAATGCAACTATACCTATATTTTCATTCTGAAAATCTCTCCCACAAAGTGTCTTCTTAAATAGATATACAATACACATATTTAGATGTGATTTAATCATTGCCACTTTAACCCCTATAAAGGATAATTTTAAGCAACATTATAAACGAGCAAACCCACGACACACTGTAAAAATTAACCATGAAACAATACTGCTGCTTTATGCTGTATAAGTTAAGAAAACAAGGTAGCCTCAAGTGTTGTATTTTTCTGTTAAATTCTAGATTCCTGAAGGGCACTATTTTCTTTGCTTGGCAGTTTAGCTTTGAGAGCCTATGCAAAAGCATATAGCACTGACGCATATACCAAATATACATAAGAAAGAGATCAGATGTCAACAGTGGACTTGGAAACAGTGATTCTATACACTTTACTGTAAGAAACCTTCAACTTCCAATGCGCTGCATAAAAATACCACCATCATCATACCAGAATGATAGTCAACCCTGTGTAAAGCACTATTGTCCTGAACCTGCAAGAAGCCAAGTAGTCTCAATTCCCACTGACGTCAATGAGCGGAGGCTAGTCAGCATCATCAAGCTAGTCAACCCCTCGTTGGCTCTTATCCTGTATAACCACACAAAGATTCTGTACATCTTTGAACTGCATCTCCAAAATTTAGAAAAAAGACTGCTGCTACTACAAAATAGATTCAAATTCAACATCTACTAGATCCAAGTTTTGTATTAACTAACAGCTTTATCCCATAAGAGTATACAAAAGCAGAAACCACACGAAGAGGAAGTGAACACGCACTAATTTATCACCCTTATTCATAATAACTCCTGAAATAGTGAGATGCCTGCTTATATAGCCTGAGCTCCAACTTCCTTCTCACTGTGCAAGGGAAGGCTGCTGCCCCAAAATGTTGTACCAAATATGCTTTTAACAGGAAAGAACTAAATTAGTTCTACCTATGTGATTGGTGGGGATGAGGTAGGAGGTCTTTCATCTCTCAGACAAAACAGTTCATTTTGCTGTATCAGACTGACTCTGGGAGTTCACATGAGGTCATACTCGATACTACGCTTATACACCTGTTATTACACTGAAAAGTTCTTGCACACTAAAAGTGTACATTGTATTTACCAAGTGGTTTAAATTTTGGTGTAGGAACTTATTTTTCTCTTGTGTAGCAAAGGAGAAGGCAAATGAAAGATGAAGTGGAGTAGTGACAGACTGCATGAATTACATCTGGTTCAGAATTTAGTATTTAGTAGTTTGCAGTAATAATCAAGATGACAATTCTCTTCTGGCTGCCACACTGTTCTTGCAGTCTATGATGCTTGTAACATGCATGACTTAACAGAAGTTTTTCAAATTGAAAGTGTAAACCAAGTAAAAAAGAATGTGTCAGATTCCCAAGCTGTCCCGCTAGTTTCACTGTACAGGGCCATAACCTGAATTTCTTCTGCTGATGTTTCATAAAAACAAAATTCTGCTTATGTAGCAAGATTTTTGTATGCGTCTTTCTTCACATTTTATCATCATTAGAAATATTTGCATGAAAACAAGATCATTGTTTAATAGATCATCTCTTCTGATCACTTATTCTTCATCTGAAGTCATAGCATTCTGTTTGATACATCACACTGATTGCTGTAGAAACAACTGTGATGGTATGGACACAGGGTTATGACCAAGTCAGGAAACTACAGTAGGAATAGAAAGTGAATCACCTCTACTAAGAAAACTTTCAAGAATTACCCTAACAGATAGCAGGAGACCTCAAAGGTGCAGCAAAGTGTGTCCCCTCATGCACACTTGCTAGATTCCTGTCTATCTTGAAACTTACAAAGCCATAAAAAATGCACCCATTGATAAACTTCTGAGCACATGTAGAATTAGAATTCAAAATATAATTTCAAAATGAATTCCAAATCAACAAATTAACATTGCAAAGCACAAAATATCTCCCATATGAACTTCCATGCAAGATCAGACCCTTAATTCATTTAGTATCCTAGCTCTGACACAGGTTGCCATCATATGCTAGGACAGTGCAAGAAACCCCATAATGGATGATTTTGGAATAAGATGCCAAGAGGAATTTCTCTTCTGAACATCATGCTGTTAGTATGTTTTTCTTATATCCCAACGCATGTGTTTTTAATCTCATTTACATATTTTTATCCTCTCTCATTCAAACACGATCCATTTTTGAATCTTACTGAGCTCTTGATCTGAATTACACCTTATGGCACTGTGTTCTATAGGTCCACAGGGAAGACACTTTTTGACATGATAAAATCATAAAAAACTCAGCTCAACCCACTTAACCATGTCTCCTTTCATGATTCCCTACCCTGCTCCCCACCACTATACATACACCCAGCCAGCCTTAAGAACCAATATATCTGCAAAAGATTGAGCTGTATTTTTCTGACTATAACCATATTTTATGCTCTAAGTGTGTTGGCAAAAGTTTTCAGGATAATAGAATGCAATGTGCTGCAAATGAATGTAATACATTCCATAGAACAATTTAAAACACAATGTAAAGGCATTTATTCTTCACCTGTACCTTTTTCCAAGGAACATTTATTTCATAATTTTTTCTCAGCAGAATTCATATTTGCTAGCTACTGTTGAGATTGTACATGAATGTAAATCCAAGAAAAAGTCTTGTATTGTACAAGTGACCTTTTGTGTTTGCACATTTGATCATATAGGCAATAAGTTTCACGGAAGCAAATTTTATTAGCTGTGCACAACAGTTAATGCTTTTAAAGTATATGCACACAAATGTTCATATGGCACACAAAAGGAGATAGGTTTAAACCACTTTGTAAAGTCATATGAATTCACAGTTAGGTACATGAATATTTACTTCCACAGTCTGGCTTAATTTAAATAGAAGGTATTATTTTAAAGATTTCAAGCCTTAAAAGCTGGATGATTTTTTATTAAACTAACTTATTTTAAACTGAAAGAAATGATACCCAACATGCATACCCATATTTCTTGGGTGCAGTGCAGGAAAAAAGGTCAAAGTAAAATCAGTATACATGTATAGTTTCACTTCTTAAAAGTGTTTATTTTAAAAAATAATGAGTAGGAAATAAAGTTGATAAATTTAAAATTATGCAGATGAATTCATATCAAGATCAATTTTTGCTATTTTAAATAATTAAAAGTATTTTAAAATATTTATATTTAACACATACACTAGACAGTCACAAAACTTCATTAATTGTCACAACTACTTGTACAGATGTTTAAGAAACAGACATGCTAATTAATCAGGACATAATTTGAAGTTGTAAAAGACACCAGGCAATTCAATGTTGAAACTGCAGCTTAACTACTCACTTGAGGCATCCTAACTTTCCTAAATCATATGAGTGTATAAACATTTAAAATTGTAAAGATTATAAAACGAAACAATTTGAATGACTATAATTATTAGTTCTTGAAAATAATATATTTCTGAAGTACCAAAAGTTTGCAAGGCATTTAACAAATATAGATGCATTCCCTCGTTTGCACATTATACAGTAGTAAAAAACAAACAAATAAATAAATAAATCATAGCAGCTACATTATACTGGTTCCTTTAGGCATCTTAAGGAATGCCCTTTCTGCTCCATCATTTTATAAAACGCTACTAATTAATGTATCATCAGTGCCCACACAGCATGCATTGGCTCCAGAGACGTAAATTTAAAAATCTGGATGGTTTACTGTACATCATGCCAAAATATGAATACTGACAATATACTAAATGATTATGACTCTCAAAGATTAAAATTAACAGACTGCAATAACCAAGTTACCATAAACCTACTTTTTACATTAAATATTTTTATAAAGACATTGCAACTTAGGTGTTCCGAAATAAATACGAGATGAAACAAGTTAAATGCTTAAAGTTGTTCAACAAGAAAGTCACTTAGTATTTAATCCCTCCTTCTGGTCAGGTAGATAAATGAAAACCCTTTCCCATGGACATTTACTCATCAGCTTAGTTATGCGGATGAAACTTGGCAACTAGTGGGCAGCTAGCTGTATTCCCAGTAACTAGCTTTGATTACCATACTATGTTGCTGTTTTAAGAACACAAGCACCTTAGTAATCCAACTAATATACTGATTTATGACATATACACTGTATTAATTCTGTCAATATAGCTTGATTTTCTAGTGTAAATGAAAATGCAATTTTAAAATGTACAGAACTAACTAACAAAAAAGTTCCCAAGACTAACTTACTTCAGTCACACAATCATTAGTCCAATACACTCAGGATGATTTGCCTCAAACAATTCTTACATCACCCTAGAATAAATGGAAAGAACCAAAATTCTACATATTCTAATCTCAAAGAAAATTGTTTTTACTAGACAGATTGAAGTTAACAAGTAATATTTACCCAGAAAATGGGCTGCTTAAATCTATTAACTGCTACAGAAAGCAGCATATGAAAGGGAAACAAGGAAGAACTTAGCTATAAATAATGGTATTTTCATTAAACATTTAGTCCAATCCTGCAATGGGACTACTCACAATAGTAAAATTAAGCATGTCTGTCTGTAAGCATTTGCAGGACTGAATCTTTATTCATCATTCACTAGCAGAATATACAGACTGCTGCTTTTGAGGGCACATCACTTAAACCTATCAACCGGAGCAACTGGTCAAATGCAATGTTCATGGTTGCAACACAACTTTGTTACTAAACCAACAGGCAAGAAAATCTCATTTTATTTTCAGAGTTTTGAATAATATTTTACATAAGAATCCTAACAATTTGTAATGCCTTGTAGCAGTAGCAACAAATATAAAAACACTCAATTGGAAAAAGCACTTTCAACATACTTAAGATCAACAACAAAACCAATACTACCTTCAACTTTTTAAATCTTAATTTTTATCTTTAAAGTTATTTTAGACATCATGCCTACCGAGATATTATTTGTCAGATCTGCAGTACTTGCTCTGACACTGTCATTTTTCTATTGACCAAGGCCCTAACTCAGCAAACACTGTTGCACATGCTTAACTTTATCTATCAGAGTGATTTGGTTGAGTTCACTGAGACTACACACATGCATAAGTAAGTTTGCAAAATTGGGACATAATTTTGGGTAATTTTAAAGAGAAACTATTACCTTCAAAATTCACGCTATTTAAATCTCTTACCTACTATTGTTACAATCTAAAGGGACTATATGAAAGATTAAAAAGTTATTTCATTTTTTTTAGTTTACATGGTGCATTTCACAGCAATGTGTATTGTTATTCAGTCAACTCCACTCAGTGCCAAAAGAAGAGTTAAAGAGGCTAAGTACTACACCTGACCTAGACTTCTTTTGCCAATTTTTGTATTTTCTTTTTCAAGTGTTCCTCTGCTCCCCACCTGCTATGTGAAAGACTCAGAAATAGCAAATGTGGCTGTAAGAACCTGCTGTCAAATTTACACCACATTACTGTGTGACTATTACAAAACTACTGGGGGTGTTTTCATATATACCACTTGCTGGATAATGTTCAACACAACTGAAATGCTTAACAATATACACTTTTTTTTTTTTTAAAGGAAAATTGCTCAGAGCAGACTTAGGCAACCATTTATCAAACCCAGTTTTTAGTTAAGAACATTCAAGGATGAAAATGGATGCACACACAAAAGAAATGTCCATGTACTGCACAGATTTATATATTAGGGGAGTAAATTTGACAGCTCATAAAATACTCAGACCCAGTGTGTTTAAAAACGACATTTTGTACTCTGAAAGAAAACACTATTGTCCAAATCAAAACTTTTGAAAGCAGTTACTGTGAAGGAAAAACACCTACTGCTCTGAAGCACTTCACACTGATTCCCACATATTTACACCGCATTTGTGAACAGATAGGAGCTATTCCAGCACACTGGGTAACTCGCAGTTTTGACAAAGTTACACATCTTAGGCTATGCAGGAATAAATCTGTCTGAACACACGTTTTCCTGAAAAACCAAAAAAGCCTTTAAAGATGTTGCCTCGGTCCGAGAAAAATACAGAAATTCTAAAGTTCTGGTTGGCTCTATCGTTAACTTACAATTGTTTCTCAGTCACAAATAAGTGCAAGGTGAAGCTGGAATAATCTCCCTAGCTTCCGTCAGGTCTTACTACGCCCCTAGAGCCCTTCACTGTTTATAGATCTGTGATTACAGGCTGAGGTTACACACGGGGTCCGAGCCAGTGCCCATGGAGCTCAGCTGGAAGAGCCCTGGGAGTCAGCTGCAGTTCTCCGCCAGGGCAGGCTCCGCTTCTGCCCTGCCGGCTCTGTCAGCTGGCAGGGGGGCGGGGATCCGCTAGGTGAGAGTCATCCCGGACAGCGAGGGGCTACCGGCCGGTTCCGTGAGGAAGCCCGTTTCTCCCGATCTCCTCGCAGGGTCTGAACCTGGGGAATGCTGCGCGGGGAGGCGGCGGCGGCTCTGGTGTACAAACGACCCCTATGAAGCCCCCCCCATGCCCGATTCCGAGCAAGGGGAACTGCGATCTCCGGCACTAGGCTGCCCCCGGCTCCACTCCGTCCCCGGCCCCCTCACCTGTGCTGTCGCTGGCGGAGAAGCCCGGCGAGTTGAGCTTGGCTCGCTTGGGATTGGGCGGCCCGTCCAGTAAGTTCTCCGCCATGGTAGCCGGCTCGGCGGTCACAGCTCCAGCCTCGCGCCCCCCGCCGGGGCCGCCCGGATCCTGCGCTCCCGGCCTCGGGCAGCCGCCAGTAGAGACTCCGCGCGGAGCGCCCGGGAAAACTCGGCCGAGCAACAGCGCCGCTCAGTGCTCGGCCGGCGGCGGCCCCCGCTGCCCCATGCCCGGGCCGGGCCGCCGCCGCAGCAGGCCGCAGGGAGGAGGGCTTGGGGCGGGGTGGGGAGAGAGCCCAGGGCCCCCTCCCTGCCTGGCTCGCTCCTCCCGGCCGCTCCCCCTCCCCGCCGAGCGAAGAGGTGCCCGGATGGCGGCTCAGTCAGTCACTCAGGGAGCATAGCGCCCCCCCACCCCGCTCCTCCTCGCCCCGTCCCCTCCCCTCCGAGCGGGGGACTCGCCCCGGCCCCGCGCCGGGCCCTCGCGCGGCCCCTCGACCCCCGCCCGCCCAGGAGCAGCCGCCACCGCCGGCAAGAAAAACAATGAGCGCAGCTCGGCGGCCGCTGCGGCCACTGCTCCCGGTCCCGGCGCCCGGCTCGCCCCCCGGCTGGCGCTGCCCCGCTGGCCGAGCCCGTCTGCCCCTCCGCGGCGCTCCGTGCGGCTGCCCGTGCCCCGGCGGGCGGCCCCGCTGCCCTGGCCCGGCCCGGCCCGGCCCCGCTCCCGCCCGCGCCGCGCTCCGGCTCCGCGACAAGATGGCGGCTGTTGATTCCTCAATTAAAAAAAAAAGTTTTTTTTTCTCTTCTCTTTTCCAGGGACCATGGGGGCGGGGCGGGGGCGGGGCCTGCGTTCTGCGTCACCGCGCACGGGCACGCCCCTCCCCGCCGCTCCCGTAAAGATGCGAGCGCTGCCGGAAAGAGCCGAGCTGAGCCTGAGTTGTCAAGGGCTGTTGGCTGCGGGAGAAAAGGATGCAAATTAATTCCTCCCCTCTGGCTCCTACTAAATTACTCGGGGGGCTGTCCACTACTAGAGACACATAGGATGAGCACCTCTGCTGTCTCACTGGTGCAACACCACGCACCAAGCATATGCACCCCTTAAATGGTACCTCCCTGCACTTCCCCGTAACGTCCTGCTGTGTGCCCCCCTCCTATAGGGCAGCACCCACCCCATTGTCTCCTCAAAGGAGAGCCCTCCTGCCTCCTCTTCCAGCCTGACACCATGTGTCCCCATAGGGGCAGTGCATACTCTCCCCTTGCCAACCCACTCCCACAGACTCATAGCACTGGTACAAGAGAGTGCAGTACCCACCAACTTTTACAAAGAACATCAAGCTGGACTTTTGTTGCCTTGGAAGACCTGGAGTATAGGCCGCTGCACCATACTGCTCACCTATATAACACTTGTGCAATAGGCCACAACAGTGCCTCCCCCTTGCCCTATCTACCCATATCCTTCACATGCTGCCTCGCTGTAGAACCAAATCTCTTGCCCCCAGGTTGCCTCCCCATAGCACCATCCACCATGCTGCCTACCCACAGCACCCAACCCTCTTAGCAACATTCACCCATACCCGCTTCCACCTCATAATGCCCCCCATACCATTTTCTCCGGAACACCCACCTCATGCAGCCTCTCTGTGGTGTCCATACCTTTCCATAGTACCAGCCTGTGCCCACTCCATGACATCCACCCACAGCTCCCACGCTGCCTCCCTATGGTACCTAAATGTCTATGTAATGCTCTCCATCCACACATATCGAATCCCTGCAGCAGCCAGGCGCTCCACACAACATTTGCCCACATATCTATTCTGCTGCTTTCCTGTAGTTCTTCCACACCCATCTTTTCAGGCCCATGATACCATCCCACAGCATGGGCATACCCCAGACAGCCTCCCCCCAACATGAATCTATCTGTGCAGCCCCTTGCTGTTCCATGCAATGTGTGCACACCCATCACATCCTCTCTGCATATTGGCACAAATACACCTGAAGATGCACTCAGAGAATATCAGGGTTGGAAGGGACCTCAGGAGGTCATCTAGTCCAACACGCTGCTCAAAGCAGGACCAATCCCCAATTAAATCATCTAACAGATTTTTTTTGTCCCATATCCCTAAAGGGCACCTTCAAGGAGTGAACTCACAACCCTGGGTTTAGCAGGCTAATGCTCAAACTACTGAGCTATCCCTCCCTACTCTAAACAACTCACAATCTAATTTTAACACAATAAATAAATGAAAGCAGGAAGAAGCATTCAGGAGGTAGGAGGGAAATCAGAGCATAGTGTTTGTCAGAAGTGAAGTGGGACTGTGGTACCCTCAACTCCCCTATGACTTTTGCTATTTTTCATAATGCCCAATCAGTGAATTTTGCACCATGGCTTTGGTCAGTCCTCACCTAGAGTTCTCTCATTTCCACCAGCTGTGGTCAATGGTCTTGAAAACAGAAGATTTATCAAAATCAATTACAGCAGTTCACAGCATCCTGCCTCCAGTACTAACCCAATATATGCATCTGATGAAGTGGGTTTTAGCCCATGAAATTTATGCCCCAAATAACTTTGTTGGTCTCTAAAATGCCACAAGGACTCCTCGTTTTTGCCAATCTATTCTGATTCAAAAGATGATGATAAAACTTGTGTGCAGATAGCATATGGATTTGCAGTGGTGGTGGGGTAGTCCACTGGTGCCTGTGTATTACAGATCCTGCTCTGTGCCAATCTGCAAAGGATATGAGTTGTTACAGACCATAGCTATAAAGCTTTAGCTTTTCAGCTCAAGTTGTAGCAGCATGTGTGTTTAGCTTTTAGGGACCGTTACTCAATCCCTGATTTTTCAGCAAAAATGGTGGCTATCGCAGTGGCATAGTAGCTCCGGAGTCATTCTGATACAGCTCCATGAAGATGTTTCTCCAGAGTACAGAAGCAATCAAAGTAGAAAATCAATGGGATGTTTGGATACATTGTGAAAAGAATAGCAAACATATCAGATGATAATAGAATTCTTGAGGTAGGTGTTATACATGCAGGACAAAAGAATGGGTCCTTACCCAGACAGTTTTCAATCTAAGTAACCTGCATAGATCCCTATTTATTTTTACCCACATGGATTGTGGCCTTAGATTTTAAACTCTTAAAGGAACTGCCTTTAATTATGCATTTGTACAGCACCCAGCACAATGAACCCCCCGCCCGATCCTGACTGGGGCCTGTAGTCTACTACTACTAATAGTAACAATAATTATTATTACTTCATTTTATAAAAGATATAGCTGAAATTGAAAGGATCCAGAGAAAAGCAAGAGGATGATTATAGTTATGGCAATTTTATGGGATTGGGAAAACTGGAATTATTTCAACCGGAAAAGAAAAGTTAAAGAGACTTAATTGAGGTACTCCACTTACAATGTTGAAGGTTATCAATCCCTCTTTTTATGATGTCTCATAATATGACATTAATGGCAGGAAGATTTAAAAGCAAATAAAATGTGTGTAAATGCACAGTATATAATTTGCCTGTGACGATTGCTTCCAGAGGGGATCAGAAAGTTAAATACTATAGCTGGATTTAAAAAGCAGCTGGATAATTTTAAGGCCAAAAATAATATTTTTGTATGATAAATTATATAACAGGAGTAATAAGGTCTCATGCTTTGGGGTGTAAAATTATCACCACAAAGGTCAAAGCAGTTTTACTGCAAATGTTCACTACTGAACATGTGGCCAGATTCATCATAATTTGTTTACATTTTCTTCCTCTTTGTCTGAACTATCTAGTATTAACCATAGCTGGGATGCACCAATCCAGACTTGATGTATCAATGGTCTGTACTAATATTGCAAATCTTAGATTCCTAACGTCTAGAATAATGCAGCTAGCCAAGTGTGCAAGGTTGTATGAATTGGGGAAGAAATCCTAACTGATCCATTCAAATTATTAATTTATTCTCTGAACCGTGAGCCTGGATTACTTTTATTTAGGCCCCAATCCTGCAAGTCTTTCTAGCATTGGTGCTTTAGTTTACAGAGCTACAGATGTTTCTGTTAGTCATAAACTTAGTAGGCTTTTATAAAAAGACCATCCACATTATGCACATTGACTACCTCCTACAAGACTGAATTCCATTGGTTGACTAATGATGTGTAAAATAGTATTTTGTGTGTTCTACACTTATATTTTAATTATATTTTACATTATTCTGGATCTTTGATATTTATGTTTTCTTAAACCAGCTGGAGACAAAGCAGTTAGTGAGAAAAGAGCCCTCATTTCTTCCTCAGCTTCCCTTCCTTACACACAAATCAACCATTAAAATCTTCCCACTGCCCCATGCCTCATGTCCCAGAGCTGTCCAGGGAATGGCCAGAGTTAGTGTCTCTGTTGTTCACGAAGTTCAGCTCTCTCATTCATATGGTCTGGAGGGAGAGTGAGGAGGCGGCCTTGACAAATACTTGCACTGCCTCTCTTTCCATAAATCCCATGTTTATTTAATTTCCATAAATATGTCTAATAAATCAGTTCTTGTGATGGGGGTCTACAGGCCCCACACTGAACCAGAGCTGGGAGTAGAGCATTAGTGAGCTGCCCTTCAACAGATACCTGCAAGTTCCCAGTAGAAGAACAGTTAAAAGGACACTGGTAGCACCGGGAAAGGGGAGGAATGATGCATGTAGCACCGGGAAACAAGGCTGATGCTGAGAGTTGTGTCAAGAATAGCAACAAGTTTGTGAAGGCTGCTCTAGGAGGAGGGACTTGGATTTCTTCTGACCCCCTTTAAGGAGATGAAAGCCCTAAAAAAGATTAACAGATTTATTTGGGCATAAACTTTTGTGGGTAAAAACCCCACTTCTTCAGATGCATGGAGTGAAAATTACAGATACAAGCATAAATATACTGACACATGAAGAGAAGGGAGTTACCTTACAAGCGGAGAACCGGTGTTGACAAGGCCAATTCTGTCAAGGTGACCATGGTTCACTCCCAATAATTGATGAGATGTCAATACCAAGACAGGGAAAATTGCTTTTGTAGTTAGCCAGCTACTTCAGTCCCTATTCAAGCCCAAATTAATGGTGTTAAGTTTGCAAATGAATGGCAGCTCTGCAGTTTCTCTTTGAAGTCTGTTTTTGAAGTTATTTTGTTGAAGGATGGCTACTTTTAAATCTGTTATTGAATATTCAGGAAGATTGAAGTGTTCTCCTACTGGCTTTTGTATGTTACTATTCCTGATGTCTGATTTTTGTCCATTTATTCTTTTACGTAGAGACTGTCCGGTTTGGCCAATGTTTATGGCAGAGGGGCATTGCTGGCACATGATGGCATATATCACATTAATAGATGTGCAGGTGAATGAGCCCCTAATGAACCACATCAGCCACGCCCTCAGGGGCTCATTCACTTGCACATCCACTAATGTGATCTATGCCATCATGTGCCTGCAATGCCCCTCTGCCAGACAGTGCCATCTAATGTGCCTGGGAAGAATGACTACCCAGTTCCCAGCCTTCCCCAAAGCTGACAAAGAAATGGAACCAGATGACAAACGTGAAGCCTTCCTGGTGACATTCAAGAGAGTCAGCCTGTGGTCCTGATTGCTCCATACTTAACAGAGACAGTGCAGGCCATATACAGGAGTCTAGAAATGGCAGCAGCACAGGGTTATTCCCTACTCAAGGCAGCCATCTTGGATCCTTTTGGCATCTCCAACGAAGCTTTTAAATCTAATATAGTTTTAGTTAGGGACAAGGAAGCATTTTACCTTTATTTTTCTTGTAACTATTTCTGACTCTTATGCCTCATTGCTTGTATTCACTTAAAATCTCTCTTTGTAGTTAATAAACTTGTTTTTATCTAATCCAGAGTGGTTAAGTTAAAAAGCTAGGTGACTCCATTTAAGGTGGTAAACTGATGTATTATTCTCTTAAAGGACTAACAGACTTAGTATATTTGGACTGTCCAGGAAAGGCTGGGCAGTAGAAGACCTACACTTCTGCAGGAAAACCCAGTACTGGGAGTATGCTGGGGTCACCCTGCAGTATAACTAAGGCTGCTGAGAGCCAGAGTGTAATTCAAGTGTGGCTGGCAGGCTGCAGCTACACACAGACGCTCAGGGTGTGACTTTCATGCCAGAAGGCATTTTGTGAGCAGCCCAGGTGGGAGATTCTATCTGCAAGGTATTATAAGGGCATAGATACATTTACAGATGTAGAGCGCTGTGGGTTAAACCAGCCTTTGGATAGCACAGCAGGGAAAGTGCTCCAGTCTCTCCATACTGACAGCTGCAAGTGTATTGGTGTGGTCACATTTGCGGCACTTGAAGTGGCATTGGGAGTGGTGCATTATGGGCAGCTATCCCACAAAGCACCTCTTCCCATTCTGGCACTGTGGCTTGTGAGAAGGGAGCACGGGATGCTGGGCATTCTGGGTGCTGTCCCAACACCCGTGATGCATCGCTTCGCATCCCAGCAATCCCTGTGCTTCCATCCACTTTGGTGCCATCTTTCAACCGTTTCTGTACAGGGCACTTTGTCTTCCCTTTCGGTCTGCGGGAATGGAGCCCGAACTGCTGAGGAACGTGCTGACAGGTCTCACCAGCACGTCTCATTTGGCAGTCGAGTTACTCCTTAGGATCCAAACTGACAGTGAAGACCCTAACGATGATATCGACTCGCATAACATATATTACACGAGATTGCTTGTGGCATTCATGGCCATGCTCACCACTGTGGAATGCCGCTTTTAGGCTCGGGAAACAAGCACTGAGTGGTCAGATCACATTGTCATGCAAGTCTGGGATGACACGCAGTGGCTGCAGAATTTTCAGATGAGAAAAGTCACTTTCATGGGATTGTGTAAGGAGCTCGCCCCCATTCTGCAGCACAAGGACATGAGATTGAGAGCTGCCCTTATGGTGCAGAAGAGGGTGGCTATTGCAATCTGGAAGCTGACAACTCCAGACAGCTACCGATCGGTTGCTAACCAGTTTGGAGTGGGAAAGTCGACCACTGGAATCATGTTGATGCAAGTTTGCAGGGCCATTAATCACATCCTGCTCAGAAGAACCATGACTCTGGGTAACATGCCTCACATTGCAGGTGGCTTTGCACAAATGAGTTTCCCTAACTGCGGGGAGTGAGAGATGGGACGCATATTCCAATTCTGGCACCAGACCACCTAGCCACTGAGCATATTAATCAGAAGGCGTATTTCTCTATGGTTCTCCAGGTGCTTGTGGATCACCGTGGGTGTTAACGCAGGCTGGCCCGGAAAGATGCATGACACGCACATCTTTCAGAACACTGACCTGTTCAGGAAGCTGCAAACCGGGACATTTTTCCCCAGACCAGAAGATCACCATGGGGAATTTGAAATGCCCATTGTGATCCTTGGAGACTCCGCTTACCCTTTGATGCCGTGGCTCATGAAACCCTACACAGGGAGCCTTGACAGCAGCAGGAGCAGTCTGAGCTGGTGCAGAATGAGTATGGAGTGTGCTTTTGGCCATTTAAAGGGCTGCTGGCGCTCTCTGTATGGAAAGCTGGACTTGGCCGATGACAGCATCCCCGCAGTTATATCCGCGTGCTGTACCCTCCATAATATTTGTGAAGGGAAGGATGAAAGCTTCACTCAGGCATGGAACTCAAAGGTTCAACACCTGGAGGCTGAATTTGAACAGCCAGAGAGCAGGGCTATTAGAGGGGCCCAGCGCGGGACTTCAATGATTAGGGATGCCTTGAGGGAGCAATTTGAGGCTGAAAGCCACCAGTAATGTCTGGTGCCCTGCATGGGAGTGAAGTGCAGTGGTTCCAATGTTAGTATGAATTTGTGTTTGCTACACTGACTTGCAGTGCCTGTTACTTTCCTGGGCTAAGGTTTCTTTTACTTTATGCACTAATAAAGTATGTTTTCAAAGCCAAAAATCCGTTTATTGAAAAGAAAATTCATTTACTGAAAAAAATACACAACTGCTTCAGTTACAGAAAGGACAAGGGGGTGGGGTGGGGAATGGTTCATTCACAGACTTGCGTATGTCATACTCTGGAATCCTGTCTGGAGTGCTGTCCACTGAGTGCCACACTTCAGGATGGCTATAAGGCAGGGTTTCTCAAACCAGGGGTCGCGACCCCCCTGGGGTCGCCGAGCGCTCCCAGAGTGGTCATGAGCCCCCGGCGCCACTTAAAAGCCACCGAATGAATTACTTCCGAATTCAGCGGCTTTTCAGTGGACATGCTGAGCTATTTCTGGAGCACTCGGCATGTCCGCTGAAGATAGCCGCTGAATGCGGAAGTAATTCATTCAGCGGCTTTTCAGCGGACATAACAAGGGTCTGCCACGGCAGCCGCCAAATGAAAAAGGGATCGCGGTTTTCAGAAGTTTGAGAACCGCTTCTATAAGGCATGGTGATGGGTGCTGAATGCAGTGGATAACGGTGGGTGGTGAAGCTACAGGTGTTGGAGATAGCTGGGGAGATAGCTGGGGGCAGCTTTTGGGGAAAGTGATTTGGAGGTGACATGGGGGTACAAGTAAAAGAGTTCTGAGACAAAGGCTGAAGGGAGGGATTAGCGCCTAATGCTCTGCCCGCATGGCGATGAGTGCCTGAATAGAGTCCGCTTGGTGCTCCATTATGCTGATCAGACGATCCATGCTTTGCTGCTGGAGCACTGCGTTTTCCTGGCAGACCCTTCTTTCACTCTCCCTCCACTCCTGCACTTTTAGATTCTCATTCACTGACTGCTGCATTACTTCATGCAGCATGTCTTCTTTGCTTTCATGTGGCCTCTTCCTGAATCTTCGCAGTCTCTCAGCTGGTGATAAGATGAACAGCTGAGATCTCCAGGTTGCACCTCTAAAGGCAAAATGCAACACTTAACAGAGGCAGCATTGTTCACACCAGACAGAGCAATGATTCCCCTGCACTTAAGGAGGGCAAGTACAGTCTGCACAATAGCATCATTTGCCCATCCCAGAGCAAGCGCACATAACCCACAGGAGCCTCAAAATGGTGAGTAAGCACAAAGTCATGGGGGGACTGATTGTTTCATGGCTGTACTGTACTCTGGGTTTCTGTGCCTTGGGGAGAGCCAGCACCTGCAGGGGACACCTACACTGAACACTGTCCCAACATTTTCCCCAGGAGTTCATCCTGGAAGATATCTCACTGTTGAGGGTAACCAGGGAAGCAAGGGAGGGTCTTCTGCTACAATGCGGCTTCCACCCTGGCCCATATATAACTTGCCATTATGAGCTATGGTTCCCCTGCCCCTCATGGCACAGTGGCGCAGACATGGGACAAGGACCACGGCGGCTCTCCGAATAAACCTGCACAAGCACATATCCTAAGGTCTGGATGGGACTTTCAAAGCCATCACTGAGGCTGATTACCGTGATGTGAGAGAGCACATCAACGCTGTATTCGGCATCTAGGCATGCATGCAGCCCAAACCCTTCTTGCCCCAAGAGCCCGCACTGAAAAACTTCCTTCCTGAAAAAAGGCTGCTTACCGGGAACCTCCTCTTGTGTTTTTTCTTCCCCAAGCACCGGCTGCTGCGACTGGCTACCTTCCTCCTGGCTCGAGAAGAACTGGCTGCATGCCTCGAAGGATTCCGGGGTGTCTTCCCTCAGCTTAGCACCCTCACTCCCACCCTCCTCCTCCTTCTCTCGCCTTGTTGGACTAGCCTCTGAAGTGTCCATGGTGGTCCTTGGAGTGGAGGTGGGGTCAACCCCAAGTATCGTGTCCAGCTCTTTGTAGAATAAGCAGGTGCAGGGGCAGCACTGGAGCAGCCGTTTGCCTTGCAAGCTTTGCGGTACCGATTCTGCAGCTCCTTCACTTTAACCCTGCACTGCACTGCGTCCCAGTCATGGCCCCTTTCCACCATGGCCCTTAATATCTGCCCATAGATATCATAATTCCTACAGCTGGATCACAGTTGGGACTTGACAGTTTCCTTCCCCACAACACTGATGAGGTCCAGCAGCTTGCCATTACTCCATACTGGGGATCGCCTGGCATATGGAGACATGGTCACCTGGAAAGATTCACTGAGAGCACTCCACACCTGGCTGAGCAAACAGAAAGGGGATTTTCAAAATTCCTAGGGAATTTAAAGGGTCAGTCTGATGGTTGGTCACCTGAGGGCAGGGCAGTAGAGTTCAAACTGATGACCAGAGTAGCTAGAACAGGCACTGTGGGCTACTTCTGGAGGCTGATCAGAGCACGTTAGGTGTCCACACTAGAGCTGCGGTGCTCCAGTGGGGGCGCATCAAACGTTATTCTTCTTGCCAAGGTGGATTACCAGGAGTGCTCTAGCCATGGAGTCAGAGCGCAATATGTGCCTTGCCATTGTGGACGGGGAGTGAGGTAGAGCGCTCTGGCTGGCTTTATTGTGCTCTAACTTGCAAGTGTAGCCAAGGCCTAAGACACTTAAGGTTGCAGAGTAGGGGTGACACAGCCCCTCACTGATCTAGATTAGACTCCTGGTATGTCACACTATTGCACCTACATAATCAGTATAGAGCTGAATATCAATGAGATCATCATCTAAAGCAGGACCTGGGACAACCACATAACACCTAACAACGGCTGGGAATACAGCACTACTGAGCTAGGGAGGCCCCACCTCACAACATGTGCAGGGCATTTTCCCACTAGAAGAACAGTTTAAAAGGACGCTGGTAGCCCAAGAAAACTGGTGAATGAGCTGCATGTAGCACCAAATGGGAAGGCTGATGCTGAGAGTTGTGTCAGGAGTGGCAACAGCTTTGCACATGCTGTTCTAGCAGCAGAGACTTGGATTTTCCCCCCTCTCTACCCCTTAGGGAGCTTAAAGCCCTAAAAAGATTGATTGAACTTAGAGACTGAGGAGAGCTGCTAAACTAGCGACCATGTCCCAGACTGAGGAGCACCAGACTGGTAGGAAGTGACCCAGGAAAAACATAATTTGAGTAACTCAATAAGTGGACTGGATGTCCTGTACTTAGGAAGGAAGGAAGAATCCCATGCACCACTGCAGGCTGGGGACCGACTGGCTAAGCAGCAGTTCTGCAGAAAAGGACCTGGGGATTACAGTGGATGAGAAGCTGGATATGAGTCAACGGTGTGCCCTTGTTGCCAGGAAGGCCAACAGCATATTGGGCTGTATTAGTAGGAGCATTGCCAGCAGATAGAGGGAAGTGATTATTCCCCTCTATTCAGCACTGGTGAGGCCACACCTGGAGTACTGTGTCCAGTTTGGGTCACCCTACTACAGAAGGGATGTGAACAAATTGGAGAGAGTCCAGCAGAGGGCAATGAAAATGATTAGGGAGCTGGGGCACATGACTTACAAGGAGAAGCTGAGGGAACTGGAGTTATTTAGTCTACAGAAGAAAAGTGTGAAGGGAGATTTGATAGCAGCCTTCAACTACCTAAAAGGGGGTTCTACAGAGGACGGATCTAGGCTGTTCTCAGTGGAGGCAGAGGACAGAACAAGAAGCAATGGTCTCAAGTTGCAGTACGAGAGATCTAGGTTGGATATCAGGAAACACTATTTCACTAGGATGATGGTGAAGCATTGGAATGGGTTCCTAAGGAGGTGATGGAATCTCCATCCTTAGAGGTTTTCAAGGCCAAGCTTGACAAAGCCCTGGCTGGGATGATATAGTGGGTGTTGGTCCTGCTTTGAGCAGGATATTGGAGTAGATGACCTCCTGAGGTCACTTCCAACTTGGGTGACCAGACAGCAAGTGTTAAAAATCAGGACAGGGGATGGTGAGCTTATATAATCAAAAGACCCAAAAATCGGGACTGTCCCTATAAGATTGGGACATCTGGTCACCCTACTTCCAACCCTAATAATCTATGATTCTATGTTAGACTCTTAGGGCCCTAGGTCAGGATCCGGTGGAGTAGGTGGGACAGCTCGCCCTGGTTTGTCTCCCTCAGCTCCTATGTAGTAACAGAAGCTTTGGGGAACAGTGAGTGTGACGGGATCCCACCGAGTGCCCCCCTGAACTCTCTCCAGCTCGGGCTATTTCTCACAATGCCTTGCTAGTGACTAGCAGCAAACGCCTCCATGTGCTGCTATCACTCAGCACAACAGCATGCAGAGCCCCACACCCGGCTATATTGCATGAATGCTCCCAGAGCAGCTCATGGCACAAGCCAAACCCCCCTAGCTCCCAGCAGTGTACCTCAGGAATATACCATGTTACACTGTTCAGGACAAGCAGTGTAAATTTATTAATTGGTTGACCACTTCATCAATGGAAAGTGGACATAGACCAGCCTTTGCAAAATGTGCAGATTAGCCACACACTTCAGGCAAACTCACTGGTAAAGATAAACAGTTAAACAATTGACTAAAATCTATTGTATTGACTACAACAGATAGATTTTAAGTGATTACAAATGATAGGCCAAAAGTCAGAGTTGGTTATCAAAATAAAATAAAATATAAGCACACAATCTAAACCCTCAACTCTATTAGACCAGGCAACATTCCTGACATGTCTCCTCTCACCACCGTTGCTCTACTCCACAGTAGTCATTCTTCCCATCCCTGCCCTCACAGGACCCTGCTACTGTCACTGCAGTTCTGCATCTCCTCCTCCCAGTTGCCCTTTTCCATCTGCTTTTGCTTCTACCATTTCAACCATTGGATGACTCCCTCCATGTGCCCAAACAATTATGAGAAACCGCAGGCTATTCTGTCACTCTAGGCCCGGTTGTTCATCAGGTCATTATTGGCCCAGACACCATGTAACTGAACGTGGACATCCTGAATCTTATTAATATCATGTTTAGAATTTGTACAGAGTTCAGATACTGCAGAGATGAGCATGATTTATTATCATTTCTATTGCAGTAGAACTTAAAGATAGCAACTTAGGGCAGGTCCTATTGAGTGAGGTACTACACATACACAACGCACACTGACCAGTGTGGTGTGTATCTCTCTCTGTGGAACTGATACAGCTGTCAGATTAAGAGCTTGGCTCTCTAGCTCAGTGTCACTTCTGAAGGTCCCTGGTTCAACCTCTGGGATTGGCCACAAAGAAAGCTGACATATACACACAGAGTAAGAGACAGTCTTTGCCTGGAAGACTTATAGTCTAAATAAACAAACATCATAGGCAAACAATGGGAGAAAAAAGGATTATTCCCATTTTACAGAATGGAAATGGAGGCATAGACAGACTATGTGACTTGCTCAAAGTCATACAGAGAGCTTATAGCAGACACAGATGTTTCCTGAGACCAGTATCTCCTGAGACTCAGTGCAACACCTTGACCACAAGACCATCCTTCCTCTCAATTAACTACATAGATGGATACAGAGATTATACAGATACAATTAGATCCTCCATGTAAGATTTCACTTGTTGTTGAGCCTCAGATATCATCCTCTTATCATAATTGAGCGGAATCTCCTTTCCAGTGAAGCTCCTGTCCATCTTGTTACACTCAGGATTTCATCCCAGCTTCTTGCAAGACTTGCAAGGAATCCACAATATATGGGTGGTTCCTCTTAGTTTGTCTAATCCATTGTCCTCTGACTGCTGCTTTTTTTATTGGTTCCTGCACTGCCTGGCAATATAAAATGGCCTCCCTCAAGCATGACAGATAATGGGTTCCTCTCCAATATCCAACAGCAGCTGTCCCCACCTTAGAGTGGGGCAAGCCTCCTACCTGGTGGTTACAGTTTGGGAGTGGAGCAACAACCCCATCTTGCAGTTATGGGTTAGGGCAGGGATTTCTCAAACTTTTTCCCCTGAGGCACACAAATACAGCTGCAATAAGCACTGCAGCCCATTATTAACACTTCTTGGTGAAAAATATTAACTTGAATAATTACATACATATAAATTCTAACTCTGTAAATAAACAATGTACTCATTTCCTTTTGATATTGATGTAAACACTTGTAATGTTAGAAATTCCTAGCAATATGCACTCAAAGAAATGCTTCCACATCTTTGAAACCAAACAGTTTTAGTGAAACACTTTAAAAAAATGTTGAGAGCAAAATAGGGTGTTCAAACAGGAAGAACTCAATTTTGTATAAAACTGAACAATAAGCAACATGTTAACAAAATTGTCTAAAAAACAGTGTTGTTATTGGATTTTAAAACAAAACAGTTGTCCGACTTTGAACACTATCTTGCGTTCTATTTTTTTAGTGTAAAATCTGAATATCTGTGCTGTGTAAGTGAAGACCCAACCCTATTCTCTACCAATTAGAAAAGGATCAAATATTTAGGGTTACCATATTTCCCAAAGGGAAAACATGACACTGCAAGGGGCTAGCCTGAGGCCTCTCCCCTGCATTGGAGGCCCACCCCACACAGGACTGGTGGTGCTGCTCACCCAAGCACTGACTGCACTCCGTGTGAGACTAGGGCTGGCGGTCACTACTCGCTCAGGCCCTGCCTATCCCACACCCGAATCCTGCTTCCCCTCTTGCACAGGGCTGGCATCACCACTCACCCCCTACCCCCACACGTTCCTCGACACCCCACTTTTCTGATGAAAGTGGGCATTTGTCCCGTTTGTTTTTGCCAGTTGATCAAGTTGGCAAGAGCAAATGGGACAAATGCCCACCTTTGCTAAATAACAGAATTCAGAACATCATATAATGCAGCTCTTCGTTCATTTCTTTCGATGGCAGTGCCTTTGGACCCAGTGGGTAGCAGTAACATTCAGAGTGACTTCTCGCACTCGAGCAACAACTTCACTTACCTGCCATAGCATACACGCCACCAGTACATATTGCAACACATTTGCTCCAGTGAGTTTGAGGTAATGAAATAATTCAGTAACTGAAAGATCTCAGCACCAGTTGTTCAGGTTGGTAACTCTGCCGAATAAAAGTTCTTCTGTCAGTTTGTTTTTGAGTATAAACCTCACATAAATCATGAGCTGTGCTAAGTTTGCTACATCAGTGGTTTAATCAAGCTGCAATGCAAAATAAATGGCATCACCAATCTTTTCGATGAGCTGATCTTTTGTTCCTGTTTTTCTTGCAGTTTCTTCACCTAGATTCAGAACTTCTCAACACATATCTTGCATGGAAGGCAAATTCAAATCCTCTCTGGTAGCATGAATGAGGTTTGCAATTCTCAGTACAACCAAGGGGGATGCTTTTTAGCTCTTTTCCATTTGGGTTGTGGTTTTCTCCAGTACTGATCTCTGTTTATTCAGTTCTTTTTTTTTTTCCGCCAATCACAAAAAAGTGGTTTATTCTGCAATGTACAGTGTTTTTGCTTCTGGTGATGCTCAAATGTTGATGGCTTCGAACACTCATTCTCTAATATTTCGCAGCATATAACACATGGGTTACTCAGCCAATCCAGTAAAGGAGAATCCAGACTTCAGCTATGTGTCGTCATATTTTCTTACTACTTCCTTCATTTTTTTGGCTGGATCATTTCATGCTGCTGTAGATGGTCCAGGATGCTAGCCTTACTTTTGTGTTGCTGCTCATGGTAGCGCTGCCTTCAGAGCTGGGCCCTGCCAGCAGCTGCTGCTTTCAGGCCACCGAGGCTGGGCTGCCCAGGAAGGAGTTTCTGAGCCCAAGGGCTCCTCCAGCCATATACCCCCTGACCACAATGCCAGTGGGAAGGGAGGACCTAGGGGCTGGCCTCCTGGCTCTGCACGGGTGAGTCCTCTTGCCTGCACCTTCCCCCAAGCTGGCAGCTGCGAGCAACGTTGCTTGCCTCCTGCCCATCTGGTCAGGAGCTCCAGCTCCGAGCTTACCTCTCACACCGACAGTCACAGATTGTAGGGTTCAGTGGCTCAGAACGGATAGAGCCATGAACCCTTCAGCCTCCTCCAGCTGCTCTGGGAACTGCTGCCACCTTTAGGGGCCAGCCCCTTCTCCTTGCCCACCACCCAGTGGCTCTACTGTGCCCTCTGTCACCTGCAAGGGTGCTGGGCTCCTCTGGCCCTGAGTGGGGGCCATGGTTGGCTGCACTCTGCCAATGTATACAGTTTTCTTTGCGGGGGAGACACCCCGAAACTCTGCCCATGGCAGACCACCTGGGACTGTGTCACAAATCACCTTTGGGTCATGGTTTAGTTTGGGAACTTCTGGGTTAGGAGAACCGAGACCTGCCCACTCCACCAGGTTCCAGCCCAGGAGCCCTCTTGAGCACCATAAGGTAGGCATCCACTTCCTGCAGTTCAGCTAACACTCTCCCCGGGCCTCTTCCTACCTTCTGCCCTTCCCCTTGGGGCACAGCACAGCTGGTGGTTGTCCGCAGCATCCTGGCCCATGGGTCTCAGCAGGGTGGGCAGTCTCGACTTCGTGCAGCAGAACTTCCCTCAGAAATGCTTTCCTGGTGTAGTCCCTCTGCTGTAGTGAATGCCGGTCTGCCCCTCTCTGCCCACCACCCTGCTGTGCTGAAGAGATAATCTGTTGAGTTCTGCCTCCAACTGGAGCGTGCCCAGCAGGCCTGTCAGGGCAGAACTTCACAGGCCCAGAGTAGTTCCTGCACTCTTAGTTCTTATTTCTATTTATTTGCCACATGGGATAATTACTCTCATGTAATTTTACATCACACTGTAGCACAAGTCTAATCCACCTGACCGCTCAGGAAGAGGAACAAGATTATTGCCAAGGCAAAATGATTTTTCATCTACTAGTGAAGATGCCAGGGCATACCAACAACAGTCACCAACGAGTGGGTGAATATACAGACAAAACCACAGTGACTTTCCACCTTTGGAGGAAAAGCATTGTATGTTTAGAGCTGGCCAGCTTAATCACAGGTCCTTAAAAAAAATCATTTCTCAACATGAGAGCTGGGAACACTGAACATCTTTTGCTTTCATTCAACGAAGGCATCAATGTTATAAAACAAATGTGACAAAGAGTCCTGTGGCACCTTAAAGACTAATTAAAATGTTAGAGCATAAGCTTTCATGGGTTAATACCAATCCGACGAAGTGGGTATTAACCCACGAAAGCTTATGCTCTAAAAT
>ML677381.1:28385490-28464785 GCA_007922305.1 Dermatemys mawii
GCCCTGAGGTAAGGGTGAAGTGGAGTTTGAAGAAGCAGGGACTGCTGTGGGGAAGTAGCCCAGGGAATTGTATTGTGTTTTGTGCCTAAAAGGTCAGCCATCTTAGCTGATACCATTAGGGTCCCTGGGCTGGAGTCCGGAGTAGAGGGCGGGCCCGGGCTCCCCCCTTTTTTCCATCTTCCATACTGGCCTGTGAAGAAGGCAACTCACTAGGTGGTGACTCTTGCCAATTATACTGAGAAAGGGAGGTCACTCTGGGGCCTAGATGAGTTTCTGAGGCCCCTAAATCTGCCAAGAAGCGCAGGACCCACAAGTACAGACTTGGAGCTTTGTCACAACTGGTGTCGGGAGTGGGAGTTTCTGACTTACTGTTCACTGCGCGGCAGAAGAAAGGGAGAGGTTTAAAAACAAACAAACAAACAAAAAAAAGTGCACCAGGTTTGGGGTGTTCTCACCACAATGGAGGACATAATAAAAGCACTGTTGCAAGCCACTGCAGCCCAGCAGGAGGCCACCCGAGCCCAGGCTATGGCACAACAGGAGTCCCTGCGGGTACAACAAGAGACTAACCAATTATTGATGGAGCAGGCCTCTCAGGATCGAGCCCTCTTGCGGGACGTGGTAGAACAACTGAAAGTCCTCACCACCAAAAACCAAGGATCTGAGGGGTCGCGAGTATGGAGGGCTGCTGGTTGTCTGCCAAAGATGACAGCTAATGACGACATAGAGGCTTATCTCCTCTCCTTCGAAAGGGCTGCCTTGCGAGAGGCCTGGCCCCAGGATCAGTGGGCTAGCATCCTCGCTCCCTTCTTATGCGGAGAAGCACAAAAAGCTTATCAGGACATGCCCGCTGAAGCTGCCATGGACTACCCTCAGCTGAAAGCAGAGATCCTGGCACGATTAGGGGTAACAACAGCAGTACAGGCACAGAGATACCATGAGTGGAAGTACAAGGAGGGTAAGCCTCCGAGGTCCCAATTATTCGACCTTATCCACCTCGCACGGAAGTGGTTACGACCCGAGGTCTGCAGCCCAGAGGAAATGTTGGAAACTTTGGTCATAGACCACTATATGAGGGGATTGCCTCCATATCTTCGTGCATGGGTGGGCCAGAATGACCCTGCCACCTATGACAGGGTGATCACATTGGTAGAGAGGTGGATTGCGACCCGAGAGCTGTCTCAACTACCCAGAGAAGCCCTCTCCCAAAAGAAGTATCTGGGCCCGACCCAGGAAGGCCAGATAACCAAGCATCCGGGGAGCCCCAGGTGGAAGAAGGTAGTGGCCACAGAACAGCCGGGAACCCAGAAGTGGGGGAACCATGGGGTAAAGACCCCTAACCCAAGAGACAAAGGAGCAACTAAAGCCTCTTATAGATGTTATGCATGTGGAGAATGGGGACACCTAGCGGCACAATGTCCCAACACTGAGGAGCCCATGCAGTGTAACCTTGGGGATTGGGCAGACCCATGCACCCTAATCAATCTAGTCGGGGTTGCAGTCACCCCACACCAATATACAAAACCAGTGAAACTGAATGGGGTAGAAACTATGGCACTCATTGATTCAGGTAGTGCTGTCACCCTGATTTCAGAAAAACTAGTGAAACGCAGCCAGTTGTTACAGGCTAAGCGTATGGGAGTAACCTGTGTACATGGGACTGCTAGCTACTATCCTGTCATCCCAGTAAGGATTGAAATCCAGGGAACCATCACTGGGGTAAAAGCAGGAGTGGTCCCAAAACTCCCATACCCAGTGCTCATTGGAAGGGATTTCCCAGGATTTGGAAATTTGCTCCCACCAGAGGGAGAGGACAGACAAGAAGACTCTGAAGTTAAGGAGTCATCCCTAACAGAAAATCACCCTCCTTTCTTTGCTGAAATATCTCCCAAATTGTTCTCCGCCTCTGGGAAGGGCAGAAAAACCAAGAAAGAAAGAAGGGCAGCGAAGGCTTTGGGCACTCGGATTCTGCTTCAGGGTCAGAACATGGCCTTGGTAGGCCGAAGGGCACAGGGAACTGAGAAAGAGACCCCCAGAGAGGAGGAGGAGGAAGCAGAATCCAGTCCCAACCCTAATGTCACCGAAGTGACTGAGGAGGCAGAGACCAGTTCCTCAGAGTTTGGGTCGATAGGTCCTGGAAGAGAGACTTTCGGGCGAGACCAGGCAGAAGATCCCAGATATGACAATGTCAGAAGAGAGGTGGCTGAGATAGATGGGGAGCCCGTGGAGGGTAAGGCCCGAGGGCCAGCGCCCTATTTCATGATCAAGAAGAACCTCCTGTACAGGGTGGTTCAAATACAGGAAGAGGTAGTAAACCAGCTCCTGGTACCCCAAAAACATCAGAGGGCAATACTAAGTCTCGCCCACAGTCACCTCTTTGGGGGACACTTGGGGGTAGAAAAGACCCAAGCGCGAATCTTGCGCAGATTCTTCTAGCCAGGAGTACATGAGGATATCCGGCGGTACTGCGCCTCCTGCCCCGAGTGTCAGTTGCACAGCCCTCGACCACATCTAAGGGCTCCGTTGATACCTCTACCAATAATTGAGATCCCTTTTGAGCGGGTGGCCATGGACCTGGTGGGGCCTCTAGAGAAGACAACTCGAGGTCACCAATATGTGCTTGTCGTCTTGGACTATGCAACCAGGTATCCAGAGGCCATTCCCCTACGAAATACAGCCTCCAAGTCCATAGCAAAGGCATTGGTGGAAATTTCTGCCCGAGTTGGGCTACCGAAAGAGATTCTAACGGACCAAGGAACGCCTTTCATGTCAAAGCTGATGAAGGACCTCTGCTCTCTGCTCCATGTCCAGACTCTGCGAACCTCAGTTTACCACCCGCAGACCGACGGCCTGGTAGCGAGATTCAACCGGACCCTCAAGGCCATGATCAAAAAGGTGGTAAGTAGGGATGGAAAAGACTGGGATACCCTGTTGCCCTACCTTATGTTTGCCATCCGGGAAGTTCCTCAAGCCTCCACTGGATTCTCTCCCTTCGAGCTATTATATGGTCGCCACCCCCGGGGCATACTAGATATAGCTAGGGAAATTTGGGAAGAGGAGCCTAATACAGGGAAGAATATAGTGGAGCATGTATTACAAATGAGAGATCGTATAACCTGAGTCACCCCTATAGTGCGAGAGCACCTGGAGAAGGCCCAGAAAGCCCAACAAACACACTACAACCATCAAGCAAAGGTTCGGCAGTTCCAACCCGGAGACCGAGTAATGGTGTTAGTACCCACAGCAGAGAGTAAACTCTTGGCCCAGTGGCAGGGGCCCTATGAAATAGTTGAATCTATAGGAGAGGTAAATTATAAGGTACGACAACCCGGACGTAGAAAACAGGAACAAGTGTACCACATCAACCTTCTAAAACCCTGGCGTACCCAAGAAGCGTGTGTAGTTGCTCAAAAGGACCCGTTACAGGAGAACAAAAACCCCGAGCAGGTGAAGGTGTCTCCTGATTTAACACCAGCCCAAAGAGAGGAGGTGGTCGAGATGATCAACCGGAACCAAGACGTATTCTCATCTCGGCCAGGACGAACAACTGAGACGTATCACCACATCATTACAAACCCCGGGGCCAAGGTAACGATGAGGCCTTACCGGGTGCCAGCGGCCAAAAGAGAAGAAATCAGAGCGGAAGTAAAGAAAATGTTGGACTTAGGGGTAATTGAAGAGTCTCACAGTCAGTGGTCTAGCCCGATCGTGCTAGTACCCAAACCAGATGGCTCCACAAGGTTTTGCAATGATTTCCGTCGGCTGAATGAGGTGTCCCAGTTCGATGCATATCCTATACCCCGGATAGACGAGTTAGTGGACCGACTGGGAAATGCCCGCTTCCTGACCACTCTAGACTTAACTAAAGGGTACTGGCAGATCCCCCTTGCTGAAGACGCAAAGGAGAAGACCGCTTTCTCCACCCCAGATGGACTGTTTCAATATACAGTCCTTCCATTCGGTCTACATGGGGCCCCAGCTACCTTTCAGCGCCTTATGGATAAGCTATTGCGCCCCCATGCTAGTTATGCAGCTGCCTACCTGGATGATGTGGTTATTCATACCGCAGACTGGGAAACCCACTTGGAAAAGGTTGAAGCTGTCCTAGATACCCTAAGGCGTGCTGGCCTTACCGCAAACCCCGCAAAGTGTGCCATAGGATTAACGGAGGCGAAGTATCTGGGCTACATTGTGGGACGAGGTGTAGTGAAACCCCAACTAAATAAACTAGAGGCCATCCAAAACTGGCCCCGACCGGTTCGCAAGAAACAAGTCTGGGGATTTTTGGGGGTAGTGGGGTACTATCGACGCTTTATTCCCCATTTTGCCACCAGGGCAAGTGCCCTGACTGATCTCATAAAAGCTCGGGGACCTGAGATGGTGCGATGGACAGACACAGCAGAGAGGGCATTTACAGATCTAAGGACAGCCCTTTGCAGTGACCCTGTACTTATAGCTCCAGACTTCACTAAGGAGTTCATCTTGCAGACAGACGCATCTGAAGTTGGACTAGGGGCTGTCCTATCCCAGATGGTCGGGGAAGAAGAACATCCAATCCTCTATCTGAGTAGAAAACTTCTCCCAAGGGAACAGAAGTATGCTGTGGTCGAGAGGGAATGCCTTGCCGTTAAGTGGGCCATGGAAACACTGCGATACTACCTGCTAGGTAGACAGTTTACCCTCGTGACTGACCATGCCCCTCTTCAGTGGATGCAGCGGAACAAGGAGAAAAATGCAAGAGTGACTAGATGGTTCTTATCCCTCCAACCCTTTCAGTTCCGCATACAACACAGAGCCGGAAGTCGCCACGGCAACGCAGATGGCTTATCACGGGTGCACTGTATGTCGACCCAAGTTGCCCAACCCCTTGGTGTTGAGCAGGGGGGAGGGATATGTGACGGAGTCAGACCAGAAGGATATAGGAGAGTGCTGGAAGGCAGGTATATTAGTCTCAGGATGTGCAGGTCCTTGTTCCCTGGATAGCCAAACAAAGGCTACTCCAGGCCAATCAAGACACCTGGGGCCAATTAAGAACCTTCTAGAAAGGAGTAGAAACAGCTAGCCTAATTGGGACACCTGAAGCCAATCAGGGACTGGCTGAAACCAGATAACAACCTCCCAGTTAGTCAGGTGGGTGTGGGTGTCAGGAGCTGTGGAAGGAAGTTATGCTGTTGGTGAGACTGAGTGTAGGACAACATATCACACTGAAGGAAGGAGGCCCTGAGGTAAGGGTGAAGTGGAGTTTGAAGAAGCAGGGACTGCTGTGGGGAAGTAGCCCAGGGAATTGTATTGTGTTTTGTGCCTAAAAGGTCAGCCATCTTAGCTGATACTATTAGGGTCCCTGGGCTGGAGTCCAGAGTAGAGGGCGGGCCCGGGCTCCCCCCTTTTTTCCATCTTCCATACTGGCCTGTGAAGAAGGCAACTCACTAGGTGGTGACTCTTGCCAATTATACTGAGAAAGGGAGGTCACTCTGGGGCCTAGATGAGTTTCTGAGGCCCCTAAATCTGCCAGGAAGCGCAGAACCCACAAGTACAGACTTGGAGCTTTGTCACAATATATAAAATCCAACTCTCTCATCAGCCCCTCCCCCGCCCCAAAATTATATCAAGCTATATCATCAGCTGTTTGGCCTCTTTAAGGGGAGTCAGTTTACCTGTGACAGACTTCTTTAAGGAGAACAAGCCCCTCTCAGCCCACCTAATTAATTACCTAGGTGACTGGTTGGCAGCTAATTGGCTAACAAGTACTGGGGCCTGATAAAAAATTACCACAGCTTGGTTACAGAGAGGCGCCGCCTAAGCAGAGGAGCTCTGAGGGAACAGAGCAGAACTCAGAGGGAAAGCAATTTAGGGAGGGGCCTCCCAGATAACTGCAGGAAGCCCAGCCTGCGAAGAGCTACGTGCTGCTGCTTGGAGAAGAGCTGCAGTCGATAGGAAGGCTCTGCAGAGGAGAAGGACTCACCATTGAGAATGCCTTGTAGGTAATGGGCCTAACAGGGAACTGACAGACATAGATGGGACTGATGAAATCAGGCAGAGTCCGCCCCCCTGCTAAAATGGTGAAGGTTTTCCTTGCATTTCTATTGAACTTTCAGTTGATAAATCAGACCCTCAGAAGGAGTGCTGGGTGATACATAAAAGCCTCAGTGAACTTACTGATGACCCAGCTTGGGACGTTAAGGCAAGGCACCTGCAGAGTCGATGTGGTGAGTGGGGACGGCACGTGCACTGTTGTATGTGGCATAGTTAGCAGGATCCTAAGAGCCCAGAGCCAGACATGCTGTCGTGCAGCCCTGCAGCGTGCTGGGGTGTGTGGGGAAAATACAGAGAGAGGAGCTAGCCTCCCCAGCTGGGAGCTTGGTGGGGCTGGACAAAATTAGCTTATGGGCCAGACGTGGCCCGTGGGCCATAGTTTGCCCACCCCTGTGTTAGTAGGATCCCCCTCAAGGATGTTGACCTTCACTGTATTGTAGTGGCTATTACACAGTGCTCAACAGCTCTAGTTAGTGTTTGAACCAGCTCCTCTGATTTACATGGGATTATGTCAAGAATAGCTTGTCATCTTGTGTGCTTTAGAACTAGTTCAAAAAAACAAACAAAAAAACCCAATTGTTTAAAGTGCTGAGAAATTGCCTCTCTAAACCTTGCCCTGCTGTAATATTTATCCATTATATATTCAGATTGTCAAAGTCATCCACTATTATCAGGGTACTAGACTTAGTTGTTTCTTTAACCTCTCTCAATGCTGGACAGTCAGTATCTTTTTCCTGACCAGCAGACATGTAGCATAAGCCTACCAAAGCATCTGCATTCTTTATATGAACTTAGCATTTTCTTTAAAAAGCTTCATCATTCAACTGTTAATGCTGCTAATTTTTTATGAATAAACTCAGCTGTGTTATCATAGCCTCACCTATTTAATGCACAGAATAACTGTACTGCATGAGGCGAACACTAGGTGGGGAGAGAGATCTGAACATTCTCTGCACCTCTGGTCTGGTGCATAAACTGGAATGCTGCTGCTTAGCCAGAAGTATTAAGAGTGGGTCACATAGCTCAGCTACTCTCCCTCTCCCATCCTTGCTTGACTTTGGTTGTGATTTGTGATTCTCTGGGGATCCAAATCTATTTTTCTCTCCAACGGCATATGTAGTATTTCTCAAAAGAGCTGTATGGAGGGGCAAAGGCCCAGACGATGAAATATGCTCCAAAGGGACAAAGCTTTTGCTTAATAATTTTAAATACTTGCTTTTGCGTTGCAGGTTTTCTCCTGTATTCAGCAGACCACTTATTCCTTATTCCGATCTCCCTTCATTGCCACCTCTATTGTAACTGTCAGATGTAAGTAGGATGACCAGATAGCAAGTGTGAAAAATTGGGATAGGAGTTGCGGGGTAATAGGTACCTATATAAGAAAAGCCCCCAAAATCGAGACTGTCCCTAAAAAATCGGGACATCTGATCACCCTTGATGCAAGCTCTGAACAGCCTGAAACAACAAGAGTTCTAAGGGCACAACCCCTTGCATCTGATATAAAAGAAACAGACACCCTTTGGTGGGGTGTGTCAACCCCACACTGGTGAGGGGAGGGTTAAGGAGCTGCACCAGACACAGGAAGCCATGCACCCTTGCTCCTGCTGGGCAGTGGTGGGAGTATTCAAAAGGGAGCTGCTCAGCTCAATCTGGGCTGACCGGGGAGGGGAGCACCAGAGTGCACCAGCCTCCTGCAGAGACATTGCCAGAACTTCAGGCAGCTGGCACCAGGCCTCAAAGTCAAGCCACTGTATGCCTGTTAATGGCGGGAGCTGAGGGTGATGACTTGCTGCCATCTGGGGAAGGTGTTCCAGAGATAGACCTGAGAGGGATCCCAAGGCAGACCCATGCCACTGACAGAGGGGCAGAAACAAGGGTAGGAAGTGACCCAGAGAGCTAGAGTAAGGGTACCAGACCATTGGCCATGTATATGGACTACTGTTCTGAAGGGTTGGAACTCAGTGGAGCAGGGTGGGCCCAGGTTCCCCTCCCATCCCCCCTTTTTGTCTGCAGAAGGTAGCTGTAAAGCAGCCCTGGACTCTCGCCATTGGATGAGATTGCGTCGAACTGGAGCCACTAGGCAAGGCAGCCCTGGACTCTTTCCACTGGATGACATAGCTTAGAGTGTCACCACTAGGTGGTACCACTGGCCTTAGGCATTTGAACAGCCACTCCTATATTCCTGCACTGAAAACGTCACTATTACCTTTAAAACAGACCACTTCAGAGAGAGGGAAAGCATACATTCCATCCACAAAATACAGTCCTATTTCATATGATGCAAATATTGCCCAAGAACCAGAAATGGACAATGCCTACAACTCTGAATGAGCACTTATCTCAGCCAGCTCATCCCTCCCTGAGATCCCCCTATACTGGAACCTCTAACACACATGTGGAAGTAATAGGAGAACTTAGATGCATAGGCTTAGACATCTAAAACAATAGACTGACAGATTTTGATACCTCATTAAGTAACTAACATACAGGTACTTAGGGTGGTGTCACATGTTTTTGCAACATATAATATCTTCCAGGTTAGTGTCCCAGTGAAGGAGGTACAAATTAGCACTATTTCACAGATGAGGAAACCAAGGCAAAAAAGTTTAAATGACTGGACAAAGGCCAGAGAGGAGAATCCATGTCAGAGCTGGGATGGCAGGACTTCATGCTCACAGTCCAGTATCTAGCCCATTACACAAGACAGCTGCTTATGCTATTGAACTCTCCGCACTTGTTGCAGAGACCCTTCGGCTGCTCAGCGGACAAGCTGCTACCAGGCACTAGCCTTCATATGCATCTTATCACCTGTCCCAACCCATAAATGCTAACCTACGCAGAAGTTACTCACACTTGATCTAAGAACTAACACAAGACTATGACCAGACACAGTCCTGGATAGTCCAAGCCAAGAATAGCACAAGCACATATGGCTGGCTTAGCTGCCATGAGCAGGCCCAACTTAAGACAAGACATGCCTGAACAAGTAACTGCTGAACAAGCCTGAACAAGTAATTGCTGAAACAACTAACTATTGTGACTATGTTTAGAGTAAATAAGGGAGGCAGAAACTAACTATTGTGGGTATGTTTATAAATAACAAAGGAAGCAGAAACACTCTTAACTGATAAGCTTGCCTTACGCAATCTGCAAAGTGATCGGTCTTCACATGCAAGAAGTGTAGATGTTGGTAGCTAGAAAAGATCAATATGAACTTGTTGAACTGTGTGGTGTGTGACATAATTTGGAATTGTGGTATCACCCATCTCTAAACCCCCTGCATCTAGGCCTGGATACAGTGAGCAAAGAGCTGTTACTTGCCTAATAAAGTAATCTGAATGATAAGCTGGAGTCTTTTGGATCCCAGCAAACTGGATGAAGTGTTTGCCCAGACTTGGACAAGGTGTTCTGGGTAAGCCGAGTGGAAAGGTCTCAGAGGGAATCCCAGCCTTCAGACATTGTTCCTATTTGTTCATGCAAGAAGGACCAGGAAAGTAAGTGGGAGAAGAAATAAGCCCTCTAACACTCCCCACTTGAGGGCATAAAGGGAGGAGCAGGCTCAACTTCTCTTCAATTCCTTTCCCACTATAGAACACAGGTGGTAGACCTGACCACTGAGAGCAGCAAGGAGAAGAGAGGAAAGACTATCATGCAATCATAAATAGCACATATATAGTAAACACTTTACACATCTAGGTGGTTAATAATGGTAGGAAAGTGCCCCATTTTAGTACAGCTAGGATCTTATTTAGGCTAGGACCCTGAGTGCTGCCTCTAGTTGGTTCTTCCCCATTTGTCTCTAATAATCAGGTCTAAGGCACAACTAACTTGTAGGTACATGCAGAAATCCCGAGAAGGTAGATGAAATTTAATTCTGAGATGTTTAAAGTTCAGTACAGCTATGTTCTGGAAAAATCTCCAGCTGCCAACAACTCTTTGACATCCTCTCTCTCAAACTTAGTGTCCTGGAGGAAAACTTGGTAATTGGTGTGTCTGATAAGCCAATGAGAATTCTGGCAGTATACCAAGGCACTGTCTTGTCCATGCTAGCAGAATGGTTCCTAGGACAGGATATTTTCTGATCTCCTCTCCGAGTAAGATATCTTTGACACAAAACATGTTAGGAAGAATAAAGACGGAGAACAATATGTTGCTCCTTCCAGCGCTTTGCCATGTGGGGCTCATTTTGAGTTTCTCTAAAATGTGACCCGTTCCAAAGATTCTAGAGCTGTCCAACTCTAGAATTTCTACCTGAGGATTACAGCAACTCCTATGGTTTTCTGTCTTTGGAGTCTCTAGAAGTTGAATTCTTGGTTACTCTTCATGCTAAGTAAAATTAATATATATTCTGTCTAGGTCTTTTAAAAAATATATATCCAAATAGATAAAGGTTATGGATTTGTAGAAAGTACAATACTTGGGGAAGGAGATTGGCCAAGTCAGTTTGATCAAAACAGAACAGCAATAAGGGTGAAATAAGCCATCTTTGAGTCTTGGTGTAAGGTATTATATTGCTGCAACGTATAAGTGCTTCTGTATAAGGTTTGGTTTACTTAAGGCAGGGATTCAGCCTCCCTATTTTGTATGATGAATACAGTGCATCTTTAGAGTACAATCTGTGGGTCAAAAATGAATTATTTGGAGATGTTCAAGAAAATCTGCTCCTCAGTCCAAGTTATGTTTAATTACAAATGGAACACTGCAGAACAAAAGGTCCCATGCTTCTCCTGTTGCTAATAGCATCTGGGTTTTTCAATCCATCACAGCTTTCACCTGGTTAAACATATTGCAAACATATTGAAGAACCCGGGTTATAATTAAATGAAGTTACTTTTTTCCCATCGTACTCACAATTTTCCATTACTCACAATGGGAGTAAAACTACCCAATGGAAACTAGTCATACCTTCCCTTCTTTCAGCAGCTAAGGAAACACAGAGTCTCCCCCCAAATATAATGCAAAATTTTATTTACAACCTCAATATGTGCCCACTAGCACACACCATACCTATGTTGTGCACATCTGTCAATGCAGCATGTTTGCTAATGCGCGGAGGTTGTAATTAAGGGTTCTGTTTTACTGGGAGGGAGACTAATGTGTAGTGTATTTCCCTACAGCTGGAAGCAGTAGGAGGTTCCTTGGGAAGATGCAGAGTCCATCAACATCACTGGAAAAATGCTGTGTGGGCATTTGGGTACAGCTGAGAGGCACCTGGAACTTGGCTGTGCCTTGCTGTGTGAGGTTTGCACAAGGGAAATGTCACACAACCAACCAAGTTTTGTTTATGGGATAATAGGTTATAGATTTAGGGATCCACAAGCATGGAAAATGCTTGGATGGGTACCTTGAGGCATTACCTCTGGCTGGGTCATACTGACACGGAGATTACATAGTTTATAACTTTATTAAGGATTCAGATTGAGGTTTGTGTTTCAACTGAGGCAGGATGTCATCTGTGAAAGAGCAATGTGATATACTTTATCCTGGATTGGCTCCTGAGTCTCTCTGGAGGATCTCTGGTAGATATTGCAAGGAGGTCAATGCATAGAGCAAACCAGAAATGTCACAAAATAGACCTTTCCTCTGTGCCACTCTTAAGGAGAATGTCTCTGATCGAGAGCCATTTAAATAGAGGAATGACCATAGATAACTGTAGAATAGTTAATGGAAGTTACAAAGATATGTCGAGAATTAAACATCTCCAGTATTAGAGCATTTCACAGAACCCTACAGAACGGCCCCTTTGCATCTAACTCTAGAGGAAAGCTGCTTTTATTCATTTGTTTACTGCAAAAAATATGCTGGTCTTCACCAAATATTATGATTTGTGACTTTTCATGGGATTAAGCTACGGATTAGGGGTATAGAATGAATGCCACGAGAAGAGATAAATAAAATCGGACTTTTCAGTTTGGAAGAGACAACTAAAGGGGATATGACAGAGGTCTATAAAATCATGACTGGTGTGGAAAAAGCAAATAAGGAAGTGTTACTTATTTCTTCTCATAAGAACTAGGTCACCAAATGAAATTAATAGGCATCAGGTTTAAAACAATCAAAAGGAAGTATTTCTTCACACAACCCACAGTTAACTTGTGGAACTCCTTGCCAGAAGATGTTGTGAAGGCCAAGACAATAAAAGGGTTCAAAAAAGAACTAGATAAGTTCATGGAGGATAGGTCCATCAATGGCTATTAGCCAGGATGGGCAGGAATGGCATCCCTAGCTTTTGTTTGCCAGAAGCTGGGAATGGGTGACAGCGGATGGATTACTTGATGATTACCTGTTCTGTTCATTCCCTCTGGAGCACCTGGCATTGGCCACTGTCTGAAGACAGGATACTGTGTTAGATAGACCTTTGGTCTGACCCAGTATGTTCAAGAAGATCTGGTTAATGTTCAAGATGAACTGGTTAATGTGAATTTGCAGTGACAGGGTCAGGCTAGGTCTTCATGGCAGAGTTAACTAGAGCTGTCTACACTTGAGTTAATGCCTAATTCAAGCGAGAGCAGCCATGCTGTGAAATAAGTCTCCAGCTGCACAGAGTGGTTGGGTTACAGCTGATGAGCTGTGCTAGCTCGAGCTGGCCAATTTGAACTAAAAGCGCCGCCACGCTCAAGTTAAGGTTTGTGTATATAGATGGGACTTGAGTTAAGGGCAAGATACAAAAACTATAAGGTGAAAAGGGACCATCATGATCATCTAGATTGATCTCCTGCATATCACAGGCCATAGAACCTTACCCACTCATTCCTATAATAGACCCATAACCTCTGGCTGAGATACTGAACTCCTCAAATCATGACTTACAACTCAAGTAAATTCTGCAGTGAATTCAAGCTCAGAGGCAGTGTATTTGCTAAGATTTTTTGCCATTATTTTACTGTCTAGATTAATTAAATGATGTTAGTTTTCCTGATCTCCAGTCTGCCCAAGTGTTATATTTTTTCATGAGCCATTTTACTGACTTCCAAGCAGGAACTGGGAACCTTCCCCTGTACAAGAGAAGGATGGAGAGTTGGGTGTCTGAAGCACTAGAAGCTCCAGAACTTGCCGTTTTCTTCTGGCAAGGGAGCTTCTGGCCATAGAGATTTGGAAGCTCCCTTGTGTTCTGAACATTGTCTTTTGAGATCTCTGCTTCAATCTGCACCTTTTTCATCTTTAGAAAAGTGTAGGCTATTTAGGTTCTCCAAAAAACACTGTATTTGTGTTGTAGTAGGAGCTCCTCAGATGGATAGTTTTTTGGTAGAACTTAAACAACAGGTTTTTTAAATCAGTTCTTTTATATTTCTTCCAGTTCAATTGCAGATATAACTGCTGGGGCATTCACAGAACACAGTCTTTGAAAACACACAGATCGCTTTATTTCAACACTTAAAAATTGGCTCCAATTATCGAGTTCAGCTGAACTTCTTATCACCTTTGCACTCCTCGATTCTGGTGTAGGTGTAAGTTAGAATAGCCCTGAGGCTGCTCTAATTTACATCTCTTGATAATGGGCCCCTCTGAAGGGCTGTTATGCCTACCATGTACCACTGGAGTGCAGCAGCTCTTCTTCACTCATGGCTATAATCAGAGGAAAGATAGAGCTGGCTATGTGGGCTTTACTGAGATTTCCCCAAACATTAAAGTTTCCTCTAGGATATAATTCGTGTATGTAAGAACGGAGTAACTGATAAACAAAGCTGATATAAATTCATCAGGAGGGGTATATATATCAACCAAATAGTAACATTACTGCCAGGCAGCAAGAAATCACCTGTAACACAAGCTAACACAAAGGCTAAGCTTCCATGTATTAATGCAGCTGCCCTCCTTTCCGCAGTGTTAGATGCAGCAAATACTTGTTTCCTGTCTTTCCCCGCCACCATGTCCTTTCTCAGTGCATGACATTTTCTGAATTATGGCAATATTCAACTTCTCTATTTTTAGGGGTTATCTAGTGTCTAATGCTCTTATTATTCCATGTTCAGAATTTTAAACGATGCAGAGAAGATAAGGTGGGGGATTGTATTTTGCTTAAGGAATCCTTGCTTAAGCCAGCTTTGTGCAATGGTGCTTCCTAGGTACCAGTATGTTTCCAAAAGAATAAAAGGAAGCTTCTAAATTTAACAAGATTCTTAAACATACTAAGCACACTACATACAGTACCCTGCTGTGAGCTACAGGCATCCTGGGGGTGTTTTATATTGACTTCAATGGAAACAAGATCAGAGTCCAAATGAGTGTACTGCTATGAAACGATCATGTTTAAAGACAGAACGAAGGATTCAGTCATTTAACTGATCACAGAACCAATATTATTAACCATACAGCATACATTCCTCACCATTACACTCTGATTGAGAATGATAAAACAAAGTTGTGTTGCTAGTAGACAGTTAATTCTTCTTCTGAGCACCACATCTCTTTTATACCCCCACAATTATACGACAAGGAGAGGGAACTTTTCAAGTGCTACAAAATTTTCTTATTGTCTTTAATATTAACTAAAATTCACTCTAGTCATTAAACAATAAAGTAAATATGCTCTTGAGTGAAAGCAGGAATGTGATCTTACCTCTATTTATTAGTCTCAATTAATTTATAAGGATCAATACCTGGGAAACTAGGACCACACAGAAAGTAAAGGGTTTTGGGAATAGTCTGGGGTCAATCTATATGTAAGTGGTATTTTAGATATTTGCCAGTAATTAGCATATTGTCGGTAGACTAAATGGAAAGCCAACACTGCTATAGCATTAAAAAAACGAATGGGACAAGCACTATCTCTAGCTTTTTAATGCTTGTAATTTAACTCTATCGTTGCACATTTCTCTTTTTAAGATCTCACTCAGTTCCTTTCAAATTTCAACAGCATCAGCAATAAAACACCTATTTCCCTGCATTTTGTTCAAGGCTACAGAAATAAGATTTGGGGTACTCAGCATGTGTTCAACATTTCTGTTAACCCCAATGTTGAGAACTTTGCCTGTGACAGTACCATCTACTTTTTCATGATTTTGTTCACAAACTGTCATCAAATTAGGCTAGTTCTTGATACAGTGCTCAAAACAGTTCACTACTGACTTCCATTGCACGTCTGGTGAAAGAGTTAGCTTGATTCCTCCCACTTTTTTCAGAACAGCTTCTGCAAAGTGGTTGTTATGGAAGTATTTGGAATTTCAACAACATTAGCCTTTATTTCTGTAACACTGAAGTCTTTGGCTAGGAGGTGCATCAAATGAGCATTGCAACCGTATGTTGTTAACTTGGGACTCTCTTCACTCACTTGTAAATAGTTTCTTCTCATCTTGGATACATTTGCAGCATTGTGACCAAGCTGTGTACTAGACATTTGATGTTTTTTTTCAGTTTGCTATAGCTTTTACTGCTACTTCTTGTAAGTATTCTGCAGTGTGTGCAGTTCCTGATGTACCAATTATTTCTGTAAGGAAGACATTCTCTTCTTCTGTTGTTACACAAGCACGTACAACAGGATCATTGTGGACACTGCTCCATCCATCAAGACCCAGGTTAACAATTTTACCCTGTAGACCTTTTGCACACTGCTCAATTTCTCTTTCATACACTTTATCCAGCAATTTGCCTGTGACCTCTACTCTGTTGGGTGGACTGTATCCTGGTCTTAATGACTGAGCCATGTTAATTAAGTGTTGGTTCTCAACCATATGGAGAGTTTCTTGCATAAATAAATTGGGCAATTTTTTCATCAATTACCTATTTTTGTAATCTGCTGGTTCTTATCACAAACTTATCAGTGGTTGTTTCTGGATGATGGAGATTTTTTTTCTTTTTGCTACAGGTGATATACTATGGCTGTGTGACATACATGATGTGACTGAAACACTATCATTGGCAGATAACTCTGAAACTATAGAAAATGATGGTGATCTTGAAGGTGGATAGTCTTCAGAATCTTTTATGTTGACAATGGATTCTCAAACAAAATAAGTCAATGCAGTTATTTAATTATTATTACGCTACTGCTCATTTAGTATTACTCATTGCATTCACTGACACTCAGTACTACTTTAAAGGTGAAATTGTAAAAGGAAGACCTGCCTATTTCAGCTATTTATTTTTATCACAACTGCATCTAAAATGATAGTAATACAGAGTAACAACTATATTTTTTGCTCAAACATGAGAATTCAAGAATAGTTCAGAAGACAGACAGATAGTCCTTAAGAAAGAAGTATGAAATAAAAAAGTTTACCAACCTGAAGATCCTGCATATTCAGACATGTTCCTTTCATCATCTTCAATGCAGCTTCCTCCTGAGAAGGAACACTTCTCATGGTGTTGTTTCATTTGGGCAACCAGGCCTTGCATTTCTTTGTTACACTGTTTGCATTTTGCACACATGCCTGTCTTACTCACAGGAAAGAACGGTTACTTACCTTGTAACTGTTGTTCTTCGAGATGTGTTGCTCATGTCCATTCCAATAGGTGTGTGCACGCCATGCATGCATGGTCCCGGAATTTCTTCCCCAGCAGTACCCGTGGGGTTGGCAAGGGAGACCCCTAAAGTGGCGCCTAAACGGCAGCGTATATATGACCTTGCGAATCCACCCCCCAACTCAGTTCCTTCTTGCCGGACAAATTCCGACAATGGGGAGGTGGGAGGGATTTGGAATGGACATGAGCAACACATCTCGAAGAACAACAGTTACAAGGTAAGTAACCGTTCTTTCTTCTTCGAGTGATTGCTCATGTGCATTCCAATAGGTGACTTGCGAGCTGTTACCTTGGAGGTGGGATCAGAATTTAACTGGTTGCAGATCGCAGGACAGCTGTTCCGAAGGCAGTGTCATCCCTTGCCTGTTGGGTGATGGTGTAATGGGCTGCGAAGGTGTGGAGAGAGGACCATGTTGCCGCTCTACGTACATCCAGGATCGGAACCCAGGCCAGGAAAGCCGAGGACGCAGCCTGAGCTCTGGTGGAATGAGCCGTCAAGGGAGGTGCCGTAACCTTCGAAAGGTCATAGCACAACCTGACACAGGAAGTGATCCACGAGGATAAATGCTGCGCGGATACCGGTTTACCTTTCATCCGCTCTGCCACTGAAATAAAAAGTTGAGACGACTTACGAAAAGGTCTCGTTCTTTCAATGTAGAAAGCTAAGGCCCTTCTGACATCTAGAGTGTGCAGGGCTCTCTCCCTGTCCGTGGCATGTGGTTTAGGGCAGAACATAGGTAAAAATATATCCTGATTCAAATGAAAAGGGGAAACCACCTTAGGGAGGAAGGCTGGGTGGGGCCTTAGATGGACTTTGTCCTTGTAGAACACCATATAAGGGGGTTCTGCAGTGACAGCTTGAAGCTCCGACACCCTCCTCGCAGAGGTGATTGCCACCAAGAAGAGAACCTTCCAGGAGAGGTAGGATATAGGGCAGGTGGCCAGAGGATCAAAGGGGGGGGGTCTCATGAGTGCGGATAGAACTAGGTTAAGGTTCCAAGGGGGCACTGGGTGGCGAACTGGGGGGTGCAGCCGGTCCATCCCCCTAAGGAATCTAGAGACTACTGGGTTACTAAAGACCGAATTGTCTAGGACCCTCTAATGAAAAGCGGAAATAGCCACCAGGTGAACTTTCAGGGAGGACACCGCTAAACCTTGCTGTTTTAGATGCAGGAGATAGTCAAGGATAGCGGGTATCAGGGCTGAAACTGGGTCAAAACCCCGCTGTGACATCCAAAGGAAGAAGCGCTTCCATTTAGCTACATAGGTGCTACGGGTGGACGGTTTCCTGCTGCCCAGGAAAATCTCCCTAACCTGGAGAGAGCACTGAAGCTCAAGAGAGTTCAGCCATGGAGCTTCCAGGCTGTTAGGTGTAGGGAGGGGAGGTTGGGGTGTTGTAGGCGCCCATGCTCCTGAGATAGCAGCATCGGAAACACTGGGAGTGTCCTCGGGGAGGACACTGATAGATCTGTCAGAGTGGTGAACTAGTGCTGATGGGGCCACGCCAGGGCAATAAGAATCATGGAGGCCGGGTCCCTGCGGACCTTTAGGAGGACCCTGTGCAGCACGGAGAACGGTGGGAAGGCATACACCAGACCCCTCCCCCATGATAGGTGGAACACATCCCCCATCGATCCCGGGGAGTGATTTAGAAAGGAACAGAAACAATGACATTTCCTGTTTTTCCGGGTGGCGAAGAGGTCCATCCGGGGAAACCCCCAGTGTAGGAAGATTGCGTGGCCACATCTGGGTGGAGAGACCACTCATGCATCCGGAACGAGTGACTGAGCTTGTCTGTCAAGTCGTTCTGACGCCCCGGGAGGTACGACGCCTGAAGAGTGATCGAGTTCAGAATGCAGAAATCCCACAGAGCGAGGGCTTCTCGACATGGGTGAGAGGAGTGAGCACCATCTTGTTTGTTTATATAAAACACTGTTGCCGTATTGTCCGTAAGGACGGATACACATTTGCCCCGAAGTTCTGCTTGAAATGTCTGGAAAGCCAGGCGGACCGCCCTCAACTCACGTACGTTGATACGGACAGCGAGTTCCGCCTGAGCCCAGAGGCCTTGCATTTTGAGCTCTCCGAGGTGGGGCCCCCATCCCAGGGCCGATGCATCCGTAACTAGGACTAGCGAGGGGGCTGCTCTCGTGAAAGGGACACCTGTGCAAACATGTAGAGGTTGTAGCCACCAGCGGAGGGAGTCTAGCACCGTGTCAGGAAGGGTGACAACCAAGTCTAGGGGATCCCTTCCTTATCTGTAGGTTCGGGCCAACCAGGTATGCAGGGGATGCAGGCGCAGTCTGGTGAACTGGACGACATACACACACGCTGACATGTGCCCGAGGAGAACCATGCAACTTCTGGCTGTCGTAGCTGGGAACACCAGAAAGGAGCGAATGATGTCCCCCATAGCCTTGAAGCGTGCCATAGAGAGGGAGGCTGTGGCAATGGTGGAATCGAGAACTGCTCCGATGAACTCTATCCTTTGCGTGGGTGACAGGGTGGACTTCCCTTCGTTGTTAAGGAGCTCTAGACTGTTGCAAGTCTGCCTGACCAGTGCCACATGGTCGGCAGCTGCATCGCGAGATCTCACCTTGATCAGCCAGTCATCTAGGTATGGAAAAATCTGTACCCCATGCCTCCGAAGAAAGGCAGCCACTGCCGCCATGCACTTGGTGAACACCCTAGGAGCAGTGCATAGGCCAAATGGCAGTACCCTGAATTGGTAATGGGCATCCCCTACCACAAATCTGAGAAACCGTCTGTGGGGTGGGATTATGGAAATATGGAAACAGGCATCTTTCAAGTCGAGGGCGGCGTACCAGTCCCCTGGTTCCATAGAGGGAATAATATTGGCGAGGGAGATCATGCAGAATTTGAACCTTTTTACATATGCGTTCAGAGCCCGCAAGTCCAGGATGGGGCGCAGCCCCCACTTTCGCCTTGGGGATAAGGAAATATCGGGAGTAGAAACCCTTTCCACTGAATTCGAGAGGTACCTTCTCTATGGCCCCAAGAGACAGCAGGGAGTGAACCTCCTGCATAAGGAGTTGCTCGAGAGAAGGGTCCCTGAAGAGGGACGGGGCGGGGTGGTGGTGAGAGGGGAGGGAAGAGAACTGGACAGAATATCCCGCTGCTACCGTGCTGAGAACCCGTCTGTTGGAGGTGATCAGGGACCAAGCACGGTAGAAGCGGAAGAGACGATTCACAAAGGGAGGGGAAATAAAATCTGGAACTGGTGCGCTGTCCTCGATACGCACTTCAAAAGGTGGGCTTAGGGCCCAGCGGCTGTTTCGAGGGTCCCTGATCCTGGTTGGAGTTGGACCTACGGCCTCGCCTCCCATTGTTATTATTGTTCCCCCTACCCCTCCTCCTAGGGGGATCCTGCCTAGGGGGCCCCTGGTGGAAGCGGGAGGTGGGTTGGGATCTGAACGGTCTCCTCTGAAGGGCTGGGGTGTGCAACCCTAAGGACCTAAGAGTTGAACGAGAGTCCTTAAGGCTATGCAGGCGTTTATCTGTCTCTTGAGAGAAAAGGCTCTCTATCAAAAGGGAGGCCCTGAATGGTGGTCTGAAGCTCAGGAGGGATGCCTGAAACCTGAAGCCAGGCATTGCGGCGCATGACCACAGCCGTGGCCATTGTCCTAGCCGCAGAATCAGCTGAATCTAGAGCAGCCTGTTAGGCTACCCGAGACACCACGCTGCCCTCCTCCAAGAGTGCCCCAAACTCTCTATGGGAGTCCTCAGGAACCATCGCCTGGAACTTTCCCAGTGCGGCCCAAGAGTTAAAGGTGTATCGGCCCAGGGCCACCTGCTGATTCGCAATGTGGAGTTGGAGTCCCCCGGTGGAATAAACCTTACGCCCAAATAAATCTAGTTTCCTGGCATCCTTCGATTTTGAGGCAGAGCCAGGTTGACCTTGACACTCTATGATTGACAACGTCAGCTACCAGGGAGCCAGGAGCAGGATGAGTGAAGTACTCATATCCATGCTGGGGGACAAAGTATCTCCTTTCCACCCCTCTAGCTGTTGGTGGGATCGAGGCCGGAGTCTGTCACAGGACATTGGCATTGTTCTGAATTGTCCTGATAAGTGGAAGGGCGACCCAGGACGGGCCATCCGAGGCCAAAATGTCAACCATAGGGTCTATGTCCTCTGAGACTTCCTCCGCCTGGAAGTTCAAATTTTGTGCAACCCTTCTTAGGAGGTCCTGGTGGCCCTTAACATCCATGGATAGCATCCCAGAAGATGTCCCCGCCACTGCCTCATCCAGGGAAGAAGAGGAAAAGGTGTGAAAGGGGGGCTCATCTCCTTCCTCCAGGGCCCGGGCCTCTACAGGTGGTTGGGGATGTGCCAGTGTGTCCGTTCCTGGATCCAACTGTGGAGGTTAGCCAGCTGCAGGCTGAGGTAGCAATGCCTCAGTTGCCCTAGACGAATGATCACCTGTCGAGGTGGCCGAAGGAGTCGCTCTAGGGCCTGAAACAACCGATGCCAACCTGGAGAATTGTCCCTGGTTTTGGTGGTAGGCCCAGGGGGTCCAGAAGGGCCACTGGCCCGGTCCCCGCCATTGTCGAGGCCAGGACGGTACCGGCGCAGATATTGGTGCCGGCTGGTGGTACTGGTCTTGCCTTGATCGATGCCCAGAGCGGGAACAATGGTGGTTACTCCGAGAATGGTAGGAGCCCGCATCTGAGTCCAAAGAGTATTCGGAGGCTGACCAGGGAGGGACAGATCTAGGCGGTGCCGGTGACCATTGTGGGATACGGCTCCGCATCGAGATGGGCTTCCCTCGGTGCCGTACAGGTGGCAACTAAGCAGCTGCAGGGCCGGGGCGGAATACGGTACCACAGGTGTAGGGTGCTGTCCCGGAGCACCCGGTACCACAGCCGGAACGGCTGGTACCGCGACCGGAACGGCCGGTGCCGGAGGTATGGGAGCCGGAGCCGTGAAGATGTACTCCAGTGCTGTCAGTGCGGTGGAAGGTCCGGAAGAGGTGCCCGGTACTGAGGGAGGAGTCGGAGGCCGCTGAGTCTGGGCACTCTATTGCCTCACCATGTCAATAAGATCACGGGCCACCTCGAAAGTATCCGGCGTCGAAGGCATACCAAAGTCCTCTATGGACTGGTGCCGTGGTGTCGAGTCTGCCCGAGGCAGACTCCAGCTGTGGAGTCCTGAGCTCGATGTCGAGGGCATCGGCTCCTGGCGGCTATGGCTAGGGTGCCGTTCCAACGGTCGTGTCACTTCTTGAGTACCCAGCGACCGTTTCATGGGTGATCTACCCCTGTCTGAATTCTTCTTCAGAGGCACCGGAGATTGTGATCGGTGCTGTCTAGAAGAAGTGGGTCTGCGCACCGGAGACTTGTGCCGGCGTCCCCGGGAGGCGTCCCCCGTCAGTGCCGGTGCGTCCCACACCGAGGCCGGTGCACTTCTGACCGCCGGAGCTTGGTCAGACTGCGGCTGAAGGACAGATTCCATCAGGAGAAGCTTTAGCCGAGAGTCCCGCTCCTTTTTAGTCTGGGGCTTGAAACTGCGGCAGATCAGGCACTTCTCAACTTGATGGGCCTTCCCCAGACACTTTAAGCACTGCGCGTGGGGGTCACCTGCAGGCGTAGGCTTACCACAGCACTCACACGATTTGAATCCCGGCAACCAAGACATGCCCCGGCGCCAGAACTGAGTGGCCACCGCCGAAGCAGTGGAGAAACAGAGAAGACTACAAAAAAAACCCTTAACTAACTATTTACACTACTTAACTACAATAAAACCATTAAGTATGCACATAAGATGAATAGAGAAAACTGCTGAGGTGATAAGAGCCGTTAAGCTCTGATCCAGCGGACTATCAGGGTGGTAAGAAGGAACTGAATGGGGGGTGGGTCGGCAAGGTCATATATACTCCGCCGTTTAGGCACCACTCAAGGGGTCTCCCTTGCTGACCCCACGGGTACTGCTGGGGAAAAAATTCCGGGACCGTGCATGTGCGGCGCGCACATACCTATTGGAATGCACATGAGCAATCACTCGAAGAAGAAGAGGAACTTCATTAAAATATTCCCAAACTGGGTCTCTTTTACGGCTTGCTGCCATTATAGGTTTTTCCTTCCAGTGAGAAAATGGCATGATAGATCTCAAATCAATGAAGTCTACACTCAGAAAGACCTCAAGACTTCCGGAATATGCTGCTCAAACAGTTTCACTTTTGTATCTAGTCCCAGTCCGTCCCTTCTCACATATATCTCCAGACTTCCTCTCCTTGTCCAGATCTATTCTGTCCCCAACAATCTGCTATTCATTGAACTTTTTGAAACTGCACTTTTAGAGAGAGGTATGAGATTAGCTCTGTGTACACAAATTTGCAGAGGGACAATAGAGTTGAGGTCTATTATGTCTTACCACTATATATTATTTATTGAAAAACATTTTTGTTGTTAACAAGCATGTTATTTCTGGAGACACAAATCCACAGAACTGCAAAACTAAGCATCTCTGACGGTATCTTCTAGACTGAGCAATGAGTGCCATTAGGTAGATAGAAAGATTAACCTAAATAATTTATACAGAAGCTCCTGGAACCCCATAAGACTGGGTCCCTAATCATTTGGAACTCATTTACAAAACTTTTCTTAAACATTACATGAATTTATTGTGTCATACTATAGAATTAGAATTTATAATCCCTATTCTATGATGAGATATCTTTGAGCTATAATGTGTCTTAATTAAAGCTACCTTTAGATAGGTTTTTTCCTCAAAAAGCATTTTATCAAAAATAGCCGATTTAAATAAAACACAAATCATTGATTTTTATCCACCCTGGTTAACATGCGCTAGAAAACATCTAGTTCCTGGCAGCAAGGTCCATACAGACAGCTAGTGCACAATAGAGTAGTGTGATGTAAGATATCCACCCCAGCTTGCTGCACACTGTACAGACAAGCCTAAAGTGGAAACAAAGCACAACCATCCATTGCACCAACAAAGGAGGAGACTCGTCTTTGAAGTGGGCAAGTTATTTTTTTTTTAAACAGTGATTTCAGCCAAATACTTGAGCACTGGTAGCACCTGTGCTGGAGCTCTGTGTGGCGGGCACCTGGGCACCCTGCGTGGCTCCTAAAATGGAGGCCTACAGCATCACCAGGGCAGAAGAGACTGAAGTATTATCTATCTCAGGCACTTGTATGGCCCCTTTTACCAGGAATTGGAGTCCCACAATCTTCAGCATATTTATCTATTGTGGCAAAGCTCTGGCCTTGTCCCTGTGGGTCCTGCGCTTCCAGGTGGTTTGTGCTAGCCTCAGTGGCTCACTGTGACTCTTCACAGAGCCCCTCTGTCTCCAGGCCAGGGTTACAGTCTACTGAGCCCTTCTCATCATAAGCCAGCAAAGCGGTTGGTGAGAGAACTCCCACAGTTTCTGTTGTCCCTCTGGGCTTATTTCAAGACAGTATAGCCTCCTGTTCTCCTAGGGGCCTGCCTTCCCCTTCCAGGAGGTGTATCATTAGTAGCAGGTTGGGGGAACCCGGGCCCACCCTCTACTCCGGGTTCCGGCCCAGGGACCCTAATGGTAGCAACTGTTGGCAGCCAACCTTTCACTGACAGAGTTGCTACTTTTCCCTGGACCACTTCCCCACAGCTCTCCCACTTCTCCCTTACCTCAGGCCACAGAAAATCTTCCTCTCCTCCAGCTCCTTTCTCCTTGGCTCCCCCCACCTGACTAACTGGGAGGTTTTTAACAAGTTTCAGCCAGCCCCTGATTGGCTTCAGGTGTCCCAATAAGGCTAACTGTTTCTACTCCTTTCTAGAAGGTTCTTAATTGGCCCCAGCTGTCTTGATTGGCCTGGAGTAGCCTTTGTTTGGTTATCCAGGGAACAGGGACTTGCACATCCTGAGGCTGATATACCTGCTTCCAGCACTCTCCTATACCCTTCTGGTCTGACTCCGTCACACTATGTATACACTCTGGGAGAAAGGGAAACTGAAGTGTTTCTATACAGCTTGGAAGTGACTGTCAGGCATACGAGAATGGGGAAGTGTGACTGGATTCAGAAACAGAGGCACCAGAGCACCATGAAGTCATTAGAAGTTGTAAGGGCTATAGAGAACCAGACCCATTTGGCAAGTTTTACAAGAGGAGACTCTTTGCAAATTAGAATTCTATTTATTTTGTTTGGAATCCAATTGGCTTCACCCCTATATTTTCTATAGACTCTTCTCACCAGATTTCTCTAAAGAATCCAGCATCTGCTCCACTAGACTGGGTATATCTGCTGCTCCAAAAGAATAGCAGCCCTGTCTGGTGAGTAGCTGTAAAATCCCTTCCTGCATGTTCAGCTGTTTTCTTGGTTCTTCTCAGCTGTTTCAATAATCTTCTTGCCCACAAATGGTGAAATTAATTTCCCTCCAGAGTGTATGGAGAAAGCCAATAACTCTTTTGTCCGCCTATCTTCTTTCTAGGTGGTCACTATGGATATCATCTGGTTGCTGGATATGAATCCTATTGAGTAAATTGCTGCATATGCCTGTCTGTCCATCAGGTACTGATACGGCCCTCTATACGAAAAATCATTTTCTGACAGGATGACCAAATCCTCTACCAAAGAGGTGACTGCAGAGTCTTTGGCGTCTGCTGGGCCTCCTATGCTTGGCTGGATGTCCCATTCTAATCCAACACTATCCTCTAGTGTTTCAGGAGAGGTAGAAAAGATTTCTTTGCAACCCCCTAAGGGAAGTATCTGCTTTCAGGCCTGCTACCCACAGACTCTCTTTTTGGGGAAGGACTTCAGAATTCTGATCATTTTTTTTTTTTAACCTTAGGTTGGAAAACCTCTCCTCAGGAGAGAGTCTCTTGAATATCCCTCCCTGTTTCCTAAATCTCTGAGTCTGGTACATCTCCTTCTGTGCTGGGTGATGAGCTGGAGAAGGAATCTTTTCTGTCCGTCTCTCAATGTGTTTTCTTGGAGGCTCTGCTTTAGCTCCTCAGGCTCATTGAGATAGAGCTCCCAGAATGCCTTGTCTGAGCTTGGATTTCTGGTCACTTTGGGTATCCTCATCTCCCTCATAGAATAACAGGGATATTTGAAAAGGCCAGTCAGATGTTCATCTAACTTCTTATCTTATTTATTGGGAGAAAGGGATCCAAGCCGTTAATGAATGGCCTCTACTAGGATTGGATTTAATGTCTCCTCTTTTAATCTCACTTTTCTGCTTTCTCCTTTTGATTTGGAGGGCTGCACTGAGGGCTTAAATGGCAGGTGCTGAGCTTAGTCTGCTGGCTGGAAAAGCCCATCTGTAGCCAGCTGATCTGAAGCCCAGCAAGGCCTGATGCTCGATGAAGGAAGGACAGGAGGACTGGCTTTCCCTTGTGATACTGGCAGTGGTCTGCCCACTGAGAAGATTAGATATTTCAGTATCTCTGATGGTGGTAGGGGGTTACAGAAGGAGATGGGACCTCAGAGAGCAGGGAGTGAGTAGAGACCCATAAAGGGAGCAGGAAGGAAATGTCAGGTGAATGTAAAAGGTGGAGAGAATTCACTTACACCATAGCATGGTCCTTGAATGGCTCTGGCATCTCTCCAAATGCTAGGTCTATACAGCAATTACTGGTAGGGTGTAGTAGAGACTCCCCTCTGGGAGGGCTGGCTCAAGGGGGTTTGTCTAGAGCAGTGCTTCCCAAACTTTTCTGGCCATGGAATACTTTTTAGCCTGGTATATATTTACAGAAAACTTATATTATTATTTTGTAGTTGTTTGATTTTCTCTTATCTGCAACCTTCTGCATATCCTGTGTCCTCTTTACTTCCTGATTTTTGGTTTCCTGCTGTTTCAGGAAGTAGGGAATCTGCAGCATCAGGGAGATGAAATGATAGCTGCTCTAAGGCCTTCCTTATTTCCTGCTACCTATTCTCCTCAGCAAGGTCCATGGGCATGACTTCTGGGGCTCAGGGGGGAACCACCCAGGAAAAGAGGTTGAGCAGTGCAGGACTGCAGACTCTTGTCTGCTAAGAGGGTGGCTCTATCAGCTCTAGAGAGCGAGGGCAGGCAGCGATTAGCACCACAGAAGAGGGAAAAGCCAAGGTGGTGCACTGAGCTCAGTGTAAACCTTGCCACCAAAGAGAACACTGCTGGGCTGCAAAGTGAAAGAGACTAATGTGACTGTTTTACTTTCATAAGTGATCAGATTCTCAAAGTCCAACCCAGGAGGCTTGTCCTGAGCAAGGAAGGGTAGTGCCTTGGTGAGGGTTTGATTGGGGGATGAGGGCAATTTGGGGAGCATATTTCTATATTTTTTTCTTCACTCTTTCTCACTTTCTCATCTCCCACCATGTGCTAGTCTTCTCCCTCTTCTCTTCCATCAATAGCTCTCCCCAGCTCCATTTCACCCACAGACTCTTGCTCACAAAGGTGCTGATTTTGTGATTTGCCAGGGGGTGCTCGACCCCGACTCTGCTCCAGGCCCTGCCTCCACTTCCACCCTGCCTCTTCCCACCCTTGCTTCACCTCTTCCTGCCCCATTCTGTCCCCTCCCCCAAGTGCGCCCCATCCCCACTAAACAGCTGATCACTGGGGGGCAAGAGGCCATGGGCAGGAGGGGGAGGAGCTGATCAGTGGGCTGTCAGTGGGTGCTGAGCACCCACTATTTTTTTTCTGTGGGTGACCTGGAACACCGATGGAGTTGGCACCTATGCCTGCTCAGTCACTTGTTTGCCCTGTATATGGCGGCTGTGCAGATATCTGTGGGTTCACTGCCCGCAGTAGGGCTTGCGGTCTCTAATTTCTCATAGATCTGACTATCCGTGAGTGAGGGCTGGCTCAAGGGGGTTTGTCTAGAGCTGTTTCCCAAAATTTTCTGGCCACAGAACACTTTTTAGCCTGGTACATATTTACAGAACACTTATAATATTATTTTGTTGTAGTTTGGTTTTCAAATTAAAAAATTTGCATAATTTATGCTCAAATACATTTTTTTATAAAACAAAGCAAAAATACAAATTTAAAATAACGAACTAACAATTTTAACTGGAAAGTGTGCATAAAGTAGTATAAAAATCAAGTGCAAGAGTCAAAATTAAAAACAGTGTTCTACTTAAAAAACACTGTTTTTATATATACACAAACATCAACAAATTAGATTTTTACTAGGAAAATCTATTTTTATAAAAAGAAATACAAATTTGGATTTAATGGGATTGGTGTTTCTGCTTTTTTGTATCACAGATTCGCTTAATATTAGGAATAATGCTGGAAAGTTGAATCCTCATGTCAGGCGCCTCCTCTCTACCTGGTTACCTCCTTTAATGCCAATGCACTTACATGTTTTGATGGACAGGTCTGGGTTCTTTTGGATCCCACCACCCACTCCGAAGGGTGTATCTTCCTTCTTTTTCCTAGGAAATTATTTGGCAGTGCCTCCACCCCCCTCATTCCTTCCTGGCAGGGTCACCAGGGCAGCTTGGGAAGAAAATTCGAACTATAGGGTAATCTCCATTTACTGACCAGATAGGTGGAGACTTCCAAGAAATAACACCAACACATACAATATATTCAGCACAATAATTATATTAAATAGGAGACAAATACAACATAACAGGGTAAAACACTATTTTTAGAGTCACCGATGCTCTGAAAATACCTTTGACTTGATGTATCAAATGTAAAATTAGTGTCCCCGTTGGTACGCATACTGTGCTGGGGCCCTTGGAAACCTATAACCACAAAATTCTTCTCTGCAGTGGTGTAGCAGTGTGACTGACTGGGTTCAGTACAGACCCAAGGACTCACAAGTGGGAGAAGGTGGTATGTTCCTCCATGGGTGTAGTATGCAATAGGTTATAAAATCCTCAAACCCTCACTCCCTGGCTTGAGGACACAGCTCAGGGAGTAGGGGGTCCCCAAAACAAATTACCTGATTAACTAACTAAACGATGGGGCACTCAGTCTCCATGAATGATCCTCAGGTTCGAAGATGACTGGACTCCTCAGTCTCTCCAGAGGGACTGCTCTCTGCTGGCAGGGATCCTCCTCAGGCAGGACTCAGGCTGCGTCGGTTCCAGGATTTCCCCTCACCAACAAATGAGTGCAGGGATCAAGGTGTAGGCTACACCGCAACACTAACATCCAAACTGTAGCCTCCCAGCCCCGCGTCCTGACACACACACAGCAGGCTGCTTCTCTGGACCAGGGGACAGAGCAGAGCTGACCATGTGGTGACTGGTCTCACCTAGGGAGCTGGAGCGTGAACTCAGCCAGGCTGTGGAAGTTTCCCAGCAAACTCTACAAATGGGGGATCACCAGTGGGGAAGGAAAACCCCCACTGAGGGATCTGCTGTCAGGTGCCTAGAGGCCAGTTGTCAGGGGGAACCCTGCATGCAGGCCTAGAACTCACCAACTCCCCACACAGCCAGTCCTGCCCTTTTCCTGCTCTCCACTCACTCAAAATGGCCTCTCCCCTTTCCTCCACCCGCTGTGAGGGCCTCTGACTCCCTATTGGTTGCTGGACAGACTCTGAGTCTGCCAGCAGACAGAGACCCAGGAGTCCATGTAATCTCCTTGGGGGTTACACATATTTAAAATTAAAAAAATGTAAAGACCCTTTTTAAAAATTATGATTCTTTTACAGAACACCTATTCACATCGTGTGGAACACCAGTGTTCCCCGGAACACAGTTTGGGAAACTCTGGTCTAGAGTACAGTTTGTTTCAATTTGAGTTAATTGGCAATAAATTAATTAATTCTCCAGACATTCCACAACTGTTGGTTTTAGGACAAACATCTGTGGTTTATGCCAGGCGTCAGTCTACAAATTCTGGGAGACTTCATGGTGGGGCAGCATGGAGACAGGAGAGAGACCTTCCAGGGGCTATTGATGCTCAGCCAGCCTGCTGCAAGTTTCATTTGCTCCGGGGGCTGCAATGTGGAAGGGATTGAAGCCCAGACAGACAGACAACTGATGCATTCCAGGTTTTCAGGGACCATATTGTTCCCCTTGTCTTTGATATGACTTTGAGAGGGAATAAAGCGATCCAGTTTAGGGACCATACACAGAGCTCCCTACAATTCTGGTGCATTAGACTCCTGAATTTCTGTTTATTACTTAGCTGTCCAAGCACACGTTCTGATTCATTGATTTATATCTGATGGTTCTACCACTGTCAGGTCCAGCGAACAGCAGTTCATTGTGCTTGTAAGAACTAAAATGATTGAAACAAAACCTCCTTATTTAAAGGGATGGCTCTGACAATGTGAAATGTTCAAGACGTGACTGCTTGACCCTTAACGGATGTGAGGATGTCTGGCCAGCCCATCCTGACTCAGAAGCTCGTACCTGCAGCACTGTCACAGCATCTGAGAGGAGCTGAACTATGCAAATCTCCACTCCTTCATGGCTCCTTTTCCAAAGCAACCAGCACCTACCATTGCCAAAGATGCAGAATCTGGGCCTCCCAGTCTCCGCTCGGTCCTCTCCCCTGGTCCTACCCATGGCACAGACCCAGTTCCTCTCCTCACTTCTATAAGGGGAACAGGAGCCAAGAGGCCTTCATCCATCATTCACTCAATTCTGAAACTTGGACTCTAGGCTTTCAACTTACTAGTGTGTTGCTCCCTCCTTCACCCGGCCCCATCTGACTACCACAATCTTTCAGCTGCCCAGATTCACTAACCTATTCACTGTGCTTTCCCCTTCAGGAGAGCAGAAAGAGAGCCTGAAGCATGGGGCCTGGTGCAGGGCCTGAGCCAAAGTCAGCAAAAGCTAGGCTATGAACCAAAGTCAGGCCCTGTCATAAAGCAAACGCCTGCTTCACTGTCTGGTACATGAACTTGGCAAAAACATGGCTGGCGTTGCTAAAATAGACACCACTAACAAGTACTAGGCACTAGGTATTCATGTACTCTCAATCCAGAAGGCTAGCACAGGCCTATCCCAATATAAAGTTGTGGTATAAACACACTCCCTGAACATGGTACAGGGGCACACTGACTCCTCGTGAGATAACATCAGGATGACAGAATAATAGATGGAAATGTTTTATACAGGCAAGTTGCATCTTAGGCACATTTAACATGTGCGAATTCGGCTTTATGTGGCTGGCAAAAACAGAAGGAAAAAAAAAAAAAAGAAAAACAATTTAAAAACTGCATCTGTAGTGAGGGCGATTTCACCCGCCATTCAACTCAAAGAGTTTTGACTATACGCAGCTTTCGCTTTACGCGCTAACCGCGGAACGGAACCCCTGCGTAAGATGAGACTCGCCTGTACATGATACAAACAAGTTACATATTACACTCCTGATGTAGTTAATTACCAACCCTACACCTACCACCTGTTGGTTTGGCTAAAACATATTCCTCCCTCATCCCTCAATTCTGACTGTCCCTCAGAAAAAGACCCGGCAGCACTGTTTCAGAAAAGATATCTTACAAATGAAATGCACAAGTGGTGTGTGCACCTGTCATCACCCTGTTCACCTGGATCTTACCTTACTGCCCCTCAATCCTTTTTGGTTTTGTTTTGGGTTGTAAGTGCTTTGGATGGGTACCATATTGTCCTATGGGTTTATAGAGCTTGCATGTTTTGGACACTATGGCAACGTCATTATAGTTAGGGACCTACCAAATTCAAAGTCCATTTTGGTACATTTCAGTCAGAGAATTAAAAAATCTTAAATATTATGGTTTCAGATATTTAAATCTGAAATTTCATGGTGTTGCAACCACAGGTGTCCCGACACAACTGTTAGGGGAGGGGGAAAGGCTACTGTATGGGGGTCACAGTATGGTCACCCTTACTTCTGCACAGCTGCTGGAGGCAGCACTGCCTTCAGAGCTGGGCTCCTAGCCAGCAGCCGCGGTGCTTCCTGCAGCTGGGGGAGGCTCCTGGAAGTCGGTCTGACCGGGCCCAGAGAGCTGTCTGTGCAGGGGAAGAGGCGGGGACTATCAGCTGGAGCCCTGTGCATGGTGGGAGCCGCAGGTTGGGGCATCCCCAGCCCTGCCCGTCTGGCACCAGCCCCATTGCTCGGGGGTTAAAGAGGCCTTTTGTGTGCGTGGGTTAGTGACCACGATGCCCCCCGATCACGGCACCCTGGGTGGTCAATCATGTTACCCACCCGTACTGCCTCCCCCAAAAATGACACCCCCCCCATACCATGCCACCCTCACTTCTGCACTGCTGCTGGCAGTTTTGTTGCCTTTAAAGCTGCATGCCTGGCCAGAACCTGTCGCTCTCTGGCCATCCAGCTCTGAAGGCAGTACAGAAGTAAGGGTGGCAATACCGCCCTATACAATGGCCAGATTTCACAGGGGAGACCAGATTTCACAGTCTGTGACATGCTTTTCACAGCCTTTAATTTGGTAGGGCCCTAATTATAGTAAAACCCACACAATTCTGCATTATTTTATTGTTCCCAGATATGACTTGAGCTCATTACTAGAAATTGAAAAAATACATTGATTAAGGTTGATTCCTACCTGGACTCATGCAGTGCGTACACAACAGATGTATCGACTTCCTTGCACAGTCATTAAAGCCCATTTACCACAAGATGCTTAAGTGTCAGGAATCCTGGACAAATCTTGACACACAGTGAAAGATCAATGAGCAAGACTAAATTAGGAATAATAATAGTTAGCGACTATATGGCACTTTTAATTTACAGCTTTAAAGTGATATATAAAATTAAAAAATATTCTTCACAACACGTGCATGAGATGAATATCATTATCCCTATTTATAGATGTGGACACTGAGGCATAGACGTTAAGTAAATGTCTCAAGGTCAGCTGGGAGATTTTAGAGAGTTCCTAGCTCCTCCTCAAGTGCTCACTTCACTAGATCACACTGCTACCTAGCGGGACAATGCTTGTTCCAGATTTAGACTTAGATTTTTCAATATACTGCGCAGTTTACTTTAGGTGGAACACAAGGCTTCCTAAACCACACCACTCCAGCTGTTGAAGGTGGACGATAGGAAAGTTACACTATGGTCTAACCTAGCCATCTCAATTTTTGGAAACACTGTTTAATGTGCCTGATGTCATACAGCTGGAAAAATCTCCTGAAAACACTTTTCCTCCTACATGAAATATTTTTAGCTATACAACACTGGAAAACTATAACTCCATATCTGTACACACAGCATTTTTCTCCAAGGGTTTAGTATTTAGGGAAATTTAGGAACTTCAAAATATTTTACTTTTGGAGAAGACAGCATACAATTAACAAGCAAAACAGGAAGACTGGATTTACTGGAAATTCCTTTATAAGATTTATTAAAAAATATCTCTTGGCTATTGACAATCACCATGATCTACAATGAAAACAAACAGAAATACTTGGATAATGTTCAAACAGTTTTCACTTACAACAGAAGGCTGATCCCCAGGAACGCTTGAGTACTGGTTAAATACATGTATTGGTATAAAAATTCCTGGGTTGAGTTTGAGTAATATGGTGGTGAATGTGGCTAATGGCTGGTTGCCTTAAGACTGAATGGTACCATATGTGTGTTATACAAGCTCTCTAATACTTATCTTTCCTTTTGAGAAAATTTTAAGAAAAATAGACTGTAGCTCTCAATGGTTCAGTGAGGGACAAAGTTCTCAATGAAGCATCTGCTGAAATCCTATTGCATACCAATGGGTCTACATAAATAATAACAGTAAAGCCACAATTCATTTGCTGTCCAATTTAACATGCAAAATAATCTACAAATGGATAGCTCTGTCATCACCAGGTAAAAAGGATTTAAAGATATCCTTTAAAAAATGTGGCAAATAAGGTTCATTTGGCAAACATAAAGATAATAAGAGTGCATCTGGATGGAGTAGGGTGGACATGGAATCCAGAAAAAAGAACAAACCTTAATTTCTGCTCCATGTCAAACTTATTTTGCAAGAGTTCAGAATTTTCTTTAAATCTTTTGAGTTAAATATGTCAAAGCCACATGAACTCAAGCAAAATACAACAGGATGCTTGTTGGAATTACCGAAGTTGTACAGTGTACTGTGCTACTTACCATATTACGCCTTGTCTATAGTGTTCAGTTTTCTAGCTGACAAACATTAAGGCTTTGAAAATCTTAGTCAAACTCTTTTCTTAGAGATTCTACTGAAATTAAAATCAATATGGCTCTTTTTCTTCATTTCCTTACATTTGCACATGAATTAAGAGTGACAACAGCACTCTTCCAGGAACATTGTTAACTGTTGTTGTAGCGCGGACTCACAATGTACAGTAGTGTATTATAAAAAAAAAAATTGTCTTAGAAAGGAGTTTTGTAAAAACTGGCATTTAGAATTTAAAGGTAATTTGCCACCAAATAATTAGAGTATTTCTAATTTGAGCCCTAAACTAGCTGGGAAGTCCCTTTACTTTTTAAAATTCCTCTCAAATATCCTACCTAACCACAAATGAAATGAGTGAAGTTTCCTAAGCAATCACAAAAAACTATTGTGGGGAGTCAATGTTCAGTAAATAAAAGGTCCAAGAGTTTGTGTTTCAAACTGTAATTCTCTGAAACAATGTACAACTGGCACAGATTCTGTCTGAAGTTGTGCATAAGCAAAATAAAAAAGCAAACAAATTTTAAGTTGACATACTGTATTGTGAATTACTTTCCCAGCTTTTCTACATCTAAGATAGCGTGAAATGTTCTGCAATACAGTAAAACAGATTAATATACAGTTGATTACAGCTCTGTAGTAACGAGTCAAAGATAATATGTATTTTTATCTATATACATATATAGCTTAATATTTCACAGATACAACTTTTTTCCATTTTGTGTGTTGTCAACAAAGCATATGCAGAATATTTACAATTCATCTGCTGAATGGAAGCACCTTCCCCAGCAAATAATTCAGTGGAAGTTACAAACTTCCCCTCAGAAGTGTTTGTAAACAGGCCTTTTCTGTCTGTTTGCGAAGAGGAGGGGAGAATGTAGTGTGATCGTAGGGTTTACCGGGGATGAGGAAAAAAAGCAAAGACATAATTAAAGTAACACTTTCCAGGAGATTAGGATTTTTTTAAATTGTTTTTTGAATTGGAAACTGTTTTCAGTTAATGCTTAGTGCTTTTGTGCTGTTTCTATGCGCATTTGTGGAGGAACAGGCAATGCGATACCGAAGCGCTAGAGCGCCTGGGTTAATACTGGTCTAAAGGCAGCTTTTAAAGGAAGCATATAACAGTATGGAGCTGATGTTTATCTCCAGGCATGTTGCCAAGCAGGAGTTTGAACAGAAATTATCTTTGCCCAACTTACAATTTCTTGTGAAACCAAAATCAACTCAGAAGGATCCATTTTGCATTTCTACCTTTAAGATGAACCTACAGCAGCTTTTTGTAATCTTGTAACACTCCAGCCAGTCACAATAGCTTTCTAGGCACAGTAATTGTTTACATAATGTCATATATGTATAATACTGTATACAGCACAATAAAGAAAACAACAAACAAACAAAACCAAAAAAACCTTTGGTAACCTTTGGCTGTATCTGAATTTAAAATGCAATTTCAACTGCCAGCTCAAAATTTATTCACCTGAACAATTTAAAAAAATACATAGGGAAAAGACATTTTTACAAACTCAATGAACAATAGTTATGCTGAAGCAGAATTGTCTCAGTCAACTGTGGTGCAGGGAAGCGGCACAGTTACTGACCCAAAACTGTCCAATTATTTCTCTGGGTAGCTCTCTACACTCTTACTGGCTGGGATGCGTGTGTCCAATTGGCATACTAATTGTATGGCATACAAATCTGTGCTCTCCTTGGCTACTGCTCTCAGAACACCGTATCCAGATGACTATAGCACCTCAACTAATCATGCCTTTCCCACTCTGGTACTCATATGCCCCTAGTCCTCCTAGCTGCCGCCCCTTATCCTCCTTGCTCTAGAGCAGGGGTCAGCAACCTTACGGAAGTGGTGTGCCAAGTCTTCATTTATTCACTCTAATTTAAGGTTTCGCGTGCCAGTAATACATTTAAATGTTTTTACAAGGTCTCTTTCTAGAAGTCTATAATACATAACTAAACTATTGCTGTATGTAAAGTAAATAAGGTTTTTTAAATGTTTAAGAAGCTTCATTTAAAATTAAATTAATATGCAGAGCCCCCCAGACCAGTGGCCAGGACCCAGGCGGTGTGAGCGCCACTGAAAATCAGCTCGCGTGCTGCTTTCGGCCCCCGTGCCATAGGTTGCCTATTCTTGCTCTAGAGGAATGCTAAATCGTCTCCCAAGTTATTTGTCTTTCCGATTATATTTTCTTTAAAAGCTATCTCTCCCCGCTTAGCTTCAGCTCAGCAGCACTGACCTGGGCAGGGAGCATGGAAGAGTCCAGTCCCCCACACCAACATTTGCAGCTGTTTATGCTGAATGTAAAAATAAACTTTGCCAGAGGAAGCTTTTAAAATAAATACAACATAAAACAAATCACATTTGCGATTGGAGTGTAGGAATTACCCTTCCTGAGAGGCGGAGTGGTGAGGGAGAGCACATTTCAGTGTGTTTTTAACTTCTGGGTGTTCCATGTCCATTAATTTTGGACATGGTGTTTATCAGAATAGGATATGGTTATTATTACCTGATCAATAAGAGACACTCTCCATAATGAATTTGCAACTGTGCTTTGTCTTTAAATAGTAGTTAGGACAAGTTAAGGCTCTTGGCTTTTTAATTATTACTTATATTTCTATTTATTAGTGCTGCATTTTAAAGCTGTAATCTCAAAGAGTGTTACTAGAGCCCCTGGCTCTGCATACACAGAGCCATGGTCTCAGAACACTGCAATTCAGGAAGTAAAGTTTGGGTGAAGTTTCCTCCAGCAGCTGTGGACTGTTGAATTAGTGGATATTGAGAGAAAAAATGTTTGACACTGGTAGGGCTCTTATAGAGAATGCATTGGTGCTGGGTGCTGCGGAAGGCATTGCTTTGGGCAATGGTGAAGAAGAGGCCACCACTTTTGGGGTCTGCCTATTTTCACTAGGAGATAACAAGATGGAATTTTGTATACTCTGAGAAACCCCTGGGTGAATGGGGTTAGGTGCAATGTCGTGTGCACAGTCAAATGTGACCATTTTCTGCTTTCAGTTTTAAGTCATCTTTTTTGGACCGAAGATGGAAAGAAATAACTAAAAAAATAGGACTGTGCAGTCAAAACAGCATTCCATTTCCCCACAATGACCCTATTTCCCTTGGCAGATTAATTGACTTTGGGCAGAAATATTATAGTCATTTTGTTGGTACAAGAAATATTTGTTTAAATTGGAACCTTGCACTATTTAATATTATCCAAAGTGGGTCATCCACTTTGTCAAAAACTGAGTGAAAAAGGGTTAAAATTATGGAAGTATGCAAAGGGAGAACTAGTCAGAGTCTTTTCCAGGAACTGAAATTAGAGGAGGTGTTTGTTATCTGAGGCCCTGATCCTGCATCTACCTCTATGCAAACAGACCTGTGCAGAGTCCCATTGACTTCAGTGAGCCTCTCTGCAGGCACAGGGGTCTGCCCATGCAGTCAACTGTAGGTTCTGGCCGGAAATGTTGTGCTTCTCAGCTCATGGCAACGGACCTTCCTATTTTTGCTTTAAATGGCACATGGGAAGCATGTCATTTTTATCTGTGCTGCAAAAGCACAGCATAGGGGCAAAACCTGAAGAACATTGTTCAGCACCATTAATTCAGTACGGAAGGGAAGCTGGGATTTTCAGACTCAATCTGCATTTGGTGGCTTTGGCGGTATCACCAAATTGGACACAAGTATTGCCTTGGTAATGTCTTCACAGTGGTTGGCAGTTTGAAGAGGATGAAGCACTAATGGGCATCTTATTAATTTTAGTAACACTGGTTACCACCCCTATGAATCCTAATACCTTCCACAAACACAACATTTAAAAAAATAATAAATAAATAAATAAATGTTACCCCAAAACATTTATTTAACCTCTCCTCTCTTAAATCAGAACAGTTTTAGGGGCATCAACTTCACTCAAAACCTCATAAATCCCTTGGGTTGGGGGTAAAAGGAAAACTGCTTTTAAAACACCTGAGACCTGGATTGTAAAAACTTTAATGGTTACTTATTTGTTTTTGGAACCCTATCCTGAGAGCTGGTAAAATCTGATCCTTTAATCTATCCCCACATATCAATAATCCATTGGATGTAAGGAAAACTGTGCATCCAAAGCATACAATGGCACATGTCTGATCAAAACACTTGTAAAGGAGGGTGAAACTACAACAGCTGTGCTGCCTGCTCCATCTAAATTCTGCATCACTGTAGAACTCAGCTCCTCCTCCAGCCCAACACAAAACCAAAATTGTGTTACCTCATCTTCATGACATTCTCTTATGGTACATTACTGGCACTTTTCATATCAGTCTCGTGTATGTGTGTATCTACCATACATCTGTGTGTTTACATAGAGAAGGTCTGATAACAGTAATATATTATACACACATCTATATATATAAAAAAACCCAAGGAGTTGCATTAGCCAAAAAAAAAAAGTGTTTTGTGAGAAACAACAATAAAAATGATATCATGACCACAGCTTTTCTTTTAAAATTAATAGATACCCAAAGCCATGATTTTATTTGGGGCCTTTGTACCTAGACAGGGAGTCCAATGGAGTATATCTGAAGGCACTTAATATGCTCCACTCAGCTAAAAGTGGGTTACACAAGGAACTGGGGAGTTTTGGAAGAGGGCTAAAGGGCATGGAAGGGGGAGAGAGATGAAAATGAGCCCTGAATAACTGTGATCCACACAGCATCAGGTGCTAATATGAAAACAAACAACCCAGGTGCTGAGAATGTCTTTCTTCAAAAAAGAAAGCAGCCAATTGCAAAATGTCTTTGTGTTTCTATGGACAGAGCACATCATGCAGCTCTTGGTCACTGCATCATACACTCTTAGAGTTATTTAACTTTGTCAGTTCATTGACCTCAGTTTCTGCTTCCTCACAATCATTCTTTACAGCTTTGCCAAACCTGCACCTGTCTTCTGCTTTCACTGTCTCTTTTTGGAGCTTCTTGTGGTATGGAAGCATATCCTTGGGTTCTAAGGTGTTATCTGAGCCCTGGGATGTCTTGTCAGAATTCTGTACAGAAGGCACCAGATTGGCAATCTCATCGGTAGGAGACCGCCCAATGCTGCCATCCACTTGAACCCGGATGTCTGGAGATATAGATAACTGGTGATGTGGCACAACCCCATTGTCCATGCATTTTGGGTAAAGATAGGTTTTCATCTGACCTTTCCCCTTCACGTTGACTGTCCCCCTATAATCAAAGTCATATCCCATCTTATTTAGGATACGGTAGCTCTCCTCACTCACCTGTATCCGGCACTCCACTCCGGTAGTATCCATCCTGCTAGCAATGTTCACGGTATCACCCCAAATGTCATACAATAACTTGGTGGTGCCTATGACGCCAGCAGTGAGAGGGCCATGGTTAAAGCCTACACGAAGTTTAAAATTAAACCACAGCATATTGTTGTTGAAATCATCCACCACTCGCATCATTTCTTTGGCAAATTCAAAAAGGGTTTGCAAATGTCCATGTGGATGGTTATTGTCCTGACACTGTGCAGTGTTCAGTCCAGAGGCAGCCATGTAGGTTGCCCCAATTGTTTTGATTTTCTCAATGCTGCTGTAATGTGGTTTGCTCAGCAACTCATCAAAGTCCCCAATCAACTCATTTAGGACTCGATAGCATTCCTTGCCCCCCTCATAATTCTCTTCGTAGAACTCACTGAAGTTCACAATGCTAGCAAAGATCACTCCACCACTATCATGGTTTTTGGAATAGCTCTGGGAAACCTTCAACTGCTCCGCCACATGATATGGAATAATATTCCTCAGCAACCAGTCAGCTTGATCCCTCATGCTCTGAATTTTGGTGCGGTGAAGATCAGCCTCTACATCTCCATTGTAGTGGAGGCGGTAACTGACTTCAAATTCCCGATTCAGAAACCAAACCAAAAGGAGTAGGAGAAAGAAAACCAGTATCACTTCCTGGCCAATCCGGTCTGCTGGTTTCTTTATATCATTTAGCACTGAACTGTTGCATGGATTCTTCCTAGAGCTGGGGCAGGGCAGGGGAAAAGAAAAATAAAGATGGGCATTTTAAAATACAGATTCATGACTTCTTAATCTCTAAATCTGAATTGTTAAAAATGCCTCACAAATTCTTATTTTATTTGCTATTAAACATGCCCATGCTGTAGAACTCTCACAGGCTAAATTTAACTGGAACTAAATTAAATGGACCCAGTTGAGTTGTTGACCTAAATACTGCCCACGCTTGACAATTTTAAAGTTCTCATTGAGGAGTATATTGTCTTTTCATATATATTTATAATATTACTTATTAAAATTATAAATATATATCTTTGAATTTATAATGACTTCTTGCATCCCTGATTCAGAAATCAAGCTTGGAAAAAAAATTTAACTACCAGTAATAGAACACAAAGTGCTGCTTCAGGCCATCTATATCCCTCAACTTCCACCTTCTCCAAAGACCTGAGAAAACAGATGAGCCTTGCGAGGTGTCTTGAAGATCAATACATTTAGGCTCTGTAGGACACAGGGAGGAAGAGAACTCCAGAGCTGAGGAACTTTATGGAGAACAATCTGCCACTTTACTATGAAACTGGGGAGGATGGGGTCCTTGCTTGAGCATCTCTGCAGATTACAATCACTGAAGCTTATTATGGGAATACAGACAATTTTCTCAACTAGCCACAATATCAACCTTTTAGGGTATGTACAGATGAAGAGCAATATTCACAAATTCACTGGTAGCCTCTGCAGATTATGGAACACCGGTATACTATGCTGCTTCTGTGAAATATCCCTGAACAAGCAAGTGGCTGTATTCTGTACAACTGTAATTTTCTGGTGGTATCAGGGTGTAGCCCAAATCACTTTGAAAAGACCACTGATCCACATAATTCCGGTGCATTTTCTGAAACCAGGCTCAAACTCAGACTGACTGGGGATTACCAACACAGTCACTTCATCACAAGTTTTTCAGTAAGCTTATGCAATGACAGAGATTCAATACAAGTGTGTAGTTGGCAAGTTTATCCAACTCCAGAGATGGTTTCTTGAGCAGAGACGACATACTAAGTGGCTCCCTGAAAACATTTACCTCCTGAAAAGGGGTAATGGCAATCTCTACCAAGACTGGTAGAGCACATGAACTAACTTTTAAGACAGAACTTTACTGCTCTCATTTCTAACTTGCTGACATGTGGAGATCTGTCAGTTCTCAACCATTTTCTCGACTACTTGGTTGAGCTTGTTTCCAGTATGGTGTCCTCACTTTTGTAATGACAACAATTCACTCATCATCTGACAAGAGAATTCCCTTAAGATGACTGAATTCATCCACAAGGCAGGGAACTGCGTATCTCAAATGAGTGGATACAAGATCTTTCCCAGACCACAGATTTTTTGATCCCATTGTGACTACAGTGAGAATCAGCTATGCAAAAAAACCACAGAGCTAACCTGAAGGAGGAAATTACTGAAGTGATGCCCTCATCCTGAAAATCAAATATCTGAAAATGTAACCTACTATGGTTGCTGAGGGAACTGGGATTGTATAGTCTGCAGAAGAGAAGAATGAGGGGGGATTTGATAGCTGCTTTCAACTACCTGAAAGGGGGTTCCAAACAGGATAGATCTACTGTTCTCAGTGGTACCAGATGACAGAACAAGGCATAATGGTCTCAAGTTGCTCTGGGAGAGGTTTAGGTTGGATACTAGGAAAAACTTTTTCACTAGGAGGGTGGTGAAGCACTGGAATGTAGGAGCCAGCTAAGGACTCCCCATAGATTCTGGCCCCTATGCACTGTTGAGGGGCACAAAGCAGACAGGACATAGGGAGAGAATCTGTCCCATAATCTGTGCACAGTACTTTGAAAAAAAAAAAAAAGATTAGCACTAGAAAAACAAATACTATAATTTATCTGCCACAATAACTCTCCATTTTCTAGAAAACCATATCAATAAGGGAGCATTTCACATCTGAGCATCAACTTTGCTGATTTCCTTCTATGGAATTTGTATAGTCAGTTTGCTTTCCTGGGTACACGTGTAGCACAGACACAACTTCTTGAATCCCTGTATGCTTCTGTGCACCCAAAGTTTGTTTTTTTACATACATGTGACTGAAAACACATTTTGATACAAACATTTTAAAGCTATACTTTATCTAGTTTACACAACTTTTTGTAAAAGATAATGTTGAAAAAAGGAATACCACAAGAGGTTTTCCATAACATAGTAGAGATGGACACTACATGTAATGCTTACCTAAAGTTCTGTACTGAATCTAGGTGGGAAGTTTCAATGGAGCTGAAATATAAAGGTATTAAAACATTAGAAAGAAAATAAGACCATTACACAAAGCAACCTGACAATACTTCAAATTAGTTCAGTTGAACCTTTTTGTTTGTAAGGGACTACAATCAATAATCTGTTTTGCACTGAATTCCAGACAAACTTTTCTTGAATGTGACTTAGCAATACCTTTTGCTTGCGAGTGGCAGAAGCATAGAGATGATGATCCAAGTTTCTCCGGCTTAGAGTAACTGGAGATAATGTAGTCAAGGAAATGGCTAGAAAAAGCCATTTTCAGATCAGTTGCAACCCTCACACTTAGCTGGAGATACATGGAGGAGTGTGTTAAGAACACTGAATGGCAATTACTTCCCAGTCTTATTGGATCAACTCAGTAAAAAGTGACAAAAGAGGAGAAACAGCCTCTTTATGAAGATGCCATTACAAAAGAACAACTCAGGGAGGCTTTGAATTTACTTGCATTCAGGGTTCTTCTATCAGCAATGAATATAAAGAACAGAAAGGCGCACAGTGCTCAGTAATATGTGCCAAGAACAACTACCACGAGCGAGTTACTGTCTAAAAAAAATGTGCAAGAATACTTGCCAATACTGTGGTGACAAAGCATTATTAACACTGCAGATATTGCAAGAAAACTAGCTATTACCAAGGTTTTCAAATGAAAACTCTTGTGGGCTGTGATTTAGTCTTCATGTTCTGTTTTTCACTGTTGCTTCTAGTCATTGTTTTGCTACATCTAGGATTTTATACGGATGTGTATTATTTTGGATATGAATTTCTCTTTATAAAATAAAGTGACAAAATGTTCTACAGTTACTGTACTTTGTTCATTAATGGCCACTGCTTTACAAAACACAAGACAAAATATACTATAATTGGGCTTGGTTGTACCTTGTAGGCATAGGCCTGTGCGGGAGGGAACTTGGAGAAGACCCATCCCAACAGAAACTCCCAGAGACATGATGTTTCCTAGACACATCCTAACACACATAGGGACTCTGTCACAGACACCCTCTCCACACCCCCTGAAGAGGATGAAGTGTAAGTTGACTGTGTTGGCAGATACATGGATGAGGATGTCGCCCCAGCCTTTTGGTGTGGTTAGCAGAGAAGGTTTCCTGTACCTTCCTTCCTCCCCGCACCTGATATAACTCTGCAGCGCTTGGGTACAATCTAACCAACTATTTGCATCTGGAATTTTCTCTAAAAGTCTACAGATAATGAATTAGACATAAAATCCAGTTTCTTACCTTCTAATTTTTTTCCTGCAGCAAAATGCCACTGATATAGACAAATGGGGTATGTTCTGACCCTATCAATCAGCCAGAAAATGCCAATCAGAATGAAACATTTTCCATCCCTGGCTAAGAAACTTCTTTTGCTTTTTGCAGGCACACTCTCCAGTGCAACGACATTTAGGGTTATGAGCAAATTAGACTGCAAATTAGCAAATTAGACACCCTACCCTGTGTCCCTAACACTAACCTCTCAGCCAAAGTCAAAGCCCAGGTGGGCCTTAAGCTAGGGAGTCTGTAATAGTGCCACCGTACTACAGAAAAAAGTTAACACGTAAGAAACTTGATTTTCTCATGGCGAGCGTGCCACTGGCAGAGACAGATGGGTTGCAGCACCCCCAGCTGCTGGGAGGGAAAAAGCTAATAGTTGACTAGAGAAAGAACAAAAGTGAGATGAGAAGGAACCAGAAATTAGTAACTGGATTATTTCCATTAAGACTGTCAAGAAACTAAACACTTGGGTAATGAGGTGGGGTCAAAGGGACAGTACTTGACGAAAGTGTGTACCAAGCCCCAGGTAATACCATGGCACAGTTCATCCATGGATATATGCCCTGTTTCTGCTCAGGAAGGAGCAGCAATTGATCATTCTAATCTAAGGGGAGCACAAGAAATGTGCTGAATAGGTGGACTGCAGGGCCAGATCCATCCAGAGACTGTAAAACTAGAGGCTTTTTGTCCTTTATTGGGACCTGGAATAGGATGATTAGATAACAGGACTTCTTTCTGCACCTTGGGCAGATCTTGAAGGAGTGTTTGAGTGATCCATCTACTAGATATTGGGACTTGAAGAAATGTTTCCAGATTCTCTCATGCTAGCTGGAGGGCTTTCAGTAGAAACTTTGGTTGGTGATGACAGGCAGTTTTGACTATTGTACGAAACGTATGTTGCCAGGTTTTCATGAATATAGTCTGGTGCAGCCTAGAAAGAAGTAGAAACTTTTCAAAAGTCCTGTAATAAAACTATACCCAAGGAACCACATTTTAGCACATTATCCACATTCTAATCAGTGACTTGCAGAATGAGAGAAAGAGAAGACGACTGCTTAATGCTGTCTTAATGGTTGACTCCATCAAGTTCTTTTCCTCCTATGGCACTGGTGTCCATTTCTGAGCAAAAGAGGGTCTGTTAAGGAGATTTTGTTTTGTTTACTAGACCCAGATTTGAGAACCTCAGCAGAGATGTGGAGAATGCCTTAGATGCTTCTTGAGGGGATTTGCTTTGATGAGCATGTTACCTGGCCATCTGCTTCCTGCACTTGTGTGGTCCAGGAAGTCTCTGAAAAGGAGGTAAAATATTGGCCTCCAGTTGGAGGTAGAATGGTTTAGAGTGAGAGACCACTGCAGAGTTGCACATTAGGATGAGAGAGCCAAAGTTCATGGTAAGAAGTAGTTCTGTTAAGTGATTAAAAAGTTAATCGCGATTAATCACGTGATCAAAAAAATTAATTGTGATTAATTGAGCTGTTAAAAGAAGAATACTATTTATTTAAATATTTTTGGATGTTTTCTACATTTTCAAAAATATTGATTTAAATTACAATACAGACTACAAAGTTTACAGTGCTCACTTTATATTTATTTTTATTACAAATATTTGCACTGTAAAAAACAAAAGAAATTGAATTTTTCAATTCACCTAATACAAGTACTGTAGTGCAATCTCTTTATCATGAAAGTTGAACTTACAAATGTAGAATTATGTACAAAAAAAGCCTGCATTCAAAAATAAAACAATGTAAAACTTGAGTGGTCTTGTAGGCTTTAAAGTCCTACTTCCTGTTCAGCCAATCACTCTGATAAACAAGTTTGTTCATATTTGCAGAAGATAGTGCTTCCCGCTTCTTGTTTACAATGTCATCTGAAAGTGAGGATAGGCATTCTCAGCCTGAAACCTGGCAAAACCATCTGGATTTAGATCTGTTCCCATTAGGAACTGATGGAGGTGGACACAAGCAAATCTTACATAAGTGTGGTGGAGCACACATGAGACCTAATCCCACGATAGAGGGCTCAAGATTTCCATAGTAGTTAGGAGATAATCTGATTTTTTGACTGTTTTCTTCCATTTCTCTTACTCTTTCTCCATTCTGTGTAATGGCTAGGGCAAGGAGAAAATAAGCCAAGATGGCTGATCAGCCAGAGACACAAGGGGCTTCTTAAAACAAGGCAGGAAACAAACTCCAAAACCCACCAGAGGAAGGGGCAGAACCATATGCAAACATGCTTCATTCAAACTGGCACCTTTCTATCTGACCAACAGAGAACAGGATTCAGCCCACTCTCCACAGGAATGAATATTTCCTGTTTTGGGACTGAACTAATTGATCCTGAGGAAAAATGCTAATTGATCCTGAGGAAAAAAACTCATGATACCGTCCCTACAGTGATAACAACATGCAATGCTCACCTGTCTGGACATAAAGAGATGTAGAGCAAGATGAGAAGCACTGCTCCTACAATAGTGGCCAATGATGATCTCATCCAGGAGCTCAGCTGGCAGAAGTTACAGTACTGGACAATGGTGATGAGAATCGCACAACACATAAACATGGTATACTGCAATGAACAGAAAGAATGACAAGTTAGTCTTTTCTTGTCCACTAAAGCCCTTATACAAATAGATACCCATTTAAATAAAGGCATTCAACGATCTGATGGTCAGAACACAATTTCGACTAACATAAAAATGAGCCATCCATTAAATAACCAAGTATATTGTCTTTTCAATTAACTCTGATACCTTTATATGAATTTCAGCAAACAGCACTACAAGTCTAGAAAAGTTCTTGCTTCCAATAAGCAAGAAAGCTTCTACACAGATAATGTGTCACAATTTTCATTAGCTGGAGTTCTGAGGTACAGCTTTATTTTTTTATAATTCCATCTTCAGCTCACCTTTGTAAAGCAATTAGTTCCTTCTATTCAAGCCATTGAGTTTGAGCATTCATAGATTACCATCATATACTCAATTATGCTCCTAAGGCTTCTCATTAAATCACCTCTGTAGGATATTATTATTCCACTAAGCGCTGAACTCAACATGGATAATTATTCCTTTGAGGAACAAAATTGAGCAAAAGTTTAACATAATGTTAATTGATGATCTGTGAAACTTGTGCCAAGATGAAAGGGTAGTTTCTCAATTTTTCCTTTCTGTTCCAGGTCTCAAATCTAAGAATTTCAGAAAACCTCCCTTTTCAAGTCTTTACTAGATAGGTAAATTGAAGTGCAAAGCAGATGCTTTCTGAGAAATATCTTAATTTCCCCAGAATGCAATACTGCAATAATCAAATGATAAAGTATAGCTTATGTAATGTACTAAGTCGGGCTATGTGAAGAAAATCAATGACAATCGAATATTAAAATAGAGAACTCCACAAAATTGTACTGCAGCTCTTATTCTCCTTAGCATTAACTATGCTTCTCTTTATAGTTTCTGGTGGCCCTAATCTCTTTCACTGTGAGTGGAGTGGGACACCATTGCTTTGCTTTACAAGCTGAAAATTTTGAATGCTTTATTATGTTTTCTGGGGCACAACAGTTGAACAAAATAGCAAGGCCACACTACAATTAGAAAAACAGTTTATCCACAACAGACAAACCAGTAAAACTTACATAACTTACTTACATTTTTTAAATCATGACCACAGACTAAGAAATAGCAAAGCTGAATTAAAAAAACCTCTGCACATAACTTGATTTACATTTATTTTTCCCCTCATTTCAGGTCTGGTAAAGCAGCAGGGCACTGGTCTTGACTTCAAGTGAAACCCCAGCATGAAGCCAGCCTATAGAGGGTCAGTACGTATCGTGTTTTACTACGCAAGCATGGCTTTGGAAAGTTTTTTTTTTTTTAATTATTATTTTACATCAGGGGAGGGTATATAAGGCTATTCATAAAAAAAAACTTTGCAAAACCATGTCATAGTAAAATATGGCACTTACCTAACCCTCTACAGACTGGTTCCCTTTTCCCAGAGCTCCATGATTGTTGCAACATCACCGAGCACAGGGCCAGCTGGAACATCTCTTGATGAGTGAACCAACAACCCAATAACTCTAGGGGATCTGAAACAGGAAAAAAAGGGTAGTGCACAAACAGTTGTGTAATGAATACCATTCTTAGTTGCTACTCCTCGGGGCATTCAGCACATACGACCTAAAACTGAGAGGAGGTGAGCAACCACAAATTCCATTGTTATTGTTACTGTGTTTCAAAAATATTTAGGAGGTGCTCAAGTACTATAGGGAACGGGCCTATATGAGGCAAACAGAAGTCACGAAAGGGTTGAAGGTGCTCAGCACCTTTCAGGTTCAGGTCCAGTGTTGCTTGGGTTCTGTTACTCTATATAGGACAGGCTGTTCTCTAGCGGTCAAAAGTGTAATCCCAGGTGTCTTCAGTGCCCCTGCCTGAATAGCAAACTTTTCGAGTTTCTGAAAAATTCTGTTCGGGGAATGAATTCCCCACACAAAGTTACAGAGTTTCCAACAATTCTTGACAGAGCCTGCCTTCTTACAGCATCCTGAAACTCTGCAAGTAGAACCATCCTTTATTTCAGGGTTTCCTTGTCTCAACTTAACTTCGATCACCACCCCCAGACTGTGTCCACTGCTGGGCAGAACACTTCCACTGCCTGTCTCAGCAATCTTCCTGTAGTCCCACAAAACTGACTGGGGTGTGACTCAGTTTACCAGTCCCTGCAGCTTCTTCTATACTCCTTTCCAGTCCCCCGACCTTGAGGACTGGTGCCAGCCTGTTGCTGCTCCTTGAACACAGCCTCTGCATAATTCAGGAACAATGGTTGGCACCATCTGATCCTCCATTCTCTGGAATACCAGTTCCATAGTTCCACTCCATTCCAGGGGTCCTAGTCTGCTCTCATCTGACTCCAAACACCAAATGTGCGATCTTCCAATCTATACACAGTCTAGAATTGGCACAGTTCTCCACCTTCCCAGGGTTTCAGGCAGGCCATTATCCCTCAGCATCTCCTGACTATCCCTTAGGCTCATCTCCAGAGCAGACTGTCTGCTTCTCTTCTCTCCATCCTTCTTAGCCTTCTAACAGGCCCTTTCCAAGAGAGAGGGAATTCATTATATTCCCTTTTCTACCTCTCCTCCTCTTCAACTAATCTTCTATCTCCTCTTTTAAATCACTCTCTCCCCAGGTACAAACACTGAGACTACTAAACTTCTCAGACTTCTTTAACTCATTTAACTTTTAATATGGAAAAAATTCACCTTTAAATTATATAAAATATAGCTTTAATATACTGGAAACGTCACCAAATTATGTAGAGAAAAAGAGCTACAGGGCCATTTAGAATAGGACTGATAATTTTTGTGTTGCTGAAAATACTCCACCTATTTTGACAGTGTGCAAACACAGCACTGCTGTTGATATGAGAGACAGACACAATCCACTGCTAATACCATTATTGCTGCTGAACTTCAGCAATGAGCCATGCAATTCCTTAAGGATATTCTGCATCTCATTGGATAAGGAGGAGTTCCCGCTCAGAAATAATCTTTTAATATAGTGAAAAAATCCTAAGATGTGTTTAAATTTATTTACATTAAATTCTGCCTAAAGGTAATGCTTGTGAAAAAACTGATTCATCCTACTAGCAATACCATCTTACAGAATCAGCCCTATCCTCTTGAGAAATATAGATCACATGGATGAAGGGAATGGGGAAGGAGAGAAGACAAGGAGGGAGGCAATCTATCCATTAAATCTAAAAGAAAGTTAGACAGGATACATTGTCCTATAACTTACATGTATGTTGGTTTCAAAATCAGAGGTGAAATGTGAAAAAACTGCAAGAGCCGGGAGGGAAACTAGGATTGCACCGATGAAATGTCGAGGCAGCCAGCCAGCAATCACCTCCATCAGGCGCTTAGTACAAATCATCACCTCCTCCAGAAAGAATGCCATTCTGGAACAAATGAAAGCAGAAACCAAGATTTTTTCCCCCAAATGCATCACTTAACGTATCTAATTTACCTATAATAATATGGTCACTCCAGTTGCTATAGTTAATGTTGCATAACTAATTAGAGCATAACTCCATGCTACCACTTGCTTATAACTTCCTGAAACAATCAGTGTTCAGTAAAAGATGAAAGATGAACCATTTTTTTAAAACAAGCTTGAAGAAAATTTCTTCTATCACTTGGAAGATATGAGTGTGTGGGAAAAAACCCATGTTTTTCCCTGTTTACAAAAAAAAATGGGCTGTTTTTGGAAGTAAATGCTTTTGTAAGTCAATAAAAGTTGTTTAAAATAACATTAAGAACATTGGAAAAGCGGGAGTGTGCATGGACAGTTAACAACGTTAATCGGTTTAGCTTCAGACTTAAAGACAGTTTGGGTAGATGCTTTTCAAGCATTTTAGTCTTCTGAACTAGCTGCCCCAATGCCAGATGGCTTGACAGAGGCTACCCTCTGAAATCAACAGAAGTTCTCCTACGGTATCAAGTTCAGTATCTTCTTAATAACAGGGAATGGGAGGAGAGTGTAGGCTCATGACTGACTGAATCAGCAAGACCATAGTGCATAACAAAAAGTCATGGTGAGCACTTTTCTGAGCATTCCAGCAGCCCATTTGTATTTGTTATAGCAAACACCAGTGTAGCTGGCGCTGCACAAAGCACTCTTTGGGAAGAAACAGGCCTTGCCTCAACTGCTTACAAGCTAAAGGCTCAATTCTCTCAAGTGCTGAGTGATCCATATGGGGAAGCGAAACACAGTCTAGGGCAGGGGTTCTCAACTTTCTTCTTTCTGAGCCCCCCTCACACCCTTCCTCTGCAACATGCTATAAAAACTCCATAGCCCACCTGTGCCACAATAACTGTTTTCTGTATATAAAAGCCAGCGCTGGTGCGAGGAGGTAGCAAGCAGGGCAGTTGTCTGGAGTCCCATGCCACGGGGAACCCAACAAAGGTATATCGCAGGCTTTGGCTTCAGCCCCAGGTGGCAGGGCTCAGGACCCTGGGCTTCAGCTTTCTGCCCTGGGCCCCAGTGACTATAATGCTGGCCCTGCTTGGCAGCCCCCTGAATCCTGCTCCTCGTCCCCTGGTTGAGAACCACTGGTCTAGGGAAAAGTAAAGTTTATATCCCCATGTAGCATAGGACTCCTATTACTGAAGAATGTAACTGAAAAAAAAAATCCAAGATAATTCCCGGGGAGGCAGGGGAGAGGGAGAAATATAGTTAAAGTTGCACAAAACTATTATTTAAGGAAACAAACCTAAAGAAACACAACTTTCAAAACCCACATATACTAGCTAGTCCGGAAAATCACAGTTAATATTCAGTTTAAAATTAAAAAGAAAATTAGAAAGTAACATAATGAAGTTTAGGTCATCCATACTACCCAGACTTTGGACCTGCATCACGCTACCCACAGAGAAAATGAAAATAAGGAGACAGTTCTTTCCACAGAATACAAAACTTCACAGGATAGGTGATTCTGAAAACTGAAGTGATCTAATTGGACTACCTCATTCTTGCTGATACACTAATTGTACATTACTAAAACATTCAAACCAAAGTATGTCTGTCTTTATATTGCTACATCAAACTGCTTCTGCATTCTTTAAAATGATGTTCAGTTACTGGAGAAAAAGAGAGAGAGAGAGCACGACACAGACTTTTACAGCTTATCATCAAGAGAGATCATATTTGAGACAATGGCTTAGGAAAATGTCTCAAAAGTATATCGGATTTTAACTGTTACAAAAGTTTCACGCTGTGAGACTAAGCATAGACTCAGAGTTACTATACCTGGGGCTATACACATTTTAGAGCCTGAACAAAAATTAGGTAACCAAATCACTGGGGCAGAGGTCCACATTTAAGTACTACAAAAGTATACGTAGAGTATCAAAGTCATGTACTCTTGAATTCCTTAACTCTACTGGCAAATGAAGCAAATAAAATAGATTTAGGATCCACTGAAACAGGATGGATAGCCCTTGTCAAAACTTCCTTTATAAATATGTTTTCATCCTAAATTCCAGATGTGATGGACATGCAGAGTTGGGGGCTGGCAGAGAACAAAGGTAGTGCTAAAGTTCTTTGAGGGACTCTAACACTGTGTTTCCATACTTTCTAAGGAGGTTTTGTTTGTTTGTCAGTGTAACTTTAATTTTGAATTTCTGGAGCAAACTTTTGTAGTTCTTGTGAGAAAACTACAATATCCTTTTAAGGGGTTGAGGTTTTCTTTTTTTATTTCATCTTAATAAAGTTTTTGTTCATCTGGGAATGCATACAGAAGTACAGAGAGAGAGAGAGAGAATGTTACGGGTAGCAAAAGGATGAGGAGGGAGACATTTGTAATATTCCAGTGCCTCACAGGAGGGAGCTAATAGGCTTTTTAAACTCCAGTGGAAATTGGATTTTCCAGTTTAGATTAATAGGTTTTTATTTAAGAAAAAAAATAACTACAAAACCTTACTTTATATGAAGTAAAGAAAAACACTTTCCAACAAAGAGTCTGACAATAGAAAAAATTTACAAGGCAAAATAAAACAATACTCAAGTTATATCCAGCATTAGCTCAGCTTTGCTCCCCTGGAGTTAATGGTAAACTCCCAATGATTTCAATAGAAGCAGATTTAGGCTAATGCTGAGTACTTTTGAAAATCCCACCCTAAATTTATCTTTGAAAGTGAAATTCACTTCCCTACATAAAGTATGACTATTAAACATTTATGTAGGTGGAATATGGAGAGCTGGGAGCAATAATATTCAACCCCCAACAAGGATTGCCTAGACCCATCCTACCTTCCCAGCAGCTTCTCCAGCCAATGTGTAACAATACAACATAAGAACACAAGAACGGACACATGGAGTCAGGCCAATGGTCCATCTAGCCCAGTATCCTGTCTTCTGACAGTGTCCAATGCCAGATGTTTCAGAGGGAATGAACAGACCAGGGCAATTATTGAGTGATCCATCCACTCTGAGCTTCTGTCAGTTAGAACTTAGGACAACCAGCAATAAAGGGTTGTGTCCCTGATCCTCTTGGCTAATAGCCATTGATGCATCTCTCCTCCATGAACTTATTTAATTCTTTTTTGAACTCTGTTATACTTTTGGCCTTCACAACAACCCCTGGCAACGAGTTCCACAGGTTGACTGTGCACTGTGTGAAAAAGTACTTCCATTGTTCGTTTGAAACCTGCTGCCTATTGATTTCATTGGGTGACCTGTTTATTGTGTTATGTGAAGGGGTAAATGACACTTCCTTATACACTTTCTCCACACCAAGAACAAATGGATACAAACTGGCCATGAACAAATTCTGTCTGGAAATTAGAAGGTTTCCAGAGGGGTCAGGGGTTGTGGTGCTCTATAGCTCGTTGCCTCTGGAAACTGCACAAAATGAGTTGTGATTATATGGCAGAGTTCCTTGTGACAGTAAGGGCAGGGCTCAGCAGCCCTGGGGCTCACTTCTGGTGTATGTCCTGTATTCCTAAACTTCATAATTCAGAGTTTTCAACTTGCCACTGGTAAGGTCAACAAGGGATTCCTGCCTACCCCATGTATTCTGTGAGAGTTGTTTTTTATCTCCTTCTTCTGAAGGATCAGAAGATGTCCACAGCTAGAGATGACACATTGGGAGGTTGGGTATGGGTGGCATCAATAGTTCTCTCTCTCAGGTGCTTAGCTGGCTGGTTCTTGCACATATGCTCAGGGTCTAACTTATCACTACATGTGGGGCTGGGAAGGAATTTTCTCTCCGGTCAGACTAGCAGTAACCTGAGGTTTTTTTTGGTTTTGTGCCTTCTTCAGTAGTGTGTGGGTGTGGATCACTTGCCAGAATTATCTGGGTCTATCTCAATCATTTTCCTGCCATTGCAGGGGCCTTGGGAACTGGTGCACCTCAGTCCCTCCTATTCTCAGCCAGTGGCACATAATTCTCTAGTCTATTGTAGGCTGTAATTCTTCAGTCTCATTTTGATTGTTGATTACCTGTGTGGACTTAAATTCTATGACTCCTGCTTTTGGCCTTGACCCTTTAAATTGAACTTGGACCATATCCCTTGCAACCCAGGCCCTGGCTTTGACCCACGCCCCATAGCTAGGATCCTGACCAAAGTACCAAAATCAAGGATGTATGCAAATAAGGCAGACACAATGCACTATTAGCTTTTGCATCTGTGTATTGCACAAGTCATAATGCAAATAGAACTGACTGACTCATCTCTAGCTCCAGAGAAAATGTTTTACTTATAGCCAATTCAATAAGATTTTTTTTAAAAATCCATCTTATAGATTATATCATCTTGACACGGTTAAGTGCATGATGAATACATCTTGCTTTATTACTGAGGTAAGATGAAGGAGATGATTCTGGCAGCAGACAGACGAAACACAGCACTTTGTAGAGCCCACCATCAGACAACCATTTTTCTGCTTCTTTCTCCTAAGGTTGCATGCGGTGTCACTTTTTAACATTAAAATAGGATATAGCTTAGAAAGTTACTGCACTCACCCCCACAAAAAAACAAACCGAAACAAACAGAAACTCTCCCTCCTCACAAGTCTGATTTTCATTCACCCCCAATTCACACTGACTTAAATGGGGGTTGTGGTGCGCTATAGCTCGTTGCCTCTGGAAACTCCAGTTAATAATTATGTCACAGAAGTAGCACTCTCTTCAGCAATCTCATTCATATTGAGCTTTAATTCAGAACAAGAATAGGCTGCCAAAAATACCTCCATAATGAAAGCTCCTATATTTATACCTAGGCATAATGGGCTGAATTCTAGGAACAGTATTCTTGTGCAAATATTTCCACAACCCCTAAAGAAAGTGACTACAACTTCACTTGTATGCAAGCCCTGTGGTGAAGTGAAACTTCATGCTTACAAAGCTGTAGCTGCCCAATGCCCATTTTCTAAGACACATTACATTTTATAAAGCAAAATACCAAACTCCTAGTTTTATTACACTGCACAGAGAGGCTAAAGCAGCCAGATTTCAAAGAGGGGGAAGACATTCTTAGCATTACATTTATGCAGCTGAAGATGACACTTCCTGTCTGCTTATAAATAGAGGTTTCACACCAAGAAAAATCCATTTATTTATTTAATTGGTATAGCACCAATTTCCATGGCAACTGCATGTTTCACTTACAGAGATTCAAACAAGCTATTATTGGACAGACTATAATAAATGTCTAAGTTAAAAAAGGTTACTTGTTTTAGGGATTTCCTTTCCCTTCCACATGATGCTCCCTCGGCATAAACATTCCCGTAAAACTTGAAAGTATTAATTTTTTGTGGTTTAATAGACACATATTGTTCAACACCCTTCAACTCACGTTCATTCCAGCTAGACTAGGCCCTGGATCACAAAAGCTGCACTGAATATTCTTGACTACTGAACTTGATAAAAAATTAGAACTATATATTAAGCTACTTTGCTGAAGATATCTGGGGTGAGAAACTAGTAGCATAACAATCTATTAATTATTTACAAAATTGAGCTATTTGTTGTGGTTATTACATAAAGGAATAGCAGTTGTACAGAAAGTACATTTTTTGATACTTGATAAATATTCTGTGAACGGTTATTAGCGTAAGTGGGATAAATGGTAGCATTTTGTATTGCCACTGCATTATTTATTGCAAATCTAAGACAGCAACGATTTCTAAAGATGGAACTGTATAAGATATGATTCTCAAGGTTGGATGTTTGCTTACTGGATACCTTTTCAAATGTAAGAGATTACCTAGACAAACAGTTTTCCAAGATGGAATTATTTTTGGGAGCTGAGGTAAATTTTTCAAAAGCACTTAAGTGACTAAGGAGCCCACACTTAGACACTTAGGAACTTAAGTACCATTGACTTTCAATGAACTGTAGGCTTGTAGGTGTCTAAGTCACTTTTGAAAATGGGACAGTAAAATTTTCAAAAGCCCCTATATCATTTAAGAGTCTATGTCAGTAACTTTGGGTAAACAATAAATAAATAAAGGTATGTTGTAGATGTAAAAAAACCTCAACCCCTATTAGAAACCCAAGACATTCAGAGTTAAGGTTAAATTTAAAAGAAACCCAATAACTTAATTATATGGAAATGCACAATCAAGGCATCCAACATTAATTTTGTCCCAACAGCAATTCTCAAAGAGAATAACACCATTATTTGTCCACATAAATTCACCTCATTAGTGACCACAAAAACTAAACTGCTTTTATTTTAATAGCACAGTAGTTATGCTGTCTCCGATCACTGTTGCAATCATACATGATCCCATTGCAATTCCTGATTACACAACTAGCATACTGAATGCAATCATCCCCTCTCTCCTTAAGATCTCATGTGTCAACAATTCCAGAATACAGTAGACTCTCGATTATCCAGGATTGGATTAACCAGGTTGTGGATTAACCAGGATGTCAAACAAAAAATAAGCGTAACTTGCAGGGCCGGCTCTGGGTTTGTTGCCGTCCCAAGCACAAAAAAAAAAAAAAAAAAAAAAAAAAAAAACACCCCACCAAGGCGCAGGGCAGCCAGTGAACCAACACCCCCCCGCCCCCGGCACAGGGTGGCTGGTGAACCAACACCCACCCCAATCCACCCCCAATATTTCCTATGGATAGTTATCTGGGATTTTATTAACCAAGATTAATTTTTTCCCTATCATCCTGGATAATCGAGAGTCTACTGTATCACTAAACTCAGAATCTGCGTGTCTACATATAAAGCCTATACACTCAGATCATTAATTTATAGCACTTGCATGAAAACAGCATAGATTAGTGTGGCAATGAAGAATAACATTCAGTGTTGAAGAAATTAGAAAACAAATAATAAAACAAAAGGTCATGTGATGAATATTTTTGACATTGTACCCACAAGCTGCAGCAGCCTAATATTTTCTCAACATGTAACACATCTGCAACTTTAGATATCAGACTGCTTAAAACCTTAGTACAAAATTCACATATCCTGCAAAACAGGCTTGGAAGGAAAAAAGAAAGTTTGAAAACTGGCCTCTCTACAGGCCTCTCTCTAAGATTGTTTGGATGCCTTAATTAACAAATCTTACAGTTGAGTTTCTTCCAAGTTAGATCTTAATGCTGAACTTCCTGAGTTTCAAATAATGGTTTCTTGCCAGATACAATATTTGTGTAGGGTTATTTAAAAACAATATTTATTTCGCAAAAGTCCCCAGGTAAGGACCAGGGTTCTGCTGTGCTAGGCACCGTATTCTTAAAATCCATTTCTAACTCTGCAAAAGGACTGTGTAAAAGCTGGCATCTTCTTACTGAGCAGATGTCTTTCCTGTAGGTAGTCATAGTTTGTATAGGTTTATTTCAGTGACAAATACATGTTTACTGCTTTTTACTCTTGTAGGACCAGCAAAGCTAATATAACTAAGAATGTGAATTGTATTCTATTCTTCTGCATCATCAACAGAATTGTTTGCTGATTTACAATTACAAGCCAATGCTGTTACACCTATGCAAGCCCAATGAGTTTTCACAGATGTAAATGAGAGCATAATTAGCCCCGCACTACCTTTATTACATGCATAATCTTGCCACGAGATTAATGCCTTTTTTTGCTGGAGAATTTCTTTAGGGTTTCTGTTTTGTTATGTTTTTTAAAAGTCTGTGACATTTACTGAGGGGCAGGGAGCAGCATCCTTTGAGAAGTTCCTAAGTTTGATAGAGTAGTGTGAATGTAAGAGATAGGAACTGGTCCTGTCTCCCCAGCTGGCCTCTTGAAGTCACCTCTCCTTTTTGCCCAGCCTTTCTGCTCCACTAGGTTCCATATTTTGATTCTTGGTCCCCCTCTCATGTTTGCCTCCTGCGCCTTCTGAAGTCCACGGAAACTTCTACAAGCTGTGGCAGATTACCAGGTACCACAGGATTGATTTTGGTCTTATGAAGGCTCAAAACAGGCCTTTATTTACCCTAAGTTGCACCAAAGGCCAGTTTGGCTCTCAGTCAGCCACATGCTGGAGAAAGCAGCACTATAAGAAAGATGCTGTCCTAAAGCCTCTGGATGCTATAATCTGTCAGACACATACAAGTTACTGAAAAAAAACCTATCAACTCTTAAGGAGAGGCCTTGAGGGACAAACAACACTTTGACCATTACACATCTTTAGGAGATTACATTCTATATAGCTGTGTGTGTCAGTTGGTGTAATAAGAATCTCTATATTTAAATAATTGCTACATCCCTGTCATACTCTATTCTTAACGTCCGTGGTGCCCTAGGGTAGCATAACTGTTGCAGCGAGTACTAGGAAAGATTTTAACTTCTCTCTCAAGCATCAAGTACAGACCAATGTTGGAGGAAGGATACCAGACTTGGCAGATCAGTGATTGGATCCAGTATGGTAAATCCTGGTAAATCATAATGCACTACAGCAGGCAGCATAAGATTCAGTATGTACAATGTGCTATTTTTAATTTAAAAAATACCTCAAATTATTTTTTACTCAGCGACTGCTGAGTTGTAGGCAAAGCAGGATCTTCCTTCTCCCCCCACTCCACTTTGTTCCCCAAGCCCCACAGACTGGGAAAGCCAGTTCCTGAAACTGTTTTAAAATGCAAGTTTTTAAGCCAGCCAGCATTTTAGTTCTTTGGGGTTGCGACCCCAGCCATTTCCCATACTCTGATTCACTTTATTTACCTAATTGAGACGATAAGAGAGAGCACCTCTAGCAGGATGGCAATGATGAACACCACAACTGCTGCAGGTGGGGGAGGGGACAGGTCCATTCCATGTTTCAGGAAACAGGTGATCGAGAGTATAAGGAAGACTGTTGTGGACAGGAACACATCCAGAAGTGAACTGAAGGTAGCACTGGCAAACGTCTTCACAGGAGCATTCTTTATAACCTGTTTGGAATATGGGGGGAGAGGGAGAGAGAGGAAGTGGAAGAGAACATGAATAAGTTTTTTTATGCTGATTACATTGTACTACACACCAGAAACATGTCTGAAAATGAAGGGAAAGAATACATAGCACTTTGCCAGCTCAGCACTTTAACATAAATACTGGATGACCATTGTGAAAGGAGTTGGTAGTCTCAGTCCAGGTCCTGGTGGATGAGTCGACATCAAAAAAAAAAAAAATCAGCAAAATTTGCACCCTTGTTCACCGTCATATTTTTAAAGGTCTCAAAGAATGTTTTCGGAATGCTAATAATATAGAAAGATTACTGTGATGCTCTGTACCTCACGGAACACCCAGCACCCCCATGTTCATCCTTATAGAATGACTGTGTGGTATCCAATGCAAAGTTTGTCATGTCGGGTGTCTTCAGAAGGCTCATAAGGCACTGAGCACTCTTGTTATAGTAATGTTATAGGTTATAATTTCATGTACGTAGTTATGAGACTGAAAATGTGTCATCATGGCTTAAACTAAGCCCAGGCAAAAACTCCAAGAGCAGAGAGGCAGTTCACATCTCATCAGGGCAAGTATGGGACAAACCCAGCCCAGCGTCACAGAAACAAAGGACTAGGCAGCAACAAAAGAATCTGTTAGACCAGGGGTGGGCAAACTATGGCCCGTGGGCCATATGTGGCCCGCCGGCCATTTTTATCCAGCCCGCGAGCTCGGGCTGAGGGCCGGGACACCTGGCGGAGCATGGTGACCCACGGGACCCTGTGCACCTGGGCCGAGCCACAGGGCCCTGCACTCGGGCTAGAGCGCCCGGCTGAGCATGGTAAGTAAGGAGGGGGCTTAGATGGTGGGGTTCCCGCGGGGTGGAGGTTAGGGTAGGGGGCTCTTGGGAAGGGGGCAGTCAGGGAACAAAGAGCAGGGGGATTAGATAGGGAGTGGAGTCCTGGGGGGTGATGGTTAGGGTGGGGGGGGTCTCGGAAGGGGGCAGTCAGGGGAGAGAGAGCAGGGGGGCCTAGATAGGGAAGGGTCCTGGGGGGAGAGTTAGAGTGGGGGGGGCGGTTCCGGAGGGGGCAATCAAGGGACAAGGAGTTGGGGTGGGGGATGTTGGATGGGTCGGGAGTTCTGACGGGGGCAGTGTGGGGGTGGGAAGTGGGTGCAGGTCAGATAGGGGGCAGGGCCAGTCTGTTTGGGGAGGCACAGCTGATTTACCATGTTTGGTGAAGACACTTTACGTCAACCATACTCCACCTCAACAAGAGAAGGAAGCAATGTTGGTGGGAGTCTCCCATTGACGTAGCATGGTTGCTCAAGGGCATGGTTTTTTCACACCCCATGAGCAACATAACTTTGCATCGACTTAGGCAGTAATGTAGACAAGCCCTTATTTATTAAGAGTGAAATTAAAGGAAGATAGGGACTATGGCCAAGGACAATGCAATCATATGGTACGAGAATTAAGGAAGAAATGTTCCCATAGGATTTATTTTTTACCAGTGATAGAGGGAAGGCTGGGGAACATGGGGGGACTCAACCCTCTCTCTCAATATTAATCAGTTAATTCTGACATCTGAAGGTGATATTTACCAGTAGAGAATCCCTTGCTACCAGCTGATGTCAAGGAAGCTAGGATACCTGTCATGTCTGAAAGAGGGACACAATGTAATAAAAAGACAAGAAATTCAGGACACTAATATTTGGTAGTGCAGAATTCTTAAAATGATGTGGAATTCATTTCTTTAACTAAAATCTTCTGCACTTCTGATTTCATACTGCAGTAGTTTTATGTAATTTAAAACACTGAGATGAAATCATGTTTGGGTGAGGACAGGATAAACTTGGGACTGCAATAAGTATTAGAGATCCAATTTTGTGAGTTTTCATTCTGTAAGTTAAGATGTTTGAAAAGGCAGTAAGGAGTATTTGCCTTCCACTATTACTTGATTACAGAATTGTGTCCTGGTGAAAGTTAAATCTAAATACGAAAATGAAGGTACAGTAGAACCTCAGAGTTACGAACATCTTGGGAGCGGAGATTGTTGATAACTCTGATACTGAAAGGTGAACTAAACTAAGGTGGTCATTTCTCAGTAGTTCTAAATATTAAATTATATTTGACACTCCCCGATCCCAGTCACCAGCTGCAATAAAATTTGCAAAAACAGTGAGATTATACCACCTGTACAGAAAGACTGCTGACACCCAACGCGGTTCAGGGTAAAACGCACCTCTTCCTGATAGCTGGTCCTGTAAGCCATCTCCAAGTCCCCATCCAGGAAGTTCAGGCTCAGCTTGTTAATAGGTGGTTTAAAGAAATAGTCTTTCATCAGGCTAAAGAGAAGAGAGAAACAACGTGGAACAGTATTAAAATGAGTTTACTTAGCTGTAATTCTTCTTCAAAGACACCATTTCACAGGTTTCTCACTCTTGGGTCTCCAGTGTGAAACTGGTGCTCTTAACAGTTTTGATCTTTTGAAGTACTGGCAGCTTCTCTTTGTTCATCAGAAGCTGCAGTACCTACAGCAGGAGTGAGCAAACTTTTTGGCCAAAGGGCCACATCTGGGAATAGAAATTGAGTGGCAGGCCATGAATGCTCACAAAAATTGGGGCTGGGGTAAGGAAGGGGTGAGGGCCCTGGATGTGGGTGGGACCAAAAATGAGGAGTTCAGGGTGTATGTGTGTGTGGGGGGGCTCTGGGCTGAGACAGGGGAATGGGGTGCAGGCTCTGGGGTGGGGCTGCGGATGAGGCATTTGGGGTGCAGGAGTGCGCTCTGGGCTAGGATCGGGGGTTTGGAGGGCGGAAGGGAGATCAGGGCTGCGGTAGGGGGTTGGGACATGGGGAGAGGCTCAGAGGTGCAGTCTCGAGGGCGGCGCTTACTTCAAGTGGCTCCCAGAAGCAGCAGCAAGTCTCTTCTCCGGCTCCTATGCCCTGCTCACAGGCACTGCTCCTGCAGCTCCCATTGTTTGTGGTTCCCAGCCAAGGGGAGCTGTGGAAACTGCACTTGGGGAGGTGGCAGCGTGCAGAGCGGAGCACCCTGTCTACCCCTACGCATAGGAGCTGGGGGGAGGGGCATGCTGCTGCTTCCAGGAGCCGTGTGGAGCGGCCCCCAGTCCTGCTTCCCGGCTTGCAGGACTGGATTAAAATGGCTGGTAGGCCGCATCTGGCCCACGGGCTTTAGTCTGCCCACCCCGATCTAAAGCATCACTCCGCAACCTTAAAGTGAAAGGTGAAAATTCCCAAAAAACCCATTTATAAGAAAAGGAAACATTTCATTACAAACAAATAAATAAATAAATACAAACAAACAAGACAGGATCTTAAACTATCAGGAAGACATAAAAAGTCTTTTCAAAAACTTTTGAACCATAGGATAACTGAAGAAGACATGTCCACAGCTCACCAAATGGTATACACTGATAGCTGCCAGACATTGACAAATGCAAGAGAGAGAGAGCGCACCTTTTTTTTAACTGAAGCCTATCAAATATCAGAAATTGATAAAAAGTTGAAAAATTATTAATAAAGTATTTTCCGTTTCAGGGAACAGCACTTTCTTGTCACTTACTTCAGAGACTAGTAATAACTCTGTGCCTTCCCAGGGTCACACAACAACAGCATTTGACAATCCAGGCAACTAGATAAAGGAATCTGAGACAGAGTTGGAGAGCTCAGCCTTGTTTCTGAGACAGGAAATCCAAATACCTTTGGTAGAAGAGCCAAAGGCACTGATGAACAAAGAGAATGACATACTAGAACTGATGAGCCTGGCAGCAGATACAAGGAATATTTGTGGACTCTCTCACCTTTTCCTCCCAGTGCCTGGTGGAGAAGAAGAATACAAGAAGCCTTAATTCTGATTCAGTAGAAAGGCTTTTCTGAGCAGGAGAGGGAACATTTTGAGGTTACAAAGGATATAAACAGATTTATGGCAGAACATGTTCTCTTGTGTTAACTCTGACATTTGCAACACTTGTCATCTGCAAGTGTTTTCTTTCCCTGGTAGCTGTCAGGCAGCTGGATGAAGCTGATGCTGTGCACGTCATTCACAACAGTTTCTGGCAAAGTGTCCGAGAGCATGCTCATACTCCTTGTTTATGTAATATTCTGCAGTAAAAGTGTAATCAGTACCTCTTTCCCTCTAATCTGAGATAGGAAAGATTTCAGAGAACATGAAGCTCTACTCCCTGGAGCTCCAACTTACTTACGTTTAACTATATCCTCTTGTGATTCCATTTGTACACCCTAATTACATTTCCGAGACCTGAAAGAGAGTTCTGTGTTGCTCAGAAGCTTTTCTCCTTCACCAACATAAGTGGGCTCAATAACAATATGACCTCATACACCTTGTATCTGTAATTACACTGACTGTTTAGAGTCATTTTTTATTAGTAGTAGTATCTAAAATGTGCCAGGAACTTTTCAAACAGAGGACGACAGCATCCCTGCCTGAAAAACTGTAATACAGTACAGAAAATCAATGACCCATCTCAAGTTGGATGCATCTGGTACAGGAACTCCTCACTTAAAGTTGTCCCAGTTAACATTGTTTCATTGCTGATCAATTAGGGAACATGCTCGTTTAAAGTTGTGCAATGCTCCCTTCCAACGTTGTTTGGCAACCGCTTGCTTTGTCCACTGCTTGCAGGAAGAGCAGCCCGTTGCAGTTAGCTGGTGGGTGGATGGAACCAGGGTGGACTGGCAGCCCCCATCAGCTCCCCACTTCCCTAAGTTCCCTGTGCAGCAGCCGCCCAGCAGATTATCAATTGCCAGTAGTTCAGCTGTCCCTCCCCCCACTGCCATGTGCTGCTCCTGCCTTCTGCCTTGGAGCTGCTCCCTGAGACTCCTGCTTGCTGTGCAGGGGGGAGGGGAGCTAATGTTAGTGTCCCCCTTGTGATGTTATTGACATGAACTGGGACCGTATAGATCTTTGTTGCAAACAAGGTCCTGCAGTGGCATCAAATCTTATGTAAAGGGGGTCATATAAGGTGTTTAAGACCAGGTTATGGTTTGCTGGTTATGATTATACTATTTGTATGCATGTGACATTTTTGTAGTTGAAGTTATAAATATTGGCTCTATACTGTCTGTATCTCAAACTTATTCTGTGCTTCTGGGTTACATCCCAGACAAGTTGCTGTTAGTTCTGCTTAGCCTTCTTGATGGCCCATTAAGGACCATTAGCTATACAACTGACCCACTGAGGGCTTGGAAGGCCCCAATCCATATAAAAAAATCTACCTAAGGACTTTCAACGTAACATGTGGGTAATGGCTGCTTCCTGCAAGTCCTGAGTCATGCATGGACATGTGACATACCCATGTGACTCCAAAACTCCATTTTTCTGTAATTTTTCACAGCAAGAACAAAGAGGTGTTCTTGCACCTAGAAGAGACTATAAAAGGCTGATGTCTCATCACCATCTGTTCTTCAATCCTGCTTCTTACATCTGGAGGAACAGCTACAAACTGAAGCTCTGAACAAAGGAGTGAATGACCCACTCCAGCTATGGATGTTTGTACTACAGAGACTTGATTAAAACATGCAGTATGTTTCATCACTACTACAAGCCTGAACCAAGAACTTTGCATGACTGCATGTAATTGATTTTATTTAACCAATTCTAGCTCTCATCTATATCTTTTTCCTTTTATGAATAAAACTTTAGATTTTAGATTCTAAAGGAATTACAACAGCATGATTTGTGTGTAAGATCTGATTTGTATATTGACCTGGGTCTGGAGCTTGGCCCTTTGGGATCGGGAGAACCTTTTTCTTTTATTGGAGTATTGGTATTCATAACCATTTGTCCCCATAATGAGTGGCTGATGGTGGTGATACTGGGAAACTGAAGTGTCTAAGGGAATTGCTTGTGTGACTTGTGGTTTATCCAGTGGGGTAAAACCAAAGTTTTCTCTGTTTGGCTGGTTTGGTTTGCCTTAGAGGTGGAGAAACCCCAGATTTGGGCTGTAACTGCACTGCTTGAAGCAATTTGTCCTGACTTGGCACTCTCAGTTGGGTCCCGCCAGAAACAGCACCATTACACCCCTCCCCCCTGCTCCTGCATCCCGCTTACCCCATCTTCCATAGAGTAGGGGGGACACAAGAGGGAGGGAGCTCGCTGGCAGCTCTGCAAGCTGATCTAATTAACAAGGCAGTGTACTTAAGAGTCGGCATACTTAAAGGAGAATCTCTCTCTCTCACACACAGTGTGTGCCTCTGTCTCTGTCTGCTCCTTAAGGGCTCAGCCAATTGCTAGTGCATTCAGCAGTAAGGCATTCCCTGGGAAATATCCCACCCTCTGGCTCCTACACCTCAACCAAGCTTCACAATCATCATCATTATGTACCCGTATTAAATTGTTTGTTTAAACATATAGTGTGTGTGTGTGTGTATATGTGTGTGTGTGTGTGTATATATATATATATATATATATGTCTTTTGTCTGGTGAAAAAAAAATTAACTGGAACCTAACCCACTCATTTACATTAGTTCTTATGGGGAAATTGGATTCGCTTGACATCATTTCGCTTAAAGTCGCATTTTTCAGGAACGTAACTACAATGTTAAGTGAGGAGTTCCTGTACTGTCATTGCTAAATGAAAGTATCTGAATCACACTCTGGAAAAGAACTTTTAGGGTCATTTATCAAATCTGATGCCAACTGGAAGTAGATGCTGAAGGATCCCATGGAGTGGATCTCCACTTATATTGTTTTCTCTTCAGTTGCCCACTCCTCTGCTGCTGACAAGGAAGTGTTCTGGAAGCCCAAGAAGCACAAATTCAATGGCATAAGATAAGAGAAAGGAGAATTTTCTACTGAGATACAGGATGAGTCAATCCCAGACATCTAGCCAATGACTTTGTACCAAAGTGCTTTTAATGTGTCAGTTTTTTAAGGTCAGCTTTCAAATGTCAAACCACAATCCTCAACTGGATCTCCAGAGAAAGACCAGAAGACTTCAACCATGAATCATGGCTATGATTTTACTTCATTATCTCAGTTCTTGATGTGTACTGAAGCATTATAAGACGCACCAAGAAAATGACAAGTTACACTCTGACCAGATCTCCTCCTGAGTGGTTACAGCTATTTTTATTGAGCTGTCCATGAAGACCTGGGCATCCTTGCAGAGGCTAGCAGGGATGTCAGACACTCATCTGGCATTCTGATATGTCAGTGACATCTTGGCAAAGTATACTACAGCCAAACTGCCAATGAATTTTATAAGTTTTTTTGGGCTGTTGGACTTTCTTCCTCCATAAAATCTTAACAACAACAAAAGAAGACAGAGAATGTAACATCACTTCAAGAAAGAAAGTGTCAAAAAAGCCAGACTGGAGAACAGGCCTCAAAGCGCCAAAGACTAGGGTCCAGTGGAATAAGGTACCAAGTCCAGTTGACTCTAAACAGTCAGAAAACAGACTGAGCATCTACAGGGCCTTTGAGAACGTGTCTGCTGTAATGCCCTAGCTGCTGCCTGGTTTCTATTAATCAAATAGTGTTAGGAAAATGGAGATTGAAGAAAATCACCTTTGTAGTGAAACAGGAATCTAGTCAAAGAAACAACCCTAAAAGGACGAAGCGGTATGAAGAAAGGGGCTTCAAATGAGTTGAACTGCAAAGGGTGCATATTAAGGTGCTCCTCTGCACTCCACGACTGGATGAAACCTTAGAATGCAGTTAAGCGCACCATAGATACTGCCATGGGTGGGACATGAGGAACATACTTCAGAGGGTTAACATTAAGAGCTGTCAAGGTTGATTCTCCACTCATTTATCATTTTCTATTTCCCATGCAGTTGTGTTTCTTTTCAATTTCCTTTCAATACATGGATTTTTTGGCTTTGAAAATATTCTTTATTATTGCATAAAGTGAAAGATACCTTAGCCCAGGAAAGCAACGGCCACGGCAAGTCAGTGTAGCAAACACAGAATCCTACTAACATTGGAACCACTGCACTTCACTGCCATGCAGGGCACCAAACCTTATTGGTGGCTTTCACGCTCAAATTGCTCCCTCAAGGCATCCCTAACCCTTGCAGTCCTGCGCTGGGCCCCTCTAATAGCCCTGCTCTCCGGCTGTTCAAATTCAGCCGCCAGGTGTTGAACCTCCGAGTTCTATGCCTGAGTGAAGCTTTCCCCCTTCCCTTCACAAATGTTAAGGAGAGAATAGCACATGGATACAACCGCAGGGATGCTGTCATCGGCCAAGTCCAGCTTCCCATATAGAGAGTGCCAGCGGCCCCTTAAATGGCCAAAAGTACACTCCACACTCGTTCTGCACTGGTTCAGCTGGCTGTTTAACCACTCCTTGCTGCTGTCAAGGCTCAGTGTCTAGGGTTTCATGAGCCATGGAATTAAAGGGTAAGAGGGGTCTCCAAGGATCACAGTGGGCATTTCAATTTCCCCTATGGTGATCTTCTAGTCTGGGAAAAAAGTCCCTGCTTGCAGCTTTCTGAACAGGCCAGTCTTCTGAAAGATGTGTGCGTTATGCATCTTTCCAGGCTAGCCTGCGTTAATATCAATGAAACGCCCACAGTGATCCACAAGCACCTGGAGAACCATAAAGAAATACCCCCTCTGATCAATGTACTCAGAGGCTAAGTGGGCTGGTGCCAGAATTGGAATATGTGTCCCTTCTATCTCCCCTCCGCAGTTAGGGAAACCCATTTGTGCAAAGCCAGCCACAATGTCATGCACGTTACCCAGACTCATGGTTCTTCTGAGCAGGATGAGATTAATGGCCCTACAAACTTGCATCAACATGATTCCAATGGTCGATTTTCACACTCCAAACTGGTTAGCGACTGATCGGTAGCTGTCTGGAGTTGAAGGTTTCCAGATTGCAATAGCCACCCACTTCTCCACCATCAGGGCAGCTCTCAATCTTGTGTCCTTGCAACATTATGTCCCAATCATTGGCTGCTCAGTCACGAATTTACATATCATGGCCCCCAAAGTCCCATTAAACTTCTCTAGTAGGCCATTTGTTTGATGATGGTAGGTGATGGCAACCAAGGGGTTCACCCCATGAGCTTCCCAAAGACGTTTCATGGTCCCTGCCAGAAAGTTAGTTACTGAATTCATAAGGATGTCGGAAAGGCCAACCTATTCTGGCAAAAATGTCTGTTAATACCAGGCTCACGTTTTTAGCCCTGGCATTGCTTAGAGCTACTGCTTCCAGCCATCTGGTGACAAAATCCATGAAAATCAGTATGTACTGCTTTCCTCTGAGTGTCTTCTTAGGGAAAGGACCCAGAATATCCACAGCTACATGCTAAAATGGAACCTCAATTATGGGGAGTGGCTAGAGAGGGGCCTTGACCTGGTCTTGGGGCTTTCCCACCCTCTGGCACATCTCATAAGTCTGGATATAGGTAGAAACGTCCTTGCCCATTCTCTCCCAGTGGAATGACATTCCCAAATGGTCTTTCATCCTATTCAATCGAGCATGGCCACTAGGGTGATCGTGGGCTAAGCTCAAGAGATTTTCCCTATACTTAGTTGGCACTACCAACTGTCTCTGAGGATTCCAGTCCTCCTTGTGCCCACCAGAAAGGGTTTCCTTGTATAAGAGTCCTCCTTCTACAACAAACCTGCACATATTGGAAGAGCCGAGAGGTGATGAGTCGCTCCATGCCGCTGTCCAAGTTCTCTTGAGGCTTTCATCCACTTCCTTTGCCTGGAACTGCTCCCTTGATGCTGGAGACATTAGTTCCTCGCTGGGTTGTGGACTTGGTCCTACTAGAAGCGATGCAGGTGGTGGGATTCTCTCCGTCAATTTGAATTGCCCTCTGCTGGTGCACTAGGTTGTATTTCAGGCTCGGCTGAGCTTCTTGTACCAGTTTAGCTGCTACTACAGGTGCAGGCTCTGTGGCATCCTGTGGTGTTGGCTCCCCAGACTCTGGTGGGGTTGCAAGCACGGGCTCTGGTTCTGACTGCTCTGCCAGTTCCAATTCTTGGGCTGATTCTGGATGTGTCCCAGGAACTGGATCAACAATGGCTGCCATAGACTTTGGTCTGGAGTTGGGTTCCACCACCTCTGTCTGGGTCCCTGTAGGAGGCTCAGGAATGGAGCTAAGTGTGGAGACCTGTTTAGCTTGGCAGGTGACCATCCCACCCTTTTTGTTTGTTAACCCTTTACAGGTAAAGCACGTAGAGAACAGCTACTAACAGGGGTTTTATAGCTAGCTGTCTGGCGAGTGTCCGTAAAAGAGAGCTTTCTCCCCTTCATTTATTAGAAGAGCTGAGAGAGTTCCTGCTGACCTCACACTGGAAGTAGAAATCCCAAGAATATGAGTCTTTAAATAATGAAGTTTAAGCATGTCATAACTCTACAGCACGGGTGGGCAAACCTTTTGGCCTAAGGGCCACATCGGGGTTCCGAAACCATATGGAGGGCCAAGTGTAGTGTATTAAATTGCTCCCCGAAGGAATGTGCTACTTATGGTGTACTTATGGCTGCCAGTCCTGCTGCTCTGAGCAGCGTGGTAAGGGGGTAGAGGGATTGGATTAGGGCTAAGGGGTTCCTGGGAGCAGTCAGGGGACAGGGATCAGGGGCAGTTGGATAGGCATAGGAGTCCTGGAGGGCCTGTCAGGCGGCAAGAGTCAGGGCAGTAATGTATTAAATTGCTCCCTGTAGGAATTTGCTACTTGTGGTGTACTACTTAAGGCTGTCAGTCAGGTTGCTCTGTAAGTAGCACATTTCTATGGGGAACAATTTAATACACTATCATCAGTGGCGCTTCTAGCCCTGCCGCCCAGAGCGCTGACAGCAGAGTGAGATGAGGTTGTGGGGAGGAGCCTGGGGGCTAGCCTTCCCGGCTGGGAGCTCAAGGGCCGGGCAGGATGATCCTACGGGCCGGATGTGGCCTACGGGCCGTCTTCTTTATTCAGTTTTACTTTCTTTTAACAACCACAGTATTGCACACAGAGTACAAATAAACATGGAAGAGCCCCATTTCTATAACTGTATTAGTAAAGCTAGACCTAAAACTCAAAGTAATAATACATCGTTCAAATATTCAACACAGTTCTTGGTAAAGCTTAATATAAAACAATGCAACATTTACTGTAAAAATGCAGAACTGCCACTTGCTTCAATTGTAGCACAGTAATTGTGCTTTGGTAAAAATGCACAGGATACAGTAATCGGTGCCAAATGACACCATTCAGCTGTTACATGAACAAAATATATTGTCATCTTGCATATTGCACAGAAGAGGGCACTGCAACAGTCAACTTGCATACTGAAAATGTTCATAGCACAAACAAGAGTTAGAATTGGCATTGCTGTGACAGAATGAAGATCACAATTATACCACAAGGACAAGGTTCTTATAACCCTATCTCAGATAAATCAACAACCTTTCAGCAGTTCATTATTGCTGAGTTCACATTAACATTTAATCAAAGCACATTTCTGATGCTATTTTTTCAAATGCAGGGTGTCTACAAGCTGACAAACCAAAATACATCTTGATTCTTTTGTTATATGAGAACTCACATCATGATTCCCTATTCAGATGCAAAGAAGAATCCTGCTTATGTAACAGTTTTATGGAGACTAAATTTCTCACAGTGGAGATCTCCTTTCACACAGTGTGGGATCTGTGGTGGTTTCTCAATAAATTCTTATCAGTACATACAATTTTATGTAAAGATATATTGAAATGGATGAACTTTTCAACTGGGTGAGTCAGTTTGTAGAGGGCTATGTAATCAGTAAAATTATTTTTAGCAAGTTATCATTATGTGAACTGAAAAGGGATGTTTCCATTATGATGGTGATATTTAATTAAGGGAAAAATTCTAATGTCTGAATGTGATGCCAAGTCAGCGTTTTCCTCTTGTTCTACCTCAGAGAGAAAGAACTATCCATTTTGTAAAAGGAGGAAGAAAGCTCAAGGAATATTAGAGCCTATGCTGAGTATCTTCAGCTACAGACAGAGAGTATAATTCTGCAACTTCACATACAATTGTCATGAGGTGTGTTTTTAACAATGCAATACATCCTGCTAAACTGTCTTCTGTAAGCAATTGGACTAAAACACTAATCCCTTATCTGTGAATAGCTGAAAATAACTAACTATTGATCACTCAAATGCCTAAGAACCACAATAAAAGGAAACAACTTAGGCAGAACTTTTACTAATGGTAACCTTGGGAGAAACTTTGAGAAAAGAAAAGGAAAGAGAAGGGATGTATATTTAGAAATAAATTAAACAAACAGACCCTTAACAATGGTTTAGTGGTTGGATATAGTTTATATATATAATTATATGGATATGTATGTGTGTAAAAATGGAAAGGACAAGGGTTTGATACAACAGGAAATGAGAAGAAGTTAGACAGGTGTGATGAAAACAAACAGTATGCAACATTTAATAAAAACCAAAAAAGACGTATACTCTGTACCACTAGCTATCCCACAATCTTTTATTTGCAATCTGGGCTCTCCATTTACACTCTCTCTGTTCCGTCTTCCCTGGTCTTGTCATGTTTGTAATTAGGAAGACACTGTTCCTGTCCTCAAAACACTTACTATTTACATGCTCATATAGAGCCAAGCACAATGAAGCCCTTAATCTAAATGGGGACTTGCTTGCTATCACAACAGAAATAGCTTATTATCTAATGTTGTTGTTCCTAACATTCACAAGCTATTTTTTTAACAGACTCAAGTTAAATATCAATATCAGACCAATATTTTCATGACAGTCCCCTTCTATTTGTTAAGTTTCCAACACACAAAGTGTATATATTTTCCTGAAACACTTCAGTGTCACCAGGTATAATTATTATAAGCAAATATAAAATTTTTGTAGCTCCCCATGTTTTAGAAAAAATAGCAAATGCAAACAACATATGTACTTTAGCATATTACAAAAATGTTGTCATTTTTGAGGATATTTTAGTTCAAAAGACTCAAATGCAAAATAACTGATCAAAGAGAAAGATTAATAAAGTTAAGTAAAAACCTACACTGGTATTCCTCTTACAGAACTCTCAGAATGATGAGTTCCTTCTGTAGTTACAGAATAGCAACAGACGAAAATTAAAAAACTTACAGTATGATGACCAACATCACAGAAGAGCAGGGGAATAGAGATTAAAGGCTTGGGGCACATTTGCTTTCTTTCTATCACACTGTTTTAAAATTATGTAGCTAGTTCCTTCTTACCTGTCTTCTTTAATCACATCCACAAAATGAGCATCTGTCTTCTCTCTGATGTTTTTGAATCTCAATGGAAGGAGTGCCGACTGGTCCAAACTCACTCCTACCCATCTTCCTTTCTCCTGCAACATCTCATAAAGTGATGTCTGGCTGTTGCTCAGCTTCTCATCCTGAGGAGGACTCAAAAGTCCATTCTGGGTCTTTGGACTGCGTCGTCCAGGAGTCTGCTTCATAGCAAGAAGAATGTATGAGTGAAGGATTAAATATATGAGAAAATATACAAACAGCACAGAGGTTTGAACCTGATGATATTCTAAAACAAGAGAGCTGTCAACAATGCCTGTAGCTGTTTGCACCATTCCACACTGATGCAACAGACATTCTGTACTTCAGAATGACTCAGCGACAGAGTGACAATCCTGGAATTTTATTATATAGATAAGGCCAGAAGGGACCATTGTGATTTTCTAGTCTGACTTCCCGTGTAACACACAACATAGCCATTGGATATTGCTATACTTTTGTCTGCTAGATTGAAGAGCCCTTTATTATCAAATGTATGCTCCCCATGTAGGTATTTATAGACTGTGCTCAAATCATTCCTTTACTTCCTTTTTGTTAAGCTAACTAGATTGAGCTCCTCTCACTATAAGGCATGTTTTCTAATCCATTCTTTATTCTTGTGGCTGTTCTCAGAAACCTCTCCAATTTATCAACATCTTTCTTGAATTTTGGACACCAGAACTGGACACAGTATTCCAACAGTGTCACACCAGTGCCAAATACAAAGGTAAAATAACCTCTCTGCTCCAACTTGAGATTCCCAAGTTTATGCATCCCAGGATTGCATTAGCTCTTTTGGCCATAGCAATGTACTGGGAGCTCATGTTCAGCTGATTATCTGCCATGACTTCCAAATCTTTTCAGTCACTGCTTCCCAGAACACAGTCCTCCACCCTGTATGTATGGTCCACAATCTGTTGTTCATAGATATAACATCATATTTGGTCACATAAAAATGCATATTATTTGCTTGAGCCAAGGGTACCAAGTGATCCAGATCGCTTTGTATTAGTGACCTGTCCTCTTAATTATTTATCATGCCCCCAATTTTGGGTCCCCTTCCAACTTTATCAGTGATGATTTTATGTTTTTTTTTTATAGGTAATTGAAAATTTTAAATTGCTGGGATGAAGAATCAATTTCTGTGGAACCCCACAGGAAACATATATGCTTGATGATGATTTCTCCTTTACAATTACTTTTTGAGACCAATCAGTTAGCCAGTTTTGAATCCATTTAATATGTACCATGCTGATTTTGTACTGTTCTAGTTTATCCATCAAAATATTGTGTGGTACCAAGTCAAATGCCTTACAAAGTTCTAAGTACATTACATCAAAACTATTACTTTTATCAACCAAACATGTAATCTCATAAAAAAAAGATATCAATAGTGGCACAACATTAGCTTTCCTCCAGTCCTTTGGAACTTCTCTAGGGTTCCAAGTCTTACTTGAAATCAACATTAACAATACAGAGAGCTCCTCAGTCAGCTCTTTGAAAACTCTTGAATGCAAGGTATCCAAACCTACTGATTTAAAAAATAACTATCTTTAGTAGCTACTGTTCCACACTTTCTATAATTACCAATGAATGGAAAGTGTTATCATGATACTAATATGCCATCTGTTTTTTCTACCAAAAACAGAACAGAAATAGTTATTGTACATTTCTGCATTATTATTGACAGTTCTATGATTCTCATCTAGTAAGGAACCAATACCTTTTTTAAGATACTTTTTGTTCCTAAATATACGTGAAAAACTCCTTCTTATTGTCCTTAACTCTTCTGGTCATAAATTTCTCTTTGTGTTGTTTTGCCTCCCATAACAATTTTCTACAATTCCTAGCTTCTGATTGATATTTATACTATCAACTTTCACTTTCTTCCATTTGCTATACATTGTTTTGTTTTTACAGTTGCCTTCTCTTCCCTCTAATCCCGCTTGGCTTTTTTAACCAGTGCAGCCTTCCTTCTTGATTGTGGGGTGGTTGTTTTTTAGAGCCTGTTCTCAAATAAAATGCTTTTAAACAATTTCCAATAATCATTTACATTTTTCTGTTTAAATTCCGTTCTCCCAACTAATTTGGCTCATAAGTCATCCTCTGCAAAGACAGACCACAGTCTCCTAATAAAGACTACTATATCAGATATTTAAACTGACAGAATATAGGATTCTTGCCAAAAGACCATATATAATACCTACTGAATCTCATTAGTTTTTTTTTTTAACTAATATATCTTTAGAGACTATGTGCTATCTTGCAGAAGGAATGAGTATTGCACGTGCTAGTGCAGATAGGAGGGTTCATGAGGAATGATCCCTTTTCGTCTGAAGCTTTCTTTTACCTAGGGTACTTATATTTAAACATTACTTGGTTAGAGTAATTTAATTCAGGACCATCTCCATAAGGAATCCACTAAATCAAGAATTAGTGAACAGGTAATTCCCACCCTACTTGAAGGTGTTCTTTTTTCCTTTAATTGATACTTTAGTAAGTTTCTTTGCTTGAAAATATATTAACTGTAGAAAATGTTTACACAGAAGCAAAAATATGACAGATATTTCTTTAGACTATTTTTAAAATTCTTTCTGCTCATCTGAGGAAACTGATGAAAATGTATGCTCCCTTACAGTGATGTGGAAAAACTGGATATGGAAGAAAAATAGGGTATAAATGGGCCATGAACAAATTCAGGCTAGAAATTAAAAGAGCAATTGTATCACAGGGCTGCTTGTGCTGGCTGGAGGCAGGGCTGGGAGTCCTTTCCATTTAATGTCCTCTGTTCCTAAAGCTCATGGTTCAGGACTTCAGATGGTCCTTTGGTCCAGGAAGGGGTGTGTTTTTGTTTGTTTTTTGTCTCCTTCCTGTGAAGCACTGGAGATGGTCACAACTGGAGATGACATGCTGGATGGGGAGAGCCAGTGCTGAGGAGGCACAAAGCACTTTTTCATGTGCTTAGGTGGCTGGTTGTTACTGAGACCTAACTATCACCAGGGGCCAAGAAGGAAGTTCCCCCCAGGTCAGATTGGCAGGGACCTTGGGGTTTTTTTGCCCTCTTTGCAGTATGGAGGGAAGATCACTTGCCAGATTATCTGGATATATTTCCCATAATTAATTGCCCGCCGTCACAGGCGCTTCAGGCATGAGTGCACATTGGTCCCTCCTATTCTCTGCCTGCCGCCTATTGGTTTAGTCTTCTGGGGGCTGTAATACTTTGATCTAGTTTTCATGTGCAGGGGCTGGATGGTGTTGATGTTCTGTGATATATAGATCAGACTAGATCAACATTTCTCAAATGCGGCCATGAGCAGATTTTTTTTGCGACTGGGACAGCCTCCAAAGCATCAATGGAGATTTTGGGGAGGGAGAGGGGGAACAGGCACCACCTGCAGGGATCAGTGCCTGCACCGCATAGCCTCCTTGGGGGCTCTGTGCAGAGCCTCTGGAGCAAGTGGAGCAAATGTGCATGGCGCCAGAGGTGGCTCTTGTTAGTGGAGGAGGCTGCTGTGTTTGGTTGCAGCCGGGGCATGGAGAGCCTCAGGTTCCACAGGTGGCTAGGGAGTTCCCAACCCATCTCTCCTGGGATGGGCTCTTGCTGAAGGCCTGTGGGAGGCAGTGACAGAGAAATGGATTGGCACTTTCCCCACCTGGGGCCACACTCACTGTTTACAATTGCTGTAGTTATCCCAGCAGCTCAACAGCTCCAAGCTACTGCAGGACTTGGCAGATCCCCAGCAGGGTGAGGGGCTCCCGCTCTGTGACACACTCCAAGCATAAGAATAGTGTGACGGAGTCAAACCAGAAGGGTATAGGAGAGTGCTGGAAGGCAGGTATATTAGTCTGAGGATGTGCAGGTCCCTGTTCCCTGGATAGCCAAACAAAGGCTACTCCAGGCCAATCAAGACACCTGGGGCCAATTAAGAACCTTCTAGAAAGGAGTAGAAACAGCTAGCCTAATTGGGACACCTGAAGCCAATCAGGGACTGGCTGAAACCAGATAAAAACCTCCCAGTTAGTGAGGTGGGTGTGGGTGTCAGGAGCTGTGGAAGGAAGTTATGCTGTTGGTGAGACTGAGTGTTGGCCAACATATCATACTGAAGGAAGGAGGCCCTGAGGTAAGGGTGAAGTGGAGTTTGAAGAAGCAGGGACTGCTGTGGGGAAGTAGCCCAGGGAATTGTATTGTGTTTTGTGCCTAAAAGGTCAGCTATCTTAGCTGATACTATTAGGGTCCCTGGGCTGGAGTCCGGAGTAGAGGGCGGGCCCGGGCTCCCCCCTTTTCCATCTTCCATACTGGCCTGTGAAGAAGGTAACTCACTAGGTGGTGACTCTTGCCAATTATACTGAGAAAGGGAGGTCACTCTGGGGCCTAGATGAGTTTCTGAGGCCCCTAAATCTGCCAGGAAGCGCAGGACCCACAAGGACAGTCTTGGAGCTTTGTCACAATAGGAACACTGAATGGGGAGCTCTACTTCTTACCACATACATAAATTACAATGATCTGGACATGTACATGCACATATTTATTTGTTTTTCCTAAGGTTAAGTATTTAGGAAAAAATTGTCAGAACAGCCACCAGCAAGGTGACAACACTCTGAGGTCACCAAAAAATCAGTTGTGAGAACCGCTGGACTAAAGGATCAGATGGTCCTTCTGGTCTTAAACTCTGTGACTTCTCTGAGCCTTTTTTTCTTTCAGCTCTCTGGCAGAGGATCAAATCCCTAAGAAAAATTTTCCCTTCTGTCAGCTCAAGGTTCTTCTGGGCTATCTCCACTCTGTTAATCTTAACAGAAGAAGATTAGATTTTAAAATTACTTGTGTGGCAGCAGAAAATCCCTATGTAATAAATGTTGCTAACTCTAGCTGTACAGTACTTCCTGATGGTGACTGGCAGACTGACTGATGCACCCTATCCCAATTTCCTCTAATAAAGAGAGGTGCATATTGGGAAAGGAGGACTCCACAGGAAGTTAGGAGCCCAAAGACTTCCTTATGTAGTTTCGGAGAACTGAGAAAGGTGCCTGAACACACTAAGCTGGCATCTAAAGGCAGTGATAAGGCATTCTAACAGAGGGATTTTGAAGAGAGGGCAGTCTCTAGGGAAAGAGGGCTGCCAGAGGAAACTTAAGGAGTCTGTAAGACCTGGGACTCATGTGCGACTGCATGTTTTAGTTTTTGTGTTCAATCTGCTTCTATTTAAAGTAGGCATCCCAGAGTCACCAGGCAGCACATATATATCAGTCTCGCTTTGTTTGGTATTACTTAAACTGAATAAATGAGGCACGTCTGACCTCATGTACACTTAGAGACAAGGAGGGTGAGGTAATATCTTTCATTGGATCACCTTACGTTGGTAGGAGAGACAAGCTTTCAAGCCACACACAGCTCTTCTTCAGGTCTCTGAACTCTGGGTAGCTCAATCGCTTGGGTCTCTCACCAACAGAAGTTGGTCCAATAAAAGATATTACTTCACCAACTTTGTTTCTCTAATATCCTGGAACCAACATGGCTACAACTACACTGCATATAACCTGTGTACACTAGCATTTTTCTTCCAGCTATCCATCATTTGCAGCTCAAAGTGGAACTAGTGTAGAAAACACTACTGGCATTTTATCTAGTGTTCCACAGACCTCTTCTAAGCAGGGACAGATGGAAATGTGGTTAAAATGTCAACAGCTAATACACACTAGTGATCATAACCGCTGCTGCCACTGATGGAGCTGCAGTGGTGGAAATCGCAAAGAAAAATACAGCCTGTGTGGAGGTTGTTTGCTTTACAGAGTTGCTAGTGGTTTGTGGTAGGTGACACTTAAACAGAAGCTGAAGGAATAAAAGTATCCTACGCATACCACCTCAGCATTTTGGCATGACCAGCCACATCTTTCCTTTAAAGAAACTGCCTCCTGATGTGCTGAGGCCTGCACTGGAAAAAACAGTTACTCACCTTCTAGTAACTGTTGTTCTTCGAGATGTGTTGTTCATGTCCATTCCAATCAGGTGTGTGCATGCACACATGCACGGTAGCCAGAAGATTTTTCCCTAGCAGCATTTGTTGGGTCAGCCAGGGCGCCCTCTGGAGTTGCACCTTCATGGCACTCAATACAGAGCCCTGTCAACCCGCCACCCCTTCAGTTCCTTCTTGCTGGCAACTGCGATAGAGGGATAAGAGGGTGAGTCTTGGAATGGACATGAACACCACATCTTGAAGAACAATAGTTACGAGAAGGTGAGTAACTGTTTTTAATTCTGCGAGTGCTTGTTCATGTCATTTCCAATCAGGTCAGTCACAAGCCTAAGTTCAGGAGGTGAGATCAAAGTCTTGCACTGATTGGAGCACTGCTCATCCAAAGGCCATATCATCTCTGGCCTGCTGGGTGAAAGTGTGGGCTTGGTGAAATCTGAAGATTTCCTGAGTGGGGACTGCACCAGGAACGCTGTAAATGAAGCCAGCACCCTGGTAAAATGCACAGTGATTGGGGGTATGGGAACCCCCGCCACATTGTAGCACTCACGAATGCAGGACATGATCCATGACGAAATGCGTTGTGATGACACAGGCAGACCTTTCATTCTGTCCGCCACTACCATGAATAACCGGACCGATTTTCTGAACGACTTCGTTCTCTCAATATAAAAGGCTAGCGCCCTGCGGACATGCAGTGAGTGAAGTCTCTGCTCCCTGCCAGTGGAGCACAGCTTAGGGTAGAATACCAGGAGAAAGATGTGAAACTGTAACACATCCTTTGAAAGGAAAGCAGGGAGAGGCCTGAGCTGAACCTTGTCCTTATAGAACATGATGTAGGGAGGGTCTGATGTTAGGGCCCTGAGCTCAGACACCCTCCTGGCCAAGGTTATCACTACCAAAAACGCCACCTTATAAGAGAGGTAGAGCAGGGAGCACGTCGCCAACGGTCCAAAGGGTGGTCTGATGAGCCTAGAGAGGACCAGGCTGAGGTCCCAGGTGGGGACAGGCTGACAGACTTGAGGGTACAGCCTGTCAAGTCCTTGTAGAAGTCGGATGACCACAGGATTTACAAACACCAAGTGACCCGCTTGCAGATGTATTGAATGTTCCACACAGAAGTCTCACAGCACCGCTTTTAACTCTCTGATGTTTATGTGGAGAGCCAGGCCTGCGTGAAATCAGAGATCTTGGGTCTTGCAATCTCCTAAATGAGCTCCCCAGTCCAAGTCTGATGCATCCGTCACTAGCGAGAGAGATAGCTGCAGACTGGTGAAGGGGACCCCTGAGCACACCTCCTGAGGGTCGAGCCAACACAAGAGGGAGTTGAGTACCGGGCAAGGAAGGGTCACGATCCTGGCCAAGCTGTCCCAGGCTCGGTGATACACTGACACAGCCACGACTGAAGGGGTTGAAGACTGAGTCTGGCATGCTGCACAATGTAGGTACAGGCAGACATGTGACCAAGGAGCTTCAGGCAATTCCTTGCTGTGGTGGTGGAAAACTGTCTGATGCCTCAAATGATATCTGTTAGGGCCTGAAACCTTGCTTCCAGCAGGTATTCCCTGGCTTGGGTCGAGTCCACAGTTCTGCCCCTATAGACTCTATTCTCCGGACGGGAGACAGAATTGATTTTGCTTCATTTAGAAGGAGAACCAAGTTGCTGAAGGTGGCTCTGATTAATCTGACCTGAGCTTCCACTTGGGTCCTGGAGCAGCCCTTCAACAGTCAGTCATCGGGGTATGGAAACACCTGTACCTGGTGCCTGCACAGGAACGCAGCAGCAACTGCCATGCACTTAGTGAAGATCTGAGGTGCTGCTGACAGGCAAAAACAGGAGGACTGTGAATTGGTAGTGGGTATTGTTAACCATAACCCTGAGGTACTTTCTGTGGGGTTGAGCAATTGCAATATGAAAATACGTGTTCTTCAAGTCGAAGGCAGCATACCAGTCTGCTGGATAAGCAAGGGGAGGCCAAAGAGACAATGAAGAACTTGCAGAAGTGACAAAGAGTCCTGTGGCACCTTAAAGACTAACT